>OZ024922.1:17790437-18483562 GCA_964017225.1 Netelia inedita
TTTAGTTGGAGCTACCGTATGTCCGGTTGAGCACTTCAGCGTTTTGCTATTATTAAGAGACAGTACGATCGTGGCAAAAACCATCCAAGCTATATCTACGTAATTGCCTTTCGATCGATCGCGAGCCGCGAGGAGACCACTCTTGACAGAGGTTTAAAATGGATTCGTGGAATCCAGAGAACAAAAAGTGCCCCATTGATCACCAGCTTCTCTGCTCCTCCTCGTTATTCTCCTTCTCGTATTGTTCCCTCACTCGTTTTTCATAAGCCAACAATGCTTCCCTAATCTGTTGCTCGTACTGCTCGATGAATGCCTCAGGAGTATACTGTCCTTCGGTAACGAGAGAACGTCCGAGCGATCGCTTTTGTACCAGAGCCGTGAGCATCAATGTCAACGTTGGTATCGTCATACCGAGCAAGAACATGGGATTCATCATGTTCTTCATTCCGTGCTTCTTGAAACCACTAAAGAGCTCCCACCAGATGCTATTGCTCTCGTGTTTTCCAAGTTTACCGTAGAGCCAGGGTTTTATCTTACCGGTCTTGGCGATGTAATTGTAGTAAGCAGGATCGTAAGATTGCGCGTACAGCTGAGAATAGTAGATATCTTTCTTGGTAGGTTCGGGCGGCACGTCGGAATCGGGAAACCACTTGCTGGCATCCTCGTAAGGAACGGGTGGATTGCTTGGTATCGCTGGACCGTGACTCCCGAATCCAGGTGGCCTCGTGTAGATTACTTCGACCGGTCTTTTCCAAGGAGTCGCTGGTGGTCCAAGAGGTCCGGGTGCTCCGGCAAATATCGCCGGACCTTTGTGCGGATAGATCGGTGCTCCAGGACCTAATCGAGATTGGGCCCAAGGATTCCCTCGATATCTTCCAATCATCGGACCACGATACCGAGATGGACGTCTCACTCCTGGTCCAACTTGATGAAATCCATCCCGTCTGGACTGAATACCAATCTGGTTCCATCTCTGTTCCAATTGCGGTTCCGATTGTTGCCGATAGTGCTGGCCCGATGATAAATAACCCGTTGGTTCGGTTGGATCGTTAAACGCATTACGCCGCTCGTAGTTCGTTAACGTAAGATCGTTGGACGCTACGACTTCTCCATTAATATTTTCATTGTTTATTGCTGATTGTCGATCCGACCCTGATGCAATGTTTTCCCGCATTGCCAGATAATTTTGCAACGCCATCGCGGATTCCTCGGGGGTACGAGAATTGAGAAATTGGCTCAGTGCCTGACCAGAGGCCCGAGTCATTGGTGACGAGGGTTGCGATCCATAGGCGAGTTTATTCGTCTCCAAGGATTGCTCTCTCCTGTCGTACGTACCAGGTACGTATCGATGATCAGCTTTAGGCTCTTCTTGGGACGTCGACTGATACGTTATCGACTCGGGTGATGGAACGCGATATTCTCGTAATTGACGGGCTTCGGCTGTAATTGCTGGTACCGATGATACTTGGGAGCCATCCGGTAAAGCCTCCTTCGAGCTGCGAAGTCTTTCAGCATCCATCGGTTGTAATTCCCCTTGGGAGATTACATTCCCCCGCGTAATCGTAGAATCGTTCGCACGAATTAACTTCGAACCGTCATTTCCGGAAATTGCTTGTCCCGTCCCTTGGTTCGGTTCGAGAAGAGGACTCTTTGCACGCTCGTTGTAACGAGACGGATCGTTCCCTTCTTGAGTGGAAAGTCGGTCGGATCGCCAAGATGTGAATTTATCCGACGAGCTTATCGTTCGACCATCCGAAATCTCGAAACGTTGGTAATCCCTTTGGGTGTTCCCGCGTGACAATTGACTCTCCTCCGCTGTGTATTCGGTATTTTCCGTCAATGGATTACCCTCGTAGTTCAGCTGAGCCTGAGCGACGAATCCACCGGATGAAAGAATGCAGAGGATAATGATCGATTGCATTGTTGTTTTTATTGTCTGTAAAAAATAAAGTATAACAGAAGATAATTCATTTAAAAGAAAGGGAAAATGGAAAGTGATTCATATTATTCGTAATGTTTGGAGGTCAAGCTGTGGTGCACCGGTTTTATAAAGCTTCTTTTCGAAATCTGTCGATTTGAGGCACTTATTCACAGGAACGTCTCGAATATTCGATCGTATTGATTCGATTATGCGCGGATAGATCGGTAGAGGAAAGCCAAAATGTCTTGACGATTTTTTCGGTTACGCGTTGATTAATCGGCTTCCTCATCGACTTTTCAAAACTTTCGGAATCTTGTTTCGTTCAAAAGAGGAAAGGTCGATATCGTCTCGTCGTATCGGTAAACGTGCGATAAACGTACAAAAAAGACATCGGAAATGAAAAATCCAGTAACGAAAGTTTTTATTAATGTTGTATTATCTTGTGAACATTTCGTTGGAATATAATTTCGTTAATATTGTAGGGAAAGCGAGACTTGCAAGTCGGGGTCTCGTACGTTTTAGAAAAAAAACTCTATTTACTGGATAAAATGGAAAAAATAGCGTTGAATATTTTACACTACGTTTCTTTTTTAAACACGAATAAATTATGTTTTACATCCGATCAAATAAAATGAACTTCCTTCAACCATACTATTCTTGAGAGACTTTTAATATGAAACTATTTACTCTAATATTTACACGAAGATTATGCATTTTGTATAAAATGATTGCTCACCATTCGTATTTTGAGTTTATGCAATTAACGAGGAAATTGACTTTGCGATTGGAAAATACTTGTTATAGCAGCATGGGTACTTGTACTCATGCTGATATAATGAATCAGACATGCAGATCAAGTGATTAGCTACAATAATTCACTACCCGATGTTCGTAAACTTTTAGTTTCCAATATTCAAAGGTTGGACAGAAATTAAGGAGATGAACGAACAATTGTTAAAAAAAAGAGTTGGATTTTTCTCGTCACATTGATGAAAATAAATACTATCGGTATGAATTTTTCCAAATTTTTCGAACTTTTAGTTAGCGAGTAAATAAAGTTCAAAGTTAGTAAATTTGACATAGAAATACGGGATTATCAATACTGATCCAATCACGTTTATTGAAAATTATATCTGATAAATAGAGATATTGATAAAAAAGCGCACCAACGATAATTAAATGATTTTCATTAAAAAATTTATAGTGCTTGGCGTCTATTTTGTTAATTATGAACGATTAACTCGAGCCAAATGAGCATTTTTCGAGTTGGGATCCAATCAGACCGTGAACACTTTGCAACGTTGCATATCAATACCTTTTACGTCTGTTATGGTATATCAGTTTACAAATTATAAATAGTTTAACAATAATCAAAATTGATATAGAATATAAAAATATTTTCGATACCGTTTTTTAATCGTTATTGAAAAATTTGAAGAAATAGGTCAGGTATAGATGCACGTGCGCAGGCACACTTATGACAAGGCACGTGTACCAATGTTTAAATTATTGGCGCTTTTGCCGTTATTCTCGTTGATTTTTTATGCCGATTATAAAAAAACTTATTGGTAAGAAGGTTTATTTTTCATATAAATACATAATATTAAATATTTTTTGTACAAATATATCGCCATTTATTATTTTGTACATTTTTGTAAATGCATCAGTATATTTAGGGTTGCTAGTGATTATGTGACCCTGTGTATGAAAATAGGAGACCCTCCTCCCCCCCCCGCGCTTGCCGTTTTTCTGGGGAACTCATTAACGACATTACTTAATTTCACTAAATTGTGTAACCAGTAGCTTCGAAACTGCAGATTTTGCATAAAGTTTAACGGCAACTTGGCAGAATAAAGCTTTGAAATAAATAGTTGGTTGTGACGAAAAAGGCATTAGTATTTTTTTTAAAGCCTCCCTTATTCAGTTTTGTTTTTCTTATTAATTAGGGACGACCCTTTCATTCAAATGACCAACGCTATTACGACAGTTTGATAAAAATTTGAAATTGGTCTTTGTTTCCAAGCAAAACAAAGTTATACGTAAAATATAGCGTACCAAAGGAAAAGATCGTAATAAGATTAGCATTATAACGGATATGAAATTGCGGGCAATTGAATGCGAGAGCCAACCGAAGCGTCGAAGGAAGAAGCTCCGTGAGTAATATAAATACATCGAGTTCTTTGTGCTGAAAGTAACGCGACAAAAAACGGTCACAAACTCGACACCGTAGTGTTTTTCGTTGAGCTACGTGGCCTCGACGCAAGGTGGCGTTTGTCGATTCTTTTTCGCGAAAACGTTCGACGAAGGCCGATGTATATATAGATGTTGAATGTTATACGAATGGCTGTCTATGGGATGGCAGAACGTGGTGTACGTGCTGTCAATACCCTGGGCCATTATATTTTGTTTTGAGGCTCTTAAATATTTGCAAAGTAGTAAATATGAGATGATTTGAGAAGATGTAATATCCTCTCTCATTTCTATTTTTTGAGCCTCACTTTCTGTATAAAAACAAATTTTTTTTTGAAATATTAGATTCTTTAAGAAAAAGAGATCGATTGGGAAGAGTAAGAAAAAAGAAGTTTATCACATATATTGGCTCTAGGCCAATTTTTTGGTCGAAATAAATGAGATCGTATGGAGACTGGTGGTAGCGTAACGACATTTGAAATACAAAATATTGGCTTTTTTTTCGAAATGGTTGAAAAAAATAGGAAATTTAAAAAAATTGACAAAAATTGTTCAAAGAAAGAAATAAACAAACTTCGATTTTCCAAATATATTCTGAAGTTCTGACTTTGCTGAATAAGTGCAACAAAACTTTAAATATTACACATAAAATTTGAAAATAAATATTAAATATAAATACGATTATGAAAATAGATTTTCTTGTTTAAAATTCCAAAAGAAAATGAGCTAAAAGACAAATAAACATCGGAGACAATGATGTTAATAGAAACGAAAACATTCCCGACGAGTGTTAAAAATATGCTGTGTATTTATTTTTGACATACATATCTATAATTGACCAACTTGAAACTCAGCGAGAAAAAAAAATATTCTGTAGATTTAAAATGCAAGTTTTTTGCGATTTCGAGTAAATACGTTGAAAGCAATCGAGAAATAAAATTCATTTATTTACTTTGGTAAAAACATCGCTATCGTTCACTCAAACTGGCACGATCGTTTTTCCCTGCATCGCGACTCCGCCTTGTCCTTATTTTCCTCGCGAAAATCATTCGAGGACGCGAGTTCGTGCATGAAAAATCGAGTTTCCAATGTCATAATTCTCAAATTGTCTCAAATTTTTAAGAAACGTGCACGAAAGGTTTAAAAAACTTGTTCGTGCGACGAGTTTGTAACAATGGTTTTATCTCGAGAACCTCTCGACGGATCTTGCTGAAATTTCGCACTGAACTCAAGCAATCTGCCACCTTTGCTCGTTCAAATTTAGTCGAAATGGTTAACGGGGTTCATACGTGATAGGATTTTTAATTTTTCAAACAAACAAAAAAATGTTACGGAAGCCTTAACGCCGTTTCTAATTTTCTATAAATTTTTCAGATTTGATGAAATTTTGAAATTTCTAGTTACTTTTGTTTGCAAACAAAGCTGACGTGAGACGATTAAAATTACTTTTTCATGATGAATAATTGATGGAAAACGATGCGCCGATATTAGTTTATATTTAAAAAAAACTTTTTTTTAGCGTTTCTTAAATTTGTTAAAATTGGCCAATAGGGAATTTTTTACATTTTTTAAAAATGTAAATAAAAAATTTAATTTCGCACTGAACTCAAGCAACCTGCCACCTTTGCTCGTTCCAATTTAGTCGAAATGGTTAACGGGGTTCATACGTGATAGGATTTTTAATTTTTCAAACAAACAAAAAAATGTTACGGAAGCCTTAACGCCGTTTCTAATTTTCTCTAAATTTTTCAGATTTGATGAAATTTTGAAATTTCTAGTTACTTTTGTTTGTAAACAAAGCTGACGTGAGACGATTAAAATTACTTTTTCATGATGAATAATTCATGGAAAACGATGCGCGGATATCAGTTTATATTTAAAAAAACTTTTTTTAGCGTTTCTTAAATTTATTAAAATTGGCCAATAGGAAATTTTACATTTTTAAAAAATGTAAATAAAAAATTTAATTTCGCGCTGAATTCAAGCAACCTGCCACCTTTGCTCGTTCCAATTTAGTCGAAATGGTTAACGGGGCTCATACGTGATAGGATTTTTAATTTCTTAAACAAACAAAAAAAGTTACGGAAGCTTTAACAACGTTTCTCATTTTCTATAAATCTTTCAGATTTGATGAAATTTTGAAATTTCCAGTTACTTTCGTGCGTAAACAAAGCTGAGACGATTAATATTACTTTTTCATGATGAACAATTGACGGAAAACCATGCGCGAAAATCGGTTTATATTAAACAAAAATTTGTTTAGCGTTTCTTAAATTTGTTAAAATTGGTCGATCGGGAATTTTACATTTTTTCATTTGTACGTATACATTCGATAGATGAGATCTTAATATTTCTCGATTTAGGAAGAACAAGAAATCAAGAAAAATCGAATAACGTCGAGTTTTTGTCATATATTTTTAAGGGGTCGTGACCTTCCGAAAACTCGGAAAACAGACGATATTTTCGCGTTTTCTTCAATAAGAACAACATTCCAGAAATTTTTTTCTAAACTTCCTCGAATCTGTTCCAAATATACGCTGCAATGCGGACTAGAGCGCGAATTTCGTTCGAAATTTCAAATCCCGTATTTCTCGAAATAGCGTTTTAAAATTCGCTTAGCTTAGGGTTCTCGAAAATTAATCAACCGATTTCGTTTAAACTTCGAACATCTATGTTGAATTAACAGAAAGCCAATTTTTGGACGCGATGCTTATCGTTTTTCCTTAGAAAGATCGTTACTCGATCTATAAATATAATTTTGAATAATCGAACGATCAATCTTTAAATAATGCATAATATCGAAGAAATTCGATCGATAACATTCATTTCAGACGTGTCCAATCCGCATAATCACGATATACCGCCTTTTCGAAAAAATAGTACGGAACAATTTTGAATAAACAAAAAAAAGCACTCAACGTTGTACCCTTTTTTTAGTTCCTGACGATTTTCGATAAGTGCTATATGGAAAAAATGTCACAAACTTTCCGGACGACCCAACAATTAAAAAAAAAAGAAATTCCAAAACTAATGTTTCTCCGTCTCTCAACCAACGAGTCTTGAAATCTCGCGTAAACGCAAAAACAACATAATTAATCTTTCGTCTCCATTAAAACCACTTTATCGATTTTAAACTACTTTCGCACTATCCGGCAATCTTGCGGTCTACCAACTTCCCATCGTCGCTGCAATTCCCCCCCCCCCTTTTTTATTACGTTATTTCGTCGAATTGTCTAGTAAAATGAAGAAAGGTCGTAAAGTCGTATAATTCGAATGAGATACGAACGAATCCTACTATTTTCGACGAGTGAGAGGGAAAAGAGGGCGGTGTTAGTGACATTGTAATTGAGCAAGGGGAAGGGGTGCCTACATTAAGAAAGAGCGATAAGAAGACGAAGAGAGAGTAAGAGACAGAGAGAGAGAGAGAGAGAGAGAAAGAGAGAGAGAGAGCGGAGGCTGTGGAATTTGAGACTCTGGTGTATCAAACGAATGACTCAAAGTTTAAAAGGACATTTTTTTCCATTGGCAATGCCCGACGACTTGTTTCGTATCGACACTCGCGTTCCCTGGAAGACTCGTCTTGCAGTCAATGGACTTTCTAAAACCGTTATGTTTAATTATGAAGTTGGCGTTCGACTAAAATCACGTCCCCCTTCCATATCTTCGACGTCTGCGAGTCCATCTCCCCCTCTTTTTTTATTATTATTATTATTTTTTTTTTTCGAATTTATTATTTGGTATGCGTTTTCATGAATTTTGAGTCGTCACTTAGGTGATCGTGGCTGATTTCGTCGCGGCGACATACACGCGGTTTAATCGTGGACGCTGCGATCAATTAAATAAACTACAAGGAAAAGCCCTTGCACGTGTTTTTTTTCTTTTCATCTGTGTACGGAAATGAAAAAAAAACATCGTTTCTATTCAAATCATGGGTGAAATGACGCATAATAATTCGTCGAGTATAGCGTCCACGTGTTAATAGCGACGGAATATTTATTTTTATCGCGCTTTTCTCATTCGCAGTTTTATTGCGAGATTTTGTTTTCAGGATAATAGTTTGAAAACAATAATGAGCTATTTTTTATTTATTATAATAGTAGGGATAATAATAATAATAATAATAATAATAATAATAAATTACTCTTTTATTAGATTGAGCAAAAAATCGTCGCGCCTTTTTTTTGATAGACGTTGATATCTTTATTACTCCATTATAACCGCAAGTACTTTTTGTCAAGTCGGATATAAATATATTAATATTAATTACGTATTATAATTTATTATTATTATATATAATAATAATAATAAATTACTCTTTTATTAGATTGAGCAAAAAATCGTATCGCCTTTTTTTTAATAGACATTGATATCCTCATTGTTCCATTATAACCACGAGTACTTTTTGTCAATCCGGATATAAATATATTAATATTAATACGTAAATATCATTTATCAATCAGTTTACGAACTTTTTTAAATAATTCGTAAAATAGCATTTCGCAGTTTTATTGCGAGATTTTGTTTTCAGGATAATAGTTTGAAATCAATAATGAGCTATTTTTTATTTATTGTAATAGTAGGGAGAATAATAATAATAATAATAATAAAAATCGTCACGCCTTTTTTTTGATCGACGTTGATATCTTTATTACTCCATTATAACCGCAAGTACTTTTTGTCAAGTCGGATATAAATATATTAATATTAATATTTACGTATTATTTACGTATTATAATTT
The DNA here is from genome assembly GCA_964017225.1 of Netelia inedita. Classification (NCBI taxonomy): domain Eukaryota; kingdom Metazoa; phylum Arthropoda; class Insecta; order Hymenoptera; family Ichneumonidae; genus Netelia; species Netelia inedita. Next base: position 17,799,287 of record OZ024922.1, read on the forward strand.
ATTATTATTATATATAATAATAATAATAATAATAATAAATTACTCTTTTATTAGATTGAGCAAAAAATCGTATCGCCTTTTTTTTAATAGACATTGATATCCTCATTGTTCCATTATAACCACGAGTACTTTTTGTCAATCCGGATATAAATATATTAATATTAATACGTAAATATCATTTATTAATCAGTTTACGAACTTTTTCAAATAATTCGTAAAATAGCAATCGCGTGCGAATTTTTGATAACGAAAAAAATGGAGGAAGCAACGTGAACGAAAGATGAACGTTGTGGAAGATTAAACGTAGTAAAAATTTGCAGACTGAGCGTCCACTTACCGTGCTTCGATTATAATTGGTTACTTGCGTACAATTAACAATATATGTATACATATATATTACACTCGTATATATTTAAATATAAGTGTATATAAATGGGTGACTATGCCGTAGTATAAATGAGTCTCGATCACCGAACGCGAGAGATCACGATTTTATTCCCCGTCTCGGCACTCTCAACGTACAAACACTTTTCGCAATTTACGACGATACTCTCGATACCGGTGATAAGGTCGATCTTCGATCTTGACTTTGACGCTAGCGCGTCCATCGGAGATCGAGGTGCGAGAAACACTGAAACTCCTTTGCCGTGCTGTTTTAAACTCGAGAGATGAGAAAGGCCGTGTACCTTCTACCGGATAAACCTCCTCCTCCTCCCCCCCCCCCTCCTCCTACTCTTACTCGATCATTCGTACGCACACAGGTAAAACACACCTTCGCTTCGGCTCACCTCGGTTTCTGTTCTTCGTCGATTCCATTTCAGCGAAAAATCTCTTTCGATTAGGAGACTTTGACAAAAAAAAGAAAACGAAAAGAAACGAATTTTTACGAGTGACATAAATTAGCGTTTCGTATTATCATAATGTTTCGACGTTATGATGGAATTGAAATGCGCATTTTTTTCTTCAATGCCACTCGATCGATTACGGAAGGATTAAGTATGTTAGATTTATGTTTGCATGGCGGAACAAGTTTTTGGTGTCAATATCCTTTGTAGAATCGATTATATATATTTTTTTTTCTGTAGAGTGTGAGAAGAATACTTTGGAATATTTGATATTTATATTATTCATAATATTTACTCGCGTGAAATTAATTTCTAATCGTATGAATTAAGTATGAGCGAATCGAGGAATGAATTGATTGAAAACGAGGAAATAAATACGACATTTGGTTGCATCGGTAATGCGGTCGTAAAGCTTGTAGTGTTTAGGAAATAAGTACAAACGAAAATATTTCAAGAGAATCGTAAATAATAAACAAATATTATAATTTCGTTGGATAATTTCTTTCAACGTGAACTTTATTATGAAAAAGACTTTGGGTGTGTATTTTTTGGTAGTCGAATGCTGGGCAGTCCCTGATGTAGCACGAACGATTCAACTTTCCATGGAATTATTTAGGGCACGTGCGTGCGGTAGGTCGATCATCTCAAAAATGAATCTTCTCGACCCACGTACGTTGCTTGTCCCTTTCGTGATCTCAATTTTGACGAATTATACAATCTTTGCGTGTAATTAATGTCGCGAGTTAAATATGGTGCACGATCATTTAAAGAAAAGAAACGAATTCGCCGAATGCTATAAATTCCAAGATCGTTGTACGGTGAGATTTATCGGTTTTAATCCACTCCTACTCGTTCGTTGTATAAAGTAATTAAAATCTAGTAACGCAAAACTTATTCGATGCAATGTGTAACGTATATAATGTCTATACGATTGGTTTCATCATTAATTATCGAGCCACGTGGTATCAGATTTCTTTTTCATCTCTTATCCTTCCATCTTTCTCCTCATTCTGTAATTTCCAATAAAACTAGATTCGTTGAAACGTTTCGAACCTTTGTCCTTGGATTTTCGAGATACTGGAGATTGAAATATATTCTGGCATAATTCATGTTCGTCCATTAATCTTTAGCCTCCTCATAATTTTTACACGTAACTTGAAAACAAACTATAGAATAGATAATATTGGCTGAATCTTTTTTTTTAATGCAAATTAATGGTTTAAGAATTTGTTCGAAACGGAAATTGGCGTTGTTCTTTTTTATATTTATTATTAATGACAATAATAATAATAATAATAATAATAATCGACTAGTCAATTAGAAGGAATCGATAGAAAATATATAGAAAATTTTGGAAACAAAATTACACAATCTTTGTAAATTTTATGACAATTATGTTTTTATTTATTTCGCACAAATGGTGGCAGTTAAGAATTTTTGAGCTGTGATTCTCGAAAAACGTGTTAAAAGAAAATAATTTATTATCCTCCTATTCGTCGCCAACGCTATAAAATTCAGTTTTGACAGAAAACTATATAAGCGTATGCAGAAAAAAAATATTTACGATATAAATATAGTTTCATTAAAAACAATTAAAGTTTATAAACTTGGGGAAAAAAACTTCAATACTTTGCTTCTCAAAAACTTATTCGATTAAAGGACGGAAACTTTGGAAACGATCTAGTCTAAAGACGTAAAATGAACTGTGAAAATGGCAGATGAATTAAATTTCTGGTGCCGAAAGGCTCGCTGAGAGAATGACCCATATACATCTATGAACCCGATTAACTGGAGTGAGTACGTTATATAACAATGAGACGTTACTTCAACCGTGAATCGTATGTGCTCGGATCAAGATTCATGAAGAAGCTCTTCTCTCGGACTCAGTCTTCATTAGGATACGGAGGATCGTATACGCATGATGGAGTCGAGACGTAGTACAAGTCGTGCGATCTCCACGTGGAAAATAATCAAAGATTCGACTAGCAAATTATACTTTGAACCGGATCAAGTTTTTTATCAGTGAGTATCGTTCATCCTCGTTAATCGGGATATTCGAGAATTGCCCGAGTCAATTGGGTTCTTCGTTTGAGGAGGTCTTGTTATCGTCGATTCAAATTTTTTAGTGTCTCGTAGAAGAGTAAGCAGAATTCTTTAAAAAATCATAATTCGAAAAGAAAAACTAAACAAATCACGGTGGGTAAGCGCGATGACAAATTTATATTTTTATATCACGAAAACAACTGTGGTCATCGTGTTTACGGGATGAGGGATATATCGTGTTGTGAATTCCAATCATTTTTGTGTAGTCATTTCTATTTTGTTAATAGAAAAATTGCCATAACCAGTTTAAATTCTACATTGTGATCTCTGTTAATTGTGGTTTCGATTAAAACATCAATCATGTTAAGAGTATGACTGTCATTTCTGCAAGACCGGTTATTTGGTCTACCAATTTGTTAAAACTAGTGTTAACTTGAGTATCGTCTTTGATTTTTATCTTAAATTTAAATAGAACGATATTTCCTCGAAATAACGTGCCAAAAAAAATAGTTTGTGACGCGTGTGTGGTTTCCATAAAAAAATTGAATCTCTATATTTGGAAAACGGCTCTAGGATGAAAAAAAATGTGGTCAATGTCGACATTTTTTCTGACTTCTTTTATACGTTAAATCGAGTCACACGTCTTAAACTATAAACTTTTTTTAGCAATTTTTCCCACAGAATGGGGCCCTCATAGGCATATACGATGTGTACTTTTGTCCGAAATAATTGTTCCTGTTAAATTTATAAAGATCAAATTACGGGTTCATAAATTTTCCGAATTTTCGACTAAAAATAAAACATAAACCACTTCGTACGCCGCAATATTCGTCAAAGTTATTCAAAGATATCCGATATTACACGGTTATTCTTATTTATCCAAAAAATATTTAGTAATTGCTCCAGCTTTGCTGTAACTTGCAATTAATGGGTCAATAATTTCAAGCCGCAGAAATAATATTTGGTATTTAATTTGGAAAACATTGATAAATTGATTTCATGAAAAACTAAAAAAAAAGGAAACAAATTCGAGGCAATTTGAAAACGGTGGAAGAAAGTTAATAATCGTTCGATTATCAGTATAGGTCTAAGCATAGGTAGAAGGCCATGGATCTGGCTATTAGGGTCGCTATGCGTGAGTTGCGTTTGTGGACCAGGAATGTTATTATGGCGCGAGGAAATTGACGAAGTCGAGCTTTTCATGCCTTTGGATTCGATCGTTCGATTGGACGCCGATTGGGTCAAGCAACACTTTAGGGACGACATCAGATTCGAGAGTATCATTGTTACTGCGCCCAATGTTCTCGAGCCGGAAGTACTTCAAAAGGTTCCAATTTTAATTAACGATAATTAGCATTTCGTTCTTTTTTCAAATGATTATTTAAAACTATTAAAAAATACTATTTTTTTCTTTAAAAATTATTTTTACATTTCTTTGTAAACTTTGAATGAAGAACTTGATTAGCGGATGTTAACGAGGTCTATTATAATTTTTTCAGATATTTGAGATAGAAGAAAGCGTCAAAAGTATAGCGGTCAACAATAATACGTGGCAAGATTTCTGCGCAGGGTAGGATTCGTATATTTTTTTTATCAAGTATAGGATTTTTCTCAGTTATAAATTTTGATAGAAAAACAATAAGTACTTGAAATATTAAACGTGGTTTACCGATATCCTCAGATACTTAACGTGGTTTCAAGATCACACTTTGTCAATGACCGAGGAAGATATGGGATTTGCCCAGGAAATAATTGGAAAATTGAATAGCACGGTGCTCGACGATGGTTGTATTTATCAGTCGCTGTTGAAATTATGGAAACTTCGAAAAATCGGGAACCTGGCCGAGTTTACGAGGGAACGAATTCTCGAGGACGTTTCACGTGCGCTGAACGATACGTGAGTGTTATTTTATATTCGGGGCACATATTATCATTGATTTATTTTATTTTTTTCTACGATTCTTTTTCCGTTTTTTTGCTTTCTCAAATGAGTCAAATGACCTACTTGCAAAAGAAAATTAATAATTACTTTGATAACTTTACAAATGTTGAAGAAATTATTTACCGATTAATTTGGAATTGATAAATAAATTCATTGATACGTTAATTAATTGATCGTCGATTATATTGTGCCGCAGATTGAGTTCGGTTCCAATACGTAGGTATCGCGAATAATCACGATTTTCGGGGCAGAACAATTAATACACTAAATAGATCTGTAAGGGGCAATTTACCCTTCTAGGTTTCTCCATCTCTAATTCCATTGCAAGTATTTTTAATATGAATTTTTATGATCAACATTGAAAGAAAATCGTAGCATCTAGAGCGCAGTAAGACAGTCGGTTATTCCTTTAATAAGTAGTTGATTCTCTTATTTTGTACAAATAGTCACTATTTTTATTTACATACAGGGTGTTCCATTTCATCCCCCCGCCCCGGCCGAATATCCCTGAATAGCATTTTTTTCAAAAACGTTTCGTGTCGAAGTTTCAAGCTTTGAAGGGGGACGTAAAAGGGCATTACTTGTTTGATCGTACAATTAGGTGGACGATTTCAAGGTCATTTCAAGTCCAACTTATGTTTTTTTTTAATTCGGAAACTGTATATTCCTTTGCGTATTCGTATGTTACACAAATATGGTTTGCAACATTTGGAGAAATTCGAGAGGTTTGTATTAACATATGTATTTCAAGCAAAAGTTTCTTATTTCGTTTTTATGTAAAGTACGAAGGTACATTGAAAATATACCGATTAGCATTAAAAATAAAAGAAGGTGACCTTGAAACGATCTTTATAATCTCAACGAGTAGCACCATTTTCCATCCCCCTTTAAATCTTGAAACTTTTATACAAAATATTTTTATGAAAACTACTATTTTTCAAAGATATTCGATTTGGGAGGGGATTTAAAACGAGACACCCTGTCCCGTATATTTTTTGCTCTCCCCCTTGCTAGGAGTCTCGATGATATTACAAGATTATTTTCGCGATCATACTTAAGATGATCTAAAAAGGTCCATAATATGTGGGCGTTTTAATTGTACACCCTCTTTCCGGGTTTTTACAACTTCTAATAATCAATTTCGCGACCATACTTAAGATGCTCTAAAAAGGTCCATAATATGTGGGAGTTTTTATTGTATACCCTCGTTCCGGGTTTTTACAACTTCTACCTTTACTATTCTTATTTTCATCACCTCTGACTGGTATTTGTTCAACCCCATTCCTCTTTATTCCCCAACCTTCGACATTCTTAATTATGCTGTCCCGGCTGTCGCCGCTTCGCATTTTTTCCACCAAACTCTTCTATCCATTTGCCGTGGACGAAGGGAAACTGCAGAAAACCTCCGCCGATACAGGTCACAAGGACCATATCAATATTTAGACTATTGCATGCGGCATGGTGCATGCACATGTGTCGTTTGTAATTCAAGAATGGTCCAAGCTACCCCAAGCAATTGTTGGCAACTGCAAAGTCAACCGAAGATATCAACGGTTGAATTTAGACAGCTTTACAACTATAAAGTCAACCGTAAAAAAGAATCCTAATGGTTGATTCAACGGTTGTTGAACCCCAAACCATCCACAGAAAACGCAGGATGGTTGACTTTCGAAGATGAACAGTTGAGAAGCTGTCCAAATTCAACCGTTGAACTTTGACGTTGATTCAACTGTCTTTTTCAACCGGTTGACCAAAATGACAGGCACCAAACTGCATATTTGCCCATGGGAAGATGATTTTTGTTAAAAATGCTTTATCTCCTTCAATTCATAACCAGAAGAACCGACAATGAGACTTACGGTGTGAGTGCCCCTTATTTGAATAAATACAAAAAATTTTGAAGTGAGCTTTAAGAAACATTTCATCCTACGATATATTCGAATTATTGAACTCGCGTGAAATACAACAAAAACGTCCCGTAATTCATAAAGTTTCACAACTTTTTTTCATTACTTTCCACCGATCATAAATTCCCATGAAAAATCAATCAATACAATTTTCTTTAATCGTTTTTTTTATTGTTAACACTTTGTTTCTCGATCCGTAGTGTATCGAACGGCAATTCATTGACGGACATTGCACCGTTATTGTCAAACGTCGATTATGACGAGAACGGAAAAGTAATTGGTGCAAAAGCGACGATACTAAATTGGATAATGAAGAAATCGAACGTTCATCTGCCAGAGTGGGAACTGGAGTTCATAAATCGAGTTTTAAACTGGAACAGAACGCTACCCGATGGAATGCGAGTGTACGCGGTCGCATCGAGAAGTTTCAAAGATTTCGTTCGGGAAATACTCGAGAACAATATGACAGTGTTGTTCTGTGGTCTGTTGTTAATAGCGATCTACGTAATGGCGATGATAGGTCGTTGCAACATGGTCCAGCAAAGAATATATCTGTCGCTGATGGGAGTTTCGGTGGTCGGCCAAGCGATACTCTCCGCTTACGGTGTCTGTTACTATTTGGGATATTTTTACGGTCCGATCCATCCGATCTTATCGTTCCTTCTTCTTGGCATCGGAGTCGACGACATGTTCGTTGTTATTCAGAGTCTCGAGAATTTGCCAAAAAACGAGACGTCCAAGAGCGAAGAGAATATTCCAGAACGCGTGGGTAAAGCACTCAGTCACTCGGGAATGTCGATAACGGTAACTACGATCACGAATATTGTCGCATTTGCGATTGGCATGACGACCTCCATGCCTTTTCTCGAATCGTTTTGCGTATTCGCAACGACGGGAATATTTTTTCTCTACGTCTTTGAAGTTACGTTCTTCGTTGCTTGTCTCGTTCTCGATGAGCGTAGACTCGAGATGACCAAAGATGGCTGCTTATGTCGACGTAAATATGATTGGACACCGAACGACTGCAGTCAGCGCAACATTCAACGTACTATATTCGAGAAATTCCTCGGTCCGTTCGTTCTCAGACCGAGAATTAAAATTCTCGTTCTCGTAATAACTCTCGTTCTCGTAGCAGTCAATGTTTGGGGCATATTTCAGCTTGAACAAAATTTCGATCCGCTTTGGTATTTGAATCAGGAATCATATCCGATTAAATTCAACGAGAAGCTCCTCGAGTATTTTCCAAGATATGGAAAAAGAGCAGCGATATATCTCGATGGGGTCGATTACTACGATAATAGAGATCCTCTGAGAAGACTCGTCGAGACACTACGTAATAATCCGTACGTAAATAATCGTACCCTCGATCCTTGGTTCACGGCTTACGACGCGTGGCTCAAACAATCGGAACACGGTAATTTCATTGCTTTTATTTTATTCAATTATTTATGATTTAACTTATTTATTGTCGGGACTGTCTTGTTTTATTTTATCGATGAAAATTAATTGCGCCAAACAAACTTTTTACACGGAGCTCGTTTTTTCGCCATCGGTTTTTGGACAAGCGAATTTAACACTTTTCCTTCGTCACATTGTAGACAAGATCGATTTGAATACAACGAAAACAATATTAATGTTTCTAACCTCGAATGCAACGGAGTTATGAGACTTTGATTTTTCAAATATGATCTACGGTCTTTGACGGCGTCGAGTGGAGCATGGCGTTGAAGATCGATCATACAATCGAACTCTGTTGCAAAATATGACCTTGCGCGACCTCTACTTAGCTTCCACTTCGGTTAACAGTAAGAGTCAGTGTTACATGCGACGAGCGATTCGAAAACGCCATCCGCATTTTCTACGGCACTGAGCAACCGATCGGGTTAAAATTTGACGAGTACATAGAGAATTATGGCACAATGCACCTAACTATCGTTTTCCCCCTAAATTTTGAAAATAGTGTTGCAGGCGACGAGCGGTTCGAAAACGCTATTCGAACTTTCTCCGGCACTGAGCGTTAAAGTTTTGAGGGTATCTAGAGAATTGTGACCTTGCGCGACCTCTACCTAGCCTCCACCTCGGTTAATAATAAGAGTCAGTGTTACATGCACCGAGCGATTCGAAAACGCCATCCGCATTTTCTACGGCACTCAGCAACCGATCGGGTTAAAATTTGACGAGTACATAGAGAATTATGGCACAAAGTGCCTAACTATCGTTCCCCCCCCCTAAACTTTAAAAATAGTGTTGCAAGCGACGAGCCATTCGAAAACGCCATTTGTACTTTCTCCGGCCCTAAGCCTTAAAGTTTGGGGGATATCTAGAGAATTATGAGAATATTTTTGGAAAAAAACGATAGTCAGGTACATTGTGCCATAATTCTCTATGTCCTCGCTAAATTTTAATCTCATCGGTTGCTCAGTGCTGAAGAAAAGACAGATGGCGTTTTCGAATCGTTGGTCGCCAGTAACACTGACTCTCAATGCAAATGGAAGATGGAGGTATTCAGAGGCGCACCTTCGATCTGAGTGCGGAAGTTTATTTTAATTTACGCGAATGTACAAAGAGGTAACCCCATTTTCAGAAATTCACAGTTCCACAATTGCCTCGTTTTTGAGGTCAGAAATATTGATTGTCTTCTCGTTGTATCCGTTTATAACATGTCGAACGAAAAAGTTAAGGTTAGAAGAAAATCTCAATGTGACAATCGCGCGTCCCCCGTTAAAATCATACAACTTTTACGAAAGGAAAATTTATTTCGCACGACCTCATTTTCACGACGTATTTCTATTGTTAAATAAAAATGGGACACCCTATATATGTATACAGGGTGAGGACACCTAAAGTGTTACATACCCGTAGTGTATTGACAATGGGTGATGCGAGAAAATTTTTCGAATGAAAGTTGTGCTGTATGAAGTGGGGGCTCTATCCTACGAGACCGGTGAACACACTGAAGTTGGTCTCGGCTCCACTCCTCTTTTTCAAACGGCGGAATCACGCGACTTTTTTTTGCGTCATGAATAATTACCGAGACGAGTTCAAAGACTTATGACGGAAGGTCGTTTAAGATGACATAAGACTAGGAATAATAAAAATTATTAAATTAGAACCAAGTAGAATCAAATATACGGCCAACTTTTACCGATAAACTAATGGTTTGGTTTTTAAACATTTTTTTGAGCAATACAAATGTTATTATTATTTATGAAAAATATTTCACGTATACAAAAAAAATTATAGTGTGAAAAAAGATATATAGTTTCATTTGAAAATGTGGCGATAATTCAAATTCAAACATTGGCACTTTCGTCCAACCAAAAAAACAATGCTCTCATAGGATTTGGCCCCCTTCGCATTGTACCACTTTCATAAAAGACAAAGTCCTCAATGATTCACTGACGTATCAAATCGTAGCCTCGACTACCGGTCCTACATACATGAATTTTGCAAGATAAATTCGTTTGTTGACGTAGGAAAATAACTTGTTGCCAACTCCTATATTAAAGGGATGATAATGGAGGAATATTTTTCACACATTAATCATTGTGTCCCTACTAGTTCTTGGAAAGAGTAAATTATAATAGTAAATGAAAAATAACAAATCTACTCGTATTAAAATCCCAGTATCAATTTAATTGAAATTATTAACACTTGGCATGCGGGCAACGTATTTTTACGTTTTTTGCAGTCTGTCGCTAGAGCGCGGGTCACGTAAAAATACCAAACTTCCGCGCGATTTACGAAAAACGCCCCCTGCACGTGTAATTCGGCGGCGAAGTATGCCCGCATGCCAAGTGTTAATTGTATCGATTTAATAATTTTCGTCGTACCGCTGGTCATCATTTTTTAATACCTCTACCATTAATGGTATTGCATTTTTCTAATAGAAACATTTTTTTCAGTTGTCGAAAACAAAGATGAATATTATGGTTATCTATCGGAATATTTATTGTTTACAAAAGAGGGACAATCGTTTATTCAAGATATCAAGTTCGACAGGGTACCCGCGGGAGACTATAATATTACAGTGAGATTTCAATTAATATCAATCGGTATAATTTCGTGAATCACGTGTCTCAATTTAGTATTGGAATATTAATTATTGTTTTTTTTTCTTGATTTTTCTCCGGGTCTTAGACCTCTAAGATACAGATTCAGCATATTCCGATCAACACAACCGAAGATCAGGTCAGGGCGATGCGCTCGATAAGAGAAACTCTCGAGGCTGTGAATTGGTCTCAAGGCATCGATCACATTGCTGTATTTTCGCAAGATTATGTCTCTTGGACGGCGAATCAGGCAATTATTATATTTTCTTTGCATCTATTTTTTTAACCCAATATCTCTTTCCTCAAATCACTCTGTAAAATAATCAATAATCACTCAGTGTCACTAGGATGATTATTTATAGTAGCTCCCGAGTATAAGAATTTGTTTTCAGATATTTTTCAATACAGATAACTGAAAACATGAACATTGAAAATTCGAAAAAAAATAGATTCCATTGTTTGCCCATTCTAAAACTGGGCTTAAAAGTTTTCAAATTAACAACAGTTTTTTACAAAAAAAATTTTTAAAAATCAAGATATACGTTCATTGTTAAAAACAATCATTTGTTGTTAAAATAAAAAGATCTCATATCAATATCGTTTAAAAAAAATTTTCGGTATTTTATATGAAAAATACGTGGAAAACAGAAAAATTTGAAAAAAAGAAAGTCCAATTCGGTCGATTATTGGCGGAGTTATGAGCATTTCAAAAACCGAAATTTTTCAGAAATTTATATCCCGTGAATGGCTTGATAAAAAAAATTGAAATAAATCATGGAGGCGAGTCTTGACCAGGACTAAGAGAAAAAAAAATTTCAAAAAAATCGGGGATGCAAAAGTTCCACATAGGCCGATTTCATGTGGAATACCTCATATATTTATAAGAGATTGTCTTATTATTATTTTTTTAAAAATAAATATAACAATATCATAAAAAGCCTTCTTTTACTCTGCAGAACTAATAATAAACGCAATGTACTAATTATTCAATCATATTAAACACATTTGAGTTTCGACTCTTGACGAGATTCAATAATAATCTTATTAGGCACGATTCGAGTACTCATCTAATAATTTTAGATAATCGGAGAGGAACTTATTCACAACTTGAGCCTGGAAGTATTGGCCGTTGGCTCGGTGACGATTCTTATATTGCGAAATCTTCAAGCATCCATTTGGGTCATGTGTTGTGTATTATTCACCCTAATCGATCTACTCGGTTCTATGCACTATCTTGGCTTAACCATTGAAATTTCATCGAGCATTATGGTTCTATTGTGCGCCGGATTGGCCATAGATTATGCTGCCCACATTGGATTGGAATTTACCCGTGCTACGGGTACTAAGAACGGTAATGACAAACTCGTTAATCGATATAAATCATTTTGAAAACAAAAATTATTTTTCTCCCGTTGGATAATTTGCCAAAAGGCGTGTTTCTTTTTACAACAAAGTTTTTGCGAGCTCATATCGACGCTGCTTACGAAAACTAGCATGTTTCAGATTTCTTACGAAGAGAAGCACGTTTGATATCAGCGCGAAAACGAGCATGTTTCGACTTTTGACACGAAAACTAGCACGTTTCGATATTTGCCGCGAAAACTAGCATGTTTCGGTTTTTGCCACGAAAACTAGCATATTTCGGGCATGCCAGTTATCGCGGCAGAAGCCGAATCATGCTAGTTTTCGCGGTGAGAGCCGAAACATGCTAGTTTTCGCGTCGAATATCGAAACGTGTTGGTTTTCGCGGTGAAATTAGAAACGTGTTAGTTTCCGTAAGAAATTTGAATCGTGCTACTTTTCGTAAGCAGCGTCGATATCAAGATTATTCCCCATGACAATGGCATACGATAAATTAACGATTTTTGTAGATATACAAAAGTGTGTAACATCCGCGTTATATTTACAGAACGTTCTATTTCCACCCTCGGACTAATTGGACCTGCTGTATTCAATGGTGGACTAAGTACTTTTTTGGCATTCGTCTTACTAGGTGCCAGTGATGCTTATTTGTTTAGTACATTCTTCAAGGTTCGATCTAATTTCGCAGTCAACACTCGTTATTCTCTTTCGTATTAATTTCAATCTATATGATTTTTATTATTTTTTCTACTTTAGTTATTCACGTCCGTTATCGCGTTTGGTTTGTTTCACGGATTGATATTTTTGCCAGTTATCTTGAGTCTTTTTGGACCCGATTCGAATAACAATAATGACGAAAAGACGAATAATAGGAGCCAGGTGCAGAATGGCTTTACAACGATTCATTTACCAGCGACGCATTCGGGTAAAAAGACTAATTCCGCATAATTTTTGAGATCAAGAGAATCTGATGTTTTTTTTGGTAAAATACGTCGCGAAGTAATTATTACACGTTTGAAAATAGATGTTCGTTTTCTTCTTTTCAGATCTAGTCGTTAAACCGATTTTCATCAATTCTCAAAGACTGCCTAAATAATTCATGGCCTAAGGATAGATCGGATATTACTTCTTCGCGCAGTTCGTAGTCGAGGAAACTTCGTAATGCGGAATTAGGTTTAAAGTATGCTTGTAATGTTTTTTTTTATGTTTGTTTTTTCTAAATACATGAAAAATAGACGGAAAATTATTTTTTTCTTTTCGTCTTTACTTCCACCCATTCGTCGTTCGCCGTATCCATTTTCTTTTCGTCTTGTTCCTCTCCGTCAGTGCTGGAATCATCCTCGTTGGTTGCAACTCGAGAGGTTTTTTGGACGATCGATTCTCTCGTCGTTATCCAGGATTGTAACGGCGCAAGTTTCGCGAATTCATTGGTCGCTAAAATCTCGTCGCCTTCCATACAATATCGATAGAAACGTAATAATTCGTTGGCTACTTGGATCGCGCTGTTATCCTCTAATTCTGTCCTGAAGTTTGTGTCCATGTAATCCTCCAATTCTAACGCTATTTCGTCATTGTCGAGCTTTTCTGTAAACGAAAGAATTCTTCGTATTGAGGAAAATTCTATGAATTTTCTTTCGAAACATTAAATCGTTATAGCGGATGTTTTTATCAATTTATTCGTCTAGCGATATTACGAACCATTCATATAAATCATGTCCGTTACGTATGGACAAAATTCAACAGCCCGTTCTTTCGGTCCCATACCATGTTCTACCGCCAACTGAAACATTCGATTACTATTGACGGGAGAGGAAACTTGAGAGGTTTAGAGCTTTTTTGTCGTTTTAAAGTTCTGCTTATGATTCTGGAGTTAATAAAACAAGTTCTTTCTATTTTTAATGGTTTTGGATTTTTTAAGAAGGTTATTTTTAAGGTTTTTACAACTTTTAACATTATGAGAATTATGTGACGTATCTAGAATTTCAAATTGTAGCAAGACGATGATGATAAGATATCGGACAATTATAGACGATAATATACGTTGTTTTTGCTTACTTTTCGAGAATATTAAAATATTACAATTTTTTTATTTTCATTGTATAAATATTCACGTTCCTCTCGAGATAAAGACATTGCGCGCATTATGGGTCACCCTGGGTCAGAGGTTGGTTCTTTCCAAGTACAGCGATCGTTTCAGAACGAATATTTTTACAAAATGTTTTGTATGTATGATCTTTTATTGTGACTTGGCTGAACGAAATGGATTATCTTAAAAAGTCAAAAAATTATACCTCAGTTTACTACAACTTTTATCGCGATTGTTAATAATTTTTGTTATTTACTTTAAAATGTTGTTCGAACGAAATCGCCAACAGAACAATTGAGAAATGTTGAGGTTATGCACTTGAAGTCGTAAGGTCAATAAAAATATTCACAAAATTTTGTACTCATTGGTAGCAAAACGTCCTCTAGTCCTTAAATAGCAATACATATAAAAAAAATAATAATTACATACTTTCAATGCTGTCCAATTGCTGAATAACCGTTGTGTGACCGTCAAAAAGAAATCTTTCGTGTTGGCCATATTTGAGGTTATGCGCGACTCACTGTTTATAAAATCACATGGATTCTCTTACATTCTTTCGACGACAGGGATTATTAACGTCCGTCGGTAAGTACAGATACCACGCGGTAAGCTTTTCTGGTACGTGAGTTGCCCACCTTATATCGACGTAGAATTGTAGAGCACTGATTTCGTCTTTATCGCGATTCATTGTTCGCGGAGCACGTTAGACAACAATCGTTATTTTTTCCCCCCAAAAACACGAATTGGGCAGCAAAAAAACGCGATGTCCTATATCAACCCCGATAATAAGTCGCACATGTAGCAAAGTTAAATGATTATTTACCGTTTTCGTTCTCGTTCGACAATCATGATTATCGAACCGCGTAGTGGAGTGTGTATTCGACGATCCGAACTGTGCTCTCGTACTAAACTATTACGAGGGATCGGGACTTAGGAAAAGAGAATCGGGTAATATTTTTATACGCACAATTAAGGACACACTTATCATTCAGTGAGAAACTTGTATAACCATTGCACATTCAATTTATTAGAATTACAAGTGTATAATATATCTATGCTCGTCCTTTTCGACAGGGAAAATACATCGCTATCGTAACTTTTAACTACACAGGATATCTAAAAAATTATGGCACTCATATCGGGGTTAGCCGAGACACATATATACACATATGCATGTGCATGTATACACACACACACACATATATATATATACACATAAAAAGGCCTAGAATCATTCATTCGTAGATCGACCAATACGAATCTCTTTTTTAAACGTAGTATTCTTACTTGCGAATCGTTACAACGAATCATACAGAGAGCAATAAACCTGCAAAGGATTAAACAGTCTGTGTGTGTTTTTTTTGTTTTTTTTTCGTTTCTATACAGAAATACATATTCCGTATAATTAATATCACTATATACGTGAACGATCGAACGTTACGCATATTACAATAATCTGTAATTAATTGAGTGTCACGAAGCCGAATATTTTGCACATTAAGCGTGTGCTTCTGGGTCTGCTCTTGCATATGATCGAAAAAAAAAGAAGAAAAAGTCAACGGATAATTTCTTATAAATATCAACGGGCGCGAGACATTCTTTAACTTTTACACGGTCAACGCTCATATATTCGTCAGTTTTTCTTTTTTTTCTTTTTTTTTTAATCCTTTTGTTTGTTTTAATCTCTCGTATATACTATTATAATACTGAAACACGCGCGAAAAATCTCTTGGTTAATCATACTTCTTACGTGTAGAATTACTATTGACCAGAAAGGAGAGAGTTTCGCGTCAGTGGGCAAACGCGAAAGAATTCGCCAATTCGCGAAATTCCCTCGTTACAATATTTCTTCTACTCTTCATTCGGTTTTAGGTATATTCTATTTTGACTATCTCTTGGCGAGATTTTGCCTTGAAACGGGTGAACGAGCGGATTCTATCCGAGGACTTACACGAAGAATACTATACTACCATAGAATTGATTGATTTCGACGCAGCAGTACCGCTGATAGCAAAAATCCGTTCGTTCGCGCTCCTTTAGAATCACAAACTTTCATTTTCTCGGACCTTTCTTTTTCTCACCAAATACTTTTTTCTTCCGGCTTTTTTGTGAAGCGAATCTTGTTGAACAGTATCGTAAGACGTTTCGATACAAAAATTTCCACGTTAACGAGTTGGAAAGTTTGTTCGTGCGTGCGCGCCTAGGCCCATTTGAATAACCGCGCTCCGTAGGAACTGCGCATGCGCTAAACAACCGTTGCCAAGCGATGGCTCCGGGGTTACCGACGCGAGCGTCGCCTAGCAACCATTGCATGGCGACCGTAACCCGGCAACGGTTGGCTAGCGACCGTTCCTCCGCATCCAATGCTTACCGACTTTTCTCTATCTGAATTCCACAGAATTGCGACGATTAGTTTATCTTTTCGAAACGAATAATTTCACGTTGGCTTCAAAGAACAGATTTGTTTTCGTTTCAGTTTCTTTTTTCTTTTCTTTTCCTCTTTGTACTAATTCTCCGTCCATGAAGTTACTGTACAAAGTTGCATCTATTTCCCGATTCTTTTCACATCTTGTCAATACATTTACTACACCAATGACTTTGCCCAATGTCGCGTTGCTATTTAATTGATTTATCAGCGAACGTTTCGAGTTGAAATAAGTCGCGCGTTCGAATAAAACGACTTTCGCAAATTTAATAAGAACGGCGCATTATAATTTGTAGTTTAGTGTAGTAATGTTTATTTTCAATAAGTTTAACTTCACAAAGCTCTCCAATCTTTTCGAGAAACGATATTTAAAGAGGAAAATAAATCGGCGTTCTCTCGTCGTGAGACAATGAAAGTAGATAGATTCGTATGATATCGTGTAACATCTAACGTTGTTCTCAGAATGTGCAATTTTAATCGTTCGTTATTTCGAGCGAATTTGTAGTTGTGTACGTATTTACGCGTAGCGACGATAAGTCCCATTGTTCCGCCTCTTACTGTGTTTTATAATTCATAATTGTGTTTAATTAATATCCCAACCGCGGTTGCCCATTTTTTCACTTATTATTATTTTTTTCCTCTTCGTATATATCTAAAAACATTAAGACACGTAACATCGATCGTTATTATCATATAAGACACGTATAACATCGATCGGTCGTAATGTTGTGGACGTTTTCAATGGATTTCTGTTTCTTTTTTCTCTTTTATTTACCGTCGTCGTATATATACATATATGTATATCATATTTATGGATATAATATGCACGTGCGATCATGTTTAAGTAATCATGCCAGGCTCGACGAATTTTGTTATTATCCGAATTCTTCGGGTGTAAAATTATTAGGTAATGATTTTCTCGCGATCCGCGGTAGAAAATTTCCCGCTGGAGGCGCACCTATCTACTCCTATGACAAATAATGAGTGTGTAAAAGTAAAAAAATTATATTCGCGTTTCTCGTGGTACACAGAAAGTACGGTTATTTATCTTTTCATTTATTTTCTTCTCTTTTCTTTTTCTTTTTTTTTTTTGGTTAAATATGTTTAGGCCGAGTTAACCGGTGCAAGTATACGCAACTTTCTTTTATTAGTAATATTCGTATCAATGACTTTCTCTCTCTCTCTCTCTCTTTCTCTCTGACGCTCTCGCTCCTTTTAATATAATTTATTTATTTTTTTACCCTCGCGTTTTATCGCCATTTTCAAGGCTCTTCGCGCATATAGGCCATCATATAATATGACATCGACTTCTTACTTCCAACTTCTCGTACATATATATTTATGTATATAATCATCGTGCGTTTCAACTTTTTCATCACTCCTATGAGTAGAGTAACAAAACAAAACGAAAAAAAACAAATCTTAAACGTTTTTCGCGAAATTTTTTTGCTTTTGGATGACAATTTTCATGTTGGACTAGCGTGATGTCGAAAAAGAAACGATATATAATAATTGGACTATACAAGGTCGTGAACAATAAATAAAGAGTTTTGAAGAGCATTCTCGAGTAATTATCTCGGACTCAATCTCGAAACGGCAATTAGTATTAGGTTGGTTAATTATAATATATAACGCATACTCGCTTCTCGAACAACCATAAATACGTAATTCATTTCGCCCGGTACGTAACAATATATAATGTTTGTATCTTTCATTATTCGTATAAAGGTTTCGCGCCCTCTCGCGCGATAATCTTATTAGGAAATGGCGCGTATGCAATTTGACCATCACTACGATCACTTTATCGAAATATCATTCGTCACAATGTTTCATTCGAGCTACGTCGAAATTTGTCGCGATTGTTAGATTTATTTCATCATTTTCTCAGAATTTTATTCGTTTCTCGCTCATGGATTATAGGCCGTTCAGATTTATCCTATTAAATATATTTACAGAATAATATCGCGTAAATAAAATGGAACAAAGTGGGTTTATCGTTTGCGCTTACAATTAGTGATGATCAATAACGTCCGACGCACGCTCCGTACGATACGAGCCGATTGACGTGGAAAGTCCATCTAGAAATCGACCGACCGATCATAACGTATTCCAGTGGCTACTTTTCGTTTAAACTATAATTTATATTCTTCTGATAAAAACTTGATTTTTTATCAGGTTTGGTTTTATCGCGGGCAATTTAAGTATCATTATTTTTTCAACTAGGGCAATGTAATTTTTCGTAAACAGTAATGTCGTCCGTATGAATATTTTAATACTCATTTTTGTTACGTATTTAATATATTTTGCTCGCTATTTATAACTTGGAAAGTATAGGGTGTAGTGTCAATTATGGTGCGAGTGACTGCTGTCCGTCTCAATTTGTCGAAATAATTTCTGGAACAATATAACGGAATTAACGGATGAATGATGTTAAAGAGCGATTTTCTTCTCGCAAGCTCTGCGGCTCATATTTTTTATGAGCTTAAATTTAATGAGCCACTTTTTACGATGAAATTTAAAAGTGCATTGCCGAGCATCGTAACGACCAATTTATGGTTGAATCCTGTTGTTTTATACGTGCGATCGGAGATGAAACAGGGCGTGAAAGTAGTAGTTGGTAGTAGTAGTAGTAGCGTTATACTTTTTTCCCGTGTACACCCTTGCGGGGTTTTACATTTCCTCTTTACTTCTTCCACCAACACATTTCCAACACCTCTGTTCTTCCTGTGGACCTACAGTTTTTTAGGTGTGTTTCGAACCACCAAGAGCACAGAAAAAGCACATAGAAAAATTCCATTGATGCCGGCGGGAATCGAACCCCGGCCCACTGCGTGTGAGCCGCGAACGTTACCACTGTGCTACCCACTGCCTGAGGGCGCTAAAGGATTAAATAATCGTTCGCTATGAAGTGGTTCGATCATGAACAAAAAACAATCGTATTGTCCGCTTCGTCGAATTCTTCGCAAGATAATTAAATTTGAATGCACACGGTTTTGACTCCCCGCTGTACCTAATGTCAAATTAAATTTAGCGTACCATATTGACAAATACGCGAGGGTTTGTTACAGATGGTTGTATTAATTTTTGAAGAATTATTAACATGTCTACCTTCGAAGAGAAATAAGCCACTGGAAAGCGATGGGGTCGGTAGGTGAATGCAAAAATGGAATTAATTCGCTCGTCCGGTATTCGTATATCGAAAAAAAGGAAGAAGGAAACGGTCTCGAACCGCCTCGAATCATCAATAATCCCGCAATATGCGATTAATATACTACAAGTACATAATATATTTATATATAATAAGAATAACGTAGTCATACAACGGTATAAAGTCTTAGGCTTCGGTCACAGTTGATGAGTCAATCGTTTCTCGTAATTGGCATCGCGGACCCAGTTGGGCCCTAGTTTCCTGCTAGACCCAATACTGATTTCTCCGTAATAGAGGATTAGGTCGTCGGGTCGTTGCGGTTTGGCACGGCAATTCACCGGTCTCGAAACTGCTCCATTCGTCACCATCGGCAACCCCGTACGGATATCTCGAGGAGACATCGGCGTCCGATCCTGTCACACTGTCGAGGGCGCTCAACGGTATGACCTTGCATTGCGGCAACGTCGAGGTCGTTGTTGTAGGTTGTGGCTGTACGGGCAAGGGGGTGCTGGCGGTGATTCCGCTCGTAAGATCGCCGAAACGTTTGAGGTTATGGCGCGAGCTTGTCGCCGGCATAAGATGATCCGGTGGTCTGGGCAACGGTATTACACCAACCGCTGGGCTACCGTCGGTCTGTTTGTCGTCCTCGTTGTGCTTGTATCTATTGTGTCGGCATCTGATCGTTATTATCACGACGACACCAAGCAAAAATACGCCAAGAAGCATACCGAGTATGAGAATATAGTCGTTGCTCAAATTCGGGGCTACCGCCATTTCGCCTTCGTGGCCGACGGGGTCCATGGGACCGCTGAGCGTGCTGTTGGCCTCCCCCGAGCTGTTTCTTACACGTATGGCGAATATTCCGGCCGCCGGTTGGTAACTCGCCGCTGCGAGTATAAAAGCAAAACTATCGACCACGCCATCTGCCTCGTTCCCAGGCAATCTTCGGCAAACGACGTAGATAACCTCCGAGATGATTTCCGAATGGGAGAATCTCGAGATGTCGCGTTCTCGCGAGCCTCTCTTCTCGCCGGAACTTCGAATAATACGCTTGATCCTGCAGTACTTGGGCCTCCTCGTGACGCGATATCGTGGATCGCTTCCCGTCAGTTCCACCAGAGGCGTCGCGTCCATGTGCCGACGCGTCAGTTGATTCTTCTCGCCGGCGATCGCGTTCATTGCTTGGCTTATCATTAGAGGTGCGACCTCGATTTCGACTCTCACGTCGTTGATCCTGTAACTACCGAGGCTCGCGCTCATGACGAAACTATCGTTGGACGCGCTCATATCGGTTTGTACGAAGACGACGCTCTTGGAGAGGAGATCGGCCTGTCTGAAAGTGACCGCGACGATTCCACGCACGTAGAGCATCCCGTGTTTGGGTGATCTCGTTATTTCGTACATTATCTGTTCTTGTCTGGCGTTCGTGTCCAACTTTATATTGTTTTCAGAAACGTCGGCCATGTTAGAGCCTTGTGGTAAGCTCACGGGTTTCGTGACCGTTACGTTAAGTTTTATCGGCAATACTTTAACATTGAAGATCTTGTAGACCGGATTGAAACTGTGATCGGAGACCCGAAAGTAGAAGGAGGCTGCTTGGGTCGTGGAGCCGTTGTGCTCGTAGACGAGGCGATTCGAGTCGACGTCTTGTTGCGTCCATTGGGTCACCTGACGTACCTCCGAGGAATTTTGATCGTACGTGACGAGTAACAGTCTGCCGCAAGTTGGTCCCGATATGAGATCGTAGGTTATCTCGTCGGGTCCGGTGTCGGGATCGGTCGTCAATAAATTTTCCCGCTTTATAGTTCTCGTTTGATTCTGAACGACGTTTATAAACGGTTCGTTCGTTATGAGCTTGAAGGGCTCGTCGTTTACGGGCCTTATCACCACTGGTACGCTCGCGTTGCACAGCACAACGTGACCCGGCATCAAGTACAGAGAGAACGAGATCCGATCTTCCAACGTGTCCGAGTGATCGTGGTAATAAGCTATTTTCTCGTTCTCGATCTCTTGTTGAGTGAAGGTTGTTATGTTGAGGTCGGGCAGAAGCATCACGTGCCCGTGATTGGGTTGACGGACGAGTCGCGATAGGACCGTTGGTGACTCGATCCCTGCTTTCGTTCCAAGATACCTGACGATTTCCGTGATGTTCAGTACCACGTTTGCCGAACCACCCTCCTCGACCTGGACTGTTCTCGCGGTTATGTATCTGTCTAGACCACCGCTCGATACGGAAACATCAATTCGAAACACCTGCGAAATTTATTCGTGCCCGTTTCATTTTTCATTCCATGTTTTTTAAGAATAATTGAAAAATAGCAGTCGTTTGCGCGCTATCCAGAACAATGTGGAAATAATAATAAAACCAGAAACGCGTCATCAGCCCCTTAACCGCCGATCGCAAAGATCTTTCCCATTTCAGACTTTTTTCAGGACAACAAAAAAGTTTTCTTTTTTTTCACCCCAAAAGGCTAATTTTATATGTTTGTCGGGTATGTTGACGGTACGGTTTTAATGTTACTGATTGTTCAATTTTTTGCCTACAAAAAGTATAGCCATTCTAATATTATCCGTCTTTTTACATTACTCTTGAAAAACTTTACCATGAAATTCTTCAGTCTTCTAATTTTTCCTAATCAGTCAATTATTTTCAATATCTATTGCAACTGTCAAAATTCTAAATGGCCGATCCAATATGACTGCTAAGACTCTAAAATCTATTTCCGTGTGTACAAGAATTCATTTTATTTGAATTTCGTGAATTCGAAGTCATATTAAAAATGTGGTTATCAATTTTCAAAATATTGAGTTAAAAAGGAAAAAAAAAGTTATTCATTCCAAGATTTTCGGTCGCCATATTGGAACTGCCATTTTGAATTTCGATTTGCAAACAGCAAATTTGTAATCAAGGCCTTGAAATAAATCCATGGTCTAAGTTTCATGAATTTTGATAGACTTTTCATTATCGGCGGTCAAGGCATCTTTTTGAAAAATTCTCCGGCGATTAAGAAGTTAATAAGCCATCAACTGTGGTCACATTTGTGACGAATACCTATGTCGAATTAAACTTTTTCCTCCAAAACATCAAAATTACGATATAAAAACTATATTTCATAGTATTCATGTTTTTGTTGTTATCGCGTTTTCATTCGAACCGTAGTTTGAATAATTTTCGTGAGAAATAAATCGAAATCCAAAACGCTTGTATATTTTTATTTTACATATATTGTAATTTTCCTAAACCGAGCAAGGACGTTAAAATATTTCGCGAAACTATCGAATGGCTGCGAAATTTATTTGATTGACAGATGAAAAATTGATTATAAAAACTTACTTGATTTGTTATGATTTCGGCAAAATGGGTTTCCACATCGAATACGAAAGAGTCATTGGTTGAGAGGTCCATGAATTGCTTCGTATGTTCGTACATGATTCTGCTTTCGTTAATATCTTTTTGTGTAAAACGATCGACCTCCTGCCAAGTTCCCTCGCTCGTCTCCATTATTATCTTTCCTAAATTTGGTCCTCCGCGCACGATGTATCTGACATCGCGTTGTGGATCCGAACATGTGGTAACGAGCAACATCGTCGAAATGGATTTTCTCGTGAGTGGAAATACGTTCAGTGGATTGTTGACCTCCACCGTAATGTGAACCGGGAGGGTCTTCACCAATATCTCGTAGTTACTCGTTGAGTGGACACCGTCGAACAGTATGAAAGAAAATGAGGCTGCCGTGCCATCTGGAAAATCAATTTACAGATACAGCTTGTAAGAAGCGGTTAAATATTCGGTTGAAATAAATCTTGTCTTATTCTCCCAAATAAAATCTATATATTTTACGTGGGTGGACATTATTATCGAATTCATTCTTGCGGAGCTTGCGACGACTATTTTTTATACCGACAAGAAGGTAGACCATGAATTTTTCAAGTAAATAATACGAAATTTCGTTTCCGATTTAATTTACAATAATTTTTTCAGCTCTTTTTGTTCCAACAACATTGTGAATTCGTTCTCATACCTACAATTATAAAATTCCTTTAATGGAGTTGATCTAGTGCAAGTAAATATTAGCAAATTTACATATCCTAAAAGTTATTTTCATTTCGGTATAGTGCAATGTAGATTTCGAAGTTACGTCAACTATGAATTTCCTACAGTTATAACCGGTTCGTATGTGATGAAATTGATTTATTTGACGAGTTGCTTTAATTTCCTTAAGAGTCTATTATAAAAGCTGGACAGTATCCATCAGGCTATCGACTAATGGGAAAAAGAAACGCAGCCTTTATTTAACGTTAACCCAGTAATGATGATAATGTACTCGATATACTTACTCGTATGTGTAAAAATAATCTTGGAATCGTCAATCTGTGCCTGGGTGAAATTGTAAATATAGACGTCGGGTGTATCAGCATGGTGTAGATAGCCGTTCTTGACAGTCGTCAAATTGTAAATTATATCAGCGGCTACGGTGTCGTTGTCAACGCTGGCTATTTTATCATTTTGGAGAACGATACTCCCACCCTGAAATACGCTGATTATCGATCTATTGACGAGTATAGGTATCTCATCGTTGACGGGCATCACATTGATGCCAATATGAACCGGTTGACTGGTTTTATCGCCTGCGGTTACGGTAACACGAAAATCATCATACGGCCATTCGTCACCGTTGTGCTGATAAATAATCATACTGGCGTTAAGATGTTTCCGGGAGAACTTCTTGACGTGAGCGTTACTGGTTAAATCGATGATAGTTCCGTGCTTCGGTTTGCCGACGATCTTATAATCGGTTATCTTCCCGGCATAGTACGACGTTAAAACCCGAAAATTAGATGCCTCGAGAGCGATGCTCTTACCCTCGACGACCGTTAAATTAGCGGCTGCCTCGACGTATATTTTGTCGGGTATTATCAAAAAATTGACAATCAGTCCACGCGACCAAGTGACCCCGTTCGTGACGTCGACGACGAAATGATCGTTGGTGCGATTGGAGGTCGATTGGACGTAGTAAACACGTCCCTCGTTGATCATACTCTGATCAAAGTGTCTGACGAGACTGGAATCATCGTCCTCCCTCGTTCCATCCTCGCTGTGATTCTCATCGTTGCTCTGTACCTCGAGGTAACCGTATTTCGGCCATTCCCTTATGAAATAAACGATCTCCGAAGGGGTGATGTGTGGGTGTGAAATTTCTAAGCTCTTCTTGCTCATGCTTACGCTTGTGGTTTCCTCAACGAGGATCGTTCGGTTGTTGAGGACGTTCATTGGTTCCCAGTAACTCTTGGCGTAAACCTTAATGGTTATTCGGGATTCCGAAGTTATACCTCGAACGATGGCGCGTACCTTAAAATCGTCCTTAGCCAATGAATCACCCAGATGCCGGTAGACAACGTTTTCCCGGGTCAAATCTTCGCGAGAAAAATTACTGGTCTCCCTTCCATGTTTCATAATCGAGCCGTGCTTCGGTTTCACGAGAACACTGAACTTGACGTCTTTGTCGTTGGCATTGACGTTCGACTCGACGTCGATCTCCCTCAAGGTAAGAGGTACCGAGCCGTTGAAGCGAACGATCGAGGCATTGCTCGGCCGAAAACTGATGTACGGAGGACTGGCTATAATCTCAAGCTCGCCTTGGGACCTCCAATGACCGTCGCTGACGACAAACTCCAATTTGCCTCGTTCCTCGCCCCTATGCCTCAACAGTACTTTACGATCGTTCAGGTCCTGTTGGCTAAATTCCTCGATACTCGCGTGACTATCGTCGATATGATAAATGTCACCATTCGTGATGACCGTCCGTCGGTAAATCAAGTCGCTCGGTCTCGTGCCGGTGTCGGCGTCTTCGTAGGCCAAATCCTTACTGGTCAACGGACGTTCGCCATTGTTGACGACATGAAACGATTTCACAAACGATCGCGTAGGTTGATTGTCATTTTGAAGGGTGATTTGTACTTCGAATTGTCCGGCGTACATAAAATCGGTGGCGTCGCTCGAAACCGCCACGTATTTAAAAGTATCGCGAGCGTTCTCGGAATCGTCATGATGATAGTAAACGTTTTTATCGTCGAGCTCCTCGCTCGTGAAGTACGTAGCGTTTTCTCGCGTACTCTCGTTCCCACGGCACTGTACCGTAAGCCAGCCATTTTTCGGCGCTTCCGTTACGTTGTAAAGGAGTCCATTGACCCCGTAACTCTTGGCATCCATCAGAATAATCTTGAGGGAAACTTTGGAACCCTCGTCGACTCGTAGGCTCTCGCGATAATCCACACTTTTCGTGTTCGTAGCGGGTCGATATCGCACGAAAAGGTTTGATACAATCGGTTGACACTGGGGGGCGCTCACGCGAAACGTTAAGCGGTCGTCAATGGCGGAGTACGCGCGCTTGAACAGTCGATACTTGAGTCTACCGGCGTCGATATCGTCCTGTGTAAACGTATCCTCGACTTTTAGTATCTCGTTGCCGAGCATCGCGTGGCCGTATTTCGTCGCTTCGACGATCCCATATTTGACCTTACCTGGATAAGTAACTAGTGGGTTCGTCTCGAACTTCAAATTCTCCGACGTTATCGTAGTTTCGACGGCGTTTGTAAAGTTTATGGAATTCTTCTTTGATTCCTTCAGTTCGAGATCTATGAAATTTATCCGGAAATCAAAGTTTTGCTGAGTCCTGACTTCTCGAACGCTCGCTTGAAATTTGAACTCGTCCGTCGTCGGGCTACCCTCGTTGTGAAGATAACGTATATTTTCAAGCTCGATGTCGCGACTCGTGAAGCGATCGACGCTCGTCCATCTGTCGACGCCCGAGTTACTAAATTTCTGTAGAACACCGTATTTTGGAAGTGTCACGACCTCGTAAAGTATTTCGATCGTCGGATCGTCAGAGTTCGTTGCGAATGATAAATTCGACGCTCTCAGATGAGTGAACGAACGATGAACGACTACAAGACCGGTATTGTGTTTCAATTTTATTTGTAGGGGATATGCCGCGATCCGCAAAAATCCTGACTGACTGCTCGCTACTCCATCGCTCACTTGAAGCCCCAGAAGAGCGTTCGATTTGGCTGAAAAAAAACAATTTCATTTTGAATATTTTGAGTGAAAATGTATAATTGAAAATTGCGGTCGAGCCTAGTAGTAAGCCATATTTTCTGTGCCCTTGTAGACCACGAGTGGGTCTGTTTGATCGAGTTAAAATATTTTCGTTTTATCTCTCGTTTGTAATTAGTTTTTTTGCCTGTAATTAGTGAAATCGTTACGACAGATCAAGATGTCAGCTCTTCGAACGATCCCAAAACGGAATCTGATTACGACGTTTTACTACGTTTAGGGATGATCGACTCAAATTTGTTTTATTTAAGGACGAACCTTTCCTTTTTCTGAATTTTTTTTGGCTATTTTTTCCTGAGAACTTTTTTGTTTTTCGGAATTTTAGATACCTTCATTTTTTAAAGGAATATTATAAAAAATCATAACTTTCCGATAGAAACTCGTTCCTGGTAAGGACGATAGCGAGATACGTTTGCAATGAGATCTGTATGTTGGATAGCAATTAGTCTACTTTAATGCTGAAATATTGTGCTACCAAGTTGCAAAAATGTAGTTTTGAAAAAAAGCGAGTAACGTGGCCAGTATTTTTAATGTATCAAAATTTATGATAATGCGATCGTTTTTTCTATACGAAAACGTGTAATCTTCTCTTTAATTAATAATATCATTAAATTAATTTACGTTATATAATATTAAAGTGAGCCCGAGATATTCATGGTTTAACCTCCACTTAGCGCATGTTCTATTCCAATGTGAGTGTGCACTTGTACGCTGGAAAAGTTTGAAAGCTCGTTGCGAAGCCAAAAAAACTTCGAAAGAGTTAAATTACCGAGGAAGTAGATGTACCAAATTTTCGATCCACTAACTGAACAGCGATTATTCGGCCCTGAACAACGACAATTTAAATACTATATTAAAACTTAAATGATCTTATAATTTTCCGAAAGAAGTCTCCAAAACATAAAATCACATTGATACAATAAATAATATTTCCATAAATAATCGCAAATAGTATTTACAAATATTCGATTACTCTAATTAAAATTCGTATTTTTGGAGTTATGAAAAAACTACCTTAATGTACATTTTTCATATTTGCACAAGCGATAAAATTGGTTCTTGGGAAAGATTGGATATAATAACGATACAAATCTATTGTAGTTAGGAAAAAGTGCCTTCGATTGCAAAAGAGACAATTAATAGTTCGATTAGGAACATTTACAACAAATCTCGGAAGATTTCTTTTTAAACATTACTTTGCAACTTTATCTATAATCGTATCGTCGTTACAAAGGTTCCTTCTTCTTCACGAATACTTCTCAAACCCTCGAAAAAAAGATAACTTTTTTCACTAATATTCCTACAAACTCAGGTCTCAACCCCCCTAAAAAAAGTGTAACGATACTAATAATGGTCTTCTCTTACCGTTACCACGGTGTACATAAGCGACACTACCCTGCAGCAATTCGGCCTGAGTAAAAGTCTCAATGGGTCGTCCAGGTTCGCTCAGTCTTTCGACGTGTCCGGCATCTGTGTCTGCCCTCAAAACCGTGTAGGTCAGCATCTCCGATGGCGTATCCGCGTCCACGGTCCAGACCAGTTCCTTGCTCAACGTTCTTTTCGTGCCCTTTCGAAAAAAGAAGAATTACTTTTTTTTCTTCCTTTATTTCTTTTATTCTATTTTTCTTTGTTTTAAAATTGAACCAATCCATCAATTTCAATCCATCGGATAATAGCTCCGATAAAATTACTTTAAACGAACCATGTACGTGGCACTAATTGAATTATACGATCAGAAGCGAATCTATCAATTTGCAAGCTTCGTTATGTATACATATACGTATACGTATATACGAGTATATGCAGGCGTTGAGAAGGGCAGAACGACTGATTGGGAGGTCGTTTCCAATCATCGGCTTACCCACATGAAATTCGTGTTTTAACGTAAACGAAGAACCAACAAACTTGAACCACTGAAACATCGTCTGGTTTTCTGTCATCTGGGTGGTACGAGGTCGGGTGCCCCCGAAACCCAGCCGACGCCTCGTAAACACTTACATACACCCGTCGAAGATACGGTATGTATTCAGTATGTATATACGGGGCGGTTCATGCCAATTCGACCAATCAATTTTGATTTATTTCAAATTACCTTTTTCATTTTTTCATTTTTTTTTAGTTTTAAATATCGCTAATATTTAAGGCCACCCTTTTGTTGGCTATTATTTTGATTGTAAAAGATCAAATACTTCAATCTCGATGGAAAGTTGAATTTTTAGAAAAATCTCGATATTTTTTGCGTTTGTAAAAAACCTGTTTCAATATTTACTTTGAAATCATTTTTTTTTAAATTATGTCTATTTTTTAGTTTATAGAATTTTTGGACTACTCGATCGAAGTCTCTTATTGTACAAGGACTTTGATTTTTCTTATCGTTGAATTTGGTCGGAATCCACAAAGTTGTTAATATTTTATGAAAATGTTACTTTTATGTTTCAAACGTCTATACATTTTCTAGATATTAATCGATTTAAAAACTTTGTAAATTAGCAACATCCACAATGTTCCCTCGTAATTCTCCGACCTTCATATACTTTAGCTTCGTGGGGAAGAGGGATAATTGAAAAAGATGCTTCCTTATAGCCGAAGCTTTACGAAGGCCGGGAGATTACGAGGAAGTGCATAGTGCAAACTTTCAATCTCATCCTTCTGATTTTCAGAGCTTTTGAAAGACTTGTTCATAGAATTTGATTAAAAAATCTGTTTTTTTTAAACGTGCTCGACATTACTGACTAATTTAATCTACAGGGCGTCGTATTTTAATCCACCTCCACTTATAACTTGAGAAACGAGAAACATTTTTAAATCAAATTCTCCACAAATATTTCTTACGAATATTTAAAAACTGTCATTGGCGTGAAAAGTCGAAGAATTTACGATAATCTTGTAAAACCTGATAATCGACTTTAAAACATACTTAAACATAATTAATCGTTGAATCGAATAAAATTATTGATTATTATTTCAATTTTTGTCTATCGTTAAGTTTTGCAAAAATAATATTATTCCAAAATTCCCACGAATTTACGAAAAATTATCCATCGAAACTTCGTTCATTAAGTATTATTTTTCCAAAATAAAAATATAGAAATTGTTGGCCAGGCAAAAGAAAAAAAAATTCGTTCGATTCGAAATGAGAATAAATTATGCATGAAACGCCCCATACGTATTAGAATATATCGCGTATACAGCGATGGTACGAGGAGAATAGTGTATGAGTTGAGGTCGTGTCGAGTCCCTTAATTGCGAACAAACAAAGCCCGTAGAGTCGCGCATGATGCTTGTGTGCCGGAGCCTGTGTTTTTCTTGTGGCTTCTTGTGGGAGATAGCAGTGAGAGGAGCTTACTTGGGCAAGCCTGAGGACTTTCGTTGTGGGTATTTCGAGTGCCGGTGGGTCGTTAACCGGCGTGATGTTCACGTGAAGTGGAAATCTCAAACCACCCTCGAGATAACTAGGAAGCTTGAAGTTCATACCGCTCGTCAGTCGCAACTCCAGGATCATTCTATCTTCGGTGCTTTCGCTTCCATCGTGTACGTATTGAATCTGAAGCAAAAAAATTACTCTCCCTGAAATTCTCCTCGAAATTTCATCGAGTTTCTCTTCCTTTTGATTTTATCAATATAGGATCGAGCCGATCGCCCGAAAATCCTTGACAAAACATATGTAAATAAAAATATTTTGTGTACGATTAAATCATTATTTATTCAATATTAATGATTTATATTCAGCGTGATAAAATAATAATAATACATTTAATTTTAATTTTATATTAGTTGGAAATGTTATAATTGTGCGTTTCGTTGTGTTAGCAGAGATCGAGAGAAATTTATAATGCAATCGGATAAATTTTTTTTTATGTAAAGAGTTTATCCGTTAACATTGGGGCGAGATTTTTGAATTTGCATAAATTCGAATAATATTCGATACGCGTGCAAATATATTATAGAAAATAATTCATCTGCGCATTAAAATAAATTAAACATTTCTCTGTTATTTATGCCAAATTTCATGAAATAATATCAGAGACCATACTGGCTTAAATTGGATTTTGCCATACGTATGGTATAGTAGGGCTGTTTAAATATATATATCTGTCGTAGAAACTTGTTTCACGGTCGGCAATATATATATATATATCGATCAATGCAGTTGTATTCAATACATACATCTTATATACTTATATTTTCCTTCGTATGGATCCCTCCACCATTTTAACCACAAAGACACCTGGTACAAAATTGTGAATTCGTCCACCATTGCCATATCTTATTTTATGTCGTAAAAACAGATTATTTATAAAGTTTGAGCAGCTTCAACCTATGGATTTTAGACAAACTCAGGATGGAACCATTTTTACATATAACAAAATAAATATTGTTCGATTAATCTTCAACCATGCGGAATTTTGTTTACAACAACCGTTAGTTGTAATGACTATTTTTGTTCTGTGAACCGAAGGTTTGTTCCGCCTGTGATTTTTTGGTAGGGGAGATTCTATTATTTAGGACGATGTGGTTCGAGATAAAATAAACTACCTATATCGCCCTTCTTATTGGAAATGAGGTCACCCCATCGCAGATATATAATCATTTTGTTAATCACCAATCAAATGGCATATGTGGCAAGACCAAAGATACCAACCAATCAAAAGATCCATCTATGCCTAAACATCTGCAAAATTTAGTATATAAGGGCTATTTTTCTACTAAGGAGCCAGTTATAATTTCAACGGGATTAGGAACGCAACCACCCTTGCGCAATAGAATCTGCGTATTATTCTTACTTGTTAAACTATATCATTCATCTAAATGCTAATTGTAATCTCGCTAACAGTAATCTCGTATATTGCAAAAGTATCTCACAATTAGAGACGATAGATTTGTGTCGTGAAATAAAGACTTTAGGGACCAAACTCGTGTATCTAGCATGTTTTCTTCAATCATCACCGAGTCTCCTAAATCGCTAAAAGGGAGCGAATCGAACCTTCCCCCACATAATATTTCGTGTAATAAAAACTGATCAACGGACGGCTGCAAAAAACAGTGTCGACCTAGTGCGACGTTACAGTACCTCTGGAAAAGAATCTTGGAATAATGGATTTAATTACCCTTCCTCAAAAAGAGAGGTCGAACGCATCCTCATCCTTGGACGTAACGTAACTATAAAATTCAAGCCAAGCTTTACACAACCTTCGCAACATCACCCAAGATCAATCGCATATGTTCATTTACTGTTTTACTTCGCCCCCAACCAACATCTTTACCCTGAAATATATGTTCCAATGTAAATATTTCCCTTGTATTTAAAGAGGGTGTACGGGTGGTCAGAAACGCCCGGTTCAGCGGGATTTCCTCCCTCTGCTGTAACTGTAGCTCTTCTGTACAACGATTTCCAGCCAACGGTCCTTTTTGGATCGTTATTTGTTTAACGATCGTCATGCAGTTTTTGATTTGTATATTCGTGATCATTTTCGAACCAGATACCAGGTTCGGTCTTCGTTCCATTTGAATCGAATCTTCCCCTTCAATTATAACTTGACTTGGCATATTTTTTGGTCTTTCTCAAAAGTGACTCTCTGTATGCTTCTTGTCTCTTTTCATATAGGAAACCTCGTATGTACTTTATCCCTTGAGAATACGTCACCTACTATATTCTTGGCCCTTTTTACAACCTCCACCCCATCCTTACACATGGTAGTAGCGGATGCAATTTTTTTCTAGTATACAGGGTGAATTCTGTAAGGTTTCTCAAACGGGATTTTGGTGCAGATGGGATCATTACAAACAAAAGTTGCAAATATACATTGGGGATATTTTTAATAGTTTACGAGATATGAATGTTTAAAGTTGATCGAATCAGAGCGCGCCGAGAAGCGTTGGAGCCACCCACTCTCCGCCCTAGCCGTAGATATAGCACAGTTTCGGGCATTACATTTGGGAAGGCAAAATTCAAAGCAGTCAATTATTATTATTTTATTAGGCAGTCATTTTTATTTGTCGGGCATTGACTGCTCTGAACTTTGCCGAGCGCGCCAAATAAAAATGACTGCGTAATAAAATAATAATAATTGACTGCTCTGAATTTTGCGATCCCAAATGTAACGCTCTAAACTGTGCTATATCTACGGATAGGGCGGAGA
This sequence comes from Netelia inedita, assembly GCA_964017225.1. NCBI lineage: Eukaryota > Metazoa > Arthropoda > Insecta > Hymenoptera > Ichneumonidae > Netelia > Netelia inedita. The sequence continues at coordinate 17,832,351 of OZ024922.1, forward strand.
GTGGGCGGCTCCAATGCTTCTCGGCGCGCTGTGATTGGATAAACTTTAAATATTCATATCTCGTAAACTATTAAAAATATCCCTAATGTACATTTGCAACTTTTGTTTGTAATTATCCCATCTGCACCAAAATCCCGTTTGAGAAACCTTACGGAATTCACCCTGTATATATGCATGTATAACATTCCTATATTCTAATTTAGACGCTTTCCTCTATTAATTATTAATCCAACAATTAGCATATCGGGAGGTTGCTCCGGGTCGATAAATTTTCGAGCACGCGGTATGAGTGAAACTAACGAAGACGTACGTTGGGGGAAAATTGAATTCCGAAGTATGACGGTCAGACTGTTTTTCACGTTCGTCAAATTGATAAGCGTACGAAGCTCGCCATATATCGCGTTTTATTCTCACAACGAGAGGTAACCGGAAAACGGAGAAGAATAAATACGGCGCTAGAAAATAAAGAAGGAAGAGAAAAACGAATTAATGAGAAACGGAGATGCGTACTATAAATGGAATCTCGCCCTCGAACTCGCCAACTTTTTTATCTTTTTCACTTCGTACGCGCTGCTAGTGGGAACGAGTCGAAGGCTTCACTTCGACGAAGCCATTTAGGTATATCTACTCGAGGGTAAAATGATTCGTTTATGCCCGTCGCAAACAGCCCTTCTGGAGCAAAACAACCGTGCGGTTAAATTTTTCTTTTATGTTTTGTGCGAACAATTCGAAAAGTTTCGTTAGTAAAGAAACCGTGCAATTATTTATTCACTGGTAGATCGAACAAACGCTACGATGATCTCGATCATCTATTTACTATGCAATATTGACTTTGCTCTATTTATCGATTACTACGAAGCAAATAGCGTAATATATTCCGCGGATCGGAGCACCTGATTTCTTCGGGGCTTGTTATTGGTTGATTTATTCACTTGTAACAATAAATAAGTAGGTACCTTCATACGTATCCGGTAGTTTGTGAAATTTCGGCGCGTCCTTTACAAATTGACGACAACAAATTCATCGACTAATTTCTAATGGCGAATGTCAAATATTATTAACAAAGAAAGTTACTCTAATTGCAATATTACAAAAATAATAACTAGAGACTCTTTGGTAAATTGACTAATTGATATTTATTGATTGAATAATATTTTTGATTTTTATTTCTTAAATTATTTTACTTAAATAAAAACATTATCGTGATTTGATTTTGGGAAGGAATTATAATATCACACGTTCTTATATAGTTTCTCATATGGGTTTTGCAATAAGTATTTACTATGCAACATTGGCTTTGCTTTATTTATCGATTATTACGAAGCAAATAGCGTAATATATTTCGCGGATTGGAGCACCTGATTTCTTCGGGGCTTGTTATCGGTTGATTTATTTTGTAATGGCGAATGTCAAATATTATTAACAAAGAAAGTTACTCTAATTGCAATATTACAAAAATAATAACCAGAGACTCTTTGGTAAATTGACTAAATAATATTTATTGATTGAATAATATTTTTATTTTGATTACTTAAATTATTTTACTTAAATAAAAACATTATCGTCGTTTGATTTTCGGAAGGAATTATAAGATCTCACGTTCTTATATAGTTTCTCATATGAGCTTTGCAATAAGATCATTGTTCCGTTATCCTCTAATTTCCGTTTGTTTTTTCAAGACAGTCTTGAAGACGGTGCGTAATGTTACCGCTAGGACGTTAATTTTTGCTGCAACGAGTTTCGACTCTCTCGTACGGTTCACGTGTCCCCTTGCCCAAAATGTGCGTCACTAAATTTAGGTTCCCGTCGTTCTGTACTATGTATAGATTCGACGAAATTTCCCCGCGTGGTGCTTCCAGAATACGGATCCTTCTCTCCGTATGTACTACACTGACGACGGTTGAGAAAGTAATTCCTATAAAAATATAGTTTTATACAAATAACCCTTTCATTCGATTCATCGTTTGCCCATTTGATTTCTTTGTGTTTAATCAAATAAAACTACCCCCCAAGTTTTCGTCTTTCTGCCAATGAAAATACACGTCGAATTTTCGTGTCGTGTCGACTATAATTCAATTCTCGATGACGTGTGTTATTTATTTGATCGATCGAAAAGGTCGAGATTTGTAAGAATTTCAATAATATACATTTGGTCGAGGGAACCAGGACCGGAAATTAATGGATCAATTATTAACAGCTGTGCCAGAGAGCCGATAATATTAATTGTTTAATAATTTATTATTCGATTCGATCACAAGTGCCGAAATACTCTCGTCGCTGTGGCCTCGTCGATCTTACTATTCGGTAAATACACGACAAGTTCCATGATTTCGCGTCTTCTGATTCAGCGGTATTTTCATTCTTTTGTTCTTTATTCTTAGATCGGGTCGAGATGACTGTAAAAAGCTGATTTAGAATTTTGATGAATTTTCGAAATAACCAGATCATACGTTTGTTATGGGTAAATAAATATAAATGTTACCTATTAGCATTTTTTTGCAATAAAAGAGTAAAATGTTTTTTTTACTAAATATCATTTCCGTCAATGGGCGGTATTTATCCTACCTAAACTATCATTATCTAGGTTTAAACAGTCGGATATAAAATTTTGAAAAGTGTGATGCAAAATTTTTATAAATACGAGAGGGTATAATTTTCTATTTCTTTCATAAAATTTTTCTTACACGGTGCATCTTTGAACACTTACTCGAAAACTTTTTGGTCATGCGCGACATTGTTTTACGAGAAGTATTTTTTTCACTAAATGAAGATTCGCTTTCTTATCTCACGGACTTGGAAATTTTTTAAATATGTTTACAACAAATGTGTGGATATTAAACTATAACTTCGTAAAATATTTCTAAACTAACGTTGCAAGCTACCGAACATAATAAAACGGTTTTTAAATTATCGAGTGTTTACGTAAAATTAAAAACGGTCTTATCTTCGAATTCCAACGGAATACAGTTGGAATTAAGGACAAATACGGCACGGATTTGAAATTCGCATATTATTTCTTCGTATCTTGTCTCGCATGCAAAGTTTTTTCTATGAGAAAGCTGAAATAATAGAAGCTGGCAAGGCTTGCTTTTTGTGGAAATTTCGAACTTGCATAGTTTGTGATTTTTTGTCAAGTCCTTCAGCGATTACACCTCATTACTAAATATATATATACGAAAGTATACTCTTCGAATCATGGACAATACGTATACCAACAGTCATAATGCAAGGACTGAGAAAATTTTCCAACTTGTAAACCGCACTCGCAGCTCGCTTCAAGAGGGTTTCTATTTATCATCAGTAATGTTACAAAAATTGAATATTTTTTAATTGCATTTTTCGAAAGTATAAAACTTTAACAATATCCTGTAAACTTGTTATGGCCAAATTCCCAATAGTTTGGATTTTATAGCCAATTATGTTGGAAGCAGCCTCTGTCCTTTTATTGTCCTTAAAAATAATGCGTCTTACATGTTACAAACGTATGTGTAAAAGATTAAAAAACGCAAAAAAGAATTGACCACTGATAATAAGGTGACGATCAAACGAATGAAAATAGAAATAAATTACAACTAACTAATAAAGTAATGCAAACACTTTTATTGTATTACGGTTTAGCAAAACTTCGATATTTATAGATTCAGTCCACAAAATGAAAAAAAAGTAACATGGGCAACATATTATCATCTCGTTTCAACCGATGCAAGTCCCCAGTACATTTACTGTCCGCCAGGGGAAGACTCGTGGTGTAAATAACGCGTCAAATTAAAAAAATTCGAATCCTCAATCAGCATCGTAAAAAACCTGCGTATTAATTTTCAAACCCTTTCGTTGAAAAGCAACAAAGAAACTTAACTCGTTTTTAAATTTCTATTTGCCACATGGAATCCACCATTTTGAGTACCCATTTACAAACACCAAATTCATAATCAAGACCACGAAAAAACCCATGGTCCAAGTTTCATGAATTTTGATGAACTTTTCATTGTCGGCGGTCAAGGCATCTTTTCGAAAAATTCTCTGGCGGTTAAGGGGTTAATAAAACATGGAAATAGGTCGGCAAAGCTCCACCTCCAGATATTTACGATTTTCTAAGTACGAGTAATATCGTCTAAAGTAAATTTGTGCGTACGTAGGAACAGCCACGTTATCACACTGTATTCCAACCCGTACGAAATACACGCAAAGTCGTCGTTGGTTCCTCCCATTCCCATCAGGAATCTATCTCGCTTGTATCAAAGATCGATCCGTTAGATTGACTCAACACCGATGTACATCGAGGTTTCTCGACTGTCTTAGCTCGTCGTGAAATCTACCGAGGCGACATAGGTACAGGAAAGGGTGAGTCGGGCTGTTGATAGGCAAGAGGGAGGACGCGATTCGAGAAAGAAAGAGAAACGAAGGGATGAAGGAAGGTATGTGTGTGTGTGTGAGAGAGAGAGAGAGAGAGAAAACAAGTGTTGAAAGAGCGAGGATCGGTGAATCCGCCGGTAAGCCAGCCGCTTTCCGAAAAGCTCACCACTTCCTCGTATTCGTCACCCCCCGCCCCTTATTCTTTACCTTTTCCACCCCTTTTTCCGTCCTCAACCACTCAGCCTCGATTCACCGCTATATCCCTGCTCTCGTTTCCCGCCCGTCCTCGCACACGTCCCCTTCCCACGGAAATAGTTTCAGCACACTTCTAGCACGTGCGAGTAAACGAGGGGCTTTTCGCGCACCTTTTCGCTCTTTCCCTTGGTCGAAGAAAAAGAACGAAAAAAGAAAGCTGTCGAGGGGAAACGAGAAAGCGAGCAAACAGACGGCAAAAGATGTTTTTTTTTCTACGAATGTGTACCGGGGAATACGTACTACGTACAAAAACTGCTCGTACATATCGAGCTTTCCTTCGTTGGTGATGTTGACGAAATTGCCAAAGTCGTTGTGACCGAAGCTGCTTTTACGACGTGAAAAAAGATTATTCGGGTGGGTTCGTGGAAGCGTTCCTGTATTTGCAGTGACGGGCACACGTTTTTTTTCTTCTTTATTTTTGTTTTTACTTTAAATCAACGGAACGTCGAAGGACACTTGGATATTTGTGTTGAAAAGTATAGGCTACGTTTGCGAAGGGGATATCATCGACTATTGTCGCTCTAATAGCTCATGGTGGGAAGTTTCCTGCAGCGCCATCTGGGACCCTTTTAGAAAAGGTAGACTTGGCGATACTCCAAAAGCCTCAACCGGAGGAAGCGCTATAATCATAATAATGGCGGTTTGATAACTTCGTCTCTGCCTGGTTTTGGCGAGGATATCGTGTTTATGACGAGAGCCAAAGAACAAGAAGAAGAAGAAGAAGGAAAAAACGTCCCGCCTGATGTCACCAGGGTTATCCGCCTTACTCGTGGCGCCCATGTCACAGTTTTGTTTCGACATCAATTCAGCTCCATTACTATTGTGAAATAGGCAACCTTATTTTTTTGCACGATTACGTATTCTCGGAGTATTTTAATTAAGGGTTTTAATCGTAAAGAGTACATCGTAAATGTTTGGTTCTTTTAACTTCAGAATTTGCTGACGAAGATTTATCAACAAATTCTCGACTTTGCAAATTTGTGTTAAAAAAATCTACTTTAGGTTAAAGAATTGAATTATTTTTATATAAATTAATCTTTCTAGTAGACTAGACTCAGTCGGTAACAAAAACTACATTCAATTTCTCCCCTGGACCATTGATCTTACCGACAACATGAGAGAGGTTTAACGCGTTAGGTCGAATTACTTCTTAGTGTAATGTTTTTAAATTTTATCTATAAAGTTAATGGCTCTGGTAAAAAATAAAAGTACTAAATCCGTCTATCTCTCTCGCACTCGTCGCGGCTGAGTCGTTACTCCATATTATTTTAGAGGCGGGGAATTATTTTACTTTAACCTTGCTAGATTCAAGAAACAATCCTGGAAAAACGTAAAGTGACCATAGTACTCCTAGAGCCAATTAAAAAAAAATCAGTAGGGACCGGAGATCATATTCATTAGGATATGTTCTAGTATCGCAATTATCGACGGAAACATGACGATATTTTTTCAATTTCCCACGAGTGTGCGTAGGTCTATCGATTTTCTATTATCGCCATGTATGAAATCGTCACCGACCCTCGCGTGGTAAAACCCAGATCTCTGTACGAAGACGGGTTGTGTTACAGTTTCTTACTTCCGTCAAAACAAAGTGATTGAGTCCGATTTCATTTTTTTAAGTGCTTCAAGTGCGAAATTTTTCCGTGAGTCGCAGGCGGCTCGAATAATATTAAGCGGGTTTTCGTATAATGACAAAATTTTGATTCCTGCTAAGATTTGGGTTACATCTTGAAATCACAACAAACACGTCCTCCTTGCAAAGACGAAGAAGACTATTTTTTGACGTTAGGATCGCAATTCGTGGAAAACCTAGAAAATCATAATAATAACTCTAGCTTTTAGCGATTTGGAGAATGATTTTAATGACATAATTAATACGAGCATTATAATTTGGACGAAGGAAAGACAATTTTGGTGACTAATGATGACGTGATTTGGAAATTTGTAAATATCTTATCTTCCGTCGTTGGTAAAATAATCATCTTTTACGAATCTGGTATTTTTGGATCGATCAATCGACATTTGTATCCATTAAAGAATTTGATTTTACCGTACGTAGATAGTTTTCGTCGATAGGAAAATCTATTTTTCGAGAAATTGGCTACTTCGATCAAATGGAAGACGTCACCCAATCTGAAGTTCTGCATTTCTATTAAATTCTCCATTAACAGAGACTTTCTATGGAAAAATGTTGGCGAAGTTTTACTTCCAAAAAATAATAAACCAAAAACAACTGATAACAAATGAACACCTTTCCAATAAACAACTATTTCCATTCTTCGCGTACTTTTAAAATCTCGTAGCCTAGTTTATTAGAAAACACTTCTAAGATCGAAAGAAAATGTTAGTTTCGAAGTACAAAAAATTGTGAAAGGATTTTCCTCGAAAAATATTGAATTCCATGGAAGAATTGAATTTATTCGTTGCTTATCGGCAAGACGATATGACTCGATCTACAGGTGATAAAATTTTGCCGATAAATTGGCACTAAGGAAAATAACCACAGGACAAAACTTTTTCGAGGTCGCGATTTTGCGATAACGATCGATGATTCTGGAGTCTTATGGAAAAACCATGTAAGCACGTGGTTTGTAAAGGTCACAAGGGTTTTTATAAGTCCATGGTAGAATTTTCTCTCTTACCTTGCCCATATTGACGTCCCGTAGCGTAAACGACATATTCCTTTCAAGGGTGCGGGTTTCTTGGCTTATCGTCCCGTGTTCCGGTGTAGCGATAACCGTTATTTTTATTCCAGTCTCCTCGATTCCATACTTGGCAATGTCCATTATCATTTCGATATTGTTCCTATCCACGAAGACTTTTTCACCCTCGTAAACTGATAATTGCGTGAGCGCCATTACGTCCAGATTGACGGGCAAGTTTGAAGTTTCGTTCACCTGCAAAATTATCCAAGATATTTGATTAGTGTCACATGTGGTCATATTATGAGTATACGACGATGTGTATATGTATGTATGTGGTTTAGTTGGCAGGCTTAAATCGATAAGCGGAAAGCTTGTATCAGCCTCGTAATCACATCAGACGTGGAGAACCTTCGAGTGAGTATGTATCTCGATATATAGCCGTAGTTGCGCTGTACCCAACTTCCCGCGACCATGGATTTCCTGTAGTCGCGTTTATAATTACAAACGTTAATCAATACAGAAACTGGAATTAACGAGAATTTCTGGTTGCCCGGTTTTCGCAAATTGACCGCAAAGTTATGCACATATTTGCGCAGGATTTGTAGGGGTTTTAATTTTGAATTAAGTTACAGGGGGTTTGTCTGTTGCAATATGATGCGATTCGAATCATCGGTTGGCTCCTTGCTTCATTATTGCGTTCATTTTCTTCAAAAGGTCACGGGGAGATTTGAAAAAAAAGGAAAGTGGGTTTAGAGAATTTTTTTTTAATTTGGAGTTTATTCAAACTCCGATGATTATTAAAGTATTTCGAAATATGTAGCTTAATTTGTAATTTTCAAAAACTTTAATCGATATATAACAGAAAACATTTCGCGAATTAAAAGTATTCGGTTAGGAATAACAATATCAATGCTGTGTTTATAACGACCATTCATTATGAAATGTCCAATTTTTTGCGATGCCTAGTATTGAATTACTTATCAAGATAACATTTGTTTTTATTAAATTCATGTGTCTATGACTTTGACTATTTTTATGAACACAAAGTATAGTTTTATAGTATGTTGAAATATAGATAATTCGCTTTATCGGCATCACAAAAAGAATAATTTTCCAGAGCGTCGTACATTCAAAAAACCAAATTCGACAGGAATGAAAATAGTTCAAGAGTTCTTGTGATTAGCATTTCTCCCCAAATGTCCAAAGGAATCCGAGAGTGAAACTAATGCTTTCCAGCTGAATCTTGTGTTTGTTTTTCTCACTATTCTTGCGAGCCCATCAATTTTTCTCCATGCGGGAGTCAATTATTATATATTATGAAAATTATTCGCTCGTAGAAAAATGGGGCAATTAATTAGTAGAATTTCTTGAGGGAAAACGACATACAAGCTCCCAATAGCACTTTTCTCAATATCCTCGTAGTTCTAAGATAACATCCACATCGACACTTTAGCGTTATAAACTTGTTTCAAATGTTTATAGAAGGGACTCGAATTCCCCAGTGGTATCCACTTATCGCAGTGACTGTACCCCAATGTTCCATTTGCCAACGCAGAAGTCGATCGGGTTGACCTTTACTATTCTTTCCTTCCAACGATTCGTGGTATGTACATCACCAATGTACTCGTATGTATCGCTAGAGAAAGGGACAAGGGGTTTATTGTCCCTATATCGAAATGAAGATGATCGTCTATCGGTAGTTGCCATTGTACTCTAAAAAGTGGGTAAAAACAGACCACGTCGAACTTTTCCTTTTGTTTTTTCATTTTTGCATTTATCCTCCTCCAACTGTAACGAGAAGTCATGAAGGTACTTTTTTCAGTTACAAATATTATCCAGTGGAACCAATTGGCTTCGCTTCAACCGATAATCGAAAAGCATCGTCATTTTTATTTCGTTGACATCTCGTTGAACTTTGCTCGTAGCTATTTGGATGGGTGGGAACTATGTCGTCAACTTCATGTGGACCATTTTATCCCACCTTGTACTTGGGGTCATCGCGGGCTCGTTGTAAAGTACATATACCGAGATGAACTCTATCGAGCTTCGCTTTCATCTTCTTTTTTCTCCGTACCCATTATTATTGTACGGAAACTGTAGTCAACCCTACGAGGCATGAAAGATCCCCCCTTTCTCCATAGAGATCGAGCGGGACTGGCTGGACTTCTTGAAAAAGTCACTTGATTTCCTGAGAGACGCGTGTAGCGTTTACCGCTTCATCCACGAACAACGTAAAACCGATTTCCTCTCGATATATCGAGAGAAAGAGGGAAACACAGAGAGTGAGAGAGAAAGAGAGAGAGAAAAGCGAGAGGTATATCACGCCGCGGGGCAGGTTTTCCAATCAACTCGATAAAAATCCGTCGGCTTGTTACGATCTCTATTTCTTCTTTTCGTCCTACATCTATATATATATATATATATGTATATTGAGATATCAAACGCGTGAATGGAGATCCGATCGTTTCTTATACAAATAGAAAAGCCCTCGATAGCCTTCGTTTTACTGTGTACTAATGTATATGGAACATTTCACATCAAATCGAACAGTTTTTCGACGATTTTCACTTCCTCGTAGAAGAATAATAGATGTTCGTCCGTTAGTAGGCATGGTGGCGTGTACAAATCCATCCAACATAACTGAAGAAAGACCTCAGCTGTCGAGTTGAAACTTTGAAAATTTGGACGATTGGTATAGAATTTTAATTTTACAAAAACATTTGCTAAATAGAAAAATCTCCATTTTACCATTGAATTTGACAATTTGTTTACACAATGTGTAAGGGTTCGAGCTGAAATTTTTTGGGTAGGTGACTATCGGCCAACGATATTTACAATTTACATTAACAAGAACATTTATAACATTGTGTAGAGTTTCGAATTTGTTAACATTTACTCTGGGAATGTCATTAAATCCACATATCGACACTAACGAGAAAGGGAAAGATGTCTCATTTTGTCCCAAATTTATCTCGCGACATTGGTATAACCAAATATTTATAGACATGTATTTTAAATATAGATTAAATAATGGATAATTTGTTGTAATAACTAATGGACCATTATTATTTAATCGTCACTTGTTTCGTGCCTTAAAACTTCACATTTACCGATATCTGCGTTACTATCGATTAAATGCATTTTTGATTGACTATTTTTAGTGATGAATAAAAAGCAATTGAAACGGAAAGAAGAAAATACGTATTTAACGCCATTCGGTAAATTTCATTATTTTACGGATGGCTACGATTTTTCTAAATGTTAATACATATTATAAATGAAAGAAAAGAAACGGGTTAATTATTTTGAAAAATCTAATTAAAATCGAAAATCACTTATCATTGTTTGACATGAGAAAAAGCTGTTAGTTTTCTGATAGAGATATTAGTTTTGTACTCTGTGCCCATGAAACCTGCGGAAATAACATTTTTATTTTATATGTCCTGTTTTCGACGAAACGATTTACTATCGTAATTAAAAAAAAATTGTTTACAGAAATTTATAGCCTTTGACAGAATTTTTGAAAAGTTTGAGTTTAAACTCTGCATGATCGAATGAGAAGATTAAAACCGAACCTTGATGTCTGTATGTGTGTTTTTTATCGTGGATTGATATAGGCGAGCTGCGTACCATTAAAATAATTTGCTACATCCACGGAGTTGCCACTGAATGTGTATTCACTAAAACACAGTATTGACGTTACGATATATTTTCACTGAATCGAAATAAAACGCCCTAGGGCGAATAACAAAAAAAAAATACAGTAGAAAATCAATCTGGGTCGATCTCTGTCGTACCACGTTTTTAATAAGTTCTCAGTTTAAAAAAATGACGCTAAAGGTCACGATTGAATTTCTTTAGATGACATCTATTAAAAAAATCAAATTGAGATTAGATCGGAAAAATATCAATCGAGATTCCATTCAAATCCAATCGAGAAATGTCAACCGAATTTCCAATCGACATTGAAACCATCCGCTTATCCTAATCTTCTTATCTAATCTTCCATAGTTCGTACTCAAATTATCGAACACGTTGCGTAAACAGGTGTAAGTACATTTTTATCGAAAGAAAATATACGAAGGGTGAAAAAAGTGGACTTTGAAATGCTCGATGTATTTTCAAGAACGTTCGTCAAAAACATGTTTTGATCGCTTCCCGGAGGTACAAAAACAATATTTCCATCGGAAATACGTTGGTAAATCGATTTATAAAATATAGTATTTCGGATGGACTTTGAAATGTATATGAACTTAATGGCGATATAAGCGATTAAATATTGTTGAGAAATCGTAAGTCGACACCATTGAACGCACAATAATTTTTTTTGAACAAATTAACGTTATACTTTGTGCTAACTCGTGTACCAATATTTAGAAAAGGTTGAGTTAATTCTGAGAGGGTGAAGGGCTAAAGTGTGTCGATTCATCCGAGATTTATACAGATATATACATAGTGAATTAATTAATTTTTAATCACCGAAGAGAACTCAATTTCAACACAATGTTCATAAAATCATCGAACGAATGAACACATTTTATCGTAATATATTTTATTTATCGTTGTTTTTTTTTTCTGTTCAAACCCTGTCCCCGGCGAAGCTAAAACGTAGTAAGTCGATTGCTATTTGAACGAATCAAGAAAAAATTGTTAATTATCCAATGTGAATTTTTGTTGTCGCGATTGCTTTTTTTTGTATATAAAATGATTTTGCTAATTCAGTAGGTAATCTTCACGGGCGTGGACACTACAACGCACTACAATACAATCTGTGAATGCTGCACTTTTAACATTCATTATTTTTAAACATCAAATATTTTTATTCTCGTGGAAATAGATTATCACTCAATACGAATTATAAATCATAACAAAAATGTTATCACGTCTTTTACGAGGCAATAACTGTGCAATTAATTTCCCAATTGAAATAGCGTCGTTACATCGAAACGGCGTATATTAATTGAGATGCAAAAATTGGTCGGGATTCAAGCAGTCGTTAAAGTTCGATGAAATGATTTTCTTAAATTTAATAGCCAAAAATGCTTGGAAACGTGAAATAAATTAAACGCCAAAGACTACAAACGACCGTTTTTCCTAGTTGACGGTTTGTAAAGTTTAAAAAATTATGAGATAACAAATGTACAAATTAAAATAAACAAACTGTTTTTTTTTCGTTTACGTCATGGTTTTTTTCCTAGAATTTCCTAGCAATAACTTTTTCTACAATCCGTGAAAACATTGTTAGTATATGCTTTTTAGCCGTTTTGCAACATGCTAATCGGAGCAATGAAATAAAAGATAGTGGAGCGATTTTCGTGTAAAATGCCTCATATATACGCACGTATTCCGTTCCATTGAACTTTAACCGCGTATTCGTAACTATGGAACTATAAACGAATTTGTTGTGTGCGATTAAAAGGAAATTGGAAATGTAGCGATACTATACAGTGGTAAAGTATCGACGTTTGCGCAAATCAGTTAACGTATTATTCCCGGGATATTTCTCGTTTTACTGTGTTCTGGTGCACCGAAGCATATCGCGCTATACGAATTGCCTCCGAATCTCGATCTCTCTCTCTCTCTCTCTCTCCATATATATAAGGATTATTCCACCGCTAACCACCGCCCAGCCATCCGGCGCCAACATTTTGATTCATTTGCCACCTGACATCTTATTTTACTTCATAAAAATAGTCCGCTTGGTAAATTCGAGTCCCTCGACGAATTTTTTTAGAAACTCGAGAGAACTATTTTCATTTTTAGCGCTGAAATATTTTGTATGCAAACTTTAATTCAAGTGTTTATTTTCACTAAGGCTAATATCTTCTTTTTTGTGAAAGAAATCCGAAGCTGGATTCCAGCCTCGAAAAAAATTATATCACTAAGGTTTTATAATTATAACAAATAAGGTAACAAATAATAATAACGATTCGAAATATTAAAAAATCATACGATTCAAAAGTAATTTATTAAATTCTCAGTGGTCACACATAATTTCATCATCGGTAGTATAGTACATTTCTTTTCACAAATATAGTGGCAATTCACGGAAACAACGGTTCAGAACAAAAATAAAATGTTTTTTTTGCATAATTCCCAAACGTACCATCACAAAAAATTATAATGATATTAAAACATATTTGACGACTATCGCCAACTGGTTGGTAAAAAAATTGATACATAATATATAATTTCAAAATTATTATTACTACGACAAGTTTTTTATATAAATTTATTGACTGCTGTTGAAATGAGAGTCGAAAAAATATTAGAAATAATTTACTTAAGAATCGATATTAACTTTCTTCGGAAAACAAAGAAAAAACAGTACGGACATTTTGTTTAAGAAATTTTAAACCGCGGTTTTTGGGACATTGTAACATTACACTCGACCCAGTAAAAACCAATTCCACAAAGTGCTATTTTATTCGAAAAACGCGGACTTTTAATGCGCGGAAGCGTAATTTAACGTTCGTTTTTACGTTACTGGTGAAACCGACAGATCTGAAGATTGATGGAGTTATGTTAACGTTAGTATACATTAAATTCTTTTTATTGTGAGTTCCTCGAAATCAAGCTCGAGGCTTTGAAATTACGAAAGCGTCAAGTTTAATGATATCAAATGAAATGTCAGAAGCACAGAGGATCAGAATTTTTTTCCCGAATGGTTGGTTGGCTTGGTTAATGGTGGAATATAAACATTGCTGTCTCTCATTACGGAAGTTAGCTATAGTACCCATGCATTGGCACACATTGGAACGGTAAACAACATTTTAAACATCATACGGAGCTAGACAACGTTCTTATCAAAACTGCAGACCTGTTCAACGAGACACACCCACACACAATGAGACACATCCAACTGCAACTGCACATTAAAATTGTCCAGTTGTTATCTCTTTTGTCGCTTTGATCGAAACCTCGAGAGGCTCTCAAACTATATATTTATGGACGAACAAAGCAAAGTGTCGAATGAAACTGTCCTTCGATTGCCTCTGCATCACCACGAGGTCAGGTCGATTGAAATGTCGTGGTCAATTGCTACAGAAAGTAATAATAAATCGAAGAAAAATGCAAGACATCGAGAGATCACTCGAGGAAGAAAGTGACTCGAAACACAGCCAACAACAACGGAAGTATTTCACGAAACGCACAATTATCGAGGGAAACAAAAGTCTCGGGTATCGACGAGATTGCGAATATAATGAACGTTATTGGAAAAAAACTGATCCTGATACGAGCGTACTAAAATTGCCGGTAAACTTATTAATTTTAACAATACTATTTTATAATTACACCAATAATAAATATTTGACAATGCAATTAGCCTAATACTGTCAAGGTTATAATTTTCAAAATATTGATGCTCCAAGATTTCCAAAATTAGACAAATTTCTAATTATCAGAAATATCGAACGACTCGAACCTCGTTTTCCCAAAGTCTGCGTCGAGAATACCGAAGGGCAATTTTCAAATTTGACAAGCATTTGAATTTCTCGAAAAATTAACGTGTAGGTACTCTGGTTTTCTGTGAATCGTGGTACGGATAAAAAATAATACTTAACATTGTTTTCTAGGGATTTGTCTTCGTTCGGCAAGCTTCCTCTTGCAATATAAAAAAGAGACCAAATTGAGAAAGCTACTCTTTCACAAGAGAAGCATTGTGAATGGAGTAAACTACGCGGAAGCAAATCACCAAATGTCAATTATCACTCTTTTTGTTTGACTCGAATTGGGCGCGTGCCTCTACGCGGCGAACCGAATCACGATGGATTACAACGGCACATGTTTCTGTCAGGTTCGGCGAAAAATTTCGTTTCAGCGAAAACAAAGTCACGCGTGATCACTTTGAATCCCGTTCGTACCCACTATGTCGACTGGTCGGTCGAGATTGAAAAAAACGCAAATCTCTCACTGGTACAAAATTCGATGTAGGATTTTCACGAGTTCCCTGACCAGCGTGTCGCTCTGGGAGCTCCAGGCTAATGTAGGTGTATCTAATTTTCCGAGTGCGCCCCCTGCAGACACACATAGTTCGTCCTGGGGCGCCAGCTTTTACCAATCGCATTACCACACGAAGGCTTACACGCTGGAGTGAATGTCTAGCTGGATAATAGTTTTTTAAAAAAGCCTCCAACCCCGAGAAAGTGTGTGTATGTGTGTGCGCGCGCCCATGTGCGCAGAAGTGTTGTCTACGGGGCAAGGGGTGGAAGGGACTAAACGTATATAAAGAAACGGGTGCGAGAGAGAAGAATAAGTATGAAAGAGGAGCGAGCTCGTTTAATGGTCCTATATAGATCTTCTCTCTCAATGTTTTATCGCCGGTTGGCAGAACGAACGAGCCATTTCAGTCCTTCGGAGCGATATTTAAAGCGCGGATGCCAAGTATGAAAGAACGCCAAGTTATTTCCACTCTCGTCTCTCTCTCTCTCTCTTTATCTTCTTGCCCTTCTCTATGACCGTTCCTGTGTCGCCCTCTTGCGACGAGCATGTGCATCTCGGTTTCCAGAATTCTTCGGCAAGGATCGCATTGTCGACATCAAATACCACCTCTATTCGCCTACAGATTCATATATATATATACAGAAATATTCGTCCATAAATGCACACACGCACAGACAAACTCACCCACCCGCACATACACAGACAAAGGCATATAGTTGAAAATCTATGTATATGTATTTTGGAACTAGCGCGCCCTCTTCTTTCGTAATCTGGAATGGGAGAATTGCAAACTACAAGCACGAATAGGAATGATAGATATAAGCGTTATATATGTATTTATCGAATATAGTATAAAACTCGTAGCATCGAGCAGAGAGGATGGGACACGGCAAGCATATGTAAACGGCCCGGAGGGTCGTTGAAAACGAAATATCCAACGTGGAGTTGCCCATCCGCCTTTTTCTCGTACGCACATCGTCTTTTTCGCCCTATGTAAAGCTGTAGTCACAATAATGCTTTATATACATATGTATATATAAACGCGCATATATATACGTATATATACAGTTAGTGTACGCCGCTCTCTCTATTCACGATATTTCGTGATGTACGAGAGTACATCAACGGGGTATAAACGCGTATGACAGGGGTATACGTGAGGTTGTAACCGGATATCGTATTCTCATCGATTCACCGTCGATCGGATTTTCCCTTTTTTTGTTTCGTGTTTTGTTCCCTCTTTTCCGTCGGTATCGGTCGTTCGTGAAAACGACCGGGTCATCTTTGCACTAGTTGACGCGAAATACCGCGGAATAGGTACTCGTGGCATCTCGCGAATTACCATTTTCCATTTATAGTTTTTTACGGTAAATCCATTTAGAGAAAATAACCACATTTGCTATAACACTGATTATCGGTGTTTATCTTTAACTTTGAATTGTTTCGATTCGAGTAATATCATAAGGAGCTTTTGCATCACGATACAAAAAATCTGGATATTTGCTGTTTATGTAAAGTTAATTTGAACGAAAGTAAGTTTGTATAAGATAGTCGGGCTGCGATGCGACTCTGTTCGGACGAGTCAGCTCAGTTTGTAAATCAGGGCACCAAAATATTTTATGACACCACAAACCGAGGACTCTTTACAACTAATTAATGTGGCGAAGATGGTTTAACAGTTTAGGAACAAAATTTTTTATAAATTATACATATTCACAAATTAATGTACACTTTAATGTATTATTATTAGGACCTACGTAATAGAAGAAATGTTCAGATGTTCAGATGTTCGGACGAGTCAGCTCAGTTCGTAAATCTGGGCACCAAAGTATTTTATGACACCACAAACCGAGGACTCTTTACAACTAATTAATGTGGTGAAGATGGTTTAACAGTTTAGAAACACAATTTTTTATAAATTATACATATTTACAAATTAATGTACACTTTAATGTATTATTATTAGGACCTACGTAATAGAAGAAATGTTCAGATCTTGAATGAAACGCTACTGAAATGCCTAGACCTCGTGGAGTCTATCTTACACTCACTACTGTCCTTGTAAGTGATTAAAATTTGGGACCCGTCAGTTTGAAGATTTGAATGAAAATGCGTTGAATTGAGATTTTTTTATGAGCAGTCGCATTGCAATATGTACAAAGACTGATTTGTTAGATAACAAGAAGAGGTGATCAGGGTTAGAAATCGTAGTGGTGAGAAGATTCGCAAAACCACTGACTTTACCTCTCGCTGCGTTTGATAGGTTTAAAAAATGAAGAAGGGGTAATTTACCCTTACAGGGCTAAGAAGTATGTCCTCGGGAACGCAGAATGTGACTGAGCGACCGACGCGGTAATTAATGCTGCATCTACAAAGTATAGCCATAGCCTTGCAAGAACTCACCCGAACGAGGATTTTTATAAAGCCCTTTACTTCGTGACCTTTTTAATTTTTAGAGGATTAACGTACTGACAACAATAAGAAATATGCAGCGCAACTTTGGCTGTTAATAGTCTACAGTGTTTCCCCACCTGATTTGTATCTTTGTTTCTCTCTTTTTTTACATGATTTCAAAAATATTTTTCTATTATCGTTTCGCTCGCGACGGGATAAACTTGAAAGCCTGAAATTAGGATATAATCCTAAAAATCATTCTAAGCAGGAAGCTGCCTGGTACGTTTATTTCGATTGTATCGATATCTGTTTACAATTTTTGTTGTTGTAATTCATAGCCTTTCGAAATTTCATTACTTTTGAAATTCTTTATGTCCTCTATTTTAACATATTTCGTAATTGCTTTTGATGGCAACGGCGCATTTGAATAAATTAATTTTCCCTTCATCCGCGTTAGAACTTGGAATGACTCCTGATCAAAGTACCGTTTTCACTTTATTCGTTCGGTGATCTGCAATTTCGTACAAGTGCCTTGTGCGATAGTAAAGTTCAGGTTGTAGACAACTTTCTATGGCACTTACAAACTTGAATAGGTCGTGTGGAATTTGCGATTTATTATTGCTCGTAATTTTTGTTGTCCTTGAGTATATGATTTATTTCGTCTCGGGTAGGACAATTATGGGCAATAAAGGTTCAGGAACCCTTCGACTCATTCATAAGTTAATTTTTACGACATTTGAAATTATGCAAATATTTGCTAGCGGCTCACGATCGATTGGCAACCATCACTGGAACGAGAATGTATATTTGGCGAAGATCGTTAAACGTTGGAACAGTAGCCACGAGTTCAACAATCAGGGCGGTTATTTCGTCTTTTGACGTGATAGTAAAGTAAAAATAAGTTAAAAGTAGAATTGTCTAAAGTTGATTGGTGTGTCTCGCCGTGTCAAATTTGTCGTGATGCAAAGCACATTCCAAATCTGTACTGTGTGAAACGATCGGCTGGTGTTTGCTGCTACGATTTGGGACTTGAGAATTCCTCTGTTATTAACAATACGATTTTAGACAAAAGTATTCTTCATATGCAAAGTCGAGTGAGATACGCATCCCGGTCGCTTACATATAATGGTAGGACACGTTAAATCTAAAAATGTTAAATAGAACAAACAAAGTCTAAGTAAAAGTTTTAGGCTCAAGTTACCTCAAGCGCGAAAGAGCGCTAAGCTATTTCGCAAGGAAGTGCAAAATCGAATGCAGTAAGTTAGAACATGAAATTGCAATTTTCAAGAATTATGAAAATGCACAGTATAATCAATTTGTTCGAATAATATTGTCTATTATAGAATTGTAAGACTTTTTCTTGTATAGTGTTTAATTAGTTGGATGACCATCAACGTTTTTCTGTTAGGATAGTGACGTCCTTCGTATACCGAGCACATAGCTCGTTTGATCATAACAGACTTCTTAATTTCTGTTAATTGCGCAGAAATAATAGTCACCGGTGTAAACTGGTTTTTCACGAGCATGCATAGGTCTATTTCGTTTTTTTTGTAACAAGGTTATTGTCCCCAGTCTAAACTATACACAGCAAAATTCGGCATACATGATTCTCACTGGACACTAATGTGGCTCACTGGCTCTAATGTTTTCCATACATAGCCTCATCGCCATGAGACACCCGTGTTAACGTTGCAATTGTCGTTTCCATTCGGTATAACCGTCACGAATCACCGTCTCAACCATTACAGTATTTATTGCACAAGGTAAAACCGTCTCGGGGCTAATTGTCACTGTCTAGACTATCAGGATTGCATGGCGTAATTGCGATCGCCCTAATGTCGACTCATCATGAATTTGTACTCCCGCGCTCTTGACGCGTGGTGCCGCTAGCGCCCCCGCACGTGCATCGAATGCGTACAGGCATTAGAGTCGAAACGTCCTACATTCCGTCCACACAATGATGCCGTTATTGTTTACACGAATTGTGGACATGCATTTTAGGTTATGATTTTCATCCACGGTTGATGTAGGTGTTCGAGGTGAAAAGTATCGAGAACGAAGAAGCTACACCAGTAAAATTTATGCATTTGTTATTTCCGCATCGAATATCGAGCACATTCGATCGAAGGATAAAGATGCTCTAGTAAGCACGAACAATCGAGGCAATGAGATATGAAAATCATGGAAGTCGACTCGGGACTGCGATCGTGACCGGAAATCCACTGCTAGGGCTGGCTAGTAAATTAGCTTACTCAATATTATGTAGTGACTAAAGTCACGGAGTACCTAGAGTCGCGCAGTGTCTACAGTCACGACGTGTTTATAATCACAAAGGCGTTATAGTCACGGAGTAATCGTAGCTATTGGTACGGGCGGGCATAGTCAAAGAAAAGCATGAAAGTCGACTCGGGACCGCGATCGTAACCAGAAATCCGCTGCTAGGGGCTGGCTAGTAAATTAGCCTACTCAATATTATGTAGTGACTAAAGTCACGGAGTACCTATAGTCGCGGAGGATCTACAATCACGGCGTGTTTATAATCACAAAGGCGTTATAGTCACGGAGTAATCGTAGCTATTGGTACGGGCGGGTATAGTCAAAGAAAAAGTCCGTACGGCGTGGCTATAGTTACGGAGAAGTATAGGCACAGAGGGCGCCCGTATAGTCGGAAGCGAGGGCGATAGCGCTGGAGCCGTCCGAAACGCTGGTATATATATATATAGGAATACCAGCTCGAACATCACACGTATGAAAGCTATTTTCGGATTTTCCAAACTCATCGCGTCGGCATCGAATGCAATGTCAGTATGCCTCGACTCGCAATCAACGTTTCCCTTTCTCTTTCTCTTTCTCTCTCCCGCTCTCCCTTTACGCGTTATCCATACTTCTTCCTCCTGTCTGGTTTTTGGGACTATCTAGTTTTTACTGTCTCTCTCTCTTCTCGGTACATATATCGCTCGATGCGCCCATTTTGTTACTGGAAATTGTAGGATTGGAGAGCTCTCGCCGGTTTTGTTTCATGTTTCGCAACTTTTTTTCGGTATACCTCTTTTTGCCAGAATTTTTTCATTTTTTTTTATTTCTCCCTTTCCGCGTTGAACAATGAGAGTCTTTGTTCGACATTCGTGTCTCGCTACATTGTGAAACTGCATAATTGTAGGTCGGCTTGGATCGTCCATTATTTTTCGTGTGTCAGCTACCGACGTATTTATCTTTTATACCGTGCGGATTTGCGTGTAGTAGTTTAAAAAAAAATGTTTATTATGTTATTTTCACGCGTCCATTTATTCAATCATTAGGTGTTTTCGATTTATCGCGAGCTCGTCATGAACGCAAGCTTTTGTAGTTCTTCATAAAATAGCCACGCGAAAAATTTTGATACGTAAGAGTCTTTCTTTTACTATACCCGACTTTCACTCCATATTTTCCTTGAAACATGCTGCATGAAATATTTGAAATAGTGCAGAGAAAAGAGCAGGGGGGTGAGTGTTTTTTCTTCACACAACGACGGAACCTTACGTTCCGGAGAACAGTGGTAGTCGGGTTACGGGGCATGTTGGGTCAGTCGGTCAATCAATTTGACAGATGGCCTTGTATATAAAAATATTTTAACAATTTTACGGCCATAAAAGAGAAAAATTATAATGATGTCAGAAAAGAATCCAACTTATGCTATTAAAAAGGTATTTTCATTGTTACGAGTTGTTTGCCTTAATGATATTAATTATAAGCTTGGTAGAGTCTTCACGTGACAAGCCATAACAGGGTTGAATCCGTACATAGAATATTAACATTTGCTTACTGTAAATTTACTTTTAAAGCGAGTGACCACTCTGAAATTGTTTTGTTTTTTATAATAAACTTTGAAATGTTACGAGCAATTTAAGCCGCAGTTGGTATTGAAAATTGGAAAAGTGTCGATGTTACGGGTATCTTTCGGCAGAAAGGTCGACCTCCTACGGGTGGTCGATAGCGTGGTTCGATCGGTGTATGTGAATTTAACAAAACCATGAAAGAACCACGCCGAGCACGTAGATCTTCTCAAAAAGTGGTCCAGGATGCTCAATCAGCTGTCGATGGGGACACGTATGGACTAGAAATCGCTGATTGAAGGTAGGAGTCACAAAAACCGTACCGTTAACCGAATAACCGCACGTTTACTTTCTTTTGGGAATATCTCGAAACTATATTTTTTTAACTAGGGTGAACAAATTCTCGTAAAGTACCGGTCGGATTGCTGTAAAATTTGTACACAATACTTTTAGATGTATTATCTAAAATGTCACGTAGGATTTTTGCGATAACTTGATTGGCTTTTTTTTATTGACGATTTTTCTCGTGAAATTACGGTGAAAAATACATATTTTTTCTGGTTCCGCTCACCATAATTTCCCTAATGGACGAAAAAAATCGATATGCTACATTATAGCGACGATATCCACGAATAAGCAAATTTTTTTCAGATGCAACATGACGGCGCCTCCACTCGTGCAACATGAATGGGGATCGTGCGGAGGACCTCCGTGGAAATTTCTGCAGCACCGCCATTTTTTAATATTACAAACTAAAATTTATTTGAGCCATTCTTAAAGCCGTTTCGTACCGCGTGTTAAAAAATAAAATTACGTTTTATACTTTTGAGTTTTTGAATTTGAAAACAAATATATATTTTTTGGGGCGGCCAGGGTGGCCATCCCCCTTCACTCAAATCTGAATTTTTTTGGAAATTTTATTTGTTTACTTGTTTGGAACAGTGACATCGCTCGATATATCCGATCAATCTTCAACTCAAACTTATATTCACTTATTTATCTATTTTTTGATCGATTGATGCGATCTCGAATAAATTAATTAACCTCCGCTCTCAATTTTACACAACTTGAGAATTTTATTTATTCGAAAATGCTACGCACTTTACAAAAAATTTCTACGGAACCGGTAGCTACCTTTTTCATTCCTATACGTGTTTTCTACTAAGCAATTCAAACAAATTGAAAAAGCAGGTGCATCTCTCTATATTGCCCACGGGGAAACGAGAACAGGTGTTGCCGAAGCTCATCCACTGCGGTGAATATTAAATGAAGATGTCTCGACGAACATAGATGTCTGCTTCAAAAAAACACTAAGCACCTTAAAAATAGAGTGCGCCGATGCGTCAATGTACAGATATTCTTTCGAATGAGATTGTTTGCGATGTAAATCATTTTTTATTTTGCAGCTTGTTTCGAATGGAATAAATTACAATTAAGTATATTTATAAGTCAAAAGCGATTAGTCCGATTGAAATATATTCAAACACTTTGCTGTAGGAGACTTTTAGACATAAGGAGGCCACCTGCAATGTTGAAAATGAGAATCTACTATAATAATTATTACATAAATTAATAAATTGATTGCTTAGTAATCTATTTGAAAAAATGTCTCCAGCTTCACAAACATGGGAGTTATGGTACTGCGAGGTTTCGCGATGGCAACAATGGCAATCTTGGTGACAGTATTTCATAACTGTTACAATTTGAAATTTATTTCTATGGTAAAAACAAAAATCGATTTTTCAAATCTTTTTCGTATTTATGCTTTAAATTATAACTCTTACAACTTTTGATGTATATCTGTGAGATTCGTTGCTATGATTGTTTTTCATAGAATGACCTAGTTGAAGTGTTGGGGGATGTTGTGGCGAAATTGCAAGAAAATCCAATCCCTACGCGGCGCCTTATAGATTATTTGCTCCGATAGAAAGTATCGGCAAATTTATATCGACGGTCTAGTGAAAACTTAATATTTAAGGGCTGTCCGAGTCTGAATTTCGCTCGAGTTATCCACTGGTACTATGAGTTTGGAGTTTCCTCATCGAAAACCTAAATAAGCCCTTCGAATTATGGAACTTGTAGAAGAATTGAAAAAATAATTTTTTCCCGAATTAATAATAAATAAATAACTAGTTTAAAATAATGCGTAAATACTTATTACAAAAATATTATTATTTCAAGTTACTAGATGAAAAAGACATAAAAATTGTTGAACATCATAATATTTATCAATTTATACTAAAAAGAGTATTATTTTAGGTGAAAAGTTTGTACATCAAGTAGAATTTTTCTCTATCGCTTATTTAACCCTCGGAGATGACAAAGGATAAATTTCACCCTTACATTGAGTTTGGTCGTGAATAGCTTTGATACATTTTGAACATTGGCGGACCCACGTTACAAAGTAATCATTTTTTGGCCATACTTGTAAGACAAACTGAAGACTGGCATGTTGCGTACCGATATACGTAAAGGCATTTAGTTTATCTTTGGCGAAACTTTAGAAGCTGTGCCAGAAGCTGAACGGCCGGAAATAAAAACAAAGAAAAAGGTGGGCCTTTGTCCTTGCCCGAAAGACAGGAAGACAAAAATGCACTGTCCATCCTGCTCGCGTCCAATGTCGAATGAACATCACATTCATTCGGGTAATAACTGCACCGGAAGTGATTAAAAGTTACAAAATATAAAGAAAAATAAATTTCTTGTTTATTTTTTTAAATTATGTATGAAAATTTTCACCCTCGAAAATCACCTCTGTTCATAAGCCAAATAAGTAAATTATTTCAAGAGTAGACTGGAAGGCCATTTTTTCTCATTTCTAACGCATCTTAAGAACATGATTTTTGGACGAAATATAAAGAATATAAAAAAATCCAAAATTTTCAATAAAATTTCATTTGTACCAAATAATTTCTTTTCATACATTTTTTAAAATATGTAAATGACTCCAAAGACACTGTTTTATCCTTATTGATTAATTTTACAATGTATGAAGAAAGTCGAAAAAAAATTTACGCTTGAAAATTGTAGAGAATTAAAAATGTACATGGTCAATTAGACCCAGAGCGTTTTTCGTAATTAAAAAAAAATAGGTATGGTTACTTTGATGGTTCAAGAAACAGATTTCTTTACATATCTCGAAGCTTATACTCTTAAATGTATTTGATAAAATTTTCAAACAGAAACTTGTAAAATTGACTAATAAGTTGTAATACATAGACCGGGAATAGTAGATGACATAATATAAAAGTATTATAAAACTTGAAACGCATTTTTCTCGAAAACGTTTCTTTTAAGTTGGTGGAAACCCTCAAGGCCTTCCAAATTCTGCGATTAGTATGCACTCAAGCTTAAAACGTTTAAAAATGTTGTCTTTATACTTTTGACTGGATTGATGAACAAATTTTGTGTACCTTGATTTTTAAACAAAAAAGCTCCAATTTTTAAGAGATTTTTTCCACTCGCCATAACTTGATCAAAGACGTTTATAAATTTTCTTTTTTTACTGATTTCTGTCCAACTATTATCTAAAAAATCAAAAATCCCATGAAGCATAATCTTTAACATTGAACAACCTGTGTTGGAAAATTTACCTCTATTATTACAATTTTACGACGATTATCATAGAAGTTTTTATCATAGAACAACATTTTTATAACATTGAAATCCTTCAAAGATTTTAGTTAATCCAAATAACAAACATGACCGGCTTCCAGTCTATTCCTATAAAAAAATTTGACTCGATAGTTGCCAATTTCACGGAAGCTATAATGTTCACGAACATTTATCAAATATCGAAGATCATATAAAATCTGAAAGATTTGGGCGGTTTGGCGAATATCATAAATGTAGTAAATAAAAAGGAATGAATAGTTTTTCTGGCAAAGTTAAGGACGATCGGTCGTAGAATTCTCGAAGTATCGGCATTGCATTTCATTTTGCAACTGCAAAACACAGTAAAGTATGTTTCGCAATGATTTCATCGAATAAAATAAAATATAGAACAGTTGAAACGTTTTCAAACGTGCTGTTATATACGAGCAACGATGGTGGAAACGCGAGTGCATATAAAGCAGTGTTAAATTTTATTATCGGAATAAACAATATTTTTTATCAGGTGGGTAGATACGTTTAAATTTTATTGAGAATTTCTAATGGCGAGGCAGTTAATGGATATTTATATTTCTAATACAACATCGTCTTTATTTGCACTTGTTTTCTATTATTCGTCGACGAATAATACGGTGGTCGAAGCAACGGCACTAAAAGCTCAGGAAAAAGGCGAGGATTTTGTAGTTCGATGACGAGTAAACTTTATCCCTCCGAGCAATTTACATACTGCTAAAGTAGTATACAATCCTTTTGTTCAAAGAGCCACTTTCGCACGGGAACGACCTTAAAAAGAGTGAATAGTCGACGCTGTTGCGAGATCGAAAATAAAAAGAAAAAGTGGTGCAGCATCCCGGACGAAGGTAAACAGTCAGCTCTGTCCTAGGTAAAGTTTCGCCGTTAGTAAAGCCGCTATCCCGCTATGGTAAGGACGGGAAAATATCGAAGGCTTGAGTGCTACCAATAGTGAATATAAAGGCCGACGGGTGAGTAGAGTTTGGCTCGATCGTGTTGATTTTTGACAGCGATGTCTCGGCTCGAGGCGAGATTTATTTCCCGAATCGAAAAATCCAAACTCGAACAGATTTACTTGGCGATTTCAATTTTTTTAAACTTCTGAAAGGTGTTGATAAACGTAAAAAAAACTCTTCCCTCAGGTTCGTGGTTGAGACAAATTGAAATAACTATTCGAAAATATAATGTTTCATCCGATTTGAAGGAAAGACACCTTCGAATATCATACGTTGACCGAATAACGACTGTTTGAATGGTGTTCTGACTTTGGTACAATCTGTTCCACATAGGGGGCGCTGGGTGTCACTTATTGTTAGTACAGCGCGGTCGCAGACAGTTCAACGGAGTGGAATTATGCTTATCGGGGTCGATTGATAAAAACAAAAAGCTCGGTATCCAGGTCGGTCGCACACCGGAGTTTGAATTTATATTCGGGAGCAGCGATATCAAAAATATCTAAACAAATCACGAAGCCGTCTTAAAAAAACTATGCATCTTCATAATTTAGGTTTCTCGGGTTTTCCGAGCGAAAGTAATACAAAATATGTAAAGAACATCGCATTTTTCGTATCACAACTTCGTAACAATATCTACTGTAATCAGTGAGAGTAATTTTGATAAATATAGGCCTTGAAAGACGGTGGTTCGCGTCGGTATTTTTTTCATAATGTACCAAACTTTGTATCGATACACGAGGGGCCCATTTTTATTTTTATCCTGAAATCGTATTATTTCCATTCGTAATACTGGATCTCGTAAAATTATTTAAATTGAAATTAATATACAACATATTTGGAACTGAATTTCGTATACATTCCATTTCGAATACCACACCAGACGCGCAATTTAAGGGCGGACATGGAAATAAATTGGGTAAATACGAGACTTTGTGTTCGTTTATCTTCAAGTTTTGAGTTTTACGAATACTATGTGCAAATTCTACTCGTATGTTGAAATTCGAAGAATGGTGGAAGTTATGAGCGATTTACCCGAAACGAGTCCGATCCGTCGAGACACAGTTGCAAAACTTTGAACTCGATTATCTCTGAACATAGTTTTCAGAGTCGGTGACCATGATATCTCGGAAGTGACTCGACAGATCTATTTCAAATCTAGAGATAATATTCCCAGACATTTTGCCCTCTTATCGAGAATGCCATTTTTCCGGTCACCAATTTTTCTATCAAATTAAACGGAAATGCACTACGAAATTTGATAGAAAATTAAATTTCAAGCCTTTTCGTTAATGGTTTATTGTAGGAATCAACTCGCATTGCATATTTCGTATGAACCGTCTATGAGAAATAATTCACAGAAAATCGTGAAGGTGACAAAGTTTTCAAAATTTTTAGATATTGTACCTCGTTATATTCAACGGATTTAAACAATATTTTAATAGCATTATAAACGTAGAAGTGAAAACATCTTGGATGTGAGGTACTTATCGTGGTAAATACTTTAATTTATTTAAGTCCTTAAAACCCAAACAATCTGCACGACAATCAAAGAACCGTTAGCCGCTGGCCGTTGGTTCTGCCGTTGGCAAATGTTAGAATTCTCATCATTTTCCGTTACGGAATCATTCGACCACTGCAGCGTCCATTTCCCGAGGCTGTTTATATAGGCCCACTGATTTGTTTGCAATTCGCGAAGCGAGAAATTAACTTAAATATATTATTAGTTTGTCATAAACATAGTAGCGACCGTATGCGGCAGGAGACGTTATTAAAAAATAATAAATAAACACAACACGAATGTTGCATGATCGTTACCATTCCAGGGTTACAAAAACCCCAAAGTCAGTCTCATCCGGGAATAAAATTTGTATCTCCGAAAAGAGTGGTCTACGCGATCGTGACAAACACGTATCGCGATTACAATTCCGTTATTGTCGACGACAGTTAGCAATTCTCGTTTATTTATTTCGCACACGATGACCGGCAGCACGGTTCGTATCAGTTTTGGAAATATCGAGTTATAGGTAGTGTTCAACTGCGCCAGCTAGCGAGGTATTTGTATTTTTATAAAATTATAAAGAATAAAGTGTTAGGCGGACTTAGGTTTTTAGACAAGTGGCATATACATGTGCAAAGTGTGTTACTAAAATGGAGGGTAACAATCGCAAAATGACGGTTTGAAAATTTTACCAGACGGCTATCTATCTCCATGTTGCTACGCCCAATGGCCACACAAGCCAACTTGCGCCTGGGGAAAAAGGGAGCTCGATATGGTCGTGAAAAGCCCGCATGGCACTACCAATTTCGTGATTGTCCGCGATAGTTAACAATTCTTCTCTATTTGCTTCGCACATGACGACCACCGGCGCTTCTTGCGGCAATTCCGGTATTATCGGATTATTGGTAGAGTTTGCCTTCATGGACCAGCGTTAGTTTCTGAATGTTTAGAAAATAATCATAAACGACAGTGTTTCCTGAAAAAAGGGAGAATTTTTCACCCTACAATGTCACGATACGGCATACTACTTATTTTTAGTAGCTGATGAATTTATTTCGATCTTGCTATCTCGGATAGGCAAAAAAATATTAGCTAAAGTCACCGTCGCACCCGCTGTGACCAGCTTGCATGGGTTCTGCTCCTGTGCATACAGCAAATATAATCTGAACATCGCAAAGCCCGTGCTTGGGAACACGCGATCCATTCGATCGTTGCTGAGAGGGATTATAGGGTTTTTCTTTGTTTTGGTCCCGGACTGATGGACGGCGAATGGGTAAACATATATCGAAAACAAAGAAACATCTATTCCGGGTGAGTTGAAGCGAGAATTACGAGAGCGTTGATGTTTACATGATGTTGTTTTTTAAGGAGCTATTTACACTGTTTTCAAAGTACGTCGAGCACTTAGGCCAAGCAAATAAAGGTTTTTTTCTGACAAAAATTTTACCCGATAACGGCGACCGCCATCAGACGCGGAACAGCCTCCCGATCATAACTGACCACTTTTCGACTCCTGATTTCCATTTTATTTTTTGTTATTAACAAATTAGTGAAAAAAAAACACTTTTTTTTTCCTTTTTTGCTTATAAAACAAAAAGTAATGGAGGAATCTGTTTGGTCCCAATGGACGAATTGTAGGTAATTGAAATACGCATAAAATAAGCGCTGAAAGAAGCGGATCGGTCAATAATTAAGGGAGATACACTGAAAAAACCGAGAAAAAAAGCGTTTTTTTCAAAAATATATAACTCCGCCATTTTTTAATTTGTAGGCCAGGCTCTTCGCGAGATAGTAGGTATTGATGTGTCCTTTTTCTGTGCGAAACCTGGGTGCTGTCGGATAATTAGTTTTTGCGTTATTGCAATGAACATTTTATTTTACCATATTTTGCGGAGAGGCTCGATGCTCTGGAGGTCGTCCGATTTAAGTTTACCAAGCGGCTTTTTAAACTAGAAATGTTGACCTACAAATCGTCAATCTTAGATTTTCGTTTAATTGCGTTTAAATAGGTGGAAATCGCGCCTAAACATGAGCAAAAACGACCGAGCGCGCGAAAGTGGTCGAGTAGTGGGGGTAGACCAGCAGAATCGGGGAAGTCGCATATATAGTAATAGAAGCGCGCTCGGCCCAAGTTTCGTATCTATTTATTTGATTATTTCAGTAACCAGTGGGACTATTTTAATTTTCTTTTTTTTGAATTTGGGGTAACGCGATCACCGGAACCTGATTCTTTACTCAGATTTCATGTGAAATAAGCGGGAAACCAGTTATGCAGTTTTTATGACAGTTTTTATTACTGCATGCAAGCATAAACAGTATTTACAACAATCTTTAATAACTTTCATCATTATATAATTCAATCCTTACAATGAAACTTATAAAACTATTTACATTAGCCGCTTTCTTTTCGCGGCCTTCAAACAATTCGATTCGTCATCGAATCCGTCTGTACACATACGTTCGAGTGGAATATTAATTTCATTAAAATTGTTTTCTTCAATTTCATATTCATCCTCCGACTCAACTTGCAGATCGTTTGCATGTAAATTGAAGCATGTGCTTTCGTGACAGTGTGCACAGAGATTCGTGCAGTGCAAACCATGCTTTTTGCAGCTGCACGAAGCATCTATGTACCCTTTTTTACTGCACGAACACGAAATCTGATCGAGCAACTTCTGAGGAATGGGAGGATCGGTACTTCCTACCGGGATGAGCCGGTTTTCTTTAATTTGCCACCCCCAGTCAGTTGCTCTTAGGTCCGCATTTCCTAACCACAAATTTAATTGATAAAAAACTCTAAACGCATGTTGTTTAGCTGCTCCTTCTGTTTTTCAAATAATATTCGAATAATATTCGAATAATATTCAATAATATTCGAATAATATTCAATAATATTCTTAATGTTTAATGTACAAAGTGCAACATTGAATATTAAAAAATGATAATTGCATTATATTATATTAATGTGAGGACATGACGGTTAAAATATCTGAAAAAAAGTTTTTCGTTCATTTTACATGAAATCTGAGTAAAGAATCAGGTTCCGGTGATCGCGTTACCCCAAATTCAAAAAAAAGAAAGTTAAAATAGTCCCACTGGTTACTGAAATAATCAAATAAATAGATACGAAACTTGGGCCGAGCGCGCTTCTATTACTATATATGCGACTTCCCCGATTCTGCTGGTCTACCCCCACTACTCGACCACTTTCGCGCGCTCGGTCGTTTTTGCTCATGTTTAGGCGCGATTTCCACCTATTTAAACGCAATTAAACGAAAATCTAAGATTGACGATTTGTAGGTCAACATTTCTAGTTTAAAAAGCCGCTTGGTAAACTTAAATCGGACGACCTCCAGAGCATCGAGCCTCTCCGCAAAATATGGTAAAATAAAATGTTCATTGCAATAACGCAAAAACTAATTATCCAACAGCACCCAGGTTTCGCACAGAAAAAGGACACATCAATACCTACTATCTCGCGAAGAGCCTGGCCTACAAATTAAAAAATGGCGGAGTTATATATTTTTGAAAAAAACGCTTTTTTCTCGGTTTTTTCAGTGTATCTCCCTTAATTATTGACCGATCGGCTTCTTTCAGCGCTTATTTTATGCGTATTTCAATTACCTACAATTCGTCCATTGGGACCAAACAGATTCCTCCATTACTTTTTGTTTTATAAGCAAAAAAGGAAAAAAAAGTGGTTTTTTTTCACTAATTTGTTAATAACAAAAAATAAAATGGAAATCAGGAGTCGAAAAGTGGTCAGTTATGATCGGGAGGCTGTTCCGCGTCTGATGGCGGTCGCCGTTATCGGGTAAAATTTTTGTCAAAAACTGATGATTTTAGAGCTCTATTGCTTGGACTAACTCTTGATATTTCAACTGTAAAACCGAATTTCGATGGTTCGACGAAAGTGTGTATGATATTTTAAGCCTTTGTGCTCAACGAGTGGATGGAGGAAGGGGATGCAATTATTAATATCTACAAGTTGTATTTTTTTATATGATAAATCCAATTAGGTGTCGCGCGAGGATTGCGTAAGCACGTTTTTTGGAGGTTTTGACCCCCTTTGTAAGAGGTAATAAGAAAAGTGTGTGGTCCCTCCTCCCTAAGGCATAAGACGTTACCGTTTATGTAAAAAATAATATGGGTTTTTATGGGATTAATAGAGATCGTTTTAAATAATAACTCTGAAAGACTATTTATTTTTTAACGCTGATTTTTTCATTACATAATTAGATCAAGTTTTTTCTCAATTGTGTTTCTACTTTTTTTTCAGTACTTTGTTCTTTTCGTTTCCGTGAGATTTTTTTCTTTTTTAAATTTTGCGCGTTGTCTTGAAATTTGGTTTTTAAATTATCATCCCTTTTGGCATTGAATCTCTAACAGTGTACGAAGAATTCAAATATTTCTCAGGCATGCATATTTTATCTTCGGAATATGCGAAGATGTGTTATCTGTTAAATTCTGTTCTTTTTTTTCTACTAATGACGGACTCGGTCGTCTTTTTCGATGACGATGCGGTCATTGGCTAGGACAAGATTTTTTTTTGAAAATATCAGATTGCACAGATATAGAGAGAAATCTTAATTACCACAAATCAACGGGATGTTTAAATTAAAACTGAAACAATGTTATTTAACATGTTTAACTGTGAACTAGTGTATTTATATTTTTAAATAGAACTGCGGGTCAGAATTATTATGTACATTTAAAAATATTCATACGAAAAAAATGGTAAACGAGTTGTGTCCGAACCACTTCAAACATATGAGCAACCTTTTTTAAGACTTACCTTCGTTAAAAATTTAAGTAGGACAACTTTTTTCGCGTTGCCAATTTGCAAATCATTATTAATTCACTCCAAAACTAACTTCTCAACCTCTTTGGGAGATCTTTTTAAAGCGTCAAATAGATTTTAATATAATATTTGGTGTTTAATCATTGTACTTCATTATATCTACAAAAAAATCAACGCAGCTCATCGGAAGTTCAATTCGCAGCTTATACTTCTAGTTTGAAAATTATGAGAAGCAGGTCGTATTTTTTTTTAAATCCAAACAAAAGTAAGTGTCGATGATACGGTTGAGCTAATATTCAATCGGTTCCTAATTAAATAAAAAATTAATAATACCGTTCTTCAACCTCTGCCATTCCCTTTGCCATGATAAATAAGTTAATTTAAACCCCGCCCACTGACCATTTCTACGTATCACTTGAAGTTAAAATTTAAAATTGTATCAATTGTCGAGAAATTAGAATGATGAAGTATTCATAGACATGTATTTAATCCGCATAACTTCTCACCATCTGAAGTCAAGTTGCGTTGCAAATGTTTTTTTTTTCGTCATAGGAATATAGCGAAAAACAATTATCACAACTTTCCGTCATGTTTAATGTTAATTTTATTTTTATTTTTATGATAAGATCATAGTCGCTGAAAAATAATAATATTAGTATTACCCAAATAACTAAATATTCATCAGTAAAGAATGATGAAATATTCTGTTGAAATGGTTTTTGACTATTTACCTAAATATAAATTCATTAACATCAGAAGCGTGCATTACTTATTCGGTTGTTTTAACGTGAATTGAAAAAACTTCATTTTTGCAAAAAATCGTTTTTTGTTTTGTTTTTAAGACATGTTATCGACGATGCTGGTCGAATGCTGGCTTCATCAGTTTTATCTGAAATTAATGCTACCCCATTCCAGATAACTCGAATAAAAACAGATATTCTGAAGAAACGACTCTGTACATACGTTTGAATTAGACAATTTTGAAGAAGACGAAGAGTGGAGAGTCTTTGTGAAAAGTTTCGGGTCACCGAGAATGAGAAGAGGAAGTTGAGGAGGGAAAAGACGCGAGTTTTCAAAATAAATATGATAAAAACTTACCGCATGATCCTCGACGTATTCGCTGTCGATGCAAGATTGCTGTTGATCGCAGGAACAGACAAAGGAACTAACTCCGATCGGATCGCAAGATGATCCACGACGGCACGGTCCTTTTTCCATCAAACAAGGATATCTCCATACGCATCCGGCCAGTATACCCTGACTGACCTTGACGTCCGGTAGACCGAGTTGTTTGCCATCGAGTATCATCCCTCTGAGACAACCCTTGTAACTCTTGTCGCCAGAATGCAATCCTTTGGCGATAGCGCGGGCTCTCTTGTTGAGCTCCGTACCGCCAATGTACAGTGTCTCGGCGAGATCAAGATAACGATTACCGCCCGACGGTAGATTCATCCGTTTCTCATGATCGTCGATCTTTATAGCGATCGATGTCGGATTGAAATCCACTGTAACGCGATGCCACTTTCCATCGCTGACGGTATTCCCGTGTGTTAGCTCGGTTGGTCCGTTTCCTTTGTTCATCAGGACACGTATGTTGCCATTGTGCAGCTCGATACCCAAGTAATCGGCGTAAGAGGTATGTCCCGTGTTGTACAGCAACATGCCGCTGTCCGATCCCGTTTTCAATTCGAATTCCCATCTGCAATGCGCCACAAGACGTGAGAAAGAAAGATAGAGAGTGGGAGAGAGAAAGGGAGAGAGTGAATTTCAAAGAGAAACTGGAAAAAACGAGAGAGCAATGGAAAGAGAGAAAGAAAATCCAGTGTGTTTCGCGAGAGATCTGTCCAACGAAATAAGCGATAGAGAAATGTGGAGGAGGTATGGAACGACGGGAGCTGTCGCATTTGTTGGTAGCAACAGCGCCCTCAAATATCTATATGCCTATATTTGTATATAACGGTTCTTCGTTCTTTTCAGGGTTTTGGTACTCCTTCTCCTTCTGCCTACTACTACTACTGGGTATACCAGTCACTCCAACGTCGAGACTAGTTTCTTTCATCGGTTCTACGATGCTTAGAATCCGCTTTTCATTCTAATACAACCTCGTTCTTAAGATTCGTTTCTGTACGCATATTTCTTGGGGTTCTTATACTAGAGTGTACATACATATTTATACGTCTCGATGCATAGAGGTGAAAGTGTCTTCTCACGTGTTCAACCGTTTTCCTTTTGCATATATTTTCATTGGATGCAAAATATATATTTGTTTAATAAAGTGAGGAATGATACAAATCGGTGAAAAAAAGAAAGGCATTTTAATGTAAGGTTTCTCAAATATATAAAATGAAGGAAGGGAGCCCCTTTTTCTCTACTTTATTCTCTATTTTACGGTCATCGAGGCGAAAAGGTGGGGCTGATTATGAGCGATAGCGAGAAACGATGGTAAGCGCAAAAAAGGGAAATCTTGGTGTCATCTTGGGAAATAATGAATCTCATCCGAGACGATCAGGGGAACGACGACGGATGGTATACCTGGATGACATACCCCAAATATATTCATATTTATGTAAGCTGTGACGGCGTTTTTTAGAGCTTCCGTCACAAGGGAGAAGAAAAAGGAAAAATGCTGATTATTGCCAGCTCCTCAATCATTATAACAAGCAAGGCTCAGCAGCGCGAAGATATGGCTGTCTCTTTTAATAAATGAAGAACTCAACATGCTCTTTTTTCATGTACGATAATAGAGGTCGATGATTTTAAGGGAAACTCTTTTTGAGAAATTATTCTGCTGAGGAACGTGGATTTTTAAGAAAGTTAACTCATTTAGTAATTTTAATGCAAACCAAGTGTATCTGATCATTTCTATGAACGCAGAAACACTGAATTGGTGGCGAATAATTGGATGTATCTTTATCACATCTTCACCCAAAACTATTTCTCTTTTTTATTGCAAAATGTTTTTCTTCGTACAGAGAAACCTTTCATTTCTTATAAATTCAATTAATCCCAAAAAGAAAAAGATCCTCAACTAAAAACTTTGATCACAAATATCTCGGAAATTACGACCCAACTCGGAAATCGAAATCGGCGACTCCACTATAGCGAGCTCTCTTTGTTAGCACTATACGTATACATAGATATGTATTTATTTAGCGACTGGCCTTTTTACAAATACCTTTAGAATCGCGTTAATTATGAAAATGCTCTTCGTGCTGTATAACGTGGGGAATGCAAGTAGAGGGAAGGAATGGTAATTAATTGACAGCATCTGGGGAAATACGGTCAGCCCGTAATTGATACCGAATGCCATATGATAATTAAGAAGCTTTTATCTTTATTTTTTTATATAAAAGCTCCGTTTGCCATTCGGCGATCTCTAGCAAACGTCAAGAGTATTAAAATTAATTGAATTCTCAATCCTTCCATCGCTACGAAAACTCAACAAACGGTCTACGTACATGTAATATGGTCTTTCGAGTATTATGATGTAAAGGAGTTTGTACAGGTTCCGAGCGTAGGTACTTATATTTCTATGCGAAAATACAATTTTACAAAGACTGACAATGTAATTTCAAAGAACGAAGGAAAACATCTCTGTAGTAGAATTTTCAGTGAAATTGCCACTATGCAGCTCAACAGGGGCTGTCTAGAATGTGACAAAAATCTTCGATACTACGCGAAGTAAATAAGACTATTTTCGTAGTTGCTCCAACAGATCTCCATTTAAATGTAGCGTTATTGTATTTATACAAGGAGCAGTATGCGATTTATGTTAAGACGATGAATTAGTAACCGCTAGAAATGTACTCGGTTGTAAGCCCAAATTCGCATTAATATCATCCAAGCCGCATGTCTTTTCAATAGTTCCATACGCCCGGATTTTCTAATAATTGCTCATATATTTGTGAAGTGCAACCTTTACTCTATAGGCGGCTAAACATCAAATTTACCAAGATAATGCGTTTAAAAAAATTAGAATAAATCAATTCAAGAATAACTATCATTTATTATAATAATTTATTCTTAATGTTCACTCTAGGTAGAAGTCTTCGCCACCTAATGCTTGCAAGTAAATATTTCTCAAAAAATGGAAAAATACCCTGAAGATTGTGTTTGGTATTAAGAAATGATTTTATCCCCAATCGACGCATTACAAAGTCATCGCCGACCATGTAGGAGTTGTAGTTTAGCACGAATTCACCGCCATTCCCCTTCATCCCTTAAAAAGAACACCACACCCCGATTTTTAGGCAAACTTGGATTTAGCACTGGCGGCACTGCCACCAGTCAAAAAATGGCCTTCTCCTGGTGTTACGATTCGAAAATCGTCACTCCACAGACTGCACAATTTGAGAATTACCACCTGACGCACCATATGGCGCTTTATCTCCACTTAGTAAGGACTCTGTACATGATAATTCAATATCGATTTCTCAACCGCCAACCGTTACACCTCACTCAAATAAGGACATTTGCGTCACCAATTTCTCACTAAATTTATTAGAACACTTCGAGATGACACTTAAATAAAGGCTCACTTCCGCCTAAGACATGAACCACAACCCAAACGTGAGGTGCACATACCAAGTATATCATCAATGTGTGCTCGTCACCTTTTTTTAGCAGTCGATTGTCTTTTTCCAAGAATTCCCTTCGTACCAGAAATTAGGTCATCCATCGCTAATATGTAAGTATTGTCACTAACCGATTAAAAGCTATATTTATGACAAGACCAAATATGTCAATCAATTAAAAGGTCTAAATATCCCTAAGTATCTGCACCAATTAGTATGTAAGAGCTACTTTTATCATATAAGAAGCCAGCTACACTCTCCATGGGACCAGCAACGCAACTAACCCTTGCGCAACAGAATATGTGGAGTATTCTTGATCGTCAAAGTATATCATTGATCTAACAATCCCTTATGAAGTCCGCTTATGACCTTATGAAGTCCACGTCACTGATTTCGTCAGGATTCACAGTACACGAAGGGCTTGACTAGAAATTAATGTGTCGCAGGCGGGAGCTCCTGATGGCCAAGCGTTAGTTCATTATTAACGTTTGGTGGCGGATCGATCATACGTAAGTCTTATATGTTGATATAACTTTCAAGCAGTAGTTGACTCAGCGGCAAGAGTTCGGATTCATACTGCGAGGGTTGTGGTATCGAGTCTCCCCGTGCGGAAACTTTTTTTTTCTTTGGCCTCCTTTCAGACGAATCCGGATGAAATTGGTGACACGGACTTCATTAGTTGCCCTTGTAAGTGCAATTTGTAATGTCACCGAGAGTAACCTTGTATATTGTAAGAGCATCTTAGACTCGATAGAGTTGTGTCGCGAAATATAGAGTCTGCCCTAACGTATACTTACGTTAGCGCAAGACTTCTCAAGACTTCCGCCCTTGGGTAAAGGATGTCCTTGCCCTGACTCCACAAGGAATGTCGAACGGAGTTACGAATCTTCAGTATAATGTCATAAGCACGTTGCGAAATCAACAAAAAATAAGAATTTTGAAAATAAGAAAAAAATCGGGATGCTCTGTGATTGAAGGAGGTCCGAAACTTTACAAAGCAAGATTAGTGTCCATTCAAGCATTTGGAACATCAACGATACCAATGTAACCCAATACTTGTAAAAAGATGTTGACATCGGAACACAAGCCCGGTAGTGGGCGAGATACCGTGAGAAGTACAATGGATTGTGGAGACGATCATGCGCGAATCACAGTTTCCCATAGTCGTAATGGCACCAAAACTCCACAAATTTACACAGGCGGTGACGCCTGTCACCGTCTCTTTTGCTTACGAAGAGTCGGGAGTAAACGTGAAAAACGTTAGTAGGAATTACCTTTTGAACGACATGTTAAAATCTTTTGCACGCACAAACCATTTGGAGGAACACACTGTTGCAATATATTGAAAAAACGTGGATTGAAGTCGGCAACGTTTTTTTTTAGTTCTCATTACGGAAGCTTTGCTTTTGTAGACAATAACGTTGTAGATTTGTGCGCCAAAGAAATTTCTATGCCGATGATTCTAAAAGTTGAAATGTCATACGAAGATCATATTTCAATGTATTTATCTGATATATCGTATGTCGAAAATATGACTATGTACATGCGTATGTAATTTAACATACTTTGTCCAATATCCTGAAATATAACCAGATTGGACGTCATAGGCGGGTGGCCACCCTGAAGTATTTCTTCTTTGTTTTTTTTTTCATAATAAACCTTGAAATGCTACGAACTACATATTTAAGCCGTAGTTGATATTGAACATTGCAAATTTGGTGAAGTTACCGGTAATTTTCGGTAGAAAGGTCGACGTGCTTCGAGTGCTCGACCGTGCGATTCGATAAGTGTATAGAGCACAAAAAAGTCCAAAGAAGCATGCCAATCACGTAGATCATCTCAAAAAGAGGCCCAAGATGCTTAATCAGCTGCCGAAAGGGATATGGACCAGGAATTTTACTTTATTTTGAGATTATCTCGAAACTATATTTTTCGAATTAGTTATAAATAAATATCGTAAACTATCGGTCCGATTACTGTGAAAATCATATGCAATACTTTTAGCTATATTCCATAAAATGTAGCGTAGGATTTTAGCGATTACTTGATTGTTGTTTTTTATTGGGGGGTTTTCTCGTGAAATTACGATGAAAAATACACATTTTTTCTTCATCGGCTCACCATAATTTCCCTAGTGGTTAAAAAAAATCGCTACGCTACATTGTAGCGACACTATCCACGAGTAAGCTAATTTTTTTCAGATGCAACATGATGGTGATTCACCTGTAGCAACATACTGTCGTGCGACACAGAGGGATTCCTCAGAAATTTCTACAACGCCGCCATTTTTTAATATTATGCAGTAAAATTTATTTTAGGCATTCTTAAAGTCGTTTCTTACCTGGTATAAAGAAATAAAAATATTTCGTTTTATACTTTCGAGTTTATGAACTGTTAAAAAATATACTCGTTTTTCGAGCGGCCAGGGTGGCCACCTGCCTTAAAAAAACTATCTAATTTCACTTGCCGATCGATCGAAAATGATTCCACGCAATTAATGTAAAAACATAATGAAATTGTAACCTCGATAGTGCAGTATAATAGAGATAAATTACTCTCTCGCAACGAATAATTTCGTTGCAAACGTTTCTTTTTCAATTATGATCGTTTCGTTATAAAATAATTTGCAATATTTTTAATACATTCGCCCCCGTTTCCGCCTACGAAATTCAAATAATGCAAATCGTTTTTTGCTCCTTCCTCGTCGAAACGAAAGATTCCAGCCTCGATATTTTTGTAATAAATCTCAGTTATTAATGAATAAAAATTTTATTTTTAGAAATAATAAAAGTGGACATTTTCTTTGACATTTTCAAGACGAGTCTCGATTATTGAAAATTGTACATATGGGAGTGAAAATGTCGCGTCCAAATAACCTTACCTCGATCCGTTTCTAGGTATTGGACGTGGTATCGAAGTGAAAGCCCCATCCTCGACGAAGCTCAGTTCGACGTCTCTAGAGGCATCAAATTCAGCGGAACATCCCCACGTAACGGCGGTAGCTTCGGACTTGCTTCTCCTAGACTTTGCATATTCTACGACCTTCGCTCCGTTGTAGATTATATTCGTCATACATCCTCTCAGATATTCCGTATGACCTGCCATCACAAAAAGTTGAAATAAGTAAGTACAGCGATTCGAAAGCGTGAGATACATTTTATACACGTATATGGCGATGCATTAGTGCTTCCTTCCAAAGTATATGGTACACTTTACGATACTAAAGTACGGCTATATCGTAGCTAACGCGTAGAGGACCTGTGAAACGGAGCGTAACGATTTTTCTTTCTATTCCATAACCGGCTATGATTCGAATGATAAAAAAGGATTTTAAATAATCATCGCGATAAATCATTCCGAATGACCGATGGAAGAAAATAGTTATACCTGTATTATATTTTTTAAATATTTACAGTGTGCATATAATTTTTTTTTGTATCATTAAGAAGACTGTGAAATAAATATTTACTTTTCTATCATTATTCCAACAAAGTTACAATATTCATTTTCACATGATAACTATTGTAACCTTGGTTTTTTATTTTTCTCTAGAGAAAACAACAGCTTTGTGATAAATTTTTTAACAAATCTGCCATGTTCATGCTAGAATTATTTGTCAAAAAATGTCATCAACCACCAACGTTTACAAATTAAAACCCATCGAGTCGACTATTTTTTATTTAAATCGACAATATTTCATAATGGATCGGATTTGAGAAACTGTCGAATATTACACGATCGTAAATTTG
Source organism: Netelia inedita (assembly GCA_964017225.1). NCBI lineage: Eukaryota > Metazoa > Arthropoda > Insecta > Hymenoptera > Ichneumonidae > Netelia > Netelia inedita. The sequence continues at coordinate 17,872,956 of OZ024922.1, forward strand.
TCGAAAACGTCTTGTTTTTCATTAACGCGAAGACAAAATCTGCCCACAGCTTTCTCGTGATTTTTCCTCGGTTAAGAAGTCAAATGAGAATCAGATGAAAGAAAATTCACAGCTTTTCTCTTCACGAACGCGGTAATACGACAACTACCGTTCCATCGATTGACCGATTTACTCAAATTAGATTAATTCTATTAAAATGCATTTTATTTAAATAAAATAAAAGCGTATTCTCGTCTTCCAACAAGTTCACTCGGACTTTTTCGTAATTTTCTTTTTGTTTTCCAAGTCGCGTTGTGTTTAAGTCGAAATGGGTAGAAGCCCACCCAGATCCGCATACGTATATAGATACAAGGCTGATATAAAACTTGGAGAAAAAAACGAAAGTAGCCCACCCTCCCTTTCTCGCGTCTATCCTTCGTTACATCGCGAACGTTCCCTCGTCACACTGCCGAGGAAACCATCCGACGATGGATCCTCTTTAAATTTGCACTCGTGCCATTGGACATTCCCAAGAATGAAAAATAATCTACGCTTCGTTCTCTCATCTCTCGCCCCCGAAGTGAAACGACCGTAGACTGTCGTAGAATGAGAGAGAGAGTGCGAGGGTAGGTTACTATACATTGAAGCTCGCGCTATGGTAGCGACGTCGTTCTCTACCAACCACCGTGCTCGAGCAGTAAGCCCGTTGAATAATTCACTCCCGCGAGTATAGTAATCGTATATTTCCCCGGTGTCTGATTGAAGAGAAATGAAAAGTGCAATTTCGTTCCATGGAGAAAAGATTGGCTTGTACTACCCCTCACCGCTACCACCCGATCGCCCTATCTCGGTACCCTTCCTCGACGAGGGCGGAAATTGTTCCTTCCGTTTTTCTACCGCGTTAAACGTTTCATTGTTTCGAAATGAGTTGTAACCGAGCGGAAAAATATATTTTGCTTGTCATGAATATGCTTAGTATATGGGACATCGTTTATTTCATCAGAATCCAAAGCCGTTCAGCCATGCTGAAAATCCTCCAATTACAATCACGATAAACTTCGGTCTGTTCGAATAAATTCTGTTCGAATAATTATTCATTTTGCTTACTTTAATTTCGATCCAATCATTGTTCGACACTTCGATTAAAACAAGCAGTGACTCACGATCAATTTGGCTGTTGGTGTTCTCATGACCGATGTGTCGTTTTGGAGATCTTGATTTGGGTAATCATGGCATGACTCAATGGCCATTAATTAGCATTTTTATGCATTTATCCCATTATCTTTACGATATCGAAGACAAGAAATTGAACGTTTACATATACAGTGACCGGCGAAATAAAAAGATCGTCTGCTAATTTATCCGAATTTTAACTCGAAGATCACTAAACAGTCAATAATTCTGAGAAATTTTGGCTTATATGAGTCGTCAATATCTTTATTTTCATATTCGTAAAATTTAGAAAAGCCACACGTTTATTAAATGAATTTTGACTTTTATTATACGAAAATACTAGGAGATACGTATAATTATAACACGAGACCGTTTTGTATTTTATACATTGTATTTCATGGCTTTTTTTAGTCTTTATCACTGCTTGTAGTCCTCTAGGCATACTCTCAACGAGATTTTAAAGGCCTTCGTCACAACAGGAAGGCAATACCTTCCAGCGTTTCTTTAGCCCAGCAAAATAATTCTCTTTGTTGGTCATATTTGTTTTATCGATCTTTTCATCTAAAATTGCCCATAAATTCTCTATAGGATTCAGATCGAGTGATTGAGGATGCCGTTCGAGAGTATTAATCTTGTTTTTTTTACGATTTGTTGTATTTTTTGCTGTATGCTTGGGGTCATTGTCCTGTTGGAAAATAAAATCCTCTTCCAATTCAACGCGGAGCAAGGAATTTTCAAACTTTTCATTGAGCATATATCAATGTACTTAGCCGCAGTTAGTATGCCATCGATTTTTCCTAATTTACTCATGTCTCATCCAAACAAAGGAGCGCCAAACCATAATATTGCTGCCTCCGTGTTTGGCAATATGATGTACGTGATTCTTATGGTATTCTTCCCCGGTTTTTCGTGACACTCTAATTGTAAGTATTCTTTTTCTATTAAATAATTTAAATTTAGTTTCCCCAGGCAAAATAACTTTTTTCCAAACCACAATTGGTTTGTCCAAAATTTTCGTTGCCAATTGTAAACGTTCCCTTTTATTGCGTTTGTTAATGAAAGACCGTTTACGAGCAAATCGGCTACCCAAATCAACCCCTCAAAGTCTGCGCCGAATCGTTCTGTGCAACTCATTCAATTGAAGATTTTCTCTCATAGTCCATTCTATTGAAGCTGGATTTTTCTTGCATTCCCGTACGATACAAGAATTGTCTCGATACGTTGTCACCCGTTTCCGACCTCTTCCCTCCCTGTCCACAACGGAACAAGTCGCGCGAATTTTTTGCCACTGCTTCTGCACTTGAGTTTTGCTTGCATCAAATTTATCAGCGACTTTTCGTGGGGAAAAACCATTTTTAATCTCTTTTATAATAAATTTCCGGGTTTTAGAACAAACTTGTTTTACAGCCACCTTAGCAAGCAATTTTTAACGACTGAATAATGAGCCGGTAAATGAAGTAAACTTACACTAGAAGGACGTATAAGAGGCCAATCGTAATATACTAAAATTTCGTTTACAATTAGTGAAGAAATAGACCATGCGAAACATTAACACTGCCCTAGCGGTCTCTTTTTTGTCCTATACTTGGAGGACAAATTTAGGAAAAATATTATGGAAAACTCGACCCAAAGATAACGACTAAATTTAGTTCACAACTTAAAACTAGATCACTAGAGGGTTAAGTTAGTAGAAAATGATCGTTAGCTTTAATAATTCCTTATAAGATTTCAAATCTAAATTTGAAAGATGAAGTGGTCTGTTTTTTTCGCCGTTCGCTGCATGTTACGGTCATATTCTCGGTCGTATAAAATCGAATGATTCTGCACAAGAAACAGTGAATAACAATAATTCTTTTGACTCTTTTGACCAACTTGTATTTGTAATCAATAGTTTAGAAAACAATGAACGGTACACGACTGCAACGAACCCTGATCAATATCAAACCGGATATTTGTATTTTTTAAACAAATAATTTTTCATTCAATTGGTTGCTATTCACTGTTTAATTTTTATTCTATTTAATTATTTCATGGAAATAAATTTCGTGTACATCGCATATAGAATTGAGTTTGATTCAAATGATCTCTGGCCCAACGACAATTTATTAATATTGAAAAAAAATCAATTTTTATTCTTCATACTCTCCCTCAATTTTATATATGTATATTAATACGCTTTGTTTGTATCGGAACGGACGTAACAGTGGCACCCTCTGTTTAACCGTGCACAATATCCGCATGTGAAATTAGTTCGAGTTGCGCGCAAACCAACTTCGAACTCTCGAGATATCATGTTTTAACCAACGCGCGCTATACTTTTATACCCTCGTCCCTCGGCCGCGCTTTCTCTTCAATATTTATGTATGTAAATTGAAAGAACGGTAGAGGGTAACTGCGCTGTATTCGGCAAAGAAGCGCGGCAACGCGAGAGCGACGGCGCGCATGGTACTCGCCCGCGGATCTCCCGGTTGACAGATTAAAAAGGAAAAAAAAAGATAAAAAAAACAACGAAATGGAAAAGAGCGAAAAAACTGGATGAAACGCCGAGCCCGTAACGTTACGGCTGCGATAAGAATCGCGAGTGATACTCTTGTATAGCGAGTGGAAATGAACGGGGTAGGGAAATAAACAAAACTGCGCAGCATGCTTCTACCATTCTTTAACATTTTTTTATAAAGCGTGCTATGCACATTTATGTAATATTATAATAGAATAAAGGAAGTATTGCATACGATAAACACACGGAGAGCATTTTACGTTTGATCCCGAATGAATCAAATTCGTCAATGAAAATACAAAAATCATTTCAGTAAAAGAGAAATTCGGTTAAGTCATTGGTGTGTCGTCACTGAAACGGATTTTGTTTGCTTCATAATTTTGTTTACATCGGGACGAGATCATTGTCGTCGTATTGATCGGAATATACAAAAATGTATTTTTCTGACCTGTCAATTCAAAGTTCTTAGGATATTTTTGATCTACCGAATATGTTAAATAAATATTACTCGAACGAAACAATATTTAATTCGACATAGAAGAAGACGATATATATTTTGTTGGCGCATCAACACCAATGACAATGAAGTCTTCAAATTGAAATTTGTTTGTTGCTTCCTCGTCGTTTACCCTCTTTCAAAAAGGCTCTCGATCAGCAGGGGTTATTATCGATTATTCGACTTTCCGACAGGCGGGTGTTATTAACGCGGGTAATATATCAATCGATGAAGAAGGCTACTAAATATTTTCAAACATTTTTCGAAGAAATTAAATTTCTATGGATCGTTCCGTCGATGTTGGTCAAACTGTATACTGGTATACCAAATTCTCTTTGATGTCGCGTTGCCTCAGCAACAAATTTAAACTCGACGTCTCAAAGCTTAATGAAGCTTCAAGAGCATTGATGGAGATTGCTAAAAAAAATCTAAATCGGATACAATCTGAATACTTTTGATCTATTGTTGACAGCAGATGTATCAGATATTGATAAATATTTATTCCTTTATCGATATTTATTTATCAATGTTGATGAATAATTTTGTATTTCGAAGATCCACAAAAGGCACATAGTTTTTCACATAGTTTTTAGGCAAAAAACTATGTGAAAAATTGCTAAAACGACGTGGACGGGGAGAGCTCCTAGCACCTCTCTTTTTTGTTTTTTTTTCTTTGTTTGTTTTTGTTTTTCTTTTGTTTCGTCCACACGAACAAAATTTTTTTTTTAAATTTGATGACAGAAGGCACTTCGAGCTCTCCACGCCTACGTCGTTAGTTCCGGCTAACGCTAAAACATAACAAAATTTTGAGCAGATTCAACCAGTATTGGAATTTTTAGGTGCCATCTTGGATCCGCCATCTTTAATTTTTTTAATCTGTCGCCCGATTCGTGTTCACCGACCTCAAAAACCTTTATACACCAGGATTTCATCATGATTTAATGGGACAAAAAATGTGTGACTCAAAGGGGTTTAGGGAAACATTCTTTTGCAAAAATGTCGATTTGGATCAACTATACAGGATCCGCCATTGTAAATTTCCAAAATCTGACGTTATATTTGGAATCAAAGACCCGTGAAACCCCTAGGTATCCGTTTGCAACCAATTTGCTTGCATATAAGAGGTTTAAAGTCACAATTATTTTTGGGTGGTACCGTAGCGGTCCCGTTGTGACTGTAAGGGTTTTCGCCGGTTTTGGGGACGCGAAAGTAGCTGTTCTTTTGAAAAATGATGATGCACATTCATTAAAAAATAATGCCACCATCGAAAAGATTTCCTGTCAAACGTACAAACGTTGAAAATATTATTTATTATCGTCCTGTATCATGGGCAAGTTGGAATATATATGAGCGATAAAGATATATTTCAATCGTATTACATCGGTATACGGGGCATCGATCATAATGTACAAATAACATTGCTCGATAGAAATCACCAGAAGGTCGTAGCGCTTTAGCTATCACGAATGGTACTTGGCGAGTAACGGCAGACCCAGGGTCGATTGAAGCACCTGATATGATATATGCTGACTCGTAGTCCGTTCTACCCCGCCCCTCCACCCTCCCGCCGATGTCCATTTATTGAACCTCACTATATTTGATATGCCCATGACTTGGGCCAAGCCCTAGAGGATCTAAAGCTGCCCAGCGAACGAACTGGACGACACCAACCTCTAGTCTGTGTATGTATATGTACAACATATACTATATTAATTTATCCATTGAAATAAGTGAATAATGTAAGAAGTTGCGAAAAGAAGTTTACCATAAAAGTTTTATGGTCTCGAAGGATGCTCGAATCAAAAGTTTCTTGTTGAGGTGTTGACGCCAGATAACTGTCATCATCGGTCTTAAAAAAACTAAAACCTATCATTGTTGTTCTGGAATATTGCAGGCGAAATGAAGTCAAATACAACGAGGGGAAGGAAATGTTTCTAGGCCCGAAAATGACGGAGTTGTGGGACTTTGATTTTGTTAAATGGACCATGTAGTCCAGTCGAAATAGAAATGAGTTTTAAACAAATGCACAAGAGCAGCGCCAATTTTTTTGTAGGTTATATTTGGACCTCCAGGAACATGCCCTAGAAAACATGTAAAATTTGGATTTGTTTTTTAGCCACCAGAGACGGATGGAAAATTTATCGATCTATGTTATATAGTTTAGCGAAAATCGCCGATCTGCGAAAATTCGCAGTTTTAAAATTACAGGTGATGCAGAAGTCTCAGGCACAAACAAAAAAATGAGGAGGTGTGTTACAACATATATATTCAGGATTTAATTAAAAAAAATAAAATCGCGTAAAAAACGCCATTTTTCAAGGATACATTTTTTTAGCTTATAAACAAATAGAAATACCGCCTTAAATTACGAAGCTGAATGAAATATTCTTTCAGATTATGATGCGCTTGTGCGAGACACGTAATATAAAAGAAAAAGTCTCAATATCTTAATTACAAGACGAGATATCGATACTGATATGTATTTTCGATTTATTATTGTTGTAATCAACATTTTCGCAAAATTCAAGTTGCAAGAGCTTCTCAACATTTTTGGGCATCCGATTCAATATGATACGAAGCCTTTGGAAGCGTGCATCTCATTGCGGGGAATGATCTAATTCGATCGCCCGCTCGCGGGTCATCGAGCGCGGGCGCCGCGCGGCCGGGCGGTGTAGTGAGAGTACCGACTCTCGCCCCGCCGCACTCCTGAAGTGTTAACAATTTCAATAACTCCTTTATAAATTGTCGTAGACAGTGGCTTTTTTTTAATTCTGCATTTCTTTTTCACGCATTCGGAAATGTTATTGAAAATTAGTATATTTCAGTATTACATCAACTTTCGATTAAAAATGACTGCAAATAATAAGTAATTTCGTCGTAGGGTTTAAAAAAATATTTCTAGCATTGTGATATATAATATTTTCAATTTTGCTTATTCCTACTGTTGAAATGGAGCTCGTCTAAAAATTCTTAGTATAAAAATTATTTATTATACACTTAATCATTTATTGTAAATTCATTTGCAGGCACAACCATATTTAAATTCAAAGGAAAATATAGTTATTGGGGCAACTACTAGAAAAAAATTGATTTTCAATAACATTTCTGAGTTCGAGAATTTTGCAAAAACCGGGCTCCATAAAGTTGGCCGGGCAACTTTAACTTTCAAAGATTTTTTTTAACAACCGTTTGATCGTCGTTTTATACCGTTTGCTCGTTAAGCAAACGTTTGATCGTCAATATTTTTTTTACAAAATGAAATAAAAAATTGAATGTAATGTTGGCCGACCAACTTCAACTTTTTTAACATTTTTTTAGCAATCATTTGATCGTCGTTTGACCCTAGTGAATACCACAGTTCGTCGTTTGATCGTTAATACTTCCTTGGAAAACCGAAATATACGTTTCGCCAGTCAGATCTGAAATTAGCTGGTAACTTTTTACGAGTAAACTTTGGACAATTCCAGTTTTTTTTTATATTTTAGAAAAGTTACCAGTGTTACGGATCAATTCGCCTAGCAACAGCTTGGTTAAAGATTCGCAAGTCTACGCACGGAAACATAATTAAATTCTCTCATAATTAAAGGAGCTCGACCCCGCAGTGGAAACTTCCGTTCGACGGATTATTCGTCAGTCTTAATCGATTTTTTCGTCCTAACAAACGTATTAATCAGCCTACCGGTACGCTTTCCTTAGTGCCAAGTCTTCTCGCGCATTTAGAGTCTTACGAGTATAATAGTGAGTATGAGGAATATATCGAGCACAATTATCCATTTCCAATCATAAATATATTCGATCTTATTTGTATGCGATAGAGTCGGCCAGCACATTTATCCATTCTTCGAATTTTCGTATTTTGTGCGCTTATTATATGTAAATCACATAAAGTGATCGAATTAAATCATCAACCGCAATAAGACGAACGCTTAAAGTCTTCGTATAATATCGAATCTTATGCCCAAACGTGTTGAGTAGGCTCTTGGGCTTGAATTTTGCAAAAATCTTGATTACGAGAATAATAAATCGAAGAAACATGTAAATATCGACATCCCGGCTTGTAATGAAGATATTGGGAACTTTTTTTTAATTACGTATCTTGCAGAGACGCATCAGAATCTAGAAGAATATTCCAATTGGCTTCATGATTTAAGACGTTATTTCGGTTTGTTTATAAGCTGAAATTTTATATCGTCGATGCAAAATTTAAATTATACATTTAAAGAAATGAATTCTTTCATAGGTTATCGTACATCATCTTTCAGATCATGTTATCGCATTTTATATTAGATTATCTTATCTTGTAATCGTTATCACAAAATTCTAAGTCAGACGTCAGCCATACCTACTTTGTGAATTACAGTGGTAATACCGTGCGATATTTTAATCTATTCGATACGTGATTTTTCATACAAACAGTGAGAATTGTTACATCGTTTTATAATTACAAAATGGCTTAAGTAAATCTTAAAATTTCGTAGGCTAAAATCATTACTCGAGTCACGTGGTTCCGTTTTAGAAAACACCCCAGAATAGCTAAAAGGTTGCGAAACGGATACCTTCCATCTTTCTGCCCTGCCTGAAGAGTGGGTAGTTCGAAGGAACATCTTATTTTAAAGAACTGTGATTACTAAAACCTTGACTATCGATTTTTTTCTAAAATTTTCAATTTTTCTTCCTCAATTCCTAAGAAGTAATGATAAAAAATATTATACACGATTGTCAGATAATTGAGCTGAAGTTTCACCCTCTCCGTCTTGAAAAGCAATATTTTTTAGAAAAAAACGTGTTTACATCCTACGAAGTGGGAGATCATCACAGAAACAAAAATAAATATTAATGTTGTAACTTTAATTATTTATTCCAGGGTTATATAAGAAACTCTCAACAGCCGGTGCAGCATCTTCGCAAGTAATTTTGCTCTGCCTGCGCCGAGGTCTTAGCCTCGCATGTCGATTGCCGCGTTCGTTCGTTGGTGGTTACGCGCATAGCATCTTTCACCTCGCGATAAGCATTTGCATTTCTGCCAACTTTGACGTTCTGTACATCCATGATTTGCAAATATGATTTTGCTCCTGAATTGAATGTGCATGCAACAATATTGTCGGCAATGTTGATAATTTGAGTTCCGGCATTTAGGGGAAGGGAGTGCAAGATGGATGGGGTGGGCAAGATGGAAAATATCCATAAGATCGAACCATATGACACGACCCTTGAATCGCTGCGTACACAGAGGTCTGAGGTCACCTTGAATGTACGACCGAAGTTTTATACGACTCACGCGAATGAGAGAAGAGTACATAAGTGTTGTTTGTTCTGCGTCAAATTCTTACAAAAATCTTGGTTTTCTGAAGTGATTTTATTTGTACGAGGTAAGTAATATGGCCATTTATTTTTTTACAGTAATGTCCTCCTAGGAATAGATTGTACGAATCAATATGGGAAACCGAACAAAATATTAAAAGCTTCGGTACAAGCGTTGATATCATTATTGGCAATGGTGTGGGCAAGATGGGAAATTGAATTTGAGGGCAAGATGGAAACTGTTCCATCTTGCCTGATGGAAACTGTTCCATCTTGCCTGTGCATAATTGTTTTGATTCTTTTTTGAATTTCTGCTACTAGTTGGGCATTATTTCTTGCTAGATGGTGTTCAAATATAATAGAATGAGTTGCAGAGGATCTTGGAGTGAAAAATCAATGTAGAAAGCGATGAATGAAGCTAGAACAACAACGATAAGCTTAGCTTCAAAGAAATATGGAATTCCGTTCGCGACTTTGCATGGCCATTGGATAAAAGGTGACGCGTCTTGATAACTAGATAGATTGCAGCCTCTTTTCCCAAAAGGGCTGGGTTTGAGTTTGCGTTTGGGGATTCCAGCCTCTTTTCCCAAAAGAGCTGGAATAGAAAATTCCACAGTCGAAAATAAGTATGAGGTGAGAAAGAAACCGAAGCTGGAAAATAAACATAACACGGAAGAAACGTATACGAATAAAGGAAAGGGAAAAAGGAGAACAGAATATAACGATACAATGTTGCAACATCCTGAGCAACCCTCACGAAATGATTTGTTTTGTCAATTCTGTGGCGAAGAATGTCTATGAATCCACTCACGGAGATCCGGCTACAATGTCCAATATGTTGTCGCTGCGCACATGAGTTGAGCAACGACACAGAAAATAGTTATTTTTTGTGTATTGGCAATTGCACACAATTGCAATTGTAACACAAAAAATAATCATTTTCTGTGTTACAATTGCAAAATGTGATGATTAAAAATACATTTCATCTTGCCCGCATAAAATTTCCATCTTGCCCGTATGAGATTTCCATCTTGCCCTCGGGGTGAAGGCAAGATGGAATTTATCATACTTATTTTTCATTTGTTATTGCAATGATCCAACTTATAATTAATTATCAATAATTACATTATAAGATAACTTTATAAATGATTTTCTAATACTGATGGTAATAAAACATTTATATTTTATTGCTCTATTTTTTATGCTGTAAAGTTAGCTCTTCCATCTTGCCCACCCTTCCCCTATATGTATATTTTGGTGCTTTTTTCAGATGGTATCGTTCATACTCTCATTTGAATTCCATGTAAATTCTGCGAATCACTTTTCGAGTAAATTATCAGAGCCCAAATCTTTTTGCATGGATCCAACCGCTGTGGCAACGCTGTAGGAACGAAGAGTTGGCTTATGACGATACTATTCGGGTCGATTTTGAGGATTCCCTCGGTTCCTCGAACTCCAAGCTTTTTCTTCATCTTGTGAATTCAATTTATGTTGACGCGATTTTCGTCGGTCGATATCATATAGCTTTAAGTTTCTCAAATAGCATTATGCATTTTTTAACTGCATCGCATTTCTGTCTGGTCGCAAAGCTGAAGTAAATTGTTATTTCCATGATAAGAAGACTTGCGAGTTCGCTTTTACCTCTGGACTTATTGTTATTTTTTTTTTCATAATTTTGTACCGATGGACTTCTTAAAGTTTTCGTTGAACTTTATTACAATATAATATTGAGCACCTTTTTCATATAGCACCCTAGAACTGCTGGGTAGCACCGATCCATTTTAGATTATCGTTTACTGTATGTAATTTGAATATTACAAGAGTTACTGCTAGCAGTGAATTGAACAGATCTCGGTTGAACGACAAACTAGGTAAATCGAATTGCGGGGTTACCATAGCTGGTATAGACCAGAGTTGTGTTTATTCGCCTCAAGCCCAGCCAGCTACGTTGCCTCGATTCCATTTGAATTTCGCATATTCATTATTGTTAAAAATTTCGATTCGCAATTACCAGACAATATTCTTCGGATTGAAAATTTGTAGAAAATACAATTGACTAAAAATTTGATTTTCCGTTCTTAGACCCTTAGCATTTAAAAAAATTGTTGACGATTCGTATAGATCCTTTACGTTGTGGACTATTTCTTTTAAGTCGATCCAAGACAATGACAAGTATTCCGAAGAATCATGGATACGAACAACCATTGTATTCGATTAAAAAATAAGTTAATTCAAAAGGTGCAAAAATCTTAGAATCATCCAGATTATTTTTGGGCCAGATAAGATAGAGTCATAGACTAACAAAATCAACTGAAATCCTTACAATATACTGCTCTGTCAATTGCCTACTAGTTATTATGCTATTTAACAATTTGAAACCTCGTCGAAAGGATCTTACTTCCCCCACTTTCGAACAAGTATATTATTTATTCATAGAATGTTTTCTTAATCCAAACGAGCATGCAACAACATAACATAATTTCGCTGATTTTCTTTTTTGACAAGTATTTTTGAAACTAAACATTTTTGAAAGGCTGCAAGTTAACAAAAATAGTTTTCTTAGATATCTCCCATCTACTTCTAAGCCTTTCACTTTTTACTCTGTAATTAAAAGTCATCTATGTATAGTAACTTACATTTAACTAGTAAAGTTACCCGTGGGTTGAGTCTCATGATTATTCACAACTATACGAGACTTTTCGGAGTATTCATAAAGGTGAAACACTAACTACCAGCAGTGTCCGAGTGTTCGGAACGCTGTAGAGTAAAATAACGTGTACCTACAAGAGGAACTAGTTTTCAATTGTATTCCCACGTGTACGAACAACGAAACGTTTTCATATTATTCACCAGAGATATTTTTGATGATGCGACTGAATTTTTTCAATTAATGAAAAATATGTCGGGCCTCCGAGACTCATGAAATTTTTCTCAAGTGAGTTATTTAATGGTTTTTCTAGCAGCGGTGATAGCCTCACCGGCTGACGCTCGACGTTTTTCTCCCAACGTTTGCATATTCATATATAGGGCATCGCGCCTCGAAACAACTTTGCTGTGCCCTTACAATCATTTTTTTTCAACCATGGCTGTGCAAAAATAATCGGATGAGATAAATTATTTATCAGTAGAAATTCTGAATATTTTGCACTAAACTCAAAAAACAATATATCATTGCAATTTCTCAACCGTCTAGGGGTGAACAAGAATTCTTATTTTCACAACTTTTTAAGGGAGTATAATAAAAGAATTAAATCTATTTAAAGAGCTTCGATTCTTAATATTTTCAAGAGTAAGAAAAACTTTTTTAAATCCACAATTGTCGGCTTGGAACAGAGAACGAAAAATTGACGAAATCAATATGCAATTTTTTAAAATTTTCCCATACCATTTTTGCGAAATTGCTACTCGAATGAAATAAAGTTTTATTTTTAGGTCAGCTATTACGCTAATAATTGTTTATAACAAAATACAAAAAAAGCCACGACCCATCCTAAAATCATTAGACGCGTCTCTGTGGCATGTAATTTTGAATCTACGGTTAAAATTACAATCGATACCCCGCAGATCTGTCAAAATTATATTTCCAAATTAATTTGACTCCCACATTATTTTTCCAAAACTGTAGAATGGCGTTAACGTTTCTACCCTAATAATAATAGTTATGCAAATTGTTTCCAGATATCTTATATTTGTCAAAATAATGATAGAAAAAATGCCGAAATTTAGATTCGCGTCCTCGAAACATAAAGTGCCCCATATATATATTTTTGCTTGCTATTAAAAGTCAAAGAATTATCGAAGCTTCTCATTCGTGCGAGTCGGGGTGAATTTGGTTGTACCGCCCGCTAGTACAAATGAATCGTCATGAATATGTAAATTATATTTCGTTGGTTCGCCCCGAGGAATATTGCTTCGCTGCGGCAAACAAGAGCGAGTGGCGCGGAGGAGCGGGGTGTGGGAGGGCAGGGCACCAAAACGTACGAAACCCGCGAAACGTCGCTGTTTGCGCGCTGATCGTATTCAATTTCGTCGCACTGGTGAAGTGAATTAAACGACGATGCCGAGGTGTACTAGATCTCCTTACCTAGGTGAATTCTTTCTTCTCTTTCTTATTCTTTCAGCCCTCCAACCTCCACCCTCTCCCTTTCATTTTCTGTCTCCCGCGTTCAACCCAGTTTTCTCGAACCGGACAAAGATTATTAGATGCAACCGCCGAGAAGTTAAGGGCGCTGATACGGACGGCCAGAGGAAGAATGTTCGCTGACCTGTGTAGTTCACCGGAGTCGACAAAACGGGAAAGATAAAATGACGTAGAATACAAAATTTCAATTAAATAAAAATATCATTCGAATGAAAAGCTTCTTAAAATGATTACCGATAGATTATTCATAAAACAAAGTTTTTCGAGAATATGTTCTTTTCGAAAAAAATGAGCCTAATTTATTTTTCATACAATGATTAGGGGTGAGTTTCTTCGTCACGCGGATTCTAACGATTCTTGATTTTTAAATATTAATACCGTCTTCGTCCCCCACTTATTGATAGCGTAGATAAATTTTTGAAAACAAATTTCGAGTCGTAAATATAATTTTAAGATCGACTGTTTTTTATTACTGGCGTAATCGAAAAATGAATTGTACTCGTTATGAATTTTACGAAGGGTAAAATTTTTGGTCGGCGAATGGAAATATACGAGTAGGTACAGTGAGTGCGGTAATATGATGACGAGATAATAAATAACCTATCGAGAATCGCCGATAATCGCCGATAATCACGTATTAATACTAAACTGGACACTTTAATAAGTGCAATAATTGCGACAAAATCACAACAATCATCGCGACAAAAATCAAACTGCTATCTCCGGCAATATAGTAGACAGAATTTAGAAGGTCAACAGTTATCAAAAATATTCATACATAATCGAATCATAATTCTGAATTTCCAGAATTTCCTGAATTTACAGAAAAACTCTTCATTCGTAATTGACAAACGTATTTATTTCGATAACTATATCATCACGGAAAATTATCCGGCGCTGTAGTTGAAATGCTTGTAAAGTTAATTTTATCAAAAGTGATGAAGCTAGTTATGTAACGCATATGCACAAGTATAGGCCAAATGTCCAATTTATGCGTATACGATATAGTAAATTATTCGTGGTTGATCAATGTCGATTCGACGCACGTACAACATACCTTTTGCTTAAAAAATGAGACCATTAAATGGGTAATAATCAATCGTGCGGTCACTCATTATGCATAATTGCGAACGAGCACCGAGTGCTAATTACTGAAGGACGCGTGTTGCAGCGAATATTATGAGTTAAATATAAACAGATCGAGCCATAATGAGCTATAGCCTCGAGTCAAGAACCGCGTAACATAAATCTAATGGTACCATACATGTACACAATACACCCCATTGACCCATACTCTCGATGTTCTATAGAAAAAAAGACAGCGTCGAGGTTTCTTTACGTTCGGAATGACGGGATATCCAAGAGCCAATACAACGAGACGTCAAGTGCGTTCGCGAAAAAAAAATAGAAGAATGGGAAAAAAGGACGAGTACGTGCGGAGTCGAGAATCTAGATTGAGAAAAGACCCTTCACCACTGTGTTCTCTACTCCGATGCAAGCGAACGAGGGGTGGGTGGAGGGTATAATCGATAAGATACAGCGAAACACCGTAACACACTTGGTACATGCTATTGCCGATGGAAAATCAACTATTCTTAACGCGTTGTGAATTTCCTATATATATACATAGATTAGCTATATCTTTATAATGTTTAATACGAATACAACATTTGTGTAAATCCACTCTTTGGCAAATCAGGGAATCTCCAATTTCGTTTTATCTTCTTTCATTTTTATAAATGTTGTAAAAATTAAATTTTTATTTTGTATAAAATAATAATATAATAATCCTCCATTTATTTGCAATATTATTCAGAAAATAAATGGTGAGTAATGAATTTTCTAAGCGTATGAGCATGCGCATATACCATTACTCGTAGGAGGATTCTGTGGGTAGGCGATAATCACGAGCAAGCAATGCTCGGATCGGAAAAACGCAAATTGTATTATTATTATTTTCCCTGTACATCGACAATAATCTTTTTTTACGACATTGCAAAATGTGAGTTTTTCGTCGATATGAATTTTTCATGTAACAAACGGTCCAGATATCAATGATGGAAGGAAAAGTTAACATGAACGAGGATCACGTACTTTTCTACAAAAATTGGTTCAAATGAAATAAACTTATATACAATTGTTATTTCTATATCGTCAATTGTTCGAATGTTATTCCACCTAAAGTGGCGTGGCGCGGCGTTACTTGTCCCTCACGTACATATACGGACGTTGATATACGCAGGCACGATTTTTACGAGATTTTTTTAAATTATTTTTTTTCTCTCTTTTACCATGCACTCGGACGCCATCCTTTTCGCATCTTATCCGGTTTCTTTTTCTATCTCATTTTCAGGTCTTTCCGCTAACGACGGAAAAGTTGTTGGTCAACAGTGGAACTATAAATTTCTCCTTTTTTATATTTTCCATATTCTTCCCTACCTCAGTACGACCGAGAGACCTCGCCACCCGATGATTATATCTCTCTGAATAATAAAAGGATCTCGCCATCTTCGTATACGAGAATATTCGGGGTCTGCGTATTGGATTTCCTATTTTAATGAGATATGGAATATCCTCGGTGTACCGTTTGAATAGAAAAAGCAAATATAAAGCGGGTGCTCTGTAAATAACGACAGCTATATATGAGAATTTTACGACGCCATTTCGTTCAAATTCGAGCTAAGAAATTACTGATTAAGTCTGCTCACAATCAGTTGTTGAAATTGGCGGTCGTCAAGACAGCCCCGTCAGTGTACCTTGACTTAAGCATACAAAAAAAAATGATTTTTCATTTCGAAAAATCGATCGGAGAATATTTTTGTCCGATCGTCTCTTATTCTTTAACCGCATCCCCGCGAAATTGTATTCGAAGAATTCTCAAAATTTGCGAAGTTATAGTCGACCGAGTGGGTGAGTAAAATCAATACTTTTCAAACCCACGACGTTAAAGAATTTTGTTTCCATGTACATGAAGAAAAAATGGAATTTTATCTTTCAGATAAAAATCAATGAAGATATTTCACAGGCCGCAAAATGTCTTTTTTAAATTATCGATTCACGGTCCTATCGCATCATCCGTTTTATTTACTTTTCAATAAAAACTACATATATGTACATATCCCCTTAAGAAGTCAGAGAATATTATACACTTGGATAATTCTCGGTCACGATAATCCTTTTTAGCCTATCCGAAAGACTAATTGAAAGTGAAAAACTGTTTATAAAATTGTTAATTATATCGATGCAATTTTGCACAGTGGAAAAAAATGAATATAACCGAAAATACGACACTATTGTGTTACTGCGTATGCTGAAAGCGTCGTGATGAGTCAAAAACAACCTTACCTAGAAATAGGTCGTCGAAGTCTCCCAGGCCACCTATGTAGACCCCGTAATGTATGTTGAGCTCGAAAAATCTTCCCGGCAGAATTGATCTTGTCGTGTGTATAACATCGATCTGGAGCGTTATATTGGCCTCTCGTCTCGTAAGATTCACCTCGTGCCACGTCAAGTCGTTCAGGGTTAATCCACGGGGGCTCGCCATTTCGCTCTCGCCAGCTCCAAGATTGATGTGAACCTTTTGACATACAAGAGACGCAAAAAACTTTAGTATACTCACTTTCAGTTTTACGCACTATTTAATATAGACGCAAAAATCGTTCATCACATTTTAGATCTTATGAGTATTATTAAATAGATGTTTAGATATTTAGAAATTATTATTGTTTAAATAAATATTATAAGTACTTTTAGTTGATCTCGTTTTCCTATGTTGAATATTATTGCGATGCACGAAAGTTTCCATCGAGTGTAACTTTCGGTCGTAACTCTATACGTAAAACGCACCCTCGATCCAGGATTTAATGGGCTACATAGCAGTTTCGAAGCACCAATTAAAACACTTTCGTAGCGATATAAATACCATAGGTATAAATAAATATATGTATATAAGTTTGTACGTATATGTTCCTCATTTCTCTATAGATATCTGTTTCTGAAAACTGTATACCCTGAAAGTATATCATCACATGATAATCAACAACTCTACTATCTATGCGTTGAGCCTGGCCATTATACATTCGTGATATGTACTTAGGTACTTCTCCGCTGATACCTCGATTCTCGTCGTCGCTCTTCCTCTTTCTATCTTTTCTCTCTCTTTCTTCCCTTTCGACCCTTGTCGGTCTTTCATTCACTTGTATTTCATCAGTTGATCTCCTGGAAGAACACGGTACTAAATTTCTCATCACTGGCTTCGTTGCCTTCGTAATCGTCGCCTTGGCATCCAATTTGTTTAATCCTACAATTTGTATTAGAAGAGTTTTCGCCAGTGGTAGAAGTAGAGAGAGTATTCCAATTTCGATTCTCTTTCTCTCTCTCTATCTATTCCTCGCCCTTTTTCCTTAACCTCTCTCTTTACCTCTCTTTTCGCACAGACCAGGTCAAATGAATCTTTTTGGATCTATAGATGACATTGAGGATCGGCTCAATGGGACAAGCAAATTCCTTTGTGACATGTGAGAATTTTGACGAGGAATACGCCAGTAAGTGGTAAGAAACGGAAAGACGTTGAACCTCCTAAGAGCACTGAATTCTGAATGATGTTTTAAAATCGGACGTAGTCAACCTTACGCCCAGCGTTCTTGGTACCACCAGATACCAAAAATAAGAAATATTCGTTCCAGTATCGTGGCAGAATCGGCATTTCTAAAAAAATTGCGGAACTGATAAAATGAGTCTGGAATAACATGAATATAAATTTAAGACTTCTCACACGTAGTGACCCAACCAAGTTATGATCAATCGTGATGGGTGAATCGGAGGTTGAGAAATTCCTGTCTGACGAGACGATTAAAGTTTGGAACGAATCGGTTCTTCGAGTTCTTCGCTACGTCCATCTATCTCGGTCACTGCTCACAGTCGATCGTCAGCACCACGGCCGTCTTCTCCTTACTCCGGACAGTTTCACAGACCGCATACCCAGCCCTACATTCGACCTCTCGTACTTCAGTCTCCATAGCTCGAAACATGATTCAAGCCCCACATAACACGCGACTTTGACAAGCTTCCTAGACACGACTACTCCGTTCCGACCACATTGTCCGCAATAGTGGAAGCGTTAGGGCCCTACGTACGTAATCGGACGCGAACGTGGAGATTCTGAGGACATCGCAAGATTCGAAATACACCGACTCAGAATGGATCATGCTGAATATTTGTGGCCGTAGGGCGCAAACGATGCGTGTACCTGTAGTCTACAGATGGCATTCTATTCGGTACTCTTCCCGAACTATCTGTAGTTTATCCCAATTTCGCTATTTTGTCGAGATTTCAAAACGCAGGACTTAACAGGGTAATGGTGAAGCAAAGAGTATCACTTTCGACCAGTGCGTACTTTACTTTACTCTGGCGTGATTACTTTAAAAAATCTTAATTAAATTGAAACGGAACTAAACACCAATCTATTGTTTTATCAGGGTAAATAGGAACCATACTCGATTATTAAGACGATCATACCCTATACTTTTGAAGGGACACTCTCAATTCACACTTTGCCAGAATTGACCTAATTGCTCTAGTGACAAGAAAAGATTCAATATCAAAGATCCGATACAACTATATTAAGTACGCTATTAAAATATTACGTGAGTTGAGAGCTGGGACTTCGCCAGTTATGATAAATTCACGGTCAACCTAATTCAGGCAGCATAACAACTTCCTTTCATTTCCATCCAAAAGTTTCAATAAAACCTTTCCAGTCTCGTGGCAAATCAATTATCAACTATCCGCTACCCGGCGTGAAGAGTTCGCATGATCTCTCGACTTATAGGCCATACAATATCTCCGATGGTTCTGCTATAGATGAGAAATTTTGCGTTTCTTGGTGATCAGCTGTTTTTAAGTTTTCGGTCGAATACTGCCTTTTCCACCTTTTGCAGATCATCGGGTGTTAGTCGCCAGATCCCGTCCGTGCTGGTTTCCAGAAACAACACTCTATCCGAGATGTACGATTCAAAGTGGGGACGAGAAAGTAGTGATCCTTAGCTACTCCATTGCCACTTGGGTGCAGCTTGTTAGCTTCTCTAAAAAAATCAAGTTTACGTGTAGGCCGATCTCACCACAACGCATTCTGCGAAAAGGAAACTTGAGGTCATCCAGACTACTGACAATCCATATTGAGCTATGTCGGAGGTTTGATAATCAGCAAATGGCGTATAGAGAAATGGTCCATCAAGATTGCCCTCGTTTGTAGACTCGATGATGTACGCAGAGCAAGTAAAATGTGTGTGGTCACGGTCTTGGTATTGATCGACGGTTCACCAACTTTCGATCGGATTGCCGCATGACCCTTATCGAACGACTGAAAGGTCTTCGGTTCTCACATCCAGCGTTGAAATGGATCGCTGTGTACGTATCGAATGGCAGACAACTCGCTTGAGAAGAAAATGGCGCGGTCTTGTCATGGCGCGCCACTCCATTCCAAGTCCCACAGAACTTCGCTTTGGGGCCGGGTTTCTTGTCTGTCACTAAGATAATTTTCATTTATACTATTATACCGAACAATATTGATTGCAAGTGTATTTTATGCAGATGGCGTAAATGACGACATTTTACTCCAGATAAACTGATTGTGAGAATTCTAATCGAATGTGTAACCAAGGCAGTATATCATCCTCAGGATTTGAATAATGTAATATCGACACGGTGGGTCGAGAGAACCTCGACTAGATTAACACGTCTTCAGTCTGGTTCTGGAATCTACTTTCAAAACCAATTGTACGCAACGACTCGTGCCACTAGCCTTTAATTTAGTTTCATAAATAGTCATCTAACTAGATTTTAATTTGTTCTTAAAAGTACGCTTCGACCTAGCCGTTAGTATTTTCCATTGTTCCTTGTTCCCTGTAATGCAAACTCGCATGAATTCATCCTTGAACCAGTCACTTCTCAGGCGACTAGCATCCCATTGTTGCTTTGAACTGTTTTCATTCTATTTTTCTAACACCGTCCATTTTACTTGTCATAACGCATGGGATATTCGTCAATGACCGAATTAATTGTATTTTGAAAATGTTGTTTGTACTTAAAGGAACTTGTTCCAGGGTGTACTATGAATAAATAACTGTAACTCCCACTCACTATGGATTTTCGCGAGACAGGGGTGTGGGGAATTTCTCATCGAGGTCTAATTCTCGGGCCTTGCTCCGGCATTTCGCTTCCTCTCCGCACTACCGCACGCCACCATAATAGTGCCATCTACCGACTATCTCCCCGCACAACCACCGTCACCCAACATCCGTACTAAGCCGGAGCACATAGTTATACGTACCGCAGAGGATCGATTCAGGGCATAGCTTTGAGGTGCAAACCTCGAACTCACAGCTCACAGTTTCAACCAATATAAATTCGCTTTATACGATCTCGCCCCATATATATAGCGTCGCCTGGAGAGTTTCCTTCAGCTTTCTACTTTATCGCTTCTACTTTTCTCGTCTTCCACTCTTCTTTTTCAAGGATTTGACTTTAACCGACTTGTGTGCTTGAGTTTTTATGTGTATTTGTGGATGTGTGCATTCGTGCGTGAAGAAAAAATGAAGCAAGCACAGGGGCCAGATAAATAATGAGAGAAAGAGATATTATACGTGTGTACGTTTAAAGGCAGAAAAAGTAGACTGTGAAATACGAGGAGCTGAAAATGAACGATTGTCAACTGGGTGATGCAATATTTATCAGTTAAAAATCTCAAACATCTGTAAGGTCCTCTTGAGAACGAGCGTATTGCCTATTACATATTCTGCTAATTGCTACATACACTTTAAGATATCTATGTATGGTTGCATGGTTTGCTTATAGCACTGATATTATTTTGAGGGTATATATCACCAGTCGGAAACGATCCCAAAGTGATACGTTAGTCTACCTCAAAAGTGTAAAAAACTCGGTAGAATTCGCAAGGTCACAGAGAGAGTCCTACTACAAAGAAATATTTTCTTTTTGGTGCCACTCGAGCAACACTGCCTTCGTTCAAAAATATCTTAAATCCCAACAAGATTTCGGGAAGATGGCAGATACGCCATTTTCGAACCAATTTTATAGACTGAAATCTTCAAGAAGCCGTAAAAGAAAACAAAGATAGGCAAGGCAACGGGGAATTGTGGCAAACAATGTCTGAGTTAAATTTCATCCCGGTTCGTTGTGCCATTCATGATAATTCACGAATCGTGTTTTGCAACGATCTCGAACGTGTTAATTAAGACATTTTGTAATGTCTGCGATGTAGGACGGTTTCAATCTCACCTAACAATAAGGGTTAAAGAATTAAAAAACGCACATCGCAAAAGTAAATGCAATTGCTAAGTACGCGCATTACTTGTTTGATGCCAAACATAGTCAGTTACTTCGGCCACGAGGGCAAACCCAATAAACATTATCTAAAAACTATCCAATGCTTTCCGTACAAATTTTTGCACTCGTTACCTTGGATCGATAGTTCGATCGCGACACTACATGGAGGATATTTATTATTAAATTTAAAAAATGATCTTGTAAGCTCGAAACTATGAGATGTGAATAATAATGAAACATTTAAAAAATACGAGGCCCAATTTTGATTCTGATAGCGAAATCACATTACAACCGCTGCATTTTTATTAAACTATCAATATGTCCTTGAAATACTAGACGAGGTCAGTATACCCCCGTGCATAACGATGTATAACAATTGGGGGGTGTTTTGATGGGTGACATTGGATGTGTCATACTATGGATTCCACCACATCGTACACGAATCTCATGCCTAACACATGCAGAGCCTCGATAGATCCAAAAATAATTGATTACTCCGGGACAAGTGGCACTAACAAGCTGCAATTGATCACCTCCATCTCATGAAATTGGAGTCGATGGCAGTAATTATCAATTAGATGACTATACGTCCAGTAAATAACAATTTCACGAATTATCCCTACCCTGTGATTAGGGTACATGAATTAAAATAATTGTAATGACCGGATCACATGCCGAATCATTTTTTACTACAAATATTCTGATTAATATTTAGAGAAAACTTCTTTATATTGAGCACAAAAAAATGCTTATTTTAACATTTTTTTCTGAAAATTTCTGAGCAGTCTGATGGTGTCGTAATATTATTTGAAGGATCTTTTTTCTTTGAGTAGTGATTATTGAAAAATATGTTGAACTTATCTTTAGCTCGAAATATTATTTATTGTTCACAACGTCTATACATTTTTCTATAAAACCCTGAATAATATATTTGGCTGGTTGAATTTTACCGGAACCCGTCATTCGTGAATAGTAGACGAAAGGTGAGACTGTGCACCATTATTAGTTGTAAGCCAAGCACAAAGGATGGGAAAGATTGAAAAAATTCAGCGTTGGAAATGTTCTATGTAGTACATCGTAATGTAAATCTCGTTGACACTCGTGCACATCCACTTCTGAACAGCTCTCGGAGAGTATTGTGTGTCTTTGAGGCGTCAAAGGGAATCTTGTTGTTCGGTTATATTCAGGTCCTCTCTACCCACTTATCCCTCTCACTTTTCTCTCGTAGGAGAATCACTAAGGTACAACCTGAACGACATATGCGGGTCAAGCGGGGATTTTGAACCATGGCAAAACCGATCGACGAGATTGATTGTGTACTTTATGTAAGAAATAATATCAACCATATATTGGCCTGCTTTCATATTAAACAACCTTTAGAGAAATAAAATAATAAGAATTTTCCATATATACATGTACATATAAAGAAGTTTCAAAGCACGTTATACCACAAAAGAAATACTCAAGTAAATACTATAATAGCTCAATATTAATAGCTATTGTTGTTGCTATACCAGTGATTATTCCAACGGTCGTCACGACAAGCTACGCTGCGAGTATAAAATAAAAGCTCTTTACTGAAACATAATAAAATTGCGATTGTGCAAGGTTTTATTACGAGTTTAAAAAATAACATTCGCAAGGGCGAGAGTAGGGCGTGGACGCAAGGAAGGGAAGTGGTTGTACATGGAAAGCAGAAGGATCATTGTAAAGGACGTAGTGATGGGATGGAAAGAGAGAGAGGAGATTATTGGGTTGAGGTGGGGAAGGGGTTGAGATATAGAGGAGTAGGGTGAAACGAGCAAAGGGATGAAGACGGGAGAGGACAAATGTAAATAGTGAATGTATAGAGAATGATGTAAAGGAATGAGAATGGACGATAGTAAAATGTCAATTCTTGAGAGAATAAGTACTCGTATTCAAATATTCGAATATCGATAGTTGGTATTGAACGGTAACATACGTACTTCTGGTCTTAAAAAAATATGTGATATGGACGTTAAATTCCTCACGTTTTTAATAAAAACAATTTCGGCGCAGCCATGTTTGCGGGAATGGAGGAATGGATATATCGGGTATCCAATTTGGAAGGGATGAATCAAGCACAATGTGCCTCACTTTATATGAAGGTAGAAATCATTTACAGGGTGTCTCATCTCTTATTCTCTCAGATATAAAAATATCTTATTTTAAAGGTTTGATGTACATACCGAGTGTCTAATTTGAAAAATATTAAGAATATACCAGGTGTTTAATTTGAAAGGGATATCCCGAGTCGAAATTTCCAGACACCTCGAAAATAAGCCGAATCGAGCAGAATGCTGTGATTCGAGGCCGGATTTCGACGTATACTACCCTAGTCCCAATTTTTACTGCTCCTTTCAAACCCCCAGACTTTATATCCTTTGTACCTCTTAAGCCGCCACCCTGCCCTCAATAACAACGCACCCTCCAGCTCGAATTTAGTGTCATCGTGAACCCTCCACAACCTGTGTTCGATCCCACGTTTGAAAAATGGATCCTCCGGACCCTGCTTTCAATCCGTTACTGTGTGTGGCGAGTCGTGGACCCTCCACACCCTGCTCTCGATCCAAATGTTGCCTCGAGTAATTTTCGCAGTGGCATTATCACTAGAGTCCGACAGATGGCTACGATTCTCGGAGGCGGTTTCGCGTCATATTTGTATATAGCCGAGGGGATTAGTCTAAAAGAGAGCCGCGAGTTGGCAAAAATGCTGACGACGCTTTTTGACTATCCTTAAAGGGTCTCTAGTTGTGACGAGTTTGTGTGCCCTATTCTTCACACATATACACAAATATGTATGTATTATAGAGCTATATATGGGGACATACTGAACAGAGTACAGCACAAAAAACAATGATATAATCTGTAAATAGTTTCTCCATGGTGTATGCGGCGCGGCGGCAGTAACCTGAAAAGAGGGGGCTGGAGAGTTTGGACGAGCGTGTGGCGGAGGGTCCCTGGGTGGTTAGGGAGGTTCCACGAGACCCTCCGGGCTCCTCGCTTCACTCCAAATGTAAACATTCTGCCATTTTTGCGAGTCAACGGAGTGGTTGCATATACCATCTAGCATACGCTTGAAACCTCGCTACTGAGCTCGATTCGGCTTATTCTCAAAGCGCCTGAAAATTTCGACTCGGGGTAGACGCTATATGCGGACCCTTCGCTAACGGTCCAAAACGGCAGAAAGTTTACATTTGGAGTCAGTGAAGAGTGCGGAGGGTGCCATGGAACCTCCGCAACCGTCCGGGCACTCTCCTCCACGCGGTCTACCCAACATTCCGGACCATATACCATCGAGAAACTATTTACAGATTATATCATTGTTTTTCCTGCTGTACTCTGTTCAATATGTCCCTATATATAGCTGCACAATACGTACATATTTGTGCGTGTATGAGGAATAGGGCATAGCAATTTCTCACAAGACAAGAGACCTTTCAAGGACATTAAAAAAGTATCGTCAGCATTTTTGCCAACTCGTAGCTCTATTTTATACTAATTCCCTTGGCAATATATAAATAAGTCGCGACATCTTACCCGAGAATCGCATCCATCTGTCGGACATTGATGGTGCTGCCAGTGCTACAATTACTCGAGCCAACATTTGAATCGAGGGCGCGTTGGGAAGGGTCGCCAAGCAGTTGAAATCGAGAGTAGGCTCCGGAGGTTCGTATTTTACGAACTTGGAATCAAGAGCGGGGTGGGGAGGGTCCTCTATGACACCACATTCGAGCTGGAGGGCACGTTTCTATTGAGCACAGGGCGGCAGTTTGTTCGCTACAAAGGAAATTAATTCTGCGAGATTGACAGGAGCAGTACAAATTTGGAATCAGGATGCATTATATTCCGGGTGCACGGCAGGGGTACGGGTTAGGCACTAGAAATACCTTGTATATCGATATAGGATCGGGTGTTCCTATACAATCGAATATTTATAATTTATATAAAAAATATTTAATGCGAATGTAATGTTCATTTTTCATATTTTCCGTTAGGTACCTACGGCAAGCAACCTAGTACCTCGAAGTCGAACCTGATACTATATCGGCACAGATTTGTTACAGTTTGCCTACTCATACATATATATAAATATATAATATGTATCGCAAACTCGATGACTATGCGTTAGGGCGAAACCGAATGAGCTATAGCCGCAGCGTGAAGTAGATAGGGCGATCGAATGCCAGGATAACAATGTAGCGTGGATAATCGACAGTGATAGAAATGAGGTTGGTATAGGATTCGCCCGATCACTTAAGTTAAGTAGCATATCATACTACTGACACTAGGAGCGGTGATCGTTTAGCCACCCGCAGGCTTGTGAATCGAATCTCTAGAGAGGAGGGGGGCCGGGCAGAGGAGAGTATTCTTGGAGAATCTGGTGATTCCCTATAGGTACATCAGACTTTGAAACAGCTAAACGATACCCGATATGGGGATCTTACAGTTTTCTCAGGCGAATGCGGAAAAATGGTCTTAAAAATCTGAAAGGACTTATGCTCCCTTTACAATACTTGTGATAAATGAATATTATTTCTATGGAATAGTTCATTCCATAGAAATAAATTATAATGAAGGAATTTAATAACTTCTATGTTCATGTTATATATTGCGTAAAGCAGAACGATTACATAACGCGGATCATACATTAATAATAAAATTACGTCGAATATACATACATGACCCGAAATAGCACCTTTGATGTCGCAAAAATCGATCATTCATATCGTATTCCGGAAATCCGATATCGCAAAATTGTATATTTCAAACGGTTTAATCATTACCTTGATATTAAAAATCTATGCCAGTGCGAAAATTGGATTTATTTTAACATTGTGACTGCAACGGTATAAATGTGCTAAAACCTGAACCAAATTAATTGAACGTCAAATTGAGTTTCCTTGCTTCAATTAACGAAACATCAATATACCAAAATATACGTATACATCATACTCGCGCTGGTATAACATAGGGTCTGTCTCAACGTATTCGTGCGAAATTTCGTCGATTTCTCTTCGGCTGTCGCTCAAAGCGTAAATTCGCATACCGAAATTATACGCGTGTTTCACTTCCGCGCTGGTTACTCATATTAATTGCAAAGCCCTGTACACGTATATGCACATATATTTACACACAGACACGCACAAACGCACGCACAGATATACCGGGTGTTCCATTTAAAAGAGTGCGGCTAAATAATTATTGATGGAAGCATGGAACAGTAAAAGAGTTTATATAAAAGTTGCAGCATTCGAAGACGGAAACTCGATGCTGATGAAATCTAGGTTCCCATATCTTATGTTTTTATGTTGCGAACATAAACTGTTTCTTCAAATGTTTCGATTAAGCTTCGATTAAGATTATTATATTTTTGTATGTTATTTCTTGATAAATCGATGGCGTTATCATAAAATGTTATATGTTTAAATTCGTCTCGTCATGATGTACAACTTTTATAAGGTCAAAAATGATGTTGCCATTCGAAAAAAAAGTTTATGTTCGCAACATAATAACATAAGACATGGGAACCTAGATTCCATCAAGATCGAGGTTCCCCATTCGAACCCTCCAACTTTTATATAAATTATTTTGTCGTTTCTTGCTTCTATCAAGAGTTATTCAATCGTGCTCTTTCAAATGGGACACCCTTTATGTATATTTGTCTACTGGCAGATGCTAGACCGTGGATGTAGGCCTGCTGTCAAAGTGGCGAGAAGGGTGAAGAACTTCAATGATATGCAAAACAGTATGCCATACCCTGACAAAATCAACCCAGTTTCAAGCACGTTTCAACCGTGTTTCAAGTACGTGCAAAGCGCGTTTCGAAACGCGCTAACGCGTGTGGAAAACATGTGAATTTGAACCCAACCACGTTTCTGGTACGCGTTACTCTGTGGGAGAAGTCCGTGTTGACGGTACGCGAACAATTACGGGTAAACCGTGTAATAAAATGCCCCATTCTGCAACCAAATTAAGTTTCAAGTGTGTTCCGTAAAGGAAGCGTACTTGAAACGGACTTGGCACATTCTTGAAACGTACTATTCTGTGGCAGGTTTTTGTCAGGGTACGATGCGGTAGGTACCAGTCCAGGGCGTTAGGACCAGTCGGATAGGCCGTTTCCGTTGTACGGTTTTTGGTCCAACGAGGATAGAGGAAAGGCCAGTAAGCAAAAGGGGTGAACGAAATGAAAGCGGGATCGAGATACAGAGAGCGAGTGAAGGAACAAGGGCGTGATTAATTATCCAGAGAGCGAGACGAGCCGGACTAGGATAATACCAATTTGTAGCGTGATATTTGTATCCAGTAATTCGCGTCACGTTTAACCCCTGGCTGCTATATTCCAAATAGCTTTTCGAAGACTCCCGATAATGGCCCACGGGCCATTTTTCATGGACGATACGTTTAAACGGGTAATCCCTTTTATGGCTCTGACGCCGTATGGTGTTAATATCGATTGATGCTTTTTTTGTCGCCGATCGGACGAATAGTGGCTTTTGGACAATATGCAAATAGGAATTAACGATTTTATATCCGAATGTTTTCACTTGCTCGAATTTTATGAAATTTTCTATGATTTTTTATATAACTTCAGAAATTATTCAAAAGGGTTTGACATTATAATTTTTATATCTCTTGGAGAGTGTTACAACTTTCGATACAATTAATTCAAAAAAAATTCGTTTGTAATTGAAAAATGAGCGAATAGTCAAAAAATTTATCAAAAACTTGTTTCAGTATGTTTTCACCGGACCAAACAAATATTTTGATCGACATATCTTTTTGGACTTGTTTTTATACGGTATTTTTTTGGTTGATAGCAAACAATCGTTTCGTGTTTTTTTTCGGAGAACTTCTATAAAAATATTTACCACACGAACGTGAATAATGCCGATGAAAAAATCAATTAAAAACTTTGAAATACTAATTTGCACCTTGTTTTCGCTGAATTGTTACCCATCCACGTCAGCACCCTCTGTGCGCAACAGCTTTATCAATTCTGTCATTCTTAGAGAGCATAAACTTTGTCTTTTATAGAAATGTGTAAAAATCATGGTGAGACACGATTTAATTCAAATATACCCAAGATTGAACGATTTATGAAATTTGGTTCAGAGTCATCGTTCCTTTTTATGATTTATTTAATTTTTTTAAGTCATTATTTATTTTTTAATTTCCAGAAAATGTATAATTAAATAAAATATGATACTGGCCAAAATCCGCACCGGATATGGTTGTACTTTCGCCCGTTTTCGTAATAGTCACATCGATGTTTGACTATTTGCGAAAGCTCAAGAGATTGGACCTTTTTGTCTAAATTGAAATTTCGAAAAGCATGATATTTTGTTAAATCTGAACGCTTTCACCGATTTCAAACAAGCTTAGAGGACCGTTAATCTATCGATGTATATATATTTATCTGGTTATTTGTCAAATTAATAAAATCACAGCGATTAAAAATATATGTTTTGAACATATAAATTCTCGAGTGATTTTGATGAAAACTGTAACAAACAAAAGCATTTCGGTCAAGTGCGAGTTTGCATTCCCGAGATGTCGGCATTTTATTCTAAACATAATTGTTAAAGTTTTTAGAAGACTTTAACTATTTTAATGTGAAAGTCTTGGAATTTTTTTTGCGAAAAGTAAACCTTATTTTTTTATATAGAAAGTAGAAAAAATATTGTACGTTTTTTGTTAAAAAATTTGTGTTGAACTAGTTGATTGATAACATTCTGATATAATTTTTATCCTCTGTTGATAATACTTTCGACATGCTAATATTCTTTTAATATCCTTGTCATATCTCGATCTACTAAATATTCTCATTACACGTACCTACCCCTTGGTATAAACAATCTTTAAATAAATTCTGCCGATATGAAAAGCTGACGTACCGGGAAATATTTCAATTTATTTAACTCGAGAAGAACGTTTTTCGATTCGATCCGATTCGACCTCTATTTGTTATGATTCAATTCCAAACGTTGGACGTGCGCGCCAGCGCCCCTATTTGAAAAAAAGGAATACCCTTGCTCTCGATACGGAATAAAATGAATACACACAAAATATTGATGGAACAGTGAACGACATTATTTTTAAAACTACTTTATTTAATCAATATCAGTAAATATTAGAAATTTTTCAAAACTATATATTCAAGGAGTTTTTTATATAAAAAAATAACTGAGCATATCCTGAACGCGATCGCAAGGTAAACTTTGATTATAACTTATCGTGGAATGCGCAATATGTCACTACACATGTTAAATGTATATTTCTTCTCTGGTCGTTTATGTCTTTCGTTACACCGGGTATTCATTTTTGGTTACTTTATTATTTTGTTCTAGACGCACGTGAAAGCTTGAAGAAGAAATTTTTTAATTAAAATATCATCGTCATGCCGTGAGTTCCCACGGATGTCGGCACACACGTGCTACAGATATTATACAGACGGGTGAGTACCAATTATATTCTCGGGAAAAAATGAAACGACAGACCGGTGGAAAAGTTCACGATGAAATAATATGAGGAAAACGTATTCGTTTATAAAAACGGGACAAACGCAAAAACGAGCCGTTTGACCGTCAGGAGACACCAGGTGGGCGATCCAGTATTTTGCAGCGATTCTAAAGTTGGTAATTGAATAGCTTTTTTACCGAGCAATTATTCTACCGGCCTCATTAAAGGTCCAGCAAGAGATAAATACAAGCAATTATTGCTTTTCTGCTTTTTTCGTTTTAATGGCCATTATGTATTCTTAAGCTGTGAGCTTCTGAACCAATGTTTATTTAACATGGGTCATAAATCCTTGCCTCTCGTGATCAAGTTTATCGATGCATAGGGTTCTTTAATGAAATTCGGTTTGCATTAAAGATAATGAAATGCTAGGTGAACTGACTGATTTTTTAACCTTTTTATTATAACATAAAGTTGAGTTATTTTCCAATACATTAGTTAAAAAAAGCACTGAAGAAAAATATTGAGAGTGCTCGTTCTTCTTGAAAGCTGAATCGAGAGTGACGCAAGTCTTACATTACAAAATTTTCTGAATTTGCTGGTTTAGTGGAGGTGATAGAAATCCTTGATCGTTTTGGGAGAAAGGGAAAAATTTTCTTGAAAGAAAGAATCGTAGACGCGCGAGGAGACACGTATAGGCAGGACCAAAGGGTGTGAGGGGGAGAGAAATATAGAAAGAAAGGAGACAAAGAAAAGAACGTGACGAGGATATTTTGTTTGGATGTTCTCTTTGGTATATTACGCATTCGACGTAAGCTTTAATTAGAAGGAAAGCTTAAGAATAACAAACTACTATTTTTCATTACTTTTTAAGTACATGTTATCATTTAAAAAATGAGTAGTATCCGTTACCCAAAGATTGTTATTTTCTTACTTTTTAATTAGGCAAGATTGCCGAAAAAAATGTGTAGCTTATGCATTATTTCGATTATCCAACTCGGTTTAATATCACCTCCAACGATCTTCATAACAGGGCACAGTAGGACCTTGATCGTTCGTATAACTGGAGACCAGAAATCCATATAATCTTGGGCCCACAGGCCTCTATAAGGCGTCCAGCCAATCACGTGCCTGCGGCTACGCCCCACCACGCGTCATGCCAAGATTAAGCGGAGATAGCCGCAAAAATATAAGAGTGGCAAGTATCCGTAAGCTCGAAGTTCCATTTTTTTATTCGACTGGACACCACCCGTCATACCCTTGAACGAACCTTCCTGCAGGCCAACGCCCGATGTTCCATATAAACTTGTATAATTGAATAAAATGTCCCCTCCAGTTTTTTCTTATCTACACTTTCTTGCTATCTTTCGAGCAAAGCGTTAAATATATAAGATAGAAATTAAAACAATACGTCAATGACTGTTTGACATTAACTTGCATTCAATTGTTATCAATTCGACATAATTCACATGCGAACTCACAGCGAGATCATGTCCAATTGATATAAAACTGACTCGTGACCGTTTCAATGTCTGTTATTAAAATCGACCTTTTCCTAAGGTGAAATACGATTTTTTTAATGCCCTGTATACACCAGTCATAAGTTGTATGAAATATGTTTAATCTGATACACTGTTGTTACATACACACAGACAGACCCACCCAAACATATATTTGCTTATAATATGCGTGTGGTCGCACGTATATAAATTTGTGCATGCCATGATAGTTTGCGCCCTGACAACCGAGCCACTATAACCGGAGGGCAGGTCATAAAGTTTTTTGCCACGAGGAGCTCTCGGTAGCGAGAGAGACCTCGAGTATGAGTTCGAGGGAGCAAGAAGTGAACGGAAGAGGGAGAAGCAGAAGCCGTTTGAATTGTGTCCTCATCCCTGCTTGTGGATCGTCTCGTTGATAACTGAGCGATGATTCTGCACCGCGACGATCGGGCGTCGTGCAGTCGTCTCGTCGTCGTGGCGACGAGGAGCAACGGTTATAATGCCAACCTCTTCGATATGCCCACGATAGATGTAGGTCAAAGACCCTTCCACCATCGCGATATTTTTCCTTTTACGATGAGAATCGGTGCTCGTTAATTTTTTAGAGGGGAACATTATGTATAACGTAGATACACATCTATTATAATATATCTATATAGACAAAGTTTCTTTTTTGTTTTTATTTTCTTTTATTTATTTTGTGCTGATCCACACGAAATCTATCGGCACTAATGTTGCTACAGTTGTTAACGGGAAATTTATCAAACTATTATGAAACTGGCCCTTCGATTATTGAGGATGTGACGGAAAAATACGTAACACATATAGTGCCTAGATGTCGCTCATGATATTTATGTTTAAAAACATTCAGTCATCAATTGTGATGAATATCCATTCGATTATTGGATCAGCAGTTACAATTGGAGGATTAATTCAGTTTTGCAGTATCGCCATCCTGAAAAAATCTGGGACAGCAATGCGCATGTTTGACCAACATGCGTCATTCAATTACGCAAAGAAAAAAAAACGAAAATAAAAGCACTTTATCTCGTAAAATGTTTCTCGTATAGAAAATATTTTCGCCTCATTAATCGGAACAGGTGGAGGTGCAACATTTAGTCCGGCGGTGGTTTATCGATTTTTGCAGTTACCGAATAATTCCGTGAAAAGCCGATATCGAAAAACGATATGAGGTGGCAGTGCCGTTTTTGGGGCCGTTTTACCCTTCTTTGGTCATGTCCCGAAGAACGAATCTCCGAGCAAAGATTTATTTTTTACACTTGTATGAGAATATAAGCATGAAAATGCCAGGTAACGATGGGAAAAAGGTGTTGATGACATTTACCAAAAACATTGCATTCAACAAGACAAAAATCTTCTGCAGTGAAATGGTAAATAGTGGGTCTACCTCTATATCATGGGTTATTGCATTCATATTTTTCCACTTGTTCGAATAAATATAGTTAAGGGAATTTATTTAATAAAAAGTCATTGTAAATTCTAGTCTAATGCCCCAGTTGCATACCACATTCTCACTGTGCACTTACATGCTCACTGATGTCAAATGTCGGGCAGCAAGATAAGGCCAACGTCATGTGACTTATCGCAAACGAAGGACCACAGGTCTCTCTTCATCGCCAGAAATTCAACTTGCTCTCAGAAAATTCTTTATTTTAAAACAAAATAAAGGCCCAGCATTTGGGAAAACAGTCCCCAAAGTTGATACTCGAAATAACCCTTCCATCATCAGCCAAAAGCTTAGAAATAAGTATATATAAGAATCAGTCTCAACTCATATCAGATGTAAACTAAGTCTCCCCCCAGATCCCAAACCAGTTACATCATTTCCAAAATTATATCACGTAATTCTTGAGAATATATTGTAAGTGTAACCATCGAACAAATTTTTTTAACCGTCGGATAACACATAGTGTCAATTGACTTTCTTTTCGAATATTGTTTAAACGTTTTTAATGCTAGCGGGCCCACGGTCCTCCATCGGTAGATTGGGGACCTAACCACATGTTTAATCAATTTCCTTGTACTTTGCAGTACGCAGCAGTCGTTTAGCTTCGTTTGCAGAAGTTATAAGGTCATTACGCCCCTGTTATGTACAAAGTGTTCATTTTATGGAAGTGTATATTAATTATTTGTGAGAGTAAACTAAAAGACTAAACACCCTTTTTCGAACAATATCTCCGCCTGTAATTACAATGTAGGTACGATGGCGTATAATTAACGATTGAAGATTTTTGTGGCAACAGTTCTACTGCGACTTGTGCAACAAAGCATTGGCCGAAATGACTTTTTTCAAACGGGTATGATTGATCAAACGCAAGTTAATGCAATGATTTTATACCTATTATACTGGCAGGTATAGTGAAACAAATAAAGAACAAAATTAACGACCTGCTGAAGGTGCTACAAAGCAGCTAGTCTTCGAGGTACTTGAGCCGTGTTTGCGAGACATATTGAAGATTGCCATGTTGCGTTCCGATAAAGACACTCAGTTTATTCTTGGGGAAACTCCAGGAGCTGTGCAAGAAGGTGAACGACCGGAATTACAAGAAAAAGCAAGGTGTGCACATTATCCTTACGCAAAGTATAGGAAGACCATGGTGCAATGTTCATCCTTCTTGCGTCCAATGTGCGACGGTCATCGACTGCATTTATTATATGTAATGACTGCGACGGAAGTGATTTGAAGTTAGTAAATAAATTGAGAAATAAATTTGTGTTCAATTTTTGTTCAATGTTTGCAGACATATACAAATTTCTCCCCTTGATAATTACCTCCGTCGATATGCCAAATAAATACATTTTTTATAGTACACTAGAAGACTATTTGTTCTTAATTCTAATCCATCTGGAGAATACGAAAATAAACTTGTAGCCAAAAATATTAAAAATAAAAAAAGATACATATTTTTAAATAAAATTTCGGTTCTTACAGTGTAATTTTTGTTCACGATTTTGTTGAATTTCGAGTATTGATTCTAAAGATACTTTTTATCTTTATGAATTAATTCTACAATGTCTAAAACATATTCGAGATATTTTATCAAGCTGATCAGATCAGTTAATTGTGAAATGGTATACAATCAAAAATATGCCGGGTCAATTTGACCCAGATTAAAATTAAAAAACTTACATTTTATATTGTGTATTAACCATACAATTTTCTCACATTACACTTGTAATACAATATTCTTTGCTCCTAGGTATCGAACAAAGTTAATTTTCTTCTTCTAAACAATTGCCAACAATTATTGCCCCCCACCCCCGGAATCACCTATAGCCACGTTCATCCGTGCTTCAACTTTCAAATTATATGTTTATAAGTTTCTAACTTTCAATCAACAGAAACAATTGTCTCTCACAAACAAAACAACTCATCATGGCCGCTTTTTCGTTAATTCGGAAAAATCTTTTTTTTCTCATGTCTGGAATAAGTGGATAATATCGTTTGAACGTGTTTTTTTCGTTCGATTGGAATAAAAAGAAATCCTGTAGCGATATGAATATAGATTTGATCACGTTTTTATTTTTCGTATGAAAACTTCAATGCTCCGTCTCGATTTTTAGTTATCATCTATGATAATAACAATTAATTTAAAAACTGCGCTTGTCTGCTTTTTGTAAAAAAGAGAATAAGAAAGGATTCTACCGGACCCGAGATGTAATATTTCATTTTATATCAATCGTGACTGTCAGGTATATTTTCCAATAATTAGTATTCTGAATTGTAATTACCGAAAGTACAATAGTGAAAGGCAATAATTAAAGTATATGATAATAATTGATTTGTATTGTAGGGGTTCGTGTCTATAATAATGAATAATTATCGGTATTGCGTTAGGAGATATTTTGATGGAAATGAAATTTCAATCATAAAATCGTTTTTTATCGCTACGCCCGGTTGACTGCGGAATGACTCATTTTCATCAAAACCGAATTTTCATCAAAAGCTGCCGATCCGGAGAAATTAATGTTATTTCAGGAAGCATACCACAGATATTTCCTAGGTCAAATTCAATAAATGCTCTGAATCCTTCCGATATCATCGATAACTTTATTTATTAATACAACCTCTGAAACGAACTCTGGTTTTTGTCAGATATTTTTGGGTAGCCCATTTTTCCAATAAAATGAGAAAAAATTAATATTTTACAAAACGTAACTAATTTTTGAAGGAAAACTTGAAAAAAAAATACTTTTACAGAAGTCTACTTCGATATTCTTACAAAAAGTTATCGAATAAATTGAAATGTAAATGTTAGCCATATTAATTGTGGCTGAAACTTTCGTTACGGGAAGAATTTACATTGAAATCATTTTTAATAGAAATTAAACAATTTAGTTAGCGAATTAATTTCCAAGACGTATATCCACCATACAATTCGTAATCGCTGGACAATTCATCGCGAACTCGATGATAGATAAGATAGAGGTTTTTTTGAAATTATTTCGATTTGAAATATTGTTCTGAAAGGCCCATTTTGCATTATTTCATACGTAAAACGTTTACGGCGCGAATCAAAACAAAATAAAAAATATCGATCTCGGAATTATCAAATTGCTCACGCAATATCATGGGAATACCTACTAATGAAAAAGCTTCGGTATATTAAACGCGTTACCCGAATGCAATTTACGAAATTGTAAAGTTCATCCAATTTTGTCTCGCTCAGTGTCCACGCCCATGTACTGTCGCTTTTTGATTCCAATACACCGATTCGCTACATTATGCAATAATTTAAAAAAGATACAAATATGTATCGGAGAATGTCATTTATATTTTTCTTCTCATAAGCTATTTCTCGCTCCAATTAAATTCCGATCATTTTGCCGTGTATGCAATTATTATTTCGGAAATGTCGAGCATTGATAATATTTGGCTTTGGAATTTCATTCGATTCAATCAAAGTTATCTTCCCGACATTGTCAATCGTTATCAGAAATATTTTGCAAATTCTCTTGTTTCGAATTCACTTTTTGGAAGAATCTTTATAATTGCAATTGTCTGAACTAATCTAAAACAGTAACAACAAAGTTATGATTACAAAAAATGGTTTTTAAAAATTAATATCAAGATCTTTCAAATCAGTCCTCTCGATGTTCTTCCATTTTCGAAAATATCGAAAATACCTGAATGAATAAAAATTATCTAATTAATTGATTTCTTTTGGTCCAACCTTCATATATGACACGATCCTAGAAAAGGGACCTACGAGGCAAAATAGGAATTTTTCACGGCGAGTGATTAAAGAAATCCAAACCAATGCTCGTGCTCCAGTGATACAATTTTCAATAATACATATCTTGTAAAATTACGTAGATAAAACATCTCTGATTACACCAGATGAAAGATCAGTTCAAAATTAATAGCATAAGGCATAATCCAAAAATTGATTTTCTGCCACGTAGGTCCCTTTTCTCGGATCGCGTCACCATATTATATGCATATATCCGGGTTGGGCAAGATTTGGGTGGCACGTGCCCTCATTCCCGAGATTTCAGATAAAAAAAACGTGAGCTCACACTAAAACGACCGTCGATTTAATATACGACACCGGTGAAAAACGTTTTTTATCGTACGAAGCAATATATTCACATTTGCAATATAAACTCAATGTACACTTCTCGATCAAACACACGTTGGACCAACCGCTAAAAAAAAGTCAGCTCTATCTTTCTCCCTTCCCTCCTTCTTTCTCTCCCTCTCATTCTCATTCTCTTTGTCGATTTGTTCGACCATATTGCATTCCGTGCAATGCAAATATTTTTTTTATTAATTTTTTTCTCTCCACTCGGTCACTAGACCCCTTTTTCGGTATACAGGAGTAGGTCCGTTATATATCGAGTGGAAAGCTGCTGGTAGGGGCCGGTTCGTCGAAAAGAGAAGTGGCAGCAAACGTCGGTTGTACAGGAGCCGGAGAAAGAGGCTGAGGACGAGGACGAACGAAAGAACGTGATAGGAGAGAGGACGAACGGACAAGGGTGGGGATAGCCGCGGCGTTGTACGAACGCTAAAAAGCTCCTCCCGTTATTCATTTCCAGGCACAGAGGGAACTAGAGTACACAGTGGAAACCGAGCGTGAGGAGTCAGGGGGTCGGTGAGCAATGGAAAGAGGGAGAGTGGAGTGTGGAGCCAGCGAGAGGAAGGAATAATGGTAGAACAAAAAATTTGCGAGTAACAGCAATGAGGGCGCGAGAGAGAGCGAAAGAGACAAAGATGGAGAGTACTGGAGACAAGAAAGGGACGCGGGGGATGGGGTTGTGCGAGGTTGGGTACAGATCGATCGACGGATCAGCGAAACTGGAGAGTGAGAGTGTATTGGAAGCGAAACACTGAGTGAGTGAGAGAGAGAGAAGCAAAGTCCGATTTGTGGAAACGCAGGGGTTGCTACACAGACAGGAGACTAGTATGAGGGCTGTGCACACAGAAAAGGACATAGAGAATAGCCAAAATCTCACGCCCACGCTTATATGAACGAAACATACGAGCGTGGGGGGATTCCCCGCTGTTCGACCGACCGATGTATGCTAACTCGATGTTTATTTCTCTAATTCGTTCTACCAAGTAAAGCGAATTTGACTTTATCATGGTAGCCTATTCGACCTCTCCACGATTGTGTCTATCTTTACCAATGAGTATTACAAACATATATATAATATGTTTATATTTACATACGTGAATGTAAATAAAGTATAACGGTACATATCGGAAATGTATACAAGCTCTCTATCACTCGCATTTTTAATGTTAACGCCACATTTGTACATCGACATGACGTAGCACGTTTGTGAACTTGTGCACACTTGGAAGCATTAGTTCGCAGAAATGATATGTACTGACAGTATTACGCGCAGTATCTGCCGATCCTATTACCGGTCACACAAATATATATATATATTTATATGGATATATATATGAGGCATTCCACATCAAATCGACCATTTTCGAAACCGACCCTGTTTAATTTTGCTGAAAATTTTATATGTCATACTACTCCTCTAAAAACATTTTTGTGAATTTTTTCAAATATTTTTATACAACCGAAAAAAAATTATGAATTTTGAAATTAACGTCTTTTCTTTTTTTAAACATTTTCAAACGCTTGTAAGTTTTTCAAAAATTAGTTAATCCAGGTGTTTTTTTTTATTTTTCGCTGTTAAACGCGCTTTTCAGAAAAGATATTTAAAAAATATTCTAATCATGTTTAATGAGATTGTTCATTTCTTTAGAGAACGATATCAATTTGTCAAAAATTCCATTTTTGATTTTTGAATTTCAATTTTTTTTGTTATACTTTGATTTATTCTAAGTTTAATGCCACAAGATTCATAGTAGACAGATTTTTCTATATTTTTTTTCAATTAAATAACAATTTTCAATTTTTCAGAGAAGAATATCAATTTTCCGAAGAAACCTATTTTTTATTTTTTATTTTTTCGGAGTTTAATGCCGTAAGATTCATAGTGGGTAGTTGTTTCTTTTTAATTTGTTCAATCGAAAAAAGAAATTTTTCAAACGAAAAGAAAGTTAGAAAGAAAAATCTGCCCATCATGAATCTTACGCAATTAAACTCGGAATAAATCAAAGCCTTAAAAAGAATAGGAAATCAAAAATCAGAAACAGGATTTTCGAAAAATGGATAATTTTTTCTAAAAAATGAAAAATTTTGTCGAACTCGAGTTGAATATTTTCTTTGTAATTCTTTTTCTAAAAACCGCGTTTAAAAACGAAAAATTTGAAGAAGCAATCGACTCGATTAACCAATTTTTGAAAAAATTACGAGCGTTTGAAAATGTTTGAAAAAACAAAACACGTTAATTTCAAAATTCATAACTTTTTTTCGGTTGGGTAAAAATATTTGAAAAGTTCACAAAAATATTTTTAGTGGGGTAGTATGACATATAAAATTGTCACAAAAATTAAAAAGCTCGATATCAAAAATGGTCGATTTCACGTGGAATGCCTCATATATAAGGATGCATGTGTATATCAACATCTATATATTTATAATACGTATGCAAACGGTGTCGGTAAAGCGCGCCTCGAAGCCTCTGCCTCGCCGCTTGTACTGCCTGGGCGTTCAAACATCGATCCACGAGCTCTATCTTTCTCTCTCTCTCTCTCTTGCTCTCCCACACTCTCTCTCTCTCTCTCTCTCTCTCTCTCTCTCTCTTTCTGCTATACAACATGCACACTGGAGTATGTAGTTATATATCCCGGGCAACGTAGCCAACATCCTAGGCCACCAAGAAGAGAGAGAGTTCTGTCGGGTTAGCATTTAACTTCTCGGCTAACTCGCCAGACGCCTATCGCCTATCATAAAAGCTCTCTCTCCGTTCCTCAATCTCTATATATCCCTCTCGGTCTCTGGCTCTGTCTGTATGTCTCTCTCTGTCTCTCTCTGTCTCTCCCTTGCTGTTTCGGTCTACGAGAGTCCCAAGAAAAATGAGAAGAAGAGGGGTGGAGGGAAGAGCGATTTGCAAATATCTATCTTTGGTACCTATCCGACCACCTTGCTCCATGCCATCTCGTCTCTGACATGCAGCTAAGCTTTCTTGCTACTGTACATCCGCCAGAGGGATCGGATGGCGTGGAAGGTCAACCCAAAAATGGACCCGTTTTTTTATGGCAGTACAAAAGAATTTATCGTAAGATAACGATGGGATAACGGTAACACAAAGTTGTATCTCGAATAGATCCGAGAAATAGGATTGGCCGATGATGATGCGTAGTAAAATGAATGGAATTACATGTTTGTATAGCGGCGATTCTGTAGGATAGATCTGACCGGTCTGGAGTTAGATTTGGTCTGGTGAAGATGGTGGCTACCATTTTGAGGAGGTTGAGGCCTTGATCTACTGCAATACTAATTTGTAAGGATTACCGACGCTAAGAAATATTGGGCGAATGATACTGCAGATTTGTGTGAAATCTAGAGAAATATTAACGTGGACAGGTGATAAATCAATGGCCTAAGGTGAGAGATAAGAAAAAAAACTTGGTGTCTGAAATGGTGGTCAAAAACGTCATTTTAATCTCCAGATTTACCATTGTCGATCGATATGTATTTAGAAGATCTGATGCATTCTTTGTAGAGAACAAAATGATGACGATATTGTAAGGAAACATCATTCACTCAGGGACACTTTGCCAATTTGAACGTTGTTCAATTTTTATGAAAGATGGTTTACTTTGAATTGGATTCGCTTATGCAGATTATCAAAAATATTTCTTAAATCTAAATCTCAATCTAAAATTTATTTATTTAGTCTACTGGTTATGGTGATTAATAAAGTTACCGTTTCTGCTAAGGAGTTACCAGAACAGAAAATCTTTCATGGAGGTGTTCAGCGTCTTTTAATAAATCTAATCGTCGTGGGTGAGAACGAAGTGAGCATGATGTGGAACTTTGAACTATGTGAAGTGGTAAAACGATTATATTTACATTAGTCGACCACTCCGCAAGTCCGTGTCTCGTCACAATTGTCGTCAAACATCCGGAAGAGTTGTGGTAATTAACTTGAAAAGTCAACTGGTTTGAAAACTGCTCGAAAGTGTCGCGCAAGCTGATATTTGGTCACATCGAATTCACCCAATGATGAGACATACACCTCGGAGGATTTAGTTTGGTGAATACGCTACCTAAACATCCAACCTGTTAGTTTAATTTATATAAATGTGAAACCGTTATATATAAATCACTGAAACTTGAGTTAAATATGTGAATTATTAGTTTTTATTTTTACAAACCTAAAATATTAATTGATCCGAAGTTATGTATAATACATTTATATTTTCACCATACTCATCAACATTTTCCATCGACACGCCCATGTAATTACAATATTAATATTACGAGGTATATATGGAGTATTCCACGCAAAATCGAACTCCATTTAGCTTTTGCATCCCCGATTTTTATGAAATGTTTTCTTATTTTAGTACTGGTTGAGACTAGGCTCCATCATTTTTTCCAATTTTTTTATCAAGCCATTCAGGAGATACAATTTTTTGAGGAATTACGTTTTGTGAGAAATAATTTTTATTTTCAAATGCTCATAACTCCACGAATTATAGGCCGAATTCCAGTTTAGTTGTATACAAAATTCGGCTTTTAAACATACTTTTCATAACAAATATCGAAAACATTCTTTAAACGATATGACTATGAGATTCTCAAAGTAAAACAAGAAATTGTCATTTTTAACAATGTTTACACTCATCGATTATCTTCAAACTTTTTTGTAAAAAACTGTTGTTAATTTAACCAATTTTAACCCTGGTTCTAGAATGGGCAAACGATGGGATCTTTTTTCTCGAATTTCTAAATTTTCATGTTTGTAGTTATCCGTGTTGATAAATATCTGAAAACAAATTTTTATACTCAGGAGCTACTGTAAATAATTATCCTAGTAACGCCTAGTCATTATTGATTACTTTAAAGAGTAATTTAGGGAAAAAGATATTTATGTGTCAATGTGTTTATCTTTTTGTACCTATGTATCTTATATAAGATACTTTTTAATAATAAGCACCTTATTTTGTATATATCTTTTTCCCAAAAATTGGAGATGCAAAAGCTAAATGGTGTTTGCTTTGGCGTGGAATGCCCCATATATTTTTAGCTCAATATACTCGGCTTACATGTGGGAATGGTGATGCACTCAACGCGTTAATGCGGAATGTGTAAATACAAGAACGACAAAAAACGGTGACTGGTGAAACGTTCGGGTTTTTCATTTATCGCATTACACGAATGAATGCCCCCATCCACATCGAGATTATGTGCGGTTATTCGTCGCCCGTTCTCGAGAATCCCAATGACGAGGGTAATATCGGATACTACAATCTTATTTCCAATACCCAGAGCAATCATTTGAATCGTGTTTGCCACCAATCCCATAGCTGTGATGAAAAGAAGTTAGCACAGTATCTTTTTGCCCTAGTAGTCATTGAAACGTTTCTTGTTTGATTCGTTGAATCTTGTGTTACCCTCGGGGATTTGGCATTGCCCCATTCTATTCCAAGTCCATGGCACCACAGACTGAGCTGAGTTTTCGTCAAAACGATAACCATGCCCATCAAAATGAAACTATCTGAAACTTCTCTTATTTTCTCTCATGAATGTACAAATTGGCGTCAACTAGAACCGGGACAGATCGGATCATGCGTAGAGTGATTTCGAGGAAAAAGTGTTCGAGAAAATAGGGAAAGATGGGAGTACGGTTATATGGCTCGAAGCATATATACCACAGAATGTTTAATGTTGCTTGCTGACGCGAGGAATTTTGCGAAGGTGTTGAATGCGCGGAGCCGAGCAACGTGCTTTCCTATACAGTACCATAGTTGAATATTCGGGTCATGTGGCAGACGATTCTCCTCTACCCGCTACCGCACGATGACGCGCACACGTTCTATATTCTTCGAGCGCGGCCTCGACGCAAATCCGAAGCTCAACGCGTTGCGAAAGAATGAGATGGAATGGAGGTTGAGATGGCGGATTGTCAGCGTTAATATGCATGCCAACCTGTTATATAGATACATTTCATCCCGCGCAATCTTCGTTGCACAAAAATTCAAACTATGCGCATCAATATCCTCGAGCCAGTGGAAACTTTTCGAGTGGAATGAAAGAGGTACAAGGGGGTAAAAATGCTATGGGAGAGAAAAGAAAGTGGAGGAAGTTTGCTCGGAAAAACTTGTACCATCCAGTCTTGTATACCACCCGCGTCTACATATATAGTCTACACGTATATATGGTGCTTTGTACAGTCTCCTGGTTTTCGGTCCATGGTAAAGAGCTCGCTCGAAGCTCAAGCATTCTCGATCCTCTTTTAATAATAGCGCAATCTAATGGAGTTCACAGACGAGACTTCGGCTAGAGGATATAAGGTACTGAGTTGAAAGATCTGCGCCGTCGTTCACTAGTGGTGAAGGGGAGAGGGCGCACGCTTTAAGAGATGGTGTCGGAAAAGAGTATCTGCCTGGTACACGGTGACGGGGATGAAGGTGAAAAACCAGAGAATAGTACGAACCTTTAATCTACCAGCTTCCAGCTTGATCAAACAGTAATCCGTCTTGCCAGCGGCGAGGAGCAAAATCGCGTCCGGTAGGTGAGTTCGGAAACGGAAACTTATGTCCGTGCCACCCTTGGCCTCCTGCACGGAAAAGTGGATGTAGCTCGCGCCATAAAAGGAGACTGAAACAAAAGACGAAATAAAACATCAAATAATAAGCGTATAAAAACGTATTTTTATGTATAGAAATAACATATTATTATTCGGGCGATATAAGAATAGAGAAAGATGAAATGGTGCCCGAGGATAAAATGCAT
Source organism: Netelia inedita (assembly GCA_964017225.1). NCBI lineage: Eukaryota > Metazoa > Arthropoda > Insecta > Hymenoptera > Ichneumonidae > Netelia > Netelia inedita. The sequence goes on from OZ024922.1 coordinate 17,917,222, forward strand.
TAGACCCACAGCAGCGGTTTTATATTAAAGAGATTTCTGCAGAGACACTCATATATATATATATATGCAGGGTGTCCGTTTTATCTCTACCACCTGAAATAACTCGATAATTATCGACGTCACAATACGATGTTGCAAACAAAAGTTGTATGGTGTGGAGGGGGCCATCAAATGCGACCATCCTTTTTATTTCGTTGGAGGGGTTTACGCACAGTGAAAGTCACTTTCACCTTTTTGAATGGAATGGTGCTTTTTTCAACCAGCTTGTAGAGCACCTCAAGTCGCATAAAAACATTAGGGAGTCAAAGTCATTCAAGGTCATTCAAGATCAATATCGAGGATACAAATCTAAATATCTCGGACTAACAAATACTTGGTAGTGTGCATTTCTTAAAGGAAATACCCACGTTCGTATGCACGTAAATCCTCCGTTATATGTCTTTTGTATAACGCGATAGAAACGATCTGAGACCCAAGTAATTCTTTTAAGTACCTAACAATCGATTTTGATATTGTTGCATTTGTTTATCATCGCTTCATCAGACCAATAATTTACTTAATTCAGAAATGTACAAAAGTCCACAATATACTATCGTTTATTGCTTTTTTTATATCGGTTTTATCTAACAAGGAGACGGCGCGAACTCCGCATCACCGATTTCGTCCGAAACCACAGTAAACGTAGGGCTTGGCCAGAAAAGAAGGTGCCGAAAGTGGGAGCTCCAGATGGCCAAGCATTGATTTTCTACTTAAGAAATAAAATTTTTGCCACGCACCGGTCACTATATAAGTCCTTTATATTAATATAATTTTCAAGCACTAGTTTGCGCAGTGGTAAGAGTTCGGATTCGTACTGCGTGGGTCGTGGGTTCGAGTCCCCGTGCGGGGAGATTTTCTTTTTCTTTGGCTTATTTCCAATTTTTTTAAATTAATGTATATTTTTACGAAAGGCATAGGGCACATTATTTTAACAGGCACATAATCATGGAAACTTTCTTCTCTTAAATGATTCATGGGGAGGACAAATCCACTATTATACGACGACATTTTCCAAGATGAAGAAGGATTGCCAAGGTGCAGTATCAAAGTGATTCCCCCCAAATGCACTCTTCTAGTGCAACCATGCGATATATATTTTTATAGTCGGGTCAAGAACTTGATTAAACAGTTTCAAAACTGCTCGTATCTCATCGAGATAGAAAAAGAAATCACATCCTGAGAACATTGTATCAAAATACATTCCATCGTTCATCACCAGCTATCTTCGCCAATATTCGGCAATATGATACGTTTCACGTAGTTCGCTACGAAACTGTATGGTGAGAGAGAATCTTTTGTGAACGTAAATCAAGTTTGTTTTTCTGTGGATACTTAATAACAACCATGTAATTGTAAAAATGTGGCATTTATAACGTGTGCAAGGTGCCGACACAATTACTGCTTCATAATAATAAAAGTATCTAATGTTATATAGGGGATCCTCGTATACACTTAAATTACAATTCCTTCTTAGAAAGTTATTCGCAATCCCAAATTTTCTATACGTGTGCGCCTGTCAAAATAATGACGCTCTATGCCTTTTCTGAAAATATAAATAAACTGAAAAATATTAGGAAGCCAAAAGGAAATAAATATTGCCGTCTCGCACGGGGACTCGAACCCACGACCCTCGTATTACGAATCCAAACTGTTGCCGCGACGCCAACTATTGCTTGGGATTTATATCAACATAAAAGACTTATGCAGTGCTCGGCTCGTGAGAAATACTTAATTTCTTAAATAAAAAATCAATGCTTAACCATCTGGAGGACCCATTTCAGGTACTTTCACTTCTAGTCGAGCGTAAAATTTACTATGATTCCGGACGAAATCGGTGATGCCGCATTCGCACCCTCTCCTTATATAAACCAATGTTCGACTATTTTCATATTAAAAAATTTAATATAAACTAATTTAATTAAAATCGGAAATGGTGACTGGTTCGGTACGAAAAAGAATTCATACGTATTGTCGCGTTGATAAGAGCTATTGTTTGCTCATACAAATTATAATTTCACTAAAACTGTACCTTTTTCGAAATTGTAACTTGGGTGAGGGAGCAGAAAAAATAATTCGATCGAAAAAAGCCAACTTTTTTAGAATTTTCATCTTGGATGAGCATTATTATTTTTTTCCTATTTATGAAAACGGTCAACAAACAAGTTCTATTTGAACCACCATAGTAGAATGAGAGGACACGGTACGATGATTTTGCGGTACGTGCAAAGTCGAAAAGCTAATGTAACGGCCTGTACCAAATGGTGTTTGGAGTCGAGAGTCGTAAGTTAGGTGGAGATGACCGTTTACTCCATAAGTGTTGTTGCTCCGTTAGACGGTGGCAACCCGTATCCCGCAGCCGTGGGTTGTTACGTCAGCACGAGGGTTAATATCGGTGGTTCCATTTAGTTTCGCCTCATCATTTAGTGTTCCCCATTAATTCACCCTAAACCGCATTCCATGAGCACTGTCCGTGTGTTTATCGATTTGATGCGATAGCCGTGTACCAGAGATAAATGGAACAGTGACTAAGGCTACCGCGAGTATTTAGGCACTCTGGGAAGTGGACGATGTACGCGTCGTCGTCGACCGTAATGTCGCTTGAGATGTGACTAACGCAATCATTCTACGAACATACTTTGGTAACATTTGTGGATACATTTTTCAAACGTAACAGACTAAGCAAAAAAAATCACCGTGCATTGGCCAAATTTACAAATCTGCAATCTGATTTTAGAAATCGTTCCCTATCATCGTTTTATCAATGTAATTTTTAAAGTTAATTTATTATTTATAATTTTCTACCTTTTTTATATTATTTTTTTATTTTTCAAGTGGCAATTTCATTTTTGGTATAATCTTTTGTGAACTATGATATGCTCACGTATCGAAAAAATATGCGGCTGGGAAAAAATAATGTTAACCGTTGAAATAATCAGTTTTTTAAATTATTCAAAATGTGACCCGTTCGTTGGCTGTCTTTTGGTACCAAAATAACTTTTCTTGTCCTGGACACAGTAAGATGAACCCAAACGAGAGACATTTCCATAGGCAAATTGTAAAAGTGAATTCCAAACAATAAGACGATGGGTTGAAAATTTGCAAATTTCCAGCATTGTTAAATGTATCTGATTACGAAATATATTTCGCTTGATGAAAATACTTTCGACAGAATTAAATATGTTTTTGACTCTGTGTATTCATCTTTTGTCCTATTCATTTCACTGTGTCTATGTATAGCTCTCCCACATTCAATATCTACTACCAACGACGAGGAAAAAGGCTTTTTATATTTTGTATTAGTAATTTGAATTGTTGTTTTGTTGCTCCGTCATAACTTGAGAGTCGTTGTTAAGATCTCACCGTATAATATCACCGAGATCTCACGACTGTTGATTAAGATTTTCATCTTCATTTTTCTTAATTAGTGATGACGTCTGACGTTTCTGACGTTAAATTTACAATTGTACTTTTTTAAATGGAAAGATCATTTTTCTTGATTTTAAACCCATTGATATTGCAACTCTTCTAATAAATTATACTCGACTACAAAAGAAACGTTTTAGTATATTACTTTATCTAGTATTAATTTTTGTTTAAAGGCAGATTTTTAAAAATTATAGTGTATCGTGATTTGTAAATTTTTTTGGGAATCATCGATATTATAAAAAATAATTTCATGTTGATCGATTTGATTGTGCATAAGTTGTTTATCGAGACTTCAGCTTACAGATAACTGTATATGTTTATATGTTTAAAAATCGCTGGTAATTCAATTCAGTATCGGGAGGCTCAGGGCGTTGACCGCAAGCTCAGTTAAATATAGTTTAAATCGAGATTTAACCTTTGAAGCAAAGTAGTTTGACTAAATACTCCATCATCCATGCTACCCCTTTCGTCCTTGATACAGAGAGTTTCGTCGCCGAAGGCGCTCGTAGACTTGTTATACGCAGGGTATGATTTTTACATTCAATTTACGTGAACCAAGTAAATTGAGGATATAACAGGTATCGGTTTGAAAATATGTACATATATATTCCGAGTGCAGCAATTACTGTTCAAAAATCGTGACTTAATCGTCCGTGTATGTGACTTTTCCCTCGAGTCTCGTTTTCGCTGCCAAAGTATTTTATCTCCCGCATTCGACATTCACCGCCGATATTTTCCCTTCCTTTAGGGACATATTACTATGGAATATTAATATGAAAGTTTGCATAGGAGCGAAAAATTGTTCAACGCAATTGGTTAACAGAAAATTATAAGTAATTATTCGGAGAAAGATATTAATATTCACTATTTACAACTTCTTATTTCGAGTATAGCTACACGAACATTTAAACCAATTATATTTAAAAAAAAGAACATTTCGTGCGAATAGTCTGCCCTCAAATCGCGACCATCATTTGTACTTCATCAGGAAATTGATACGATTTTTATCGACGCGCATAGCGAAACGTTAATGCCGCAAAGTTTTTTCTGAGCGAAAAGATTCGCAGGCTTATCAAATAATACCACTGTTGTCTTGTCACGTATTTTTCGTTCCCAACTTGTTTGCTACTATGAATCCCTGCTTTGACCCTACAATGCCGACGGCAAGCTTCAGAGCCCCAATTAGCCCACCCAGTAACGGCGCCAGAAGTCACGTGTCGTGAAAGGATTCGTGAGGCATTTGATAACGATTATACGGAGGACGAAGGTTAGACACGTTTCCCACACGCGAACTCGAATCTGGCCAGAAACCATTCCCCGAGAGCCTCGTGATCCTTAATTTCGCTCAATTTTTCTAACGAGCCCCTGACAAGGTTCGAACAAGTCACATACAGGTAGGACGGTTCACCTCGATTCAACCAGTTTCTGGTCCTCGTAGAGATGCACAATAATGGGTGGTCGACCATCATCGACCGGTATTCAAAATGTAGATGGAATAAATGACGATGAAGCCACCATTGGGAACCAATTTGTACAAATAAAAATTATTATTCTCCTGACGTTCGTCATTTTGCAATCAAATATCGACAACTTCGATTTCATATAATAAATGCTATTTTTCACCCTTTTGTCAACCTAAATGTCCGAGCTTCGTATTGGATTGTGGTTTTATTATTTTATTTCTATTTATAAAAATGTAAGATTGTTTGTTTGTTTGTTTGTCCCGCATGCGTTCCTATACCGTTTATCCGATTGCGATGAAAATTTGATTCAAATCTTTCATTAACATTCACTGTAAAATAAATTATGATACATAGTGGAATTGCAACGAAGGCCGGGTACCTCTAGTTTCCTATATATTTCTACGCGGCATAAAATAATTGTTCTAAATATAATATAAATATATGTTTACTAACTGATAGCGATAAGTACGCCATCTTCGTGTTGTTTTAGCAATGGCCAAAATGGCACAACCAACTGGAACAAAATATGGCTTAGCCAATGGAAAATTGTGATGGAAGTTGAGAAAATACTTTTATTTTTTGGAAACAATATTGGAGGAAGTCCACATTTTGTTTTGCGCCTCTAAAAAACACTAGCAATAAGTCTAAAAGGTTTTAACATTGTTTCGATGAGTCAAGCTTTGGACATTATTTCTGAGAGATCTCACCTAAATTTTCGGACAAGCGGTGACAGGGGAGGTATAGGTAAACAATATTTTGTGGCCCAGCTGCAACATGACGTGCCACAAATAGTATCATTATATATTTTGTTTTATCACATTGTCACGTCCAATATTTGTATAGTAAAATTTGTATCGGGAAGAAATCAAGGTCAAACGTATTGTACATATTTATTTAGGTTTTTATCTTTCCCAGCTTTTGATATTTAAAATTACAGCTATGCAGCAACGCCTTGACATTTGTACACTGCGTAGTTATTAACATGCCCTTACAGGAAATACGTTGCCGCGTCATTAGTGTGGGATCATCGGATCAAGAGTCAAGGCCTGGATTCCTGATTACGTCCACGGATCCGGATCGGCTCAACTGGGATTGACAACTTTCCGATGTATCATTTCTCATATATAATGGCCCACAGTCATAGAGTAGAGCCCTAAAGCCACGGGTCAATGAGAACCTAGATTGGTTTTGGATCAATCTCGCGTTGTCGATATTGGATCCAATCGATGCACGTAGTCGCACCTAAGGCTGACCCGGCACACTACTAATGGCCAACGCCTACCTGAGCAAACATCTCTTACACGTGACCAAAACTGTGGCCTATTACGATATACGCTCATTACCTAGCCCGTATCAAGCGAACATTGATCACCAAGCCATGCGCAGACATAAAAAACACGCAGACCTACAAAATTCATATTTAGAATATCCAGCCAACTCGGCACTGTACGAAAAACCTTTTAACTCTATAAATCGTGATAAATATTCTTTGCAGTATTTATGTTTTTGACAAGTGAAAAGTTGTTATTATAGCGCAATAACATTAGACAGAGGAGAAAAACCGATATCACAGCACGCCTATGTAGATGAAGCCGTCTGTAGGGGAATTGTGCTTAAGATGACATACTCAGGTAAGATGACACAGGGCTTCTATCTGTTAAACTATACGTACCACAAGTTCCTAGACGACGTTTACATGTCAACTCACATATATTGTCACCACTCAAAACATCAGTGACCGCTCGCTTGCGTTGTTTGGACATGGTGTGCAATGTTTTGATTTCGTCACTCAAAAATATTTTTGTGCTGAAAGTATTTCTGGCGATAAATTTGTATCAGGTACGTTTTTTGTTGTATTGATTACTTTGTTATGAACTGTGATTAATATGGACTATGAATATCGGAGAATTATTTAAGCAACCTCAAAGTTTTAAGTCGCAAAGGCGATAAATATTGTCTACCTCGTGGGGTAAGATGACATATCAACCGTCGACTTAAGATGACATAGTATGTCATCTTACCCTCAAGTTCTCGACGTGTGAGAATACTTAAAAACGATGTTTTATTTACGTTTAGACTCAGATGCTAGACCTGCGAAAGATTTTCCTCAAAACGCTATTGATAATGATGATTCCGATGCGGCATGCCTTTATTGCAACGAATTATATAGCAAATCGAAGCCAGGAGATATTGGGTATATTGCTAATTGTGTAAGCAATGGTGCCCCACTCTATGTGGTGGCGTTGCAGCAAGATCCAAAATGTTCAAGTGTGAATTGTGCACCGATAATTAGGTATGTCAACTTAGACTGATGTGTGTCAACTTACCCACTTGGAGATGATTGGTGTTTTTGTTATTTTATTTCTATTCTATCATTTTCTTTAGCGTCAAAATCATTTTATGTGTTCGTAAATAAACGTTTTTAATGTGTACCCTCAGATTTATTTTTTATCTCCTTTCAATAATCAAATATTTGCCTCCAAACAAAAAGTATGTCATCTTGAGCACAATTCCCCTATCACATCGATGCACATTCATTCCATTGCAGAATCTGTATTGAGTATTGTTATCGTCCGATATGTGTCCAGTTATTATCACTGTTATTGCCAGTTTCCTCGTCTGTGTACTTGAGTGCAATCGATTTGTCAGTGTTGCTTTAATGTTGCAAAGGGTCCGAAATCGGCATTTCCTCCGATCGTTGATATAGAGGTTGGAGGAGAATTTCTATAAATGCGGCAATGCAAGGATTAGATAGTCTACGCTATCTTGAAGGTTGCTGTAAGCGATCCCTGTTGTTTGGTTGCAGAAAGGTGCTACCCACATTCAAGTTGCATCTACCATACCGCTATTCTCCTTAATTGGGGATTGAGGATTATCGGATGACTACCTTAGCTCGAGTCGATGGTATCGAGTGACATTGAGCTCCAGTCATGGGATCTCTTCGGTGCCAGTAGATTGTACACTTTAACGTGTGAGGGATGTTTCAGATTATCGTCAGGGACGTTAGGATGAACATCTCGCATGATCATCCCTTGGTGTATTTCTATCAAATTATCGGTCGATGATCGATGAACTGTCGAATCGTGTAGATAACAGAATGGTTTCCCATACTGGCCTTCCCGTCATTATTACACCACTGTGTGCTTATCTTACATCTGAGAGTCGTGTTTCCAGAGTCAACCCCACAATTGGACCACAGTGGCGTGTTATAGAAATTATCATCCGATAGTGTGACAGTTGTTTTTTGTTGTAAGAGAGAGGATGAACTTTCGATATCATTCAGCGTGCGGAGAAGTTTATTCACAAAATGAGTCCGATCGTATTTTCCTGTCGGGTACCAGGTTCGTTCGACAATCATAAAAGGTAATCAGCTGGCAATCATTGCTATTTCACCGCACGGATACATCCTAATCTGGGAAATCCCGGTCGTGAGATGCCTGGCAGGTCATGGGGTTATTGATGTTGGTGCACGTGGATCGATTAAGATGGTAAGTTCTAGCTGTGAAAGAATGCTGTCAATTTTTCAGTGGTATCGATTTCTCATCAACTGTCCAAAAAGCATGCCACCGTTCGTCAGACCGCGCCAATCCGTATGACCAAATTGTCTGCTGTACTACTCCGAAATTACAGTGGTCCTTCATATTTAAAGTGATTTCAGCGGTATATTGAGTTCCCGTCCGGCGTCGGTGTCGATGTGGTACTGCAATTTCTCTTCGCCCAGTTGCGGACTAGGATTGCTTCGGAACTTCCATTAACCATAAGATCCAGATTCAGATGTGTTGATATTGTTTTTTCAAATGATGAATAGATTGGAATATTATTCAATAGATTGTCGTTGATTGGGTGGCTATGCCTTGGGCATCACTTTGACCACAGTTGCCTTAGTGTTGGTTGCTGACCAACTGCATGGTGCAGCGATTCTATACGAGATGTCACAATGACAACTTGATCGTTGATATCGTATTGCGCACACAAGGGGCTTCTTTTCTTTGTGTGTGGGGCGATGGAAAAATATATGAGAATATAATATTGTCCAATAAAAGTCCGCTACGTCCTCAAAAATATATATTTCGAATCAATACAGGCTCGTTAAGCTCTGAGGCTAAATGCAAAAGATTGGAAAATGATAAATGGAATTTTATAGATGGAAATCGGGCCTCGAATATCCGATAATGTCGCCCTTTAATGATCAAATCCTTTTTTAATTGGGCACTTGGTAATTGGGTTGCATGAAGATTTACGATACTACAAGAATAATAAATAATGTTCACTAGTTGTGCGTTCGCCCGTTAGAATTGACGCGCCATCAGTGGTTAAATGTTCTATTAAAGAGAAAACAATCATTTTTATTAGACAAGAATAAATAATCAAAGCTTTGACGTTCTTAAAGAAAACGTTTAACATACAATTTTCGTAACTTAAAATAGATTTAAGATCATTTCTGAGCGGATTAGTACTATTTTTTACAAAAACCTAATTATTATTTTTCGTCGATTGCTCCTAACTGTAGACAAAAAAAAAATCTACGACATATATACTATCCCATTTTTTATGTCAGGCACATATTTATTATGTCACGTTACACATTTTTCACGAAGTATTAAAACACCGAACGATTATATTTCACAGAAAAGATAGCGTTACACAACGAATCAAAGCTAGATAGAACACGACGATATTCTAGTTGTGTCGGATAAAAAAAATATTCTCGGTGGGAACATTACTGTTTTGCGGGTTCATCGTTATACCCCATTTCATTACATTTCGGAATATTCATCGGGATGAGTTTTATGGATGTATCCATATATATACAAGACCCGATGGGCACCGGAATGTTTCGCGGAAACTCGGTTAACTCGCCGAGCCTCCCCAACCTCCAGTAATGTTTTCACAATTTTACCGCCTCATTAAATGAAGCGGGTGAATTTTTGTATTTAATTTTTTTATTCGCCATTATACCCCGGGGTTTCATCCCCCAGGACGTGGCTTGTATACAATAGTGGCGAATTGCTTGTGATACGAACCCCGGGCGGTGAAGCCATTTTAGGAAAACGATTTTACGAGGCTAAAAATGCCCTGTAGTTTACGGAACGAGATCCTTGAACGAGTTCCTGTGCCGGAAAAACATTTTTTTCCGATATCGAACCGGAAGCCTCGTATATATTGCGCAGCACACACGTGTTTGGGTACATAAACGCATATTACAATTTTCTATGACAGTATTTCTGCTTTCGTTAAAAAATTCGACGTTGCCATAAGACACCATACTCGACGCCTCGGAAAAAAGGAAATCTTATCACATTGATTCGTAATCATCGGTAGCTCACGCGCCCTTGTATCTTCCTCTATAATTCGATATTATCACGTTTTGTCAAATAAATCTTATTTTAATCCAAATCTATATATTTTTCAATGCCAACTTTTATAACATTTTTATCCAACGTCTTCCATGAATATCGCAAAATATAGTGAAATAATATGAATTCTCTACAAAGACGTTCTCTAAAGGCGAATAAAACTACCGAATAGCACGCTTCAGTGAACATATAGTTTTTTGTAAACGCGCCTACGTTCTGCGTCTCAATTTTCGAAATCTTCGCATTCCTGCATGAACGACCGAATTGTGGCAAACTTACGTAAATGTTTTTCTCGATTTTCTTGTGAATCTTATCTAGCTTAGTGACGTGCACACACACACACACACGTGCACATTTATATAAAAATACATATATATATATATACATATAAGTTCAACGGAAAACTTTGCAGTTCAGAAGTTCTCGGACTCTATGAGTTAAACTTTCATACGATATTCGATGTTTTTTTTGGTCTTCACACCAGCTGGAAACAGCGTTACTCGTAAGAAATACGTGGATAATACTTTTGGCCGATATTTCGTCGGACGGTATTTCTTGCTCAATTTTTATTCCAACTTTACGCGAAGGTTTGAGAGAAAGAAACAAAAGAGAAGAAAGAAAGACGCACGATCGAATATATAAAATATCTACTTCACTGGAAGGAGGCGGGTTCGGAAGACCGACAACTTTCGAAAGACTCCGACTGTGATAACTTTGCTCTTCTCGTCGTCACCTACGCTTAAAAACTTTCCCTCTCGGAGATTTTTAATTTTTCTTCTTTACTTTAAATATATTATGCCGTATAAAGCGCTTGCACATCGAAGTACAAAGTTCACTGGATGTACGAAAGGCGATGACAAAAGATTATTAGATACTTCGAGTGTGTACTTCCATAATTCCTTGTCGTCGGAGAATAACGAAGAAGAAGTTAAACAAAAAAAACGCTCGTTTTTCTTCGTTGATATTGCTTCCTCGATCATTACTAGCTAGGTATAGATCTACTTTCATGTCCTGAAGCAGCAATCACATTTTTATTCCCTTTTACTAAAGTCACTCTTTTTCAATCTTCTTTTTTCATCCCTTCTACAGGAACAAAATTTGCAATCGCTTAATTCTCAACGTCTGTGGTACCAGGAAAATTTATCATTTTCACACGCCCATTAAATTTCGTCTAATCGAACATTCTTTCTGCGTACAATTTTCCAACAAATCATGATCGAAAATGAACGAAGATAAACAAGTTGTTTACTTTATTACACGAAAATAAAATTTCACCATGCGACAATAAGTCGGAATTAATACGAGTATCGATGATAAAAGTAGTAATAATAATAATAACGATACTAAGATCTGTTATGTATCAATATTATTGGAAAATATTTTGAGGGGATATCGCGATAAGAAGTGTACGCGTGGAAGGGTAGTCCTCGCGCTAGGGCAGGAAATCGCTTATGGAATCGAGAGGAAGTAACCTGCTCACGGTCCATTGAGTCTGTAAGATCTCCTTTCGCCCGTTTATCCACTTTCACGTCTCTTCCGCATATACCACTCTCGGCCATCCGCATACACATATAGAGACGTATATATATATATATACAAATATACATATAGATAGATAGCGAATATATAGTTGGTATATTTCAGATCGTTTCGCGAAAGGAAATAAACGGAGTGGTTGGATGGGGGAGGGAGGGGGGGTGCATTAAGTCGTTCCTGGTTTTTCCATCACCTCATTTCACGTGCATGATTGATGCAGTTATATCGCCGGTATAAAGGATAAAGTACAATCTCCTCCATCGTTTAATATGCTGAAAAAAAGCTACGTTGTGCCAGACACAAGTCTAAGCGTGTTCATCATTCGCAACTATCCATACTTATCTGCGAGTAGTGTTATCGTGGCTTGTGAATTTTTTACAATCACTGATTTTCGCAAAATGGAAATGTTGGGAGTAATGGTACTTTGTATTTTTTTTGTAGCGTTTTGAAGACGGGACAACATGGGAATTAGGAAACAGAAATTTTTTCTTATTGTAGAAACACAAAATAAAAATTTGAACCTCGAATTATGTACATAAGGTTTTTGAAAAAAGCGCGCGCGGATTAGAATATTACTTGTATTTTTTCCGAGTAGAGACATTTCGAGAATCACACGAATAGGATTGGTATGGAGAAAATAAAAACAAAATTAATAGATGTTATATATTTCTAAAGCTTTAACTAGTTCGGCATTGAAAAGATCTTGTAGTTATTAGTCAAAATAACATCTTTAGTAGGTAGCACAGTGGTAACGTTCGGGGCTCGCACGCAGTGGGCCAGGGTTCGATTCCCACCGGCAGCAATAATTTTTTTTTTTGCTTTTTTTCTGTGCTCTCGGTGGCAAACCCAAACCCACCTAAGAAAAACTGCAGATCCACATGAAGACCAGAGGTGTTGGAAATGGTGTTGGAAGAAGAAAAGTGAAAATTTAAAAACCCGCAAGGTTGTACACGGGAAAAACGTAGAATAACACCTTTCTAATCGTAAAATTACAAAAAGTTCCTTTCTCCCGAATTCTTGCATTTTGAAAATTCTGTTTTTCGAATCCTTCGGCGATAAGCGTCATTATTATAAGACCTTTTTACATTCATTTGGCCAACATTTTCAACAAACAGTACTGGACTTAAACAAGACAATCCAATAATCGTTTTGTACTTTTCAATGACAATTTGCCAAAAATTGCTTTCGAATATTTTTTAACCCGTGCGACAATTCATTGAAATATACGAGTCGAGTGTTTTTAGAGAGAACGACATTGATGTGACCATCACGTAGAAAATAATCAAGAGAAAATTTAAACTTTGCGAAATTGCTTGCTTTTATTTCTTCCTGTAACGTACGTAAAAGATGGATTATGTATCAGTTACGTTACTTTCATTAGGAATGTCTGAAGATACGAGTGTGACTACTTAGAAAATTAAGTTTTATGACAACACGTATGCTTTTGCGTCATCAAATTGTTGGGAATCATTATTATTATTTGTATTAATAAAGATGTCCACACGCGGCCGAATACAAGTTCCGGTGATTATCATTTTTATTTGTACCGTTTTATTTATTTGTATATATAACAGTACCCTAATAAACAAAAGAAAGATAAATATCACAGTTGGGCTCCAACGTTCAAGTTGTTCGAAATTTTCGAAAAAACAATAAGAACATTAAGATATCACTAAATACTCGTAGGACAACAAAGACAGCCGAAAATATGAGTGACAGGGAAAACAACGCACATCGCAAACCGAACGACATGTGGTGGTATCTGAGAGCAAAACAAGCAACAATGGCAAAGAAAAGGCGAAATTGAAAAGCTTGAGAGCAGAAAATGCCGTTTAACGTGGACAAAAACACTATAACTTTATATTTCAACGACCATTTATACGGTTGTAGAAAAATATGTACGTGAACGAAATTTTTCCTAGCGTTTAAGGTGACTTAAAGTTTTATTGCTTTTTTTCTCTTCAAAACGTAATTTTATGTACTGAGACGATAAAATGGGCATTGTGGAATGGTTATTGTTTCTTAGGCACTGATCGTTTCTTAGGCATATAGCAAAGGATCATAATGCGTTGGAACAAAAACCTGTAAGTACATTTTCCTGCCGCTTACACCTTCTTTGTAATTGACATTGAAGTCATAAATGGCACAATGCACACAGCTTCCAGACACACCAAGATTTAAATACAGTTAATTTCTGATAACTTTTCCAAATAAAAATCTTAGCACTCAGGGTTTTGTAATGCCCCCTACTTCCCCCACCTCCGATTGAACTAGGTAACTATTTTTCCTTATTTATGTTGCAAATAAAATCTGACCCTTTCTTCTTTCACGATTGATTCTTCTATTTTTGAGAATTGCAACTGGTTCACCCATATGAGCCATTCTCCAAAAAAAAGCAAACAATGTAAAATAGTTGCTTCCCCTAGCTCGTGAACCCTCTGTACCTATTTCAAATCCGGAAAAACCAACAATTCATCAATAACCCACAAAAACGTTTTTGTTTACTGCTGTAACTGCGTATTCCGGGCAAAAGCCATAAACCGATTGAGTTGGAATATGTTGAACCTATAGGTCGTTTAGGAGAGGTTTTTTGCTCTTTTTGTATCATATATCCTGAGTTGCCCGTTAGATATCGTAACGGTATATATCACCTATATAATATGCATACACCTATATCGTTATATGGATAAAACATTGGGACACAGAGGTTCTCGGTATGCCATGCATACCACCGGGATCAGTTTTGCGAAGGTGACGGGAGGTAGGCGGCAGCTATCGTAGGCATTGGCCGATTCCATTATAGGGGTTGCATGCAGAAATGTTTATTTTACGAGTTTCCATCAGGGAGCGGTGCCTATCGGGGTCCGATCCGGCATCAATCTAACCCACCCCTCTCGTTTCTCTACGCACATAAACCGGGTTTCGCTAACGCCCCCATGCACCCCTCTTTCACCCCTCTTTCGCTCTCAGCGTTTGCTTTTGCACTCGCACGTTTTCGAGAGCAAATTGTGCGTAGGCACAATTTGCTCTCGAAATTGGAAAATCAAAAAGAAATACGTTGCTGCTCTCTTTGCCATCTCCATTCAGTGCCACGGGGTATAATATTCCTATAATGAACGTTTCGCGGCTGGAGTGCCGTGTTGAGTGTGACGCGAGGTGGGACCGTTTGAACAATCCTCTGTATGAACACGTTATGAGCGAGAGAGACAAAGAGAAATCAACATCACGACTCTCTCTCGGATTGCTCGTGCGTGAGTTTCTCTCTAAACGAGAACCACAACGATAGCGAGGGGCTCGATTAACGAGTCGGAGATATATTTCAATGGACGCATTTGAGCTTATCGATTATACGAGCTGTTATGCCCGAAATGGGACCAAATTTCCTACCGTTTGTTGCTTCACTTTAACCCGTAAAAGAGGTCCTACTTATAACGATGAAGGTGTGGTGATTTAATGTACGAGAGGTTCATTCCTTCCTTACCGACGGAGATAAATATTGCCAACTTCGAAATTACGTTGCTATTATCTCACGTTATTTTTCCTGTTTTAGGATCGTAATCTTGACATTAACGATACAAACAAATTTCTAACCATAATTTAAATCTTGGTTAATCGGACAAATTTGTCTTCATTGACAAATGTAGAAACATCTTTTTTTATATGCAAAAACAGAATAAAGTTTGTCAAATGGCTTAAAAACTATACAATATTTAATAATAATTGGCCTTTATCGTTTTTAATGAATGGCTTTGAGTTCAAGGATTTTTCGAGTATTTACTTCATACTTTCGAATACTTTCTTAACGCAGGACTGCCTTACTGTGATGGGCAGAAAAATAAGTTTTGATTCATGATTTTTTTAAGTTCACTTAATTACTTTTTGGGCTCAATAAAAGATATGTTGTTCCACATACATTACAGTAGAATCAAGTAAGTTTTTATTGGAAAACAAAATACAATAGTTACAGTACAATAAACTTTCCGTTCGAAACCACGTTTTTCGAACTGGCGCGGACGATAACTCGAACAATAACGGGCAATAACTCGAGTTAATAATGGACGTTCTGCTCGTTATTTCGTTACCTATAATTCTAAAAGTTATATAGAGCAATAGTTGTCTTTGTGCAGAAGATAAGGGAAATCCACCGCACTATCTTCCCAACAAAATTGATAAAATTGTTGCAACGCAGGACGTTCTAAGACACGACCTTCAGTAATGAAGAGCCTGCAGTAATGAACGACCTTATTAGTTGTTTTTTACAACTTCTACATTTACGCGATTTTACGAACTTGACCTGCAAAAATCTAAAGAGAAGTTATCGCGATTTCTCGACGGTTATTAACGAAATAATAAATGGAATACGCTTCATTAGCGTCTAACAATTCTGGAGAAAGGATATATAAATTGATTCCGATGACAAATGTAATTGTTTTGAACCGGAGAATTTGCCGTCGACGGTAGGTAATTTCCAAAGAAAGAAACTTCGATATGTCGCGACCATTTTTCTACCCTTTACCATGGCCACATGCTTCAAGAAAACTTATTGACCCTTTAATTGATAACTACATTGATGCAATTATCTCGGGCTCTACAATGTTGTTTATACTTTTTTAATTAATTGAATTCCAATCTAATTAAGATCTCTCGTCTTGTTCCATTCTGACTTAAAAAAAGAACAGTGAGGACACGCTCGCCCGAGTGACTTTAACCACCGTGAATGTTTCGTCACTCGAAACATCCAACATGTCGCGTCGTAACGTGCAGGAACGTTCGCCATAACCCATCGATTTTATTAGAGTGTCAAAATAGTCATGGCGACCAAAGTCGCAAGCCGTAAACAGACATTGAAGACAATCGCGAAGTACCGATTAAACTTGAAAGATCGTCCTGTAACTTATTTGATGCGTTGAACATAAATCCGAGAGGATTATAGGTCTATTCACAGATCGTAGTTGTTATCATAGATAAAGCTCGATTATAATATGACTTTCAGCATTCCACCACTATCGTCGATCGTGAACAAGGGAGGTCAAGAGGACCTCTAATAACGTGCAAATAAATATAAAATATTGTTACCGCGAGATTTTTAATTAGTTAATTTATCAATTCGATTAACCGACAGATTTGCAACACATTTCTTAATGTTAATTCTCAAACATTAACACTATTTTGCATCATATCGTTACCCAATTAATCGACTTCCAATAAATATGAAATATTAAACGTACCACAGTAGGTCAAACGACAGTTTTCGAATGGTTTTTTTAATTATGCGTTCTATATTATCATTTTGTTACTAGAATTAAGGACTTTTTCTACAATATAAATATAATTAGTTTCTTAATATCCCTGTGAGAATATCAAACACAATTTCTTTTATGTTTGAAATAATTTGGTAAGTATTGAAATTCTATAAATACTTTATTATTCAAGTACTTTAGCCAACTAAGAGTGCTTTAGCCACTCCCCTTTGTACTTTTAAGTACACTGCTCGGGTCAGAAAGTCGGAAGAATCGACTTTTTACGTCGGGAAAAGAATGTTACGAGGAAAATGAAGAATTTTTATATAGACCACAAGTAACAGATTGAAGGTAAATAATGAGTTTTTTTTTATACCTACGCGTATAAAAGCTGAGCGTTGAGACTGTAAACGCTTGATTTCTAAAACGGATTTTTCAACTCTGCCTTGATTATAGAATTCAAAAATTGACGATTCGTTCGATGTGAAATTTAATTTACACATTTCAATGATCGTGAATTTCTCGATTTTGGCCAAAAAAATATGAAAAATCTATTTTCTGTATGTTGGAAGCGACCGTACGACCGCAATAATCGAACGATATGGGCAATATCATAAATATTTTCGCAGGAAGAAGAAAGCACTTAATTTTCAAAAAAAAAAAAAAAAAATTGCTACATATCACCAAAACAGAAAGAAAGCCCGAAAATGATAATAACGTCAACGAATCTTTCCTAACTTTTTGATGTCTTGATATTCACATTTTGAAATGATAGAGATTTGTCTTTTTAAAATGATATACTTTGTCATTTTATTCTGATTGAAGGAACTAATAAAAATTAACAGGTTTTTTTTCAATTAATTTGTTTTTCATCAACAATTCATTGATTTTATTGAGGTTATTCAGGTTACTCCATTGAGCCAAATTTAAGTTATCGGCCGTTGCAAAAAAAGGAATAAGGTATAACTTGAAAAATAATAAAAATAAAAAGAGTTTTAATGATCAAATCTTTTTTCGTTAACTCCTTTTCGAGTTTGTGCTAGGGTAATATCAAAAACATATCCTTTAATGAGCTCACTTTTCCTGATTATCCGAAAACACTTATTTGAAAAAGTCATGTGAAAAAATCTAAAAGTTTCACATTAAGTTCCTGGCACATTTTTTATTCAGTATTTAATTATCTTTTATATGAAAAGAGTGCGTTTTTATTATTAGCTCTGCGAGTTTTGGGATAATTACATAAAATAACAGCCGAGTTATATACATTTACTATTTTTAAAATTAACCTTAAACAATGAAAGAGTTTAACAAAAACGTTAGCACTTAAAAGTTCTTGCGTATTTGTATGTACAATCAACCCGAATATAAATAAAAAAACAAATTTTTGTATAAATTTCGTTTCTACATTAGCGACGGAAAGAAAATTACTTCAAAGGAATAATTATACAGCGAACGATGCATTATTATTATTGTTTTGCTTATTCCACGGGTGCCGAAAATCA
Organism: Netelia inedita; assembly: GCA_964017225.1. Lineage (NCBI taxonomy): Eukaryota > Metazoa > Arthropoda > Insecta > Hymenoptera > Ichneumonidae > Netelia > Netelia inedita. The sequence goes on from OZ024922.1 coordinate 17,935,785, forward strand.
GCAAATCAATAACGCAATTATTTCAAATCTACAGTTTATCGTTCTCTTACATTTGTTTATTTAAAACAAACATTTCAATTTTCTCGTTCCTTCCCCGAGTGCTGATTTTTTTTCTAAAATAACTAAAACAAAAATTAGCACGTACTCAATTTTTTCGAATCAACGAATTGTTGATTAGAAATCAATTTTAACACTTAAAAATATATTTTTTAAAGTAAATTTTTATTTCATCTCTATTTTAATAATAAACGTTTTTAGTGGCTATCGTGTAAACAATCCCTTGTTATTTTTTATAACAATATGCATCCAGTATGAAATGTTAGAACCATCGACCTGGCGTATCAATTTGTTCCGTGGGTATCCATTTTTTCACACACGGCCCTTGTGTACGTACCAACAAGTATAGCGCACACACGTACCAACGATGAAAAGTTTCTGCAGACTGTAGGCCTTTCAACGCATCAATACCCTCATTCTTGCTGCGGAAATTTCGTCTATACCTACCTGCATACCTAGTCTCGTTCCCCAGAAACTGCGCATATCCCAGTTCTATTATCGTATTCTCGTTGTACCGGAGGCTGTTATCGCCGCTGTTATAACCGCTCGTAGAGCCTGTATATATATATATGTATATATATGAAAGAGAGTTGAGCAAGGGCAGCCGGGCTGCAAGTACACCGGGGTTGAAAGAAAGCACGAGAGCGAAATCCAGCGAAAAAATAGATTCGACGGTAAATAGGAAGGGGAAAGCAGCTTATACATATTAATATACGTGCATTTTTTGCCAAACCGACCTCTGATCATTCAGAATTTGGCTCGTTATATTTTATAATGTTCTTTGAAAACTGGATGGTGCTGCAATATTTACTTTTTTTTCAAAAATCATTTGCGAATCCATTCAAAAATTGGTATTTTTAGGTAACAAAAGGATTCCAAAGACTTATTAATAATTTCAAGGTAAATAAAATTCTCAATTATTCGCATCAAATTTTGTTCTCGTTTTGTGATTTTTGAGATTCAGTTGGGATGAAGGAAGATTCGATTTTCCAACCGCTAGCCCAAGCTTCCGACAAAATATAGCACCGTACCACGTTTCTCAATTTCAAATTCAAAATAATTTTCTAAAATATTTACGCTAAAAACATTAATCGCCCTCTTAACAACAATGGGCTATGAAGATTCGAGTTATAATTTTTTCTATTTTATTTCCACAAATTTTACTATTATTATGTATGACATGTGAATATTTTCTCATAAAATAACGTGATTTGAAAAAAATCGTAAAGAAAAATTAGAGTTTTTTTGAGGTGAAAGAATAAAAAAAATAGTAAATCTGGATTGGGTCGGTCAAGAAGAGGAGTTGAACGAATTTGATGGAATGTCCCTTACGTATATTATTACACGTGTGTGTACTCATACCAACCGTTCGTGATGTAGGGAAGCTTCGAGAAAGTGTATATATATGGATTTTGAACGTGCGATGAAGCAACAAAGAGAAAACCATGGAAATGCTTGGAGAACGTGAAAAATAAAAGGAAAGTCGTCTCGTTCTTTTACCCTGTTTTCCCCCTTTTTCACTCTCTTCGCGCCCTTTCTCTCTCTCCCTCTGTCTCTTTCTTCATCTACTCACTCCCGAGGCCGTTCTTACCACGCCACTCACACGTGCCTGCGTGCACGAAGCGACCTGATCTGGTGCTCCCTATAAAAGTTAATATTGGCTTTATGTTATCGCAGCGTTTCACCGTTTCAGCGTGCTGCTCGCGAGTAACATCTAGCGGGGAGAGTAAGAGAAGTGGTAAGTGGTGAGAAAGACGGGTGGGAAGAGAAAGAAGAAGAAGAAGAAGAAGAAGAAAACGTAGAAGATGAAGAAAAAGAGGAGGTTTGACGTTCGAGAGTTTCTGTAAGCCTGAGTTTTCTTTCCAGTGAGATACAACATATATAATGTATGTATATGTTCACATATTTTTTGCTAGAGCCGTGTATATGCAGCTATCGATACCCGTATTTGACTTGTTTTTCTGCCCACTGGGTGGAGAACGAAATGACGCTAAGGTCAAAATTGTAGTTGCCATGACATAAAAGTTTTTTTCTTTTTTTTTTCAAGTAAATATTAAGTGTATGCAATATTTTTATTATCTATCAATTGAAATTCGAAACTAAAATTACTACAGAAAAAATTGTGCTGAAGGCTATTTATGGGAGAAAGAACAATGATCAAAACTGGATGATATTTAGTATTTGATTTGTTCCAACCAGGGAAATTAGAGGAAAGGAGTGTCAACTACGATCTAAAACGCGTAGTTAAAAGAATATACACGTAGTGGCGCTATCAGTAACTGACCAATCGCAAGGACCGATAAACAAACCATCGGAGTAACATAACTTAAATCTGTACACAATGTACGAACACTCTTCGACAGATTTATTTTTATCACTGCGTGATATTTTCGATACGATGCACAAATAAAAATTACCATTATCATTAATATTATTGTTCCTGATGTTTCCTTTTTATGCTTATTAAAAAAGCAGATGTAAAAAAAGTTTAGTATTGATTAAATAATACTTTTATAAATAAGATAAGATATATGTGTATCTCACGACGAATGAACGACATAATTTTTGATTGTATGTGTCAATTTGTTTCTGCGAGCTCGATATTCCATTTTGTCAAAATTATTATAAATGGTTAAGAGTTTCAGAGCGTTACTTATGTATCGAGTCTCTTGTGTACTGTTTTGATGCGTAAGCTCAGATCAACTATTCAAAATCACAGGCTTCTATTCTATACGAGCTTCAGATTTTGAACCAATACCCAGACTCTCCCCGTTTTCGCTGCTACAATTTACTAATCTGAAAAAATTGTAAAAATTAAATACGAATGCAGAAACTTGGTTTGAATTAATTTTGTAAAACAACATCACACAAGACAATTGCAATAAGTTAAGTTCTTTAATTCATCGGTACACTGGGAAAACACAGCTTTTATAAATAATAATAATGAATTTAGACCTACAGCTTCGTTATTAATTTCTTTGTAACAACACGTCTGAAAAAATTCGTATAAACAGTATAAACCATACGCTCAATTGATATATCCGAAATGTCAAAATAGGCGGTTGATGGCTACCTAGTAGAAATACTGCTATTGATCAGCCATTGACACTCGAGGTCACGCGAGAGGTGAAATCTGTAAGCCTTCAACGGGATACACTTTGTGACGCTTTTTCCGCCCCATTCATATGGGAGTTGACACTCCTTTGCTGTAGAGACCCTGGTACCAATTCACAAAAACAAAAGAATCGAAACAGCCGTGATATAAGTATAGGGGTGGGTATTGGCTTGCTTTTGACCATACTGTGAAGTCACGTCGTTTTCAAAACCACAAATGTCGCAACATCGTGTTCGCCGAAATAAATAAATGAATGAATTAAATCAATATATCTTGCTTCCAATACAAACAAATGCTAAATTCATATAAAAGTCTCACGATGGTTCTCATGATGTAGATTTGATTATTTCTTAAAAAATATCTTGAGTTTTTGAATTAGTTAAATGCTTTATTAAAGAATTTTATCAAATTTGACTCTAGTTTGTTTCTAGACAATTATTTATGAATTTTTTTAGTATTTATCATAACACGATTATAGTGATCAGATTATAAAAGATAATGTGATAAAAAAATTTGTTTAAATATATTCGCGCTCCATCTCGTTGTAATCCATATGAGACCATACATTGTATTATTGCAGATCACGATCTGTCGAAAAATACCATTGGTTCGCCCGCACACGCTGCTCGCAGATAGAAAAATCGGGAAAACGTTATTTTCATGTTTTTAGATTTTCACCGGCATAGCCTCGACAGAGGGCGTTTCAAATATCGAGATTGTATGATCAGCAAGTCACGCTCTATGCAAAGAAGGATCGACATTCCCCCGGAGATTCGTTGGAGTGGAGAGAAAAAAATGATATTTTCACGATTTTCGATTTTTCACCGAAACGAGTTCTTATGTTTGTTTTTTAGACGATATCTAACCCCCGCCTAAAGGACACGTGCTGGTCACATGACATGAAAAATATTTGCGAAAGGAAATTTCAATATGGGTGAAGTTAAAGCATTTTATTATTTCAAAAACCGATGAAAAATCATTATTCCAACGAATGTTGAATTGCAATCTGCAATGGTATAATCTTATTATTCATATGGGTTATTTTTGGTCGACGTATTTTTTACCTACTATGCTATAAAATTTCCAGAAAATTCACAGTTTCGTTGACTCATCTCTTAAAAAGCTACGCAAGAATTAAAAAAAATAATTTGTTCATATATGTTTTTTTTAAATCGAGCATGCTTAAAGTATAGTTTACGTTATGTGTATAGCTATACATAAGATTTTATAACTTTTGAGCGAAAGGTCCAAAAAAATAAATAAATAACGTAAATTGACACTGAAAAATAGAGAGGGAAATATCCCACAACGGCGCATTTGAAATTTGTAGCAAAATGGTTATCGCTTTCTGTTGTTCGATTTGCAAAATTGTCACAATAGGTTGCGGTGTAAGCCTGGATCGATTTTCACCATGAAATAATAAAACTGCTCAGTACTCAGGCTTAAGCTGACGCATAAAATCGACCCTTTGCAGCAATACTCCCTTCCTCGTCCTCAAATTTTGTTTAGAGTGGAGAATGACTAAAGTAGAAGGGATATTTCTCGATCTTTTATAACAAATCTATTTGGAGCGGACAACAGTGACCCAGGTTTACAGGGTAAGTGTTAATTATTATTTTCTATTTCGTTCAATCGCTACTAATTCATTCTTTTCAATCATCATTTATTGTTATGAATTGTCTGTTAATCAATGATTAACAATAATTTTTCTATCATTGGACATGTTACAACAGGAGATGCATAATTCTGCAGCCGTTCCTCAAGGAACAAACATGAGAGCAACATTTGATATAATTCTTAAGTCAAGTCGCATGATATAAAAAAAAGATCAAGGATTTTCGAGCAACTATTGAGACAGGAAGAAAACTATAGATAGGAATATCGGATTTGTGTAGAACTTGGAACCACCCCCAAATTGCTACCTGTGTGTATAATATTTACATAGATAGGTGATGTATACTTACATATAAGTAGTAGGTACAGAACTGTCCCAACTATTTGTATGAACGTACGCATATATATAAATACATGTATAGGATAGGGAGAGGCATAATACACAACACAAACCGGAAACAGGAGGAGGGGAGATCTTGCAATACACGCCGATATGTATCCATACGTTACCTTTTTCATCCGTCTGGCAGGAGCCCAAGAGGACGGCCGTAGCCACCAGTAACATCAGCAGTCCCATGTCGCCGAGAGATCCCACGGGCTACCTCGTTTCTTTTCGTACTCTTCCTTCCTTTCGTCGTCCCTCTTTCTCCTTCCCCTCTTGCTCCTCCCGTATTTCGTGTTCCGGAGTACCTTATGCGGATCCTCCCTTCCTTTCTCCTCCTACGCCTCTTTTCTTCTTCCAGTTTGCTCCGCTTCCCTGACGCTCTTCAACACGATGTCCGCGACCTTACCACCCCACGCCTGTTTCTCTTTTACTTCAAATCCAGCCTACAGGTATTCATATTTACCCGACAACCAAGTATTTGTGTTATTTTTTCCGGTGTTTTCTCACGCTTTGTTTATCTTCCCTTCGTGTCGTCCATTTCGTGGTGTCTACTTCCTCACTCTCTATTCGCTCCGATTCGATTCTATTCCTTTCACTGAATCTTCCCGCGCGTTCTTCCCTCCCTCTCTCTACTCTCCCGTGCGCTGGTGTCTGAAAGACCAAAGCTTTCTATCGCTATTCCTCGCACTTCTTCGCGAGATAAAGTTTCGGGATAGATGGGCTTACCAAAGCGTACGAGCCTTAAGCGGCATCGATCTCCTCACTCCCTTCGCCTAGCCTCTCCCGGATTGCCTCACCACCCCACTTGCCGCGGTGATACGCGCGCTTCGCGGACTCGCTCGTGCTTATATCCCTTCCCTCTCTCCTGGCTCCTACCCACTTCTCCACCGACCCAACGCCGCTGATCTCGGCCGTGTGCGAGCAGAAAAGGCCACAGCGTCACGTCGTGTTATTTATGCCGGGCCATAAACTACCTACTTTCAAGGAGCGTCATTTTCGTCGGTTTTTTTTTGCTATCTTTTGTCTTCTTTTTTTGGCGTTTCGTTTGTTTTTCCTTTCTATTCTTTTTGGCCTTACCAAGAAAAGCTGCACGTTCTTACAGTCCTGGGCGTTGATGCTCGTTGATGCTGCCGATGGAAGCTCGGATACCTCCTCCTCTTGCTCTTCGTCCTACACCACCACCACCGCCGCCGCCTCCACCACCACCACCACTACCACCACTACCACCACCACCACCACCACCGCCACCACCGCCGCCGCCGCCGCCGCCGCCGCCGCCCACACCACCACCACCACCACCACCACCACCAACCCCACTACCACTACCGCCACCACCTCTCCACTCGGCCTTTGTGCTCGAGGCTCCTCGCTTCCACCTCGAAACTCTTCGGGAATACAAATTCAGCATCGAGTACACCCCTTGCGAATATGGGGCGCGCGAGAGCTTTTGCTACACGGACGCTTGAGCGATTAGACCATTCTTCGTTTTATCTCGAATCACGCTTCTTCTATATATATTCATATACATTTATCTCAAGTTTTTTCTTTCCATTGAAATTCGTTAGTCGATGGTGTTACATCCGCATCTTAGGGACCTCAATTTCCTTCTTTTGTTTTCTTTAATTTGTTTTCTCGTCTTTTTCTTCCATCCGCTCGATCATCGCATTCTAACCGAGACCAAGCGATAGATCCGCATGGGGATAATCGTGTACACGTGTACGGCACAATTCCCTTTACTCTTTTCTGCTCGCCCACCTTCGCGCACTACTTCACAGAACTAAATCGTTACCACGGCGAAGATCCCACGAGGATTCCCACATGGCGCGTGCGATCTGTCTCATCGGTTTTTTTCCTTCTCTCTTAGCATTTGATCTCTTTCCGTACTTCACGTTCGTTTCCTCTCTCTCTCTCTCTTTCCCGTTTCAATAATTCACACTCCCTCGAGAAATCCTGCTTACGGCCCCGCAGTCACGTAAGTTTATCTGGATAACAGAGAAAAAGTCGGAATGAAGTTATGATTCATTGTCAATCTTGCATACGAGTGTTTATGTGATGTTTCAGATTTTATAGTTATCCTACGCCAACCAGATAAAGATGTGAAATGTGTACTTTGCCAACATCAACTACAAAATAATCTTTGCTATGACAATTCATGGTGATGGTCCCACATTTTACCAAGACTTGCACCATTTTTACTGATAATATATGTATACCAAGTGCTTCCACCCCCAAATATCACACCCAGTATTGTTTCGTCCCTTTTAAATCGAGCACCCCGTATATTCCTCAATTCATTGAAACTACAGACCGGATGCTGCATAGCTTTTAAATGGAACAAACGGTCGTATATTATTGGTCACTTGTCACGAGTAGGACACTCGATATATGTTTCACCCCTTTTAAATGTCACACCCAGTATATATTTCATCCCTTTGAAATTAGACACCCTGTAGATTCTTCGTCGTTACAAAAACTAGCACCCCGTATGTGTTTAAACCATTTCAGATTGAACACCCGCTATACCTTCCTCAAGATTTGTACAATTCAGCGACTGCAAAGTCATTTGATAACATGGAAACAATCGAGCTTTTATCTTCGTACTCGAACCTCGAGCTTTTTTCCAATCGATGATTGGAATACATCGCATAAGTAGTTTTCAATTAATTTCAATACCAGCTCTTATTATTTTTCGTTCGAGAAAAATTGTCGTTTCGTCGAGTGTTCTCGTTTTACTCTTTCCATAATAAACCACAGAGCGTATGGGGTTTCTCCGTGATCTTATAAAGTACAGTAATCACCTATGCTATCCAAGTTCCGAATTCGAAGGAGCCGTAAATTCACAGTGCACAAAGTCGTCGCTAAGTTTGCCACGCACCTAAGTTTCGAATCACTTCGGCGCATACTCTGGACCGATTCTACCCTTGCTCTACTCTCCACTTACCACACGTCCTCTCAGTAAGCTCCACGTCCTTGTCGTCACTGTACTCTCAAACCCACGCGACGTTATGACACACCTAGCCCAACATCAACTAACCTTCCCACCGGTTTTCTCACAGGCCAAAGAGATTCTGCTCTATCGACGAGAGCATATCTCGTATGCCCATTGACGATGTAAAGCGAGAAGTGAGAACCTCTTCGAACTCGAGATAGATACTGTATTAGCGTCTCGAAGGACTAGTGAAACTCGGGAATAAATTTACGGTGAATGAACGTTGTTCTGTACAAAGTACGAATAATTTTCTCAAGGATCCTCAGCTATAGGATGTTTCAATGTCGTTACCAATTTCCAGCAACGAAGATTTCGTTACGACGTGAAATACAATTTACCCAAGTTTATCAGTAATTTGTATCAAATAGTTACATTGTGCTTTACGTTTAAATCATGGCGAAAACGTAATTTTTATAAAGTTTAATTTGTTTTTGTTTAAATTGTGAAAAAAAATCTTCGTTCATGGTAATTAATTCATAATTCATCCGTCGCGAATTATATCGAGTATTTTATTTTATCGATAAAACGACAATCTCTGCACCAATTTCGCGTCGCACCATATAATATACCAAGCCTGGTTCTAGTATGTTATTGCATTTCGTGCTTCTATCGATATTTCGCGAAAATTCCAATTAGGAATCCCGAGCTGGCCAATCAGGCAGAGTGACTGAATCGGCCATTGAGCTCCCAACCACTGAAATTTCCCTTGTTTTATTCCGCTTACTTTACGCTACAGGGATATATATGCCTTTCTTCATAAAATAAAGCAGAGTTCGTATTACCCCCACCAAAACCCGTTACAACAGACCGCCCCAGCTCTTTCCGTCGTCTCTCGGGATTTCCGTCACGAACGACAAAATCCGAGGTCAGCATTTACACGAAATATTCTCTCATTTAATTTATCTCTCTTTCTCTTTCTTTCTCTCTCTTTCTCCCTCCCTTTCTCTTTTCACTGCGTCCGAAGCACCCGGTATATAAAAGAACAAAAAATGGGAGAAAATAATTAAAGAATCCTTTCGCTGCGATGAAACGGAATAAGCAAAAAATATGCTGTCTCGTCGGAAAACGGTAATGGATTGTAAACGTAATCCCCAATTTCTTGATTTTTCACGGTCATATCGGTTCTTATAACTAAAGAGATGATTAATATTGCACCAATTCGATCATTTAATTCGTGTATCATTGTCAGAATTCTCTTTTACAAAATAAATGCTTATTAAGACGCCGTGCTTTGGGAAAATATTTGGCACTTATTATCCCAAAGTGGGTGAATTTTCAAAAAAAACAAAAAAGTAATTTTAGAAAAGCAAAAACGAAATATCACTAAATCCTCCGCTATTATGTATGATTTTACGCGTTAAAACAATTTTTTTTGTCGATTTATATGTATGAGCCATGTTTCCATTATCGCGAGAAATCAGTTTGCAATTTTATTATTCGAATGCATGAACGTTTTATTATACTTTAAAGCTTTTTTTATGAAACCATAATAGCACTGGCCATTTTGATTAAATCTGCATAATCTGTATTCATTGAAATTCTGGTAAATAAAAAAAATATGTAAAATATCGTTTGTGAATCAAAAAACTGGTCAAACAAATTAACAGCCAATTATTTTGAAATACTACGTGAACTGGATAGTAATGTCGTTTCCGTGCAATATTCATTTGTCATTTGTCAACTCATTGCGTACCTCAAGTCTTGCCCAAGACATTTTAAGGTTAGAGTGACTTGTTTGTGGTGGTGGTTGAGTGGTTGTTTACTTGTAAATAATCAAATATTTTTTTTTTGCAATTTAAGGTAAAGTGGCCAGCCAAAAACCAGAAGAGATACATATCTGGCATTGCATACCTACTTTTTGAGTTTCCCAAGGATAGTAATGCAACAGTTGTTATCAAAAACATTTGTAATGTTTATCCAAAAGAATTAAACGTTCATAAATGGCAAAGATGATTTTCTAAGTTAAAATCTAGTAATTTTTACCATTCCGGCTCGCTTCGTTCAAGTGATTTCGTGTGTGCAGTGCAGTATTCGCGGAAATGTTCATTTTTAAGTGCTAAAATCTGGACAAACGATGAATGCAAACCTTTACTGTAAACAATTGGTTCGCGTAAATTAATCTTTAATTGAAAAGTAGTCAACGATTGTCAATAGAAAAGGTGTTATTTTGCAATACGATAATGCAAGACCACACTGCGGAAGGCAAACCCTCGAAAAAATTAATGAATTAGGGTAGGAGGTATTGCCTCAAACACCATACTCGTTCGATATTGGGCCATTGAATTACCATTTATTTTGATCGCTACAACACTTTCTAAGTGGACAAAAATTAAAAAATTTGGATGCTGTTGAAAATGCCATCTCCAAATATGTTGCTCAAAAAACTAAATTTTTACCGATCCGGCATTGAAAATGTGCCCACTAAATGGCAAAAGTTTGTTAATAACGAGGATGATTATATCATTGATTAAAAATACAAAATTTTTAAACATTTATTTGCTTTAATTTAATGTGAAAAAAATGATATTGCTTTTCGCTCCCCCCCCCCCCCCCCCCCGCCCCGCGAATATAAAACCAAAATAAATTATATTTACAAAAATTTAATAATAATTAATCTGTACCAAAAAAATATAAATACATGTATATATATATATATATCAAAGAATTTAGCGGTATTCCAATTTCGAAAACTGTGGAAATGATCTCTTTCCAATATTACAATCCCGTCGGAGCAACGGCAAAAAAAATATCGCCCGTTCGCAGACTTTATACGAGCTATTTTGGAGTTGACAAACGCAAAAGCTTTGATGAGTAACGGCCCCAAAAAATGTTTTTTTCTGCAGCCCCGATGTGCACGACATCGTTTTATTCGGAGAGTATGAAAATAACAACGTTCGTTTTGACATATGTCGGATCAGTTACTCTCACCGTAGGTGGAAGTGACCTCGCCCAATCATGAGCGAATCGGGTCAACAACAATATAAAATCGAGAGTTACGCTGATGAATCAAGTTCTCCTGTAATGCCTCGCGCATCTATTCCCAATCAAATATACTACGGATAACATTGACTTATTAACGTTGGGGCAAGTTCGATCAGGTTTCGATTATATTTTCACCTCGATTATAATTTCGACATTCTTTTATTTGCTCTGATATGGTTTTTTCTTAATTACCTCGACATCTCAAAGCCACGCTGAAACCGATACGAATATTGGGTTTTTTATACTTGTTCGATAGCAATTTAGAGGAAACATACCAAATTTGAAAAAAAACAAACAAAAATAAGCAATGGCCCCGTCACAACACGGTCATTGGAGCGAGCCACTTGGTGCCCTCATCTATGATATTCACATGCTTAACCTATATCAACCTGGATGAGCAAATGGGGTGTTTAGAGTTCAGGCACGAGAGATATCAGTGCTGTCACCAGTGGTGTGGATCATCAATAGCTTTCTCAAGTTGGAGCGTGAACTACCATGCCGAAGGCTATATGGCGCCAGCCAAGTGGTATCGCATTCTCAAAGACACCCTTGGGACACCAAGCAATATCAACGGAGTACCTCGACTCCACATCCGGGACTCCATGTAAGTTCGATCGCATATTTTCCCGGACGTACTACTAAAAATTAGTCACCTTAGCAGATAAGACTGCCTCACGAGCTTAATCGAGCCCCGATCCAATCCGATCTGACTCCCCAAAAGGGGAAGGAAATATCGGACATGGTATCAAAATCAAAATCAAAATCTGAAAACGTTTTCATTTATTTGTTATTTATTGGGTAAATGGTGGACGGGAGGAAATTGCAATGAATAAAACAATGGTGGATGAATGACAAAAAACAGAGACCAGATCGGCACTGGATCCCGATAAATCCTTGATGAAGAAGAAAGAATGACTCTATAGGTAGATACTTGATCGATGAAAATCAAGAGCTCTGCCGTACTGTCCTTTCCCTCGATTAATTTCCTTTCATCAGCTCCACATGATTCAAACGTTGTTCACGTGACCAGTTCGAACAAAATTAAACCACCGATTCGCCTTGAGTCTCATGGATGCGTAAATTTTGGTGGGCTCCGAGAGGGAGATCAGTAACAGGACGGACAGGTGGGTAAAAGCACGCGAGTGAGAAAAGTACAGAAAGAGCGAGAGGGAGATATGTGAAACGCGGAGATACTGTTGTGAAACGACATTATTCTGGTTCACCATACATGATGGACAGCCTGGCTAGCGCCGTCAGAAACCACTGCAGCTGTGGTGCCGACGGAATTTCCGCTCGGGAGCATCGCGGGGTTTAGACTCACCCACAGACTCACCGCTCTGTGCTGTCGGCGTCTATATATCACCAGGAGCGATATACATATATATATATATATATATGCTCATATATAGTTACGGAAAAGATATACATAACGCACCGAGAGGCATGCTGAGCGAGGATATACGATCCTCTATAGGGCTGTGCGATACTATAACCTACTGCACATCAGTGGTGCACCGTTGGTGTAGGTACCTACCTATAGCGCGTATGCGTCGCACACAATGCGCCAATTCTAACAAAATCACTCACTCACTAATAAGATCCATTCTTCCTCTGGCATTGTTTCTTACTCCGGAATCTCCACGCAAGGACATCAATTTTCGCCTTTTTCGGATAAAACTACTCTCGATTATTTATCAATTTTTTTATCGGATAAATGAGAAGATTGTAAGAAGATATATCGAAGAAATGTATCTCAAAGAATACAGACTTTTAGTGAAAGGTATATTTTTGGGATGCAAGCTCGTGACAACCGATTTTTTGTTATACGAAAATTGTTATTTTGAAAGAGAAATACTTATTTTCATGAAAGGTCGCTAAATGTTGTCGCTTAAAATAATTTTATTTTATTCACTCGTGTCTGGAAAGCTTCAAAAAGAATTTCGAAGGAGACATACTGATTTTCATGAAAGATGGCTAAATGTTCGTGAAAACCCGATTTTCAAGCTCGCAATGAATTTTCTGAACGAAAAGTCAACGATAAAAATCAATGATACAAATATAACCCGTAAATAATATTTGATGCTTAAAATAATTTTATTTTATTCACTCATGTCTGGAAAGATAAAAAAAAAGTATAAAGGGACATTACAAGAATAAAGTACTAGCGTGTGAATTATTTATCGTTATGCTTACCACTCAAACCAAAAAAGAGACTGCTCTAACCAACATCTTTAAAAAAAAACACTTGAACAAAGTATACAGACAATCATCCATTTTCCAATATTATAATCGATACTGTACTATCAATAAAAACGACGAAACGTCAAGAAACTATCCTCGATTGAACTAGGCAATATTTCAAATATTGTTGAAATTCAATGAACAAAATAATCTCAACCTGTCGGAAGAATAAAAATAAATTTTCAACGATATCCCTGCAGGTACACGTGATTCAAAAATGTGAGAGTAGTCCTCACCGAATCGGACACGACTTCAACAGGCTTGTCATATCGAGCTGCTCTCCCCTACATACATTCATTGTCGATCAAATACAAAGATTTCGCTGCCGAATACGAGAACACGAGATCGGGGTCATATGAAACATCCAGCATTAAATGATACGCTCTAATGTTCCGAGTGTTTCATTTGACCCCGTGCTACTGTAAATCGTACGAATTCCTAGCGTTCACGTAATATATATAGAGTTATATATCTAGAAATATCGTGGTTCTGACTGCAGCAACGATTTTCACGTCTCATTACTTCTGTACCCTATCATCGACGCGAGTAACTCGAGATTCACTTTTCACACAACCGATCTTCACATATATACGAATATATGTACGTTATCAAGACATAGCGGGTAATTGGATAACCGATAAACTCGTCACCGAGATATGCTCATACGCGCTGAAGAATTCGGTATATCTGCATGAAGTTGTAAATAAATTTTCATCTCCGTGTACCGCGATAGCAGTAAAGGAGTATGTAATGTACGCTAGAGCGTAATGGATGGAATAAAGATATGTAACATGGCAGGCGGCTCCTTCCATTAGAGTTGAACTCGCCTCGAGCACAAAACTTCTCGTCTCCTGTGAAGAATTATTATATGCAGTTACACACCACTGAGAGTCCTCTCTCCAAGCTTTTGCTTTTGTTCGTAGAACCGAGAATATCCATATATTTTATTTCGTTTCATCTTAAATTTTTATTTCCCTTTTTAACTATCGCACATCTAAGAGCTATATCAGATTGAACGTCTCGTGTCATTAAAATTTCGTTATAACTTAAAAAAATAGCTCGTAAAAAAGAGCGTCGATAATAAATTCTAAGAGGTCTTCCAATATATGTTTATATTTTTAAATCGAATAAAACTTGAGCATTCTGAAGAGTTAATTTCTGATATTTCCTTATAAAGAAATATTTCTTAAGGTTGGAAAGGTTCTTGTAGGTAGGCGTTGTGTAGGCGTTGGATGGTTTGATGATAAAACATCTCGAATTTAATGGCACTGATAACAAAGTTTTTTAAATAAAATTGTATAGGACTTTGCAGGAGTCAAGGTCAGAATGAAGTTCTTCTTCAATTTTGCAATTGGAAACGTGCCATTTTACTACATAAATTTATTGCCGAATTAAAAACGAATCTAACGAAAACAAAAATCTCTCATGTCAGAGCAGTTTATATAAGTAGTTTCAAAATATTTCCCACCTACAACTGTCTTTTTAAGAATTGCTCGTGATCTGATTTAAAAAAATATTATACGTTCTGTTTAAAACACTGAATCATTGGACTGAGTTTCTTTTTCATTAAAGCAAATATTTATACAAATCCTTGTGTTACAAATTCACACCTCCATGAAATTTCTTTTTTCTGTGCAAATATTCAGTACGGGAGAAACAAATTTTACAAAAAGCTGGAAGTTTCTTGCCAGCTCGTGTTAAAAGCATTTTCCAAACCTAAACCCAAACAAACCCTTACCCATAACCAAATCGAGAGTTCTTTCTGTGATTTTTTAAAGTTATTTCTGTCCAAATCACCGAAATGATACAAGAAAAAATTGAAATGGAGCAGATTTTGTATCCTCGTAACAATGTTTTTGTTATTTTTTCACACCTTCCAAAAACCTCTTATTAAATGTTAATACATTTATATATTTTTCGGCAAACAATTTCAACAAGAGCTAAAACGATAAAATCTACAAAAATGTAATATATTATTTATGGCCGTAATGATACACAAAATTGAACATCACACGCAATCAAATTTACCAAGGATGCTTCGTTACAATATATGAAAATGTATTCACACCATTTTAATTACGCCTTCGGATGGTTCATTAATGAGGCCCGCGAGAATACTAACAGTATGAGCAATTTAATTGTTCGCACACATAAACAACGAAAAGTAGCCAAAAAATGAAAAATATTATTAGCGTATAAATTACAATTGCTCGCCGCTGTTTGTAACACCCGTGTCCATTTTGTTCAAATAATAACACACGAACTTAGAGAAAGAAACGAATGGGGGATTGACACAAAAAAAAAGAATAAAGAGACGCAGCGCGTGAAAGTACTATCGCAAAAACTCCGAAGAGGGTATACGTGGAATAATACCCATAAAATAATATACGAGGTTACGTGTCAACGATGCATTGTCCGAGCTCACGCTCCCGATGAAGTCGGATTTTGCCATCATCGTTCACATTTTTATTTTTTATATAAAAGGAAAAACGTGGTGGAAAATTTTGGTGAAAAATTTCTACGATCTTTCGTAAAGTTGCTAACAATTTTTTTTTAATTTTTGATCGAAATAATTCTTCTTTTATTATTCATTTTCTTTTGAATTCCGTATCTCTTAGGTCTGCGAAAAAATAACAAAGGTATTGAATCCGCCCGCGCTGTGCGAGAGACTCAACGAAGGACCGTAAAGCACATCGGTCCAATGTTTACGAGCAGATCGATGCGTATCGTTCAACTAGTAAGATGTTCATAAATACGAGAATCATTCGTATCGCGAAACGCTAACCGTTCGGATTGCTGGATAGCAATAAAAATTCATGAAACTTCCGGCTCGATGGAACCGAGGAAAAAAAGTTGGTGAGTGAGAGGGTAAGAGAGCGAAAGAGAGAGAGGGAGGAACTGAGACATTATAGTGAGCAGAAACTTGGCAACTGACCACGGGCAAAATTCCATAGGGCTTCGGTAGGACCATGTACGACTTTCACTCGGAAAATGTGCAACTGCCACTGGTCGAAGTACACAAAAAAGAGGAAAAAGAGGGATGAAAGAAAAAAAAAACACCTATATAAAGAAAAAGGCACTGCAGCCTGGAACTATAAAAATAGAGAGATCTTTGAGTTTCTCAAGTAACCAAGAATGCATGATAAATTTATTGCTATTTCTACTAACCGACATTTTAAGGGGTTACTTACTTTTAGAAATTTGAGAAAATTGATTTTTTGATAGCAAGTACTATCTTTGAGGAATTTATTGTGAAATTCTTATGTTAAACTATTGGGAAATAACATAGTTGCGTATAGTCGAAAGATCACTTGGCGTACAGGTATACGATTTTTTTCTCAACTTGAAATACATTTCTGTCGAAATGATGTTTTCACAATCGGTGCCAGGAATATTTTAAAAATTATTGACCCGAGATGAATGTAATTATATCGCAGTTAACTATGATACCATTGTCTCGGACGATATAGCATTTTTTTAAAATTCATGCTGTTATTTGTTTTATTACTATTTTTTACTGTTTACTATTAAATTCATTTATGTTAGTATTGCTAACAGTTCTTCCGTCAGCAAAAGTTCTACCATGGCCGCTATTTTCAATATTTTTAAATCGATTTTCAGATAATTTTATTCCACAGCTATATTATTTATATCATAACTTGTTAATTAAATAAAATTTAGTTTGCGTATCATGAGAATAGTCTAATATTTATATAATTTAATAAATAATAATTTCGATTAAAATTCCTTTCATTCTCTACCTATTCACAGTTCTATCAATAAAAAAAAATTAAGTATTAATGTTTGTGGCAGAATTCTAAATATTCTTTTATTTTTCTGACTAAAGAATTTTCAGCCAGAGCCTATCAGACTTCAATCAGTATTTTTTTATCTTTTCATTTATATCTGTTTTTTAATGGTATATTATATCTTTGATCAGACTATATCGAAAGAGTCCAGAAAAAAATCCTCGATAATTATACGCATGATATTTATTTAGTGTAACGAATTCTTTGAACGCGTTAAATATATTCCATTCAGAATTTTCCTCGTGAAAGAAAATGCATCGTTGCGTCTAATACCTTCAAACGTATTATGCGTAACGATGCATATCTTATATTTTCTGATTCGCAATTCTGTTCTGTTGTCAGGTAAAAAAAACAGCATAAAAAATCATAATCCATTTATCTTTCAAAGCTTTAGTTACACTCATTTTAAATACCTTTGAACACCATAATGTACCTTTGATCAGACTATACCAACAGAGTATAACGAAAATTCTCAATAATGCAATTTATCTAATTAATTCCATTTACCAAATTGTCTTAAAATTTTCACATTTTATATTTGTTTTATAGGTACATTTATATCATAGTTTCTTCGATTCTGTTATCAATTAAATAATCAATTTTTGACAAACATTATTATCCAATCGTCTTTTCAAGATTTTCTTAATATTTATTATGAACAATATAAAATGCAATAGTCTATTTTTGAAATGCAATAATAACGTCAGTACCTACATGAAAAACATTCCCCATAACAAAACGTACAAAATTTATGTAATTTTTCAATTTTCCGAAAATCATCTAATATAATTTATTCGCATCAACCCTCGTACATAAAAATCTGCATCTTCGCGTCTAGGAATCTCGAGCATCCGATATCTTCAGATTTTTGAATATCGTTTTTTGATCGTCCCGAAAAAGAAACATAGGCCATTTTACCTCATGATTTCCTAAATGAGTATGCCACGGGGTGAGAGTGGAAAGTACGAAAGGACTCGGTTCACCCCCTCGCTAGCTGCGCACGAAAGGAACATTTGCTGCGGGCGTCTGACGCGGTTAGTTCCGTATCTACTGCGGCTGCCGCATCTACTACGTTCCGGGAAAGAACCCGCGCGAACCCTCTCTCTCTTTCTCTTCCTTTCTCTTCCTTTCTCTTACTTTCTCGTTCTCTTTCTTTCTCAAGTTGGACAAGAAGAACACAAGCCTCTGGCCATAGTAGTACCGAAGATTAGCACGGGCAAGCTTTTCTGATGAGATTCTTATCCTTTTCGTAGAGAAACGAATTCTTCCTCTCTCCGTGTAGCTCCCCCTTGCGAGCTCGCGCATGCGTCCTCACGCCATTGTCTTTACCGCAGCAACTTTGGCGTACCGAGAATTTTATACGAGTACATCTCTCTCGTTTCAACGGTAAAAGTCGGCAAAGTTATACCCAAGACAAACGGGCGAAATAGAATTTTTCAATTACGCTTTTTAAAAACTTCATTTCCGTATTCGTTTTCTAGCGAGAATTCATTTTGATGTTGCCGCGAGACATGAAAATTTTACATCACAATTTTGTGACTTTAATTTATACAAATTTCAAGGTCTTTTGAGTCGCTTAAATGCCGAATAATACCGGTCACCCATCTCGAACCATACCGGATATAAGATTAAACCGATCTCTTCGGATATTATTTTTTTGCAAATAAGATTATGCATTTATTTCATAAAAATTGCAACGTATACGACTCTTTAATCGATAATATTTGTACGGCCATGATGTTTCTCCTCTAAAAAAAAGAATGAATCTGAAAAATTATCTCTTCTTATATGATTTTTTTGTAAATAAGATTATCCATTTATTTCATAAAAATTGCAACGTATACGACTCTTTAATCGATAATATTGGTAAGGCCATGATCTTTCTCCTCTAAAAAAAAATGAAAATTTTTTCAAACTTTCTTAAAGTAGGTAATGTACTTAGGATACGGAAAATATATGGTTGTACGTGTGTGAGCGAACCTTTTCATACTTTTGACATTTTGTTGCGCCCGCCATGTGCTACCCCCGTGCTACCTACCTCCCACACATCTCCCTCTATATATAGAAATGATAGAAATATCTCGTCGCCGGCACAGGAATCAAGAGCGGGTAAAGTCAGGAGGTAGGGTAAATGGTTCGTAAGTTAGATTTAGAAAAATGATCCATCATTTACACGATAATCGCGAAACGTATTTCCTCCCCTGTCACAAGCGTAATGGAACGATCCGACGTGCCGGTACGATACTGTTCAAGAACACTCGTGTATTCGGGGCATAACCCTCTGATTGTGATAAAAATGATGGATGATTTAAAAAAATTCACGCTACGAACAATTGCTATCGTATAATGAATTCCATCCTTTTGTTATTCGTTGCGCGATAATGAAAGATTTAATACTTTTTTTCCAAGTCAAATTTGTGTCGTACAATTTTTTTTTAACTTGTTTCCTCTTGTATCATACAGTCACCGTCATCCATAAAATAAATAGAAATATGGATATACCGTGAAATACGTTACGATCAAAAACTGAGAGGATGCGATCGCACTTTCAATCAACGCTAACGTTATTTTAGCGAACGATTATTGGAATTTCATTGATACACTTTTCAAACCTTTGAGTTCATAACCTAGTTTAATCAACGGATACTATTTTTGCAATTAACTCATTTACTCAAAGGCATTCATATTTACAGGCCTTTCTGCTCAATCTGTAAAAACATTGATAAACCGAAAAATAGGACAAGAAGAGACTTGTGAATTTCTAAAAAAATAGAAAATAACAAATAACAGAGTCGGTTTAAAGAAAAAAAAATTGATCTCAAAAATGTTGGCTCTATACGTAAAAATAATAATACAATGTGTAGAACTTCCATCATGGGTGTATGTATTGCCAACAGGAGCAAGTGACAACACATGCGCTCATTCTTCATACGAACAAGAGGGGTAGGGAAGAATTGCATCAGCTACTCGTGTCAAGCACAATGTACCATACGAGTATGCAGTGTAAAGCGCGAGCCGCGTACCCGTGTGTACTGTAACGGGAAGGATTAATATTCTCGTGTAACTTCATTCGCCAGGCCGCCGAGCATTGTACCGTATAGAACCGCTTTTCCACAACGGCCCTATAGTACCAAACATCTCTGTATGTCCGTCTGTCTGTCTGTCTGGCTGGCTGTCTGGCTGTCTCTCTTTCTCTTTTCCTGTATACGACTTGCGCATAATCGTGATATTTATAATAATAATTAAAGGTCACGTATGTCACTACATTTGTTTTTATTCGCCCAGTTTTAAATTCTTTTATGACTCGAATATTATATTAACTTGTAAAGGTTTCGTTTATTTGTTTTGTCATTTTTAAAAATCGTCTTTTTTTGTACATATTTGTACAAATAGTTTTTATGTCAAAGTATGTAACAACGTAATTTGTTTTCGGGCCAGACGCCTTTGTAAAAATATATCAACAAATAAATAAATGCTTCGAATAGTAATATTTAAGAGTAAAATGTTTCGAATAATCAAAAAATCGTATTTAAAAAAAAAGCCCATTCGTATGTTTGGACGTGCGTGTGTGTGATGCGAATAAAAAATTCAAACTTCCATAACTTTGGAATGGCTTGCCTGATTCAGCTGCACTTATTTATGCCAGCAGAGCCACTGACTACCTTCTTTCGACCCAATTTCCGGGAGACTACATACTCTCGTTTATATTTTATGGAATTTGATATCTTTACAAAAAAATGACAAGCATACAACAGTCGAATTTTGGAGTTAGCGAGCTAAATTTTTAAAAATATCTAGGTTATTATGAAACGATGTTCTCTATCAAAATTAAAAAATTTAAACAAGATATCTAGCCGGTTAGTTTATATAAACTTTGAAAGGCTTCAAACAAAATTTGTCCCCCGATATACAATAAAAATTCAACGTTGAAGTGCGAATATTGATACTTTGATAATCTGAAATCATATTTCAGGCTGGTTTCTAATCACGTTGACAAAAGATTTTGGATGACAAAGCATAGCGAATTTTTTTAAAATTATTACGTTTTCTGTATAATAAAACTCAAATTGTAAAAATGTAACAATATCCAGTTTTAACGTCATGAACCTAGTCTGTGTTAACATCAGAATTGTTTTAGTGTCGGGTATATTTCAAAAACCTGGAAAAAGTTTTCAAAAGTAATTGGAATCGTATATAACTTCTAAGACTATGGTATCTCAGAAATTCTTCAGTTCGTCGAATAAAAGTGGTGCAATTTAGAAACTTATACATTGCATCCTTATTATTTTGCCTCGCACATGACACCCGGTCTACGAATAAGTACTCGCTGGATTTTTAAAGAAATCTTTGCTCAAATAAGAAGCTCTGTAAACGAGATAAAACAATAAATAATTCATGGGCACGGTTATAAACTGCACTGTTGTTTGTCCTTACTTCGAGCCGAACGATGGACAGATAGTTGTATATATATTCGATGATTCTACAACAATAAAGAGTCAGTGTTACAGGCGATGTGCGATTCGAAAACGATAACGGTATTTTCTCCGGCGCTGAGAAATCGATCGCGTTAAAATTATGAGCAATGTTTGAAAAATTTTGAAAAAAAAACTACCGTAGCCCCTTTTTGCCACAATTCTCTATATACCCTCAAAATTTTAGCGCGATCGGTTGCGTAGTCCCGAAGAAAATACGGATCGCGTTTTCGAAACGCCCGTTGCCTGTAACACTGACTCTCAATTCGGGAAAGCTTTTCTACTTTTTAAAGATCATATTCAATGCCAAACAACATTTTACATAAATTTAGAATAAATATGTAACTCTTATTGCCATATTTTCATTGAGCCTAATATTGTTTTATTTACCCTAATTAATATCTCCAAATGAAACTTTAGGTGCCGATATCGACTCCAAAAACTTGAATAACTTGTAATTTTGAATAACCGATTTGCTGAATCTTACACAAATGAGATATTGACCAAGTAGATTTATTTTAAACGATCTTTATTTTGAAAAGTTCAAGTTGTTAGCGTGGCAGGGTTAAAATGTCCGAAAACTTGAAGAAAAGACATTTGTAAAAATTATCCGTACGTATGTGTGCACGCGCATTAGCGCATGAAATTCAGATGGCTCTATCTCGCGAACAACTTGATCGATGTTTGTAAAACTTTCTGCACGACTCGAGGCGCTAACCACTCTGGTTTGCTGCAATTTTCATCACGTTCGCTGACTAGTTTCTCATTTCAGGGACATTTTGAACGGTAAATTTCAAAATTAATCTAGAAAATTGATTATTAGTTTCATTGATTATTGCTCAGCTACTGAAGTTTTTATGATTTTTTTAACAATAATAATTTTTCAAGTGATAATAATAAATTTGTTTTGATTGAATGCACAAACTCCGAAATCTAAAAATAAAGCAAAATTTTCAATTAAAAAGAGAAATATTATTAACTTGACTGAACGTGTAGTGATTCGGTTTAAAAAAATCTCAGTTACGTGATCTCACTGGATTTTGTTCGAACGTTCGAGCTTTATTTGAATTTTGCCTTTATTAAACTTCTTCAACTATTACAATTTTTCTTGAATCAAAATGAGATTTTTCTATTCTATTAAACAAAAAACAGCATATATGTTAAATAAAGAAAAAATTGCGAATACAAGACAAAAAAATGAAATTCCCTTCGAAAAGCAAAAATTTATATGCGATCACATCGTTTTGATTGAATGAATTCAATGTTTTTTAATCCAACATTTTTTCTTCGAACCGAACATAACCATTGAATGAGTGTTTCCGGGCGTAGATTCGTATCGACAATACTTTTTAATCCGTGCAAACGAATAAAATAATGTATTAAAAAAAATAAAAAATAAAATCTTCATTAAAAAAGAAAATCATGCGAATTTCAAACCCAATAAGTGAACCCCCTATACCCACTCAATTTTACGGTATAATCGAGGTTACAATAATAGCATAATAATCGTACATCGGCATATTCGTTTGCCCATAAACGGATATTTGCCGTTGCTGTTAACAATTAATAGCATACGTAACGAGAAATCAAGGATTATTAACGAACATCTACTCTGCCGATAGATCAAACTCCGACCGATGAATTATGCATAGAATGATGATCGCTCTATGCGGTAAACATTAATTCCACGCATGAGAGCAAAAGAACCATATATATTCGAAATTCTCGCCTCTATATGTATCGTGGACATATATACACGCATATGGGTATTGTGTATAAACGCGATAGTCAAAATCCTCGTGGGATGCGGTCCACTGGGATCTTTGAAGCCCGGATACCAGAGGCCGCATAGATGTGTACAATGGTGCAACGGTGAAAGAGATCCACAGACCGGCAAACAGTGGAAATGGAGTGTAATGCATAGAAATAGCGAGCGGAGGTAGGCACGGATACGTAGGATAGATAGAAAGGAAAATGGATAGAAATTTGTAAAAGCCCACCAGACAAGGAGAGAAAATGGTATCGCGCCGGTACGTTTTGTTTCGCGCCAACTCTCGTAAAATACAATACACTCTGCCCTAACCGTGCTCGTACTCCCTTTTGCGCGAATTAACATAATGTCGAGTTTACTTTCTAGTCTGGAAAGCGCCGAAAGAACGTTTCGTAAAAACGGGCATACTGTTTTTAAAAAATTCACCTTTTTCGCTAGAACCTCCCCTGAATAATCACCGCGTAAAATTGGTTACTTCGAGATACCACTCGCTCCTAGATGAACATAAAATATTTAAGTTAGATGGGATCGATAAATTGCATGTATCGAATATCGATACTAACAATATAGTAATTATTGTATAATATATTGAGTATTGTGACATTTTTTCTTGTAAATAACATTAATAGTTATCCAAGGCAACTCCCAAGGCGTACCATGGATTTGACCATCGATATCTCGGCGAAAAAAGATCGTATCGAGTCGAGAAAAAAAATATTTCGAAGCTTGAAATATGAGCTTTATCTACCGGTGAAGATAAAAGAGCTTTAAGAAGCTTCTTCGGGTCGTTTCTGAATAAAAGTGAGGGTTCAAGCTATAAATTGTTTCACAGCGCCGAATTTGTACGGTCAATGGTTTTCCCGGAATTTCGTTTTGAGTTTTCAACCCCCGAAAGCAGTTGGAAAAAGCTCAATTCAAGAGTCGTCCATAGAAACGAAAAAGGGGAAAATTAGTATTCTCTACAGTTTGCATATTCAAACTATATCCGAAAAATCGATAATTTTTTAATTATTCGATAAACAAATTTTTCTTGATATTTTAACAATTTTTTAGGAGTGAAAATATTATCGGAAAAGGATGACCAAAAACTCAATCGACACGTTTTTTCAAGGACTACAACGTTCGCATTTCAATAAACATTGTAGGTACAATTTTTTCTAAAGAGGTATTCAATTAAAGCTGATTTTTCATAATTTCAACCAACTTTTTCACCCCCAAAATGAACTCACACGACTTTGGCGCTGTGGACAAAAATGAAGCCCGGGTTGTTCTAAACATTTTGTCTCGTGATGCCGACCTCGTAGGGGTTGTAATTTAGGACCAATTCCGCCCCATTCTTGACCATCCCCTAAAAACCCCGCTACACCCTGATTTTTATTATCCTGATGATATTTGATTCGACTATTAAACGATTTTTCCGATTTCTTTCGATCATCATTTATTTCCTTGTGAGGTCATGTTCAAACCTCCTATCACTTATGAAATATTAATTTTGTTTTAAACCGATGAAACGGTAATATTGTCACAATTAAACGTTTAAGGAGGTCGGTCAGCTGCGTTTAATATATTGCGCAACTAAATACGAAAAAAATCGTAGGTATGTAATTAGACAAAAAGTTTGACGATTGGACGAAAAATTGGGAAAATTTTGAACGAAGACGATAATATTTTAGCGGATATTTCGATCATATAGAGAATGAAACGAGTAACTTATTGTTATATCGATTGGTAAAGATAATGGTCAATATTAAAGTCAATATTCGAAATAAATTTACGTCTCTAGTGTAAAGATTACCCAAAATATCTCGGAAAAAATATGACCACCACCTGTCAATTCTCAATTATTTACGTATAATATGATCTACGCTACAACGATACAACCTTTTTTCCATAGGGGTAATATGGACAAATACTTTTCCCGCATCAACTCCAATTTCTACACCAAACTCTACGTATAACGGAGATTATATACAAGCTATGAAATCCCCATGAAATAACTCAATTTTAAACTCATATATTTTAACAATTATGTGAGTAAAAAATGTTTTAATATTTTTTAATTACGATTATCAAATATAATAGTAAATGTAGATAAACTAAATAACCACTTTCACCAATACTTTACCGATGGAAAATCGTAATCGAGTCTATCAATTCAGTCACTTAAAGATTGATAATCGAGATAGGATCGAGCGAATTACTTATAAGCCGAATGATAGATATTACCACATAAAATCAATTAATAAGTTCTTATTAACTAGCGACACTAGAATCTCGTCAATTTCCAAATCCGCGGAATATAATTTATGGTCCTCTCCGTATGAAATAGTTTCTACAGAATTCACTTTACCTCGTTCGTCCATTAACGCAGAATTTCGTCAAATTGATAATTTAACAATTTTCAAAGGAATAATCATATGCATTTAACATTATATCCGATGCCTAAATAAGTTGGCGAAAAGCTTTTTGTATCACCGCTTAAATGTTGCCCAGGTCTAATGGCCGAATTTAAAATCCGAAAGAATAGAAAATAATGAACAAAGCTCTCGTGACTCATGTCGGCCGAAAAAGGGTAATGCAGAATACGCGTAGAGACATATGAGAGAATCTACATTATTATTATTATTATTATTATTATTATTATTCTTTGGCGAGCTCCGTTTCGCACTTCGTCTGCACATCTCTGAATTTAGTTTCCTCTTCTTCTCAACCTCTCACCTTTTCCGTTTCCCATTGCTCGTAAGTCTTTTTCTTTCCCATTTCATTTCTTTCTACCCCGAGAAAACCACCCCTCTCTTCCATTGCTCTTGTCCGTGTGCTCTTCAATCTAGCATCCGATTGTATCATTTAAATAGAACACCCAGTATGTTTTTCAAACATATTTTCACCATGAAAATTGTACACCCAGTGATCAGTTGAATTGGCCATTTAAATATTTCATGATCGCGTCGCTTAACGAGGTTCGAACGAGTGTTGAAATAAAAGAATACACATTGGAATTTTTGTATCACATTGATAAAAACACATAAGCTTACTATGAATTTTTCCAAAATTTTTGAACTCAAGAACGAAATTTCAAGAAAATAAAAAAAGAAAAATTTTTGAACTCAAGCACGAATTTCAAGAAATTTTTTTGAACGTTTCGTTATTGAGTAAATGAAGTTCAAAGTTAGTGAATTTACCATACAGACGTGGGTTTATGCATAGTAATCTGACCACTTTTATTAACAACTAACTCTGAGAAATAGAGATTTTGATCGAAAAAACACATCAACGATAAAAATACATTGGTATGATTTCCAATAGAAAATGCATAGTATTTGGCGTCTATTTTGTTAGTTACGAACGATTGACTCGAGCAAAAGTGCATTTTTCAAATAATGACCCAAGCAGACTGCAAACACTTGGCAACATTGTATATCAATACTTTCTATGTCTGCTATATGGTATAATTAGCTTGGGATTTATAATTAGGTTAGGAATAATTACAATTGAAATAGAATGTAATAATATTTTCACCACCTTTCTTTATCTTTATTGAAAAATATGAAGAAATGGGTTAGCTATAGATGCATGTGCACAGGCACACTTACGTCAAGGCACGTGTACCAATTGGCACTGTTACCATTATTCTCATTGATTTTTATGACGATTATAAAAAAAATTATTGGTAAGAAGGTTCTATTTTGATATGAATACATAACGTTAAATATTTTCAGCATAAATTTATCAACACTGTATCATTTTGTCCATTTTTTTATAGTTTAACCATACATTTAGGGTTGGTATAAGCATAGGAGAACACCCACTTCCCACTCCCCTGGAATTTGCGTTCGATCCTCGTTAACTAACAACACTGCACAATTCAAAATTCAACGGTTTAGACGTTTAAACAATTGTTTAAACGCCTAAACCGAACAGAACAGTAACAGAAGTAGCGGGATTAATTAATGAAATTCTGATTATTGGACGCGATCATTGGTAATGGTTATTGGACGTATGTTTCGAACCTCTATCCAATTACTATTCAAAAGTTAAAATTGTAAAAATTATTATTACTATTATTATTATTATCATTATTATTAATTGTTAGTCTTTTTAATATTATTATCAGTATTATTAGAGGTTTAGGAATGCTCCAGAGAACGAAAAATAGGATAATAGTATGGCTAATTCGCGTTGCCCAAATCCGGCGTACCTGTAGCTCTTGCTCAACGGGACGAACTAAACTCAACTTTCATCCATCTCTATGCTTCCGTCTTATTGTTAGTTTGACTTGAGCAAAAGACCCTAACATTTTCGTAACCTTCATAGGGCAGGGCCTCGATTAAAAATAGTTTTCGAACGGTTTGATTATGAAAATCATTAATAAATCGTTTAATCGTTCCAAATTATTTAAACATTTTATCATCGACATTGTTCACGATAATCGCTCATCGTTGCGTCCATGTGAAATGACTTTTTTTCAAATTTCACTGCGATTTCGTAAAGAGATTTGAATAATATTCAATTTCGATGCAAAAAAAAGGGGGTTGGAGATGAAAAATAAAAATAACACCATCTGGTAAATTTACAATTTGAACATCACGTTTGATTGAAACGGAACTCATTGAAATCGAATCGGACGGGTTATGTCGCCGTGCGCAAAAGCGGCAAAACACGACACGTATTTAATAAAGTGGATATCGAGTAACCTAAAGTAGTTCCGTGTGTTCGATCCCGTATCGATAACTATCGCGACTAAATTGCGGAAAAACTTCGAGTATACCTGACGGATAAAACATTAAATAAAAAATCAACGTGATTGGTCCCGGTTGCCAATGCCACATTTTCGTATAATATGTAACTGTTGTTTTTTTTTTAAAATAAACATCGTAACTAAAGCATGTATGAAACATATTTTTTTTACAGTTATATCAATTTATCATCGATATATAATATTTTTACAATTTCGAAAAATAGAATAAATTTCTTGAGAAAAATTTATCGTAAAATTCGTATTTGACATTTTTGGTAACGCACGTTAATACTCAGACGTTGTGAGATATTATCGATCGTGATATATTTTCTATTATATATTTACGGACTATATAAAAGATAGGAAATAAATATATAATGTAAAATGGATATTCATAGTGATACGATAATCTGGTAGGTGAACTGAAATATTGATCAATCGAGTTGGTCGAAATACTCGATCCTATTTTCGTCATTCCATTTTGCCCGAAATCCTACATGCGAGGAAACCATGTGAAATTTATACAAATGTATTCATTTTATTACGTATAAATGTAATTTATTTGAATAGTTTCTACAAGCTTATTATGGTCGAAGCCAAATTTATTAAATTCAATCAAAAACTAACCAATCGAGTAAGCAATTATTTAAATACAAAAATCTAAATTTCCTCACTATATTACCTAAATCCGCTTTCATGAAACTGCGTCCGGGTTAATAAACAATTAAGATAACGCAATATACTTTAAATAAATTTAACTAAATTCCTTGACTACATTTAAGCAATATTTATCTCAATTATCCTTAAATCAATTAATCCACGATGACAATTACGATCTCTGCTAATTACGATGATTGCAATAAAATGATTGTAGGAATCATTGTTTGAAATTAATCTCGCGATGGGGTATTATTGTCCGAGTCAATTTATTATTAAATTGTGGATATAACGAAATAAAACTCGTCTTAATACAAAGAGGTCTGCACTCGGAAACCTCTTCCTTTTTTTCTCGACTACTCCTTTTTTGTCAGACACAGCGAATTCGGTTCAATCTCCTTTACATTCCATATAGTAATGCATATAAACATATATATGTATACACACACATATATATACACATGTTTCAAAAGCTTCTATTTTTGGTCGTACGCCTAAATTATGATTCACGTCCATAAATAACCCAATCTCGTTTTTCCACTCGACGAATCCTACAATCAAGCTTTTCGACCTATGAAAACAAAAATTAAAACGTGAAAAAAGAAGATCTTTTGTCCACAAGTCCTCCCCTGGTTACCAATAATTGGCAGCCTCCTGATTTTCGCGACTGTTTCCGCGATTAATTAACGAATTTGCTTTGGTCCACTCTCTGTACTGCGTGGGTATAGGAAGGATATACGCGCGCGCGAGCCTGCGGTGGTAAATATTTTCGGGGCTGATGGATGCCGGGTCCTCCCATGGACCGCAAGTACCGCCGGCTTACCGTGCCTTCGGCCCAAACAACACGCGTACCGGCAAACTTTCCCACCCCGTGCTTCTATTCCGATCAAGCCTATTACTTGTGTATCCTATTTTCGCTATTTGCAAATAGCTATTTTTTCTAAATAGAGCATAATCTTTGTATCCATCCCTATATGCACATTTTCATGTAATTCTTGAACGAAAGAAAAATTGGTTGAAAATAAAATAAGAAAAAAGTTCACCCACGGAATACAAAACACGTTTTGTCAATAAACAATTAATAAAAGAAAAAAAACCATAGATTATTTAACTACCGCTACATTATTCGTCATTATGAATTTTTATTATTATTTTATTGTTGTTATTGTTGTTATTTAGATTTATTGTCATAATAAGTGTAAAGAGGGGTGGTCGTTAATTACAATTATTGCGAGGTGCCAACAGACTCGAAGAAAAAAGGACAACGCAACGATCTCGACAGAATCTCAGAACTTCATTTTTTTCCATCTTCTCTCGTGCCTAAGATATACTATATATATATATATATATTCGCCCTCGATAGACCCGAGTTCAACGGACTCCGCCGGCTATTTTCTCATCTGCATCTGCTCTTACAATTCTTTTCTCGTGTGGTTCCCTCGCTCTTGTGTACGAGGCTCGATCGTATTTTCTTGCTCGAAATAGGAAACAATTCGACCCTTGTTTAGTGAGCTTGAGGCTTGGGTTTTTTGGTGCGTTTGGAAAACTGTATGGTCGGAACGTGTCTGATATCTACCTGTGAAATAATTCCAGGTGGTGACTGCAAATGTAAGTCTCGTGTCTCAGCTTCCACTGTTCGTCATTTTGTGGTTTATCATAAAAATTATAATTGTTATCGATCGAGACACGAACCTAAATATCATTCACTGTTAGTCTTCGGATTGAACATTAATTTTTTTCATTTGGAGTTCGCGCTTCGTAGAATCGAAAAAAAATGGACAATCACAAGGTTGTTCGGTGAGTACGATATGTTTTTATTATCCTCACAGTGTCACCGTTACGAGCGGCCGCGCATAACAATTTTACAGCGAAGAGTGGTATAATTGGCCGGAGCTAGGAAGGATTTAGCACGAGGCAAATTTTAGGCCAACATGCGCTAATGGCCAACGACACAACACGCGCGAGAGAAACGAGCGCAAACGCGAAATTCACTGGAAGAACGTGGATGAAAACCCACACACATATACACCGGTACGAGCCAAATGGCGATTTTCCGACGAAAGCTCCGCACACGCTCGTTGCGCCGCGAGAACTCTCGCGTTCGAAAAGAGAGCCGCGTCTCCTCCTGCGCGACCGCTTCCCCCACCGTCGCTTTCGACAGCCGAGCTTTCCACTACCCCCACCCATACGCCACCAACACTCTGTTGGACCATTCATACATGGTGCACACCACCTCATGACACCACCAAAACACGTATCCCTGACTGTATATAAGCGTATCTTTGAGGGGGTAAAACGGGCGCGGGGAAGCTGCGCATAGTAACGTGCTCTCTGATACCACAGTTCGACCCCCGCCCTGCCGTCATCCTACCGGAGCTTTCCCCTTCCAACAGTTTCCTCAACGACCGTCGTGTTATGAGAAAACACGAGAGTGCGAGGAAAGACGAGAGTGTACTTAACCTCATGAGGTAGAAGCACCTCTCTTGGTTTCGTGTGTGGTCATATCCCCAAGCACATCGATGGATGTCACGAACGAAAAGAAAAAAGAAAGACTAAAATTAGATATGTCGGTTGTAAACGACGATACGATTGAGAATTTATGATTTGAAAGATTCCCTATTTTTGTTTGTGGGGCGAGAGGGGAAGGAGGTTACCAGGAGGCGCAATTATCCTCAATCGCTTCATACGTCGTAGATATATTCGCGCTACTCGAGCTACGCAGCACTGAGGCAGCGGTTGAGCTTCTTCAACGGACCAAGTGATCCGAATGAAAAATAATAAGAATGATAGTTTGTTTCAGCTCATATTAGCCTATCAATACGTTGAAATGTATGGGGAATAAATATTCCAATCGCATGTGGGTTGCATCAAATTTGATGGATATGGACAATATAAATATATGATTCATGTTCTCATGAACGTGTTTAATTGATGACTTGAAACTACTGATGTATTCACTATATTATTTAATTCGTGGACGATAACGCGACTGGGGGTGTGTTAATGTTGGAGATAAATGGCTATGTGGAATATAATATCTCATTATAGAGAATGCACGCACCTGCGAATGAACAGCCTGGTGGTTTATTTATCGTGGCTTTTTTACAGAAATTAATGACTCTGGTCATGCCATAAACAATTTACCAGGTCTATGAAGGAATTTCTAGCATATGTTTTAAATAATAGATTTTTCGCTTTTTCTTTAAGCGGGACGTTACGAGACTACCCGACGACAATTAACCAAGTGATAGGCCTTGAAACTGTATGAAAACAAAGTTCACGAAAATCCCGTTTAATAAAGAAATTTCTAGAAATAGCGATTATCTTGGCACTCTGACTGGGCACAAAGCCTACGGACAATGAATGAAGAAGCGATATATCGAATCCATACTTTCGACCCAACGAATGATTCGGCGTCAAGCCAAGTACGATCAATAGAGGGAAAATGAATTAACATGATGATAGAAGTTGATCAAGCTTGTCATCGATGGTCATGTGAGGTAAACAAAAAGCCATTGTCGATTTACTGGTAGCTGTTTATTCACTGCTGACTCCACGGTATCGAGATGAAAACTTTCGTCTTCCAATAAAATGGCGCCGGGACATTTTCGAATAGTTCTCCAATAGTAGGTACCCCTACTGACGTAACCGGAAACTTTGTAGAGACTGCATTACGAGTATCAAAACGGAAATGACAGTCTGCTAGGAGGATGGAAAAGCGATATTTGCAAACAGGCACAGATGTTTCTAACCAAAGAAACAATTGCAAAGCATGCAAGTACATGCATATCTGGCAGGTGATCAATCACCCACCAGAAAGGAATGTAAGGTGTAGGGGACCCCTTTCCCAACCTATTGTTAATAACGATTTTACCGTTTAGATTGTTTTTTTAATCACTATTCCAAGCGGTAATCGAAAAATTCCGCGGACCCTACGGACCGTTTGGAATCTAGGGCCGGATACGGAAAATCTAATTGAGATGTAAACTACACGCGCTGCTGTGCCAACAAAATCTGCTTTAGCCAACCAAAAATGCTGTTAATTGCCGCTGGATTCGCTGTCTCCAGCCCCGTAATTAAATTAAGTTGGCATACACGAATGTTGTTTCCGTCTGCTGAAGGGAAAGTGTGATCCCTGTTCTGAAACAATTAACCAGAATCCTTGTAACGTTCTCCTCTATGACAATGCGATTTATTCTGGAGGATTACAAGTACGAGTACCCCGAGTCGATCCTATCTGGAGAGGTCTAGACTATTTTCATCGTCCGTTTGAAGTGAATTTCCACTTGTCTACTCCGTAAATTATTTTATTTGCTCGCCTTTTATCACCTTTCACCGAGAAAAACGAAATTATTATTTTTCCCTTAATTGTCAAATGCTTTTCAGAAAAATCTGGTGTACCTTGTGATAAGTATTTTTAAAAACACTTCACGTTTTTTATTTAAAAATATATTAACAGACCGTTTTGTCTTGCGATATTTCCGAGGACACATCGTCCCGTGACTACCATTTGAAATCTCGAATAAAAAAAATCAATCAAATTTTTTAAAAACATTCAATTATTCAGGATACCCGAGCATTCGATTTTCTTGAAGGAAATCGGTATATTGATTGTCAAGAATCGTGTTCACCTATTTTTAAAATGTTGTTTGGAAAAAAAGCGTTGATTTTTTTGAAAAAAATTTGCACTCGTGCGCGCAGTTTAATCTTTGGGTGCCTACAGCTCCATCAAGATTTGCCAAATCGCCATGTTATTTTCATGAAATATCCTAGAAACGTTTAACTTAAAGACTATACAATTGCATTGCAATTACACTATACAATTCTGATATGCAACACTCACTCATAGGAATCGATAGCACTTCCAAATGCAAGGTGTCTTAATTTCTTTCTTTCCATATTGTGTGTGTCCCTTGAGAGTATCTTTTCATCTCACAAAGCTGATTTTCAAAAATTCTTGAGAGATTGTTTCCACATACAGCCCGTCTGTTATTCTTACTCCGCCGTATAATACATCACTTGTGCTTTTTATTCTTTTTCTGTTGTACAAGTATATCGAATTGCCTTACATATACACCGGATGTCTCAGAATTCCCGGACGGCCTGATACCTGTGGGTAACTGGTGGTGCCGATTCACGTAGGAAGTTCGTACGATCGATTAGTTTTTAAATGAGAGTCGATTAAAGTTATGCAATTGGACGGTTGGAATGACACGCGTTCCTCGTGGTATGATAGTGCGTGAGCAAAGTCCGAACTGACCACGATCGTCAAGTTATAGCTCGTACCCGATAGCTACGGTCACCAGCGTGGCCGCGCACAGGCGACAATCGATGTCCCTTTAAACTTTGGATACGCCTTATCATTCTCGTGATCACGTTCGATCGCGCCTGATTCTAGCACCCTGATTGAGCGACTTCGATGATCTCTCATTTAAAAACTATCGCAAATTGACCGTATTAACTTCGCATGCAAATTCTTGGTGCCGACAGCTATCCGAGGATACCAGACGAAGTGGGTCATCTGAAGCACCCTGTGCAAATATATACGCAGAAAATGTCTTATTTTCTTTGTCTATATAGACATATGTATAGAAGTGAAAGTCTTTTATCTCCTTTGGGTCTGTATACTGAGGCCATCGGAAAAAAATTGTATACTAAGTATTTTATTTATCGTACTGAAAATTAAAATACGACTAGCCTACTGGATTTCATTTATTTTTTCCATATAGATCTCACCGTCCAAAAACCAGGTAAAATTTATTTAAAACGTCAGACGCATGGAATGGCATTTCTATTAAGAAAAAGAGAACACGATGTCTACATGAAGATAACAAACATTCGTATACAGGGTGTTAAGCAACTATCAGGCGACAGAAAATACCTAGGTAGTTGGAGTCAGTGCAAACAAAACGTGTTTTTTCATAGACCTGCGATTAAAATTGATGAAGATATTAAGTTGCAAAGTTTGGAAGTTTGAGCTTAAGCGAAAAATGCAATAGACCGCCCTATTGATAAATGCCGGTAAGATAACTTTTTTTATAGTTCGACCACAGGGGCTCCATAGCACTGTTTAAACTTTTAACCTTTACAAATTAAAATCACGGTAAATTTTCTTCGCAGAACAATTCAAAAACCTTTCCCTTGTACCGACGCCAACCACCTGGGTATTTTCCGTATCCCGATAGTTGCCTAGCATCCCGTATATCGTATTTTGTAAATTTCCTATGCATCGAATTAACTCAACGAGCAGAGGTGACGAGAAGAGAGATTTTCCGTGACATCTGGGCGAAGAAGGCAGGCCGAGGTGACGAAGAGAGGTGGGAGAGGACGAGAAAGTCCACGGTCGCGTGAAGTTAAGGGGTTGGAGTGAAAGAAGGTAGAGGGCGACGTTGGTGGATGTTGAGGGAGGAAGGAGGAAAGTGAAGCGGTGGGAGGGGTGTTTGATAAAGGACGAGTCGTGCACGAGAGGATGGCGGGGCTATGAACTACAACCCTCTCGGCCCTCACGGCTCCGGCGCGGCGGGCAGATTTTTTCCACCCCCGCCCTTCCTTCTCCTTCCTACCTCTCCCTTCACGACAGTAGAGCGTCCGCTCGAAGAAACTCACCAACGCGTCTTGGGTCTTACGTGCGCGCACCATCGTCCCGAAACCGTGATGTTCCATGGTCGCTCGAGAAACTGAGCAAGAAATCACCGAAATGCATGTGAATATTCTCTCAACACATACACCAACCCTCTAAGCATTACATATACGAGGGTACATATATATATATAAACGAATTTACGTTTATATATGTAGACTCTTACATACCCACTGGGATCGTGCAAGTTATATAATGGACGTTGTCGCAGACGAGTTGCACACCGTGATTCCGCGCCATGTATACATAACAGGTGTGGAAGGACACATAGAGGTCCTCTTATCTATAGCGAGGACCACCTGCGTACAACTCTGTATTTATGTATATATATATTATATATATGTATGTCTGTGTGTGTGTCTGTATATGTATATATAATGTACAAAAAAGAAGCTCGTTTCATCCCCGTGTGTAACCTCCCGCGAGAGAGACGCGAAAGGGTACAAGAGAGTTTCTACGAAATTTTACTTACGACGAACTTTTGAAACTCTCACGTAGAATCCTTCCAGAGGAGCCGCTGATATCTTCCTACCCTTTCGTGCTCGACCCAAGTATTCCTTTAGGCGGATACGTACATATACCTACATTAAGTGCGCGACCTGCTGTCGTTTACCGATAGTAAATAGATATCGTATTAGAACGAAAGATATGAGACATTTTGTGGGAATGATAAATGCGATGGAAGGGATGAAGCGAGGATCTACGCGAGCGATATCGAGTGGTACGGGAGACAAGGACTTTGACATTTGGCGGGTAACGAGAGTTAACATATTCTAGTTAAGGATCAAAGTTTGAGAATTATGTCGAAATACTGATAGTTGCCTTGACTTGTTTCGATCGTAATTTAACCTTTTAAAGACGGTTCTGATCGATATGTCGACCATCCTTGGGTTACAAAGTATTTGAAGTTTTTTTTAGATAATATTGTGGGCTAAGTACAATAACAAAAATAGTGAGAAAATTCCTGGAAGTTTACTTGACCTTGAAAAGTGCTATTTCAAGGTAACATTTTTTGGTTGCTGTTTCGGCCTGAAAATCGGTATACCTATATATTCAGATGCATTGAGCTCGAACGAAATAATATTTTGTATTGCAAGAGTCATTTTGAAGGTGAATCCAAGGTTGAAAACGTAATATATCAAACGTAAATATATCAAATTTGAGGCCAAAACTTAAAAAAAAACAATTTTCAAGGTCAAGGATGCCTCCAGGACTTTTTTTTACTATTTTTTTCGTATTCAGCGCAACAAATTTCGTAGGAAAACACCCTCAAGTCGTTAGACGAAATTTCTAACATAAACCTTGCGTTCCAGATGGGTCTGGTCGAAATATCGACCACTAGTTTGGTCGGGTACTCCGCCTGAAAAATGCATTAATATTATGCACAAATTTCGTGTAAAATAAAAGGTCGATTTCAATGTAAAAATCCCCGCCCTTAAAGGGTTAACGGGGATAAATTCGCTCAAAAAATCGATTTAAACAAAATTCTCTTACATTTATAATTTAAGAATATTGTGAAAATTGTTGTTTTAGTCTATAAAAGTGATATTCCACGAGAAAAAGCGATCCCTGACGACACAAACAACCAGGGCGTATAATTCAAAATCGTCAAAAAGCGAAAGAAATATTTTTTGGCCCTGAAACGGAAGATTGAATGTAGATACCTCGAATCAAATGTGAATATAGATCATGAAAAATTTAATATAGAACGTAAGCCGATCCAGGTCTATTTAATTCGGAAAAGAATAATACAGATATTTCTGCTCAGAATATAAATCTATAAACGTATAAACTTTCTCGTCTAATACGATTGTTTATGGAAAGTAAATGAAGACAAAATCGATCTAAAGTCGTACTTTTTGGTAAACGAGCTATAATTTCCGCGATTTACTTTTAATGTTTGACAGTTGCTTGGCCGTTACTGTCAATTTAATTTATATTTCCTAACATAATATTTTTCTAACGATATTACAATTTTAGAAGATTCGTTAATATTTGATAAAGCAACACTGAAAATTTCAAAACATTCAACTAACTACTGTTGCCATACAGAATTCCCCAAAAAGTTCAATTTTCGACGCGTTTGATAGAGTTCCCCCCTTAATGAAGTCGAAATCTTTCCCTTATGGAACTTCGGCTTCTAAAGCGTTCAATTAATTTATATTCGTTCTTCTACCGTAGCTTTATCACACTTTTCATATAATATCTTCGTTCTGCTTTGTGGATGTCGAGAATTCGTTCCAATGATGTCAAAAGAATCTACTTTCTCGAATGGTCCTCGTCGAATTAATTAAAAATCTTCCGCCAGTCGACCTGTAAAATTTGGAGGACCACCTCCTCGACCAGCTCGTTAGTCGCGTCGTATGCCCGAATCCACTCACCTACATGATCTTTTCATCGAAAATCTTCCGGCACAAATATATAAATGTCGCAAATGGCATGCGTTAGTTAGTCGCTCATACAATTTACATGGTCGTAGTTAACTATCAAAATATTCGAATATTTTGAAGTTTGCGTCCTACTGCTGGAGGACGCAAACAATTAAGACGATGTATGTATTAATGTTCCGAGAACAAGATTCGAGTGTAGGTCAAAGCCCTGGATTGAAAAAAGTGGACCCTAAAGGTGTAACGTTTGGAAAAAGTAATTCCAGTGTTTTATCACTATGAAAATGTTCCTCCGATTTTCAGGGCCAGTGACTTAGCCTCAAAGTTGACCCTGGAACATTTACTTCTTCTTGTCTCTGCCAACGGTTAGCTTTTTTAAAAACGACAACATTTTCGGTACACGTTAATGATAACACTTCTATTACACATAAAAGCGATCTCTTGTTACAATTTGGCGGGGAGAACGATTGCCCAATTACCGGAAGAATGAAATTAATATTGAGAATTATATATGAAGCGTCGATAAAATTGAAAACAAGTAGTGGTTTTAAATTATAATGGGGATTTGAATATAAAAACAAATTTGGATGATCCTATTTTGTTTTTAATAAATTAACAGTTAGCCTTACAGGCGATGAGCGCTTCGAAAACGCCATCCCTAATTTCTCCGCCACTGAGCAACCGATCGGTTTAAAATTTGGCGAGTACATAGAGAATTATGGCACAATATGTTCCTGAGAAACGTTTTTTCCAAAATTTTGAAAAAAAAATGCAGATTCGACTTATCATTGGAGAAATGAGACAATTCTTTATAGTTGCACCGATTCCATCGAAATTTCCCGACTCTCTCGCACTCAAGCATTAACAAACACACATTTTGAGCTTTGTTTCATTTAATTTAAATCAAAATTGGCCGCGGAAATAGGGATTCCGTTTTATGAAAGAAAACACCGAGATTCAATGATAGAAAAGTAATAACGGTCATACATCAACGAAGACACCACGTGCTGGCGAAATTATTGATAGATGCGGTCGATATAGTAATAAGGTCCAATACTTCATTCCCAATTTAGGCTACAACCTGAGTGCGAGTGTTTGGCGGGGTGGGGCGTGCAACCTTCGTTTTAAACACATGCAAACGCGATTGAGTGTCCTGAGCGCCGGCGGGGCACTCATTTTTAACACAGCATACCCTCCGCCGGCCCTCGTGACACTCGTTTGGGTTCGAATATGTCGAAAATGAACACTGCCACCGAACGACCCCACTCAGCACGTGCCCTTAAACGTTTTACGAAGGCTATGGACATATAAAAATCATTATATTTCCTGTGGTAAAATTTTGTATTGGAACCAAGCAAACATAGATATGAGTATAACGTAACTGACAAAACTAGTAACTACTTTGTGTAACTCTGAATAGGGCCCAAAATTTCACCTCAAAGAACTTTTTTGAAGACCCCAGAAATCGTTGTAATTTCTGAATAGAGGATGAGTGAAACCATTCAAAGGGTTAGTGTCTTAACTTTATGTTTATTCTTTTTTGATTTCTGTGAGTCTATTTCTTCAGGAGATATTGAACTTTGGAGCCTAAAATATAACTTTTTTTTTATTGAAGTAGCTATGACTCACGATCAGTAAAAAAAATCATATGACGGGTATCAAAATAAACAAATTTGTAGCCAAATCTTAAGCTTTGCAATTTTAACCAAAGACTTTTAACAAAGTAAATTTTTATAAAAAGTATAAGACAAAGCCAGACGAACAAAATTAAGGAATTTTTGTTGTCATTATTTGTTCATATGTTGATGTTTGGTTGTTAGATATCGGTGAAAAGAAACTCCCATAGCACAGTAAAAAAGAAACTTTAAGCTTCAAATTGGGTTTTTTATTCCTGTACGACGAATAAAACCAAAATTACGTGCTGTCAAATACACCCAAATTTATATTTTATTTTTTATTTTTAACGAGCGCAATCTAGAAAACACGGTAGATACTCCGAAAATGTGTTTTCAAAAATTCGGTCCGGAACGACGACTAGTGTCCTATTAATATTGGATATTTTGTAATTTAAAGCTGAAGTACATTGACTTTTTTTCTAATAAACGGTCCATTAATTATTTTTAAATACCGGAAATCATGAATTTACAGCCACCTGACTAAATACGACCCCTGAAAGGACCAGCTACATGTATACCGAGGAAAACGAAGTTAAGTATTGACAACTTCATTATAGACCAAAAATTGTATTCATACAAAAATTAATACCATACGTCTCAAACTATATTATACCATCAACCATTATATCTGTAATTTTTATTTAAGCCACCTTTCGCGTAACACGAAATCCAACTTTGTTCTTTAAATAGACCAAAAATACAAACATTAATATTGCGCAAATGGTAGCTACGGTTGAACATAAGTATGTAATGATAATATATTTTACGATAACGTAATTAGTTTTTGATTTATAATCGAATAAACTATGGCCTATACAAAAATCTTATGTCAACGTTTCAATAATTTTTTGAAAACCATCTATGCAAAATTTCAACTAAATCGGTCCATCAGTTACCGACATATTGTGAGATGAAAATGGTTAGAAGCATCGGCAGAGGCAAAATGAACAGAGATACAATAGCAATGCCGATGTTTATTCGATAGGTATTGGTAATCGACTGACTCATAATTCGTACTCGCTTAGTACTAATGTAAGGTATGGATACGCACACCCATTACCCCAGCATTGTGTATATCCCATCGTACAGTACATGTTCGGGATGCAGGCTCCCTCAATTTTAACTTCCAACAAAATATATATTGCGTACCAATTCCAAGAACACTATTTTAAGAAAAACGCTTTCAAAGCCTTTAAAAATAGATACTGTTTTTTATAAATCAACCATTTGATCCCCGACATATACTAATCCGTTAATATGAGTAAGGCGACCCATTGGTGGATTATTATTTGCCTGTTGCATCTCCGAATGTTCTGAAAAATGAAACTAATGTAAGAAAAATGTCGTAAGATAGACGAAGTGCTATGGTATACGATTGATTAGACTTTTCATGAATTGTCGTCCGTGTGCCAACATGCAGTATCCCGCGATCGAATTCTCATAAAAGCTCGAAAAAGAGAAAAAGAATAACGGCGAGAAAAGAAGTTTTTAATTTCTTGCGACGGTCCACTCGAGTTTCACACAGCATCGAGCGTTATACGCGACTAGTTTTGCTCCTTGTATTTCGCTTCTGACGCTCTCGTCGAGTACGAAACACCAATATAGTGAGGCACGTCGGTCCTCTCGACAGCCGAGCACGGAGCCGTCTTGCGACCTCGACAACGACGTCGAGGCGACGACGTGGGGTGGGAGGGGGATGGGGGATTGGGGGGAGCTCGAGGGGCGTGTGCTCAGCATCGCGCGGTCGAACCGCGCGTCTGCGTCTCCAAAGAAGAAAGTAGTTTATAAATATTTTCTCGGTTCGCTGAGGCACAGCCCTACAACCCCGTGCCGCGACGTTCGTTCTCGTTCCGGTCCGGTGTGTTTGGGTATATTCAGGGCCAGACGACGAAGGCGACAGGCACCCTCACACGTTGAGGACGTTTCGCGGTGAGAGGTTAGTCGTAGGCACGATTATATACGACAACGTGCGACGACTAGTTGACGAGTCTGACGAGAGAGACCGCGAAGTGACAACGTCGGGCTATGGTGTGTCATACCAATACACATCAGGCTGGCCACTCTCGTCTCTACAGTCAAACGACCTTTTCCTACATGTCGCTCTTCTTCGCGTCTCGTACACGCGAACCTCTCGGCCAACTCTTTCAGCGAGGGGAATACGGCTCTCGGTCTTTCTTTCGCCGAGGATCCTTGTCGAAGAGAATTTTTGAATAACCGAGGTATTATGCGGCCCTCTGCGTTATCTAGGCCCGCGGCAGTGTCGCTCCACGAGGGATTTCATTGCCCTCCCTCGCTCTAAGTTAGTACCCGATTCCCCCGGGCGCCCTTCCTTCCTTTTTTCGTCGTTTCTTTTTCATTCCGTCGTCTTCTCTTTCCCGTCCTCGCCCGCCACCGCCCCTCCTCCATATCCTCTTCTTTTCCATCGTCCACGCAGTTATTTATGAGCATTCGATGGTGGGTCCCGTCGAGCTTCAATACAAGGACGGTGCTTGTGCTTCGGAATACACACCCGCGCACACACTCGGCTATAAATGCAAGGAGGTGAACGACAAAGACGAGGGGGTACGCGTATGTTTATATCTGTATACATACATAATGCTATTTGCGTACGTGCTTGAATCACGCTGCCACGCAGATATGATGCTCGATGCATTGTTAATGGATAATATAAATCTTTTTCTATGTGTCCTGGGGAAAGCCAAGTCGTTCTAACGCGATGTAACGTTTAAATCGAAGCTCGTGGACGTTGGCAAGTAGGACGTCGACTTTTATTTTTGGCCGGGTGGTCTTACAGGAAAGATGGTTTTTCAAGGCCCCATGTGGTATAGTGAAAAGAGGCGGCGTCTCAAACTTTTAAAAATAGACGTATCTTTACGTGGATGCAGTTTGATGGGTTTTGTTACCACTCGAGAATCGTCATCTAACGGACTACACAATTCGAGAATTACCACCTGAAGCACCACATGCAGCTTTGTCCCCACTTACAATTAGTTCGAGTCTACCTACATACGACTATTCAATATCGATTTCGCAACTGCCAATCGCTATACCTCAACCCAAAAGCCGTATTTGAGTGACCACTTTGGAACGAAATTTATTAGCATCCTTCGAGATCACTCTTATGTAAAGGCTCACGTCCGCCTAACACATGAACCATAATCCGAATGTGAGGTGCACATGCCGAATACCTATGTGCACCACTGTGCTGCTAAAAGCGTTTAACTGTTTTTTCAGGAATCCTCTTCTTATTAGCAATTTGGTCACACCATCAGTAATATTTAACCATTGTTAGTAATCAATCAAAAGATCAAACTATCCATAATCATCTGCAAAAATTAGAATATAGAGGCAATTTTTCTATTATGGAGCCAGTTATAATTTCAACGATACCAGCAACACAACTATCCTTGTGCAACTAAATCTGCGTAGCATTCTTGGTCGTTAAAGTATATCACTCATCTAACAATAAGTATAAATTGTAATCTCATCGAGGGTAACCTCGTATATTGTAAGAGTTTGTTAGGGTCAGTAGAGTTATGTCGCGAAATAAAGACTCTGGGAACCACACTCGTGTATGGTATCAAGCACAATTTCTTCGCCCATCACCGGATCTCCAGAATCACCGCTGCAGAGTACCGCGCTCCACCAAATCTCAGCCACGACGTATCCGGAAAGAGAGTGAGTCGAACCGTTGCTCGTATAATCTTTCGCGGTAATAAAACTGACCATCGGGCAGACAAAAACGACAGTTCCGGCCGGGTCTAAAACCCCTTTAAACAAATAGTACAGTGACATATAGATACGAGACGTCCGTCCTTGAGTAAAGAAATTAATTGTCCTGACTCGAAAAGAGAAGTCGAACAATGTCACACATCCTCATACTCGGGCGAGTTTAGCAGGTCGAAACAGCTACACGCTTTAGACAACCATGGTAATTATAGCTACGGTGGTGGTATCGGTCTGCCAGATAGATAAAAGCAAAAAAAGAAGAGAGATACAAAGCATAATGGATGGTAAACTGTGATACGGAATTATTACAGCTGGAATCATTCATGCTGCGTCATTTTCGGGGTGTCGTTTTGACGGGTGTATGCGAGCTCGACCGAGCTTTGTTATTGTCGGATCGAGGGTAAAAGAGAGAAAAGGCTGAACTACTGCTGTATACACGTACATTTCTACCGTTAGCCTGTCGAGTTCGCAGTCGCGTTTAATAATTGAATTGAGTTGACATCGTTCAACGAGACTTCGTTCGTTAACCCTGTCACGTACCAGATACACGATGGCTGGTGGTTGAAAATCGAGTGTTTTCGGTATTTTGTGTACATTCGTAAGTGCGATTTTTGTGAAGGAAGGGAACCACGACCTCGATTACGAAAGACGATTTTATTAAATCAGTTTGATTTTAATCTGTAGCATGTAAATAATAATCTTTCCGAGCATATCCAGTAATGGCTCATGTCGGTCGGGGTGAGTTGCAATATCCCTTTTTTCGTTTTCTTTTCAAGCCAATTCAAATGTATTTAAAGTTAAAAAGATTAAAGGATTACGTTTCATCCACGTTAAAATAGGCAACTCTTGAGAGACTGTAACTTTATATTTATTGTACGAGGATGGATACAAAAATGTTAAGCCAGGAATCTCTATCATAACGTTCTTTCCAATTATTCTTTTTAATTAATTGTGAACAAAATATCCTTCAATTTCGTTCGTCTAGCTTTGACCCTCAGTTGTCGAAAACAAATTCTTAGCTCCAATTTTACAATTAATTTAAAAATATCGGTGCTTTGTTTTGAAGAATAATATTACAAAACACAGAAATGTTCAAAAACCCAAAATAAAGCTAGGACCAGAATCTTTTGAATTACTCTAATGGAATGATGATAAAAAAAAATTCATGCAACAGAATACCATATGAAACAGTCAAATATCCCTAAATTGGTCATGAAACTTCCATTCAGAAATGACCATGAAAATTGTTTTTAGCCGTAAACTTTACATGTCCAAAAAATGTGGATTTTAAGCTATACAATAGGTTTTCATCGACTGGATACGATCCTTTTTGCCGATCAATCGATGGTCACTCTTTTTCACCGCTGACATTGACCATTATCCAAGGCGTACCATCGGGATACGCCGGGAGAGGGTTTGTTCGGTCGATATTGCGCGTCGCTGTCTTGTATGTCGATTGCTTCTCGACTGTATGTCAGTGTGTCTTGTATGTATGTTATGTGCTCGCCCTGAAAAAAGGAAAGAAAAAAAAGAACGCGCGTTGCCACCATTTATAACGATTTTTTTTAGAACGGGAAGACTAGTTGATACGAGGCTATATACTTATA
This sequence comes from Netelia inedita, assembly GCA_964017225.1. Classification (NCBI taxonomy): domain Eukaryota; kingdom Metazoa; phylum Arthropoda; class Insecta; order Hymenoptera; family Ichneumonidae; genus Netelia; species Netelia inedita. The sequence goes on from OZ024922.1 coordinate 17,980,654, forward strand.
TCCAAAGTTAAAGCATATAAAAAATTAAGAATTTCAATGAAAATGAACAATTGTATCTTAGTTTCGTCAACCAACATGGGCAAAAGCTAGTATACGGATAAATTGTCATATTTAGATTTGTGACGCTACCAAAACTCGTAAAAACCCTCGCTTCTTCAACCGTGAGCATGGTCTCCTCTACTGATACAATATCGTTAAGCTTTTTCAGAATTCATTCCGTCGAATTTGTTGTTAAAAACGCATGTTAAGATCTTTATTTATCGCAGTTTTTCTCTCCATGTAGAATGCTGCCAAGGGGCAAGAAAGAGAAGGGGTTTCGGGCGAAGAGGTTACCGACACATCTTTTAATAGCGTTCCAGCATTTAAGCGTTCATGAGATAAAAACCCTGAAGGACCCAAGTCTCGTCGTCGAAGAAAAATAAAACTTTTCCGTAGGATTAGTGGAGTACGAAAAGGTATAATAATATGTTGGAGCTTTCGTTGCCCATCCGGTCCGTATTATATTCGGAAGCAGAAAGCACCAAACTGGTGTAGGGTGGGTTTTCCCTCCTGCTTGTTTTTGCATTTTCTCTTCGTCATTGCCGCCTTTTGTGCCACATACATCTACTCGAACCCGAGTAAAGTCTGCCTCCTTCATCGGACTCTTGTTATATAATACTTTAACGTGCTTCCTGGCCGAGTTACCTGGGCGTCCGGAAAATATGCAAATTAAAATCGTTCTAGTTTCCGCCATTGCGAGTTCACCCGGCCGCGCACACTCGTGCACCCCGTTCCTCACTTCTGGCACCTCTTACCGACCAACCATCCAACCAACCGACCAACCAAACCACCCTCCTGTCTCACCCGGAGGGGTTCCAGCGACCCTTATACGGTTTCTCCTAACGGCCACGGTTCTCCGGACATATCTCACCTTAATTCTGAAAAATGGAGTTCATCGTCGACTTCGGGATTTCGAATGTCCGATGCCCACAGCGGGAGGATAGCTTTCTTCCCGTACCATTTTCTACTACGACTCCTCTTCGCTTTCGTATTATCTTCCTTTTGCGCTCGTGTTCTTTCACTATTCCGCTGCTCTTCTGCGTCTTCTTCGTCTTCTTCTTCTGCTTCCTCTCCTCCTTCTTCCTCTTTTTCTGTTCCCCCCTCACACCGACGACAGAACTGGCATTCACGTCTCAACGACTCGAAGCACTTCAGTAATTTATCAGGAATTTTACCGCACAACAGAAAGTATGGAAACGGGGTTTGAGACGCAGAGTAAAATATCCATCGATGCGGAAAATCAACGGTTGCTTGACTTTCTACAAGAGCTGCTCGAGATTATGCGGAGTTATTGCTCCAACGAATGTAATGCACGAAACATATATGAATTTCTATACGCGTAGGTACTTTTTTCCTTTCTCCGTCGTGAAACCACTAGAGGCTATGGTATATTTGTGCATTAGCGCCGGTACTTTTGTTGATTTTGAACGTATGAAATAAGGTGTAATTTCGCAAGGCGCAAAATACCATTCGAATGGGTATCCGCGTGGTAAGGGGCCGATTGAAGTGAAATTCTATGTTTCTACGTTCGGTGTGCAAGTATAGAGGCGATACGAGACGATTGATGCAGAAATGCTACAGCCCTACATACCGGTGAGTCATGTGAACTCGTGGTTTACCGTTTATTCGCTGTACCACGGTACAACCTCGACCGAGAGACCGAAGTCAAAATAGCTGTCCAATTATCGACGTTTCCGCGAACGTCGGCGAATCCCGTTCGAGCGTTCAGCCCCCACCAAGCATCTCTACCGCTCGGGTGCCGTCCGATCGGAACACCGCTTATCCACGCTCTCACTCTCCACGTATCTCGGTAAACCTTCGAACGTTTCGTGAGATCAAAAACCGAGAACGTACTGTACCTAGTGTGTAACGGCTCACGAGAGACGTTGAACCAACGGGCAAACGACGGATCGGATATACACGACCGCGTGCACAGGAGACCAAGAGGGAGCTACTGATTGGATAGCATGGCCGCCGCTAGGCTAGTGTCAACATTCAACATGCTAGTGTTAACAATCGACTGAACGGAAGAGGCGACAAGGACGAGGGAAGTAGCGTCCTTATAATGGACGTACAGTGCCCGAACTGTCGTATCTACTACGATGCTGAGTAGAGAGACTCATCCTGCATATCGATGCTTCGTACCAGACGTCCTCTGCCTTCGTAGCCCACGACTCCTGCCTACACTAACAACTTGGGATGCGAATTAGCTGTTTTCTCGACTGGCAAAGATCCGTCGATGACAAAGTGGTGTATTCGTTTACAGATTTCGTGTGGAACGAACCACGCATATCCACCCTCAAAATCTTAGCTTTCCGAATGTTAATTTCGAACCTTTTCAATCATTTTGAGGACTTCAAGACAACAAAGTGAGACAAATGATTTTTATCTTTAATACTTTTATTAAAGAGTTCAGTCTTTTATTTCCACCGAAAAACGTTGGGTATTAATGAATTTTGTTGCTCTTACAATTAATACCTACGGATAACCATACAATATGAAAACGTTGTTGATATATCAGCGATATTTCGTACGTACCACGACCTAACTAGCAGATAATTTAACACTATCGTATTTCGTAGAAAAGTGGAATGTTCTCGGTTATGATGCACGATGCATGAAATGGGATATTTCCCATTGGCAATTATCTCCCACGACACGTATAATATTATCACGGTAGGCCATAGCTACCCGACTAGATGTATACGCTCTCCTGTAACTCATCTTACGCGACGAGGAGGGTGCCACGAATATGTTAGTCGTGTATACGGCTATATAACGATATTGGATAGGTCCCATAGTATACAAGTACATATAATATATATATATGTGTATATGTAATTCCCATCACATCACCCTCACTCGTCTCTCGTTGTCGGAACTAGTCTCGAGATCACGATGAGCCAGAACTTTCGGTACTCGAGACAATCGAGAACTATCATGCAAAGTATTTCACTGCGAGTCATGCATTACTGGAGCAAACCAGGAGCCATGCCGAGTTTCCCTTGTGGAAACTCTTGCAACGTGAGAACTCGAAACACCACAGGGCGACTAACGATTTCCCTTCCAGCCCATGACCGACCATACCAGCTACTGTTACACTATACTGTACGCTACAAATGCACGGAAATAAACTGCATTATCCATGAATCATTCTGAGAGCAGGGAGTTAGTTTAGTAGGATTAACAACGCTTAATCACGGTGAGAGACCTTTATTTAATTATCCTAGTGATAGTACGATTTTATGGCATCCTTTTACCTATGGCTTGTTCCAATCCGATTATAATCACGATTTATTTCAATCCGGGTATTCCTTTGTACAAATTTATTGATACAATGTCGAAAGACGTGCTATTTTTAGAAAAATTAATCACTCTATTGACTTAATAATTGTTCCACCAAATATTCCAGGATTATTGTCGATTTGAATGAAATTTGGTATGTTCGTAGAATGGACAAAAATAGACAAGACGTATTTTTTTAGGCGTGCCACCATTAAGTTTGAAGGGGTGACAAAGCACCCTCGAAAATCGGGGTGTTTTCAAGATAAAAAAATTTCAAATTGCAACAACGTTTATTTTTTTCGCGTAAAGCAACTAACCAGTGTCTATACACTGGTTAATTGCTTTCCAAAGCACGAAATTAGTCTGTAATTGCAAAAGCCTTAACTATTTCTATGCCGATATTAGCAGAAAATTTAAGGGCCATTTGTTATTGTATGCATCATTATCATTATGAACGTCCAGTAGTCGAAGAACACAACATTTTGTCCCTTTAAACTTTTTTATCTCGGCCCGTTCACGAAAGAACAAAGTTTTTAAGTTGCCCCCTTAAGGGTGATATTCTCGGAAAACGAGAAAATTTGTATCGACTATTTCGACTCACTGTACTTCCATTTCATCCCATTTTTATTTCGTCCATGCCGCACGGTAAGAACTTTGAACATTCGGGAGGGGGATGGTTGGGGAAGGGGGTTAGTGGAATTTACAAGTACGTATGTACGTGCGTATTGAAACGAACTTATATTAACGTGACTTTAATCCAGAATTGCAAAAGGCCACGTGATTATACGATGCAATTGAGTAAAAAATCCAAGGGCACTTTCACCCCCTTAATTATGAGATATCGGAAAAATAAAAAAAACCCTTCAATTTTATTTCTTCATCCTCTACCTGTATCCAAATTTGCATCCCAATCGGTTAAGAACTGTCTGAGAAACGTATGAAAAAATTGCAAATTTGCAATAAACAATACAAAATTTGTTGTTATCTGCACCATTCTCATATCCAGTGTATAGTACACGAAAAAATAAACGTTGTTGCAATTTGAAATTTTTTCGTATCTCCTGCCGTTTAATCGTTATTGACCAAGAACGAAAAACACCCCGGTTTTCGAGGGTGCTTTTCACCCCTGACTGTTTCCTTATTAGTAGAAAATTAATGATTCGTACATCATTATGATTGTTGTGAATACCTACAGTAGTGACTTACTCGTTTCGTATGAAACACACGATGAAATAATAACCGGTGCAAGTACATTTCCTGATGAAGTGCTCTCTATTCTATCATGCAAACGTTACGCCACGTTAACCATAATTATATTTGCTGTAAGGCAACCTTCGTAAATGTACCGAGCCATAGTAATGCCTCTATTTATTTAGGAACAATAAAACATATTTAATGTTGTTTTAGTCTTCAACACATTAATTAAAATAAAAAGGAAAGGGGGAGATCGAGTGTTTGTATAACCACCTGCATATTTCATAATTTATAATGCCTGTTTATATTTTTATGTTATTGCGGAATATTTGTTTTGACACTACGAATTCACTGAATTTATCACTTCGACTATTTGTTACAGGAAAAAAAATCTCTTTTCTTCACATTGGTAAATCGTAAGAACGGGGAACACTCTGTATGTGGTGTATAATTAAGGATCGCTTTAGTCGACTTCCTGTATTTCTTCTTATAGTGTCTCACGGTTATACGGTTTAACAGTAATTTGGTTAGATCGGTTCGGCGAAGATACGTCTAAAAATATTTCTTTCAGAGATAAGACAGTGAATTCCATATATTACTTACATGAACCGAACCGGCAAAATATTTTTTGAGAATCGCTGCATGCTGTCGCATATACATCCACACAAATATGATTACTGCGTGCAACATATGGAAGAGCAAGTTGGTCTCCTCGGGCTATTCAGCCTCGACCACCCTAAAATCACATTATAACTGTCATCAAAAACTGTTCAAATGACTTTTTGAGCAATTTTGCGTACGACTAAACATTTAAATAAAACAAATCCCAAAAATAATTATTATGATGGCATATTCTGTGGCTCGTCGACTGGAAAGTCCATCATACATCGTTAACAAAAGAGTTTTTAATTGCATTTTTTTATTTTCTTTATGTAAAAATAACTCATTCGTATCAACCAATTGTCATAAATAGTGACTCTGACGCGAGATAGCCTCACTGAATGTCCAAATTTGTATTATCATTGATTTTTTATCGCATATACTTAAAATTATTTTCATTCAGTCCGTATTTGTAACGGGATGGGTCAAAATTCTTAAAATCATTGTTTCTTATATAAAGATTTTTAAAGTAACCGTTTAAAATTTTTAATCAGCGAAATTAAAGATGAGCGAAAACAACTGATAATTGGAAAGAAACGTTTTTTCTTTTTTTCAAGTTTTTCAAAAGCTTAACGGTTCCAGCTTGCCCCACATTTGTTGATTTTATTTAAAAAAAAATTAATATACCCACTCGATTCTCATGATAATTTGTGGTACAAAAATCAATCAACATTTTATTTAACAAACAATTAAAGAAGTAATTATTTTGTAAAAAGTAGAGGGATTCCACTTGTCTCACATTAGCCTGAAACATTCCGAGACTCGTAAGCACCATTTGCTACTTTAAATAACGTAAAAACATGCTAATACATCGTAAATTCGTTTTATAAAGAAATATAAACTTTTCTATTATTGTATGGAAATTAGCGAACTACGAGGGCGCGGGGAGGTCATCGTGCGCTGGAATAGTCTGATTTCATTTTTGAACGAGTCCAAATGCGCTTACTTTATTTTTAAATAAAAACAGCTCCGAAATTGCTTTTGAACTAATTCTGAATTGGAAATCTCATTAAGGGGGCTATCTTGCCCTCCCCTCTATACGCACATGTATATATGGGGCATTCCGCGCCAATCAGACAAATTGGAACTTTTGCATCTCCGATTATTTTGAAATTTTTTTCTTTTTGTCCTGGTTGAGACTGGCCAACTTGATTTTTTCAATATCTTTATCAATGAGATGAAAATTTTCGAAAAATAACGTTTTTTGAAAAATGCGATTTTTTAAATGCTCATAAATGTTCTTAATCGTACTTTTTATATAAAATACCGAAAAAAAATTGAAACGATATTGCTATGAGATTTTCAAATTTCAACAAGAAATTATTGTTTTTAACAATGTTCGTAGTCATCGATTTTCTTTATTTTTATGTAAAAATGTGTTCTCATTTAAACAAATTTTAATCCTAGTTTTAGAATGGGAAAACGATGGGATCTATTTTTTTGGAATGCTCAATTTTCATGTTTTTAGTTATCCGTGTTGAAAAATATCTGAGAACTAATTCTTATACTCAGGTGCTACTGTAAATAATTATCCTAGTGGCACGGAGTGATTATTGATCATTGTACAGAGCGATTTAAGGAAAAAAGATTATTATTAATAAATACCTTATTTTGTATATATCTTTTTCCTTAAATCACTCTATAAAATAATTAATAACCCCTAGGTATCACTAATTAAATTATTTTCAGTAGCGCATCAGCATACAAATTTGTTTCAGATATTTTTCAACACGGATAACTAAAAATATAAAAATTGACAATTCGAAAAAAATAAATGCCATCGTTTGCCCATTCTAATACTAGACTCCATTTTTTTTAATTCTAGGCATTTTTATCTTTGTTTATATTCTTTTGTTGGTTTTGAAAAAAACTCGCCGATACGCCACTTTGTTTTTGTTTCTGCTCAACGGCGTGAGTGGTAGACGCGCGCGAACGAGCACTACGCACATGAAAAATACACGGCGCACGTGCAATCTCTCTCGACGCGCTGACAATACCTTTTACCTTTTCAAATAATAATTGTATCCTGACATCATTCAATAAATATTTAATTATTCTCTTACGTGGAGTTCATTTGAGTCTGAAAAGGCCTTGGATTTTATAGAGGGCTCTAGGTGACTCCGAAATAAACAGCAATTTTTTACAAACAATATTGAAGTAAATCGATGACTACTAAAATTGTTAAAAACAATAATTTCTTGTTGAAAATTGAAAATCTTATAGCAATATCGTTGAAAAGAAATTTTTGATATTTTTTATGAAAAGTACGTTAAAAAAGAAATATTTTGAAAGAAAAGAAAGTTTAATTCGAAGCATTTCAAAAAACTCACATTTCAAAAAACGCCATTTTTCGAAAATTTATATCTCATGATTAGCTTGATGAAAAAAATTGAAAAAAAATCGTGGAGACTAGTCTCAACCAGGACTAAAAGAATACAAAATTTCAAAATAATCGGAGATGCAAAAATTCCAAGTTGTCCAATTTGGCGTAGAATTCCCCATATATAGCCTGCTATATTCCGTGTGGGGGTATGCTATATTTACTTACGGGAGAACGTATCGAGACCCAATGCTCGCGGTTCGTCTATAAACACGTGTACCTATATGATTTGTTCGATGCTGTTCTATTTCTTTAATTACGAGTGCAAATATTTATTATTTGAAATGTACTTTATAGTTGCGATAATAGGATTATCTATATATAAATTCCAATGGTGGATAAATCATCGGAACTTGCAACGTTGCCGTATAGACTGAAATTAACTATGAACATATATCACATTTTGGTGCGACCTTTTTCTATTGAACTCTATTCTGTTCGTGTCCCACATAGAAAATATACTGATTATTCCTATAAAAAGAATATGTATATACACTTTGTACGAGCGTGGGGTGTCAATACGAGCGAAACGATTTTTTTTTAATTTCCAACAATGAAAGTTAGCCACGATATTAATTTGCAAACTTCTTTTTGCACAGTGTTTTGCTTTGTTTGTAGGGCTTGACAAAATAACTATTAAAACACGAACGATGAGTCGATACGATAAAAGAAAATAATTTTATTGTCGGTTCATAGTTCAAACATTGTGAATCAATACATCTTGGCCAATTTGCATCACAGGACACTTAAAAAAAACATTGTTTTGTTTTTACTGACGCCAACTACTTAGGTTTTTTCTGTGCCCAGATGGTTTGCGAATATTCTGTATATGATGAATATAAAATTCATGTACGTGTACGACCAAAATTATAATGTTATCTGTATTACGCATGTAATATAGATAGCATGTGTAATGTAAGAAATTTTTGTTAACCCTAATAAAATTCTCAATTTATGCCAGCCCGCAACTTTATTTGTATTTGTCGTGGGAGGATTTAAAAAAAGGAATTTGAAACTCGAAGTCTTTTCTTTAATAACCTTTGAGAGCTTTCCTTTTCATTAAGATCCTACAAAGTTTCTTGCAAAACTGACTTATGGCTATTTGAAATAGAAGTTGTACTTTTTTGCTTCAAAGCTCAATATCTCCTTAAGTCGGCTTACAGAAATTTTCAAGTACCAAAAACAAAGCTAACAATAAGACTCTAAGCTTTTGAATGGTCCCATTGGAATAAAGGATACAATTTTGTTTTTACTCATCAAAGTGACGTACAAAACAGTCAAGTTTGTTTTCGAAATTGGTCATCGGATTTCCATTCAGAAATTACCCGGAAAATTTGTGCTTAGGTATTTTATCTTTGCATATACAGGAAGTGCACATTTCAAGCTTTGAAATATTTTTGGGAGGTTTTGCTCGGCCGACTTTAACCCTTGACCGCCCATTCTTTCTCATCTATATCGTCAGTACCGTTATGTCAACTTGTCTTTCCGTCCTAAAAAAACATTCTTTGAATTAAAAAAAAAATACGTGTCGCCACCCCCTATGGTAATTTTTTTAATTTTGCTTTTAGCCACGTTGCTATGGAGATACTGACGCTAGCGATGGCAATGGGAAAAATAGAACTCTTCGGCTGGACGCGTGACACCGATGCATTACAAGAACGATACGACACTACAAAGAACTAACAGAATAATTGACTTTTTTAATCCTCGCGCATCATCCGTCCTTAAATCTGACGAAGATGGACAGATCGGTCGAAAACTGTTTAAGAATATACAGTTTTTTTTACTGATACGGGTTACGTATCTTTAACGAAAGGGTCAGGAATAACCAAACATAATTGCTTTAGAGGCCCAAATAATTCGCAATCTGAAATCAACGTCAACTTACAAGATATGGTGTCATTTCTAATTAAAACGACTTAATGATACGGCGTCGGCACGCTGACAATTAAATGAACAGAACAAATGATAATAGGAAACCTCGTAGGGTTGCTCGATATACATCAATGCGTCGAAAACATCGCGTATTTATTATTCGATGTATCGAATCAATCCGATGCATCGGTTACTTTCGATGTTTAACGATGCATCGGTTTTTAACGACGCATCGGTTACTTTCGATTAATGCATCGATATATTTCATTCGATGCATCGAAAGAGCGCCCGCCCTATACACAATAAAAAAATTGCGATTTGTTCGACTGTGCGTGCCATTGTTTAGGCGGACCACCTCAATAATACAGACTAGGCTGTATGGCTATGTTCATGTTACTTTGCCTGTGGGGCAATTCTGTATTTGGCGCAATGGCATACCATCCGAGCAAAAGCGAAATAGCTATCGGTATAATAATATACCGATAATAATATATAAAATAGCATTCGGTATGTGCCTTCGTATAGCTGCGAATGACATACATATTTGTGTGTGTGTGTGTGAGGAATAGGGTACAAAAATTGCTCACACAACTATAGACCCTTTAAGGATATTAAGAAATCGTCATCAGCATTTTTGCCAACTCCCAACTCTGTTTTAGAGCAATTCCCACGGCTATATACAGATATGTTGCGACACCGTCCGCGAGAATCGTAGCCATCTATCGGTATCTGGCAGTACTGCCAGCTCGACAATTACTCAAAGCAACATATGGATCGAGGTTGGGTTGGGAAGACTCGCCACGCACAATTGAGATCGAGAGCAGGGTCCGAAGGTTCCTATTTTTCGAACTTGGATCGAGGGCAGGTTGCGGAGGTTTTGCGAGGACACTAGATTCGAGCTGGAAAGATGCTTCACCAGCTAATGTAATTACGAATGGCGAATTGTTGAGAAGACACTAGCCGATGAACTATAGGCAGATCGATCGATGTCAAGAAATTTGTAGCGAAGTCACAAGCCCTGTGGCAATCATACAATTACGAATTTGGTACTCGATAGTCAGAATATCCGGTATAATTCCCAAACGTTAACCGCAACCTCGATATCAAACTTCTCCAATATAGTCACGATATCAGAAAATTTACAATTCTCACCGTGGGTTAATCAAATTCGCCAAAACGGTAGGACCAAAGTAATGCAGAACCACAGTTCCGGTCGATAGCGTGACGAGGTTTGATGAAATCGGTAACACTCCGTCGACGACGGTGAGTGAAATTCTGACATCAGGTACACGTATTTTCGCAAATCCCAAATAAACGATAAGATTGACTGAGCAAGCCGGATAACTTGCGCGTAGCAAATAACTCAAACCACAAGATGATCAATCGGATAACGGAATTTAGTAAAAATAATTGAACACGCAACAGTAATAAGATCGATAGCGGAATTCCTCGCTAAATGATCTGGCTATAAAGTTTACACAAAATTACAGTAGTCTTTCGCGGTAGTCTTAAATCAATATTAACACAGTTGACAATAGCCCTCTGTACCTAAGTAGTTTCATGAATACATATGATACGAAAATCTATCGGGCGTCGATAAATGTGAAGGCAAGCTCGTTCTGCCCCTAATTAGTCGCTCTCGGGATCACTAATCGGGTCACACTGAACCAACAATGATAACTGAGCCACATAGTGAACAAGAAAGTTTGGCCAAAGAACGCTGAGCTTACAGCCTTAAAATGTAATGGGAGGCGACGACTCACCGATCTCTCTCCATTGAGAAACAAGGATTAATTGTGAAGAGGCTTAACAATTAATCCTAAATACTACTCATTACGACTGGTCCGAGACGAGACGAAGAGTCCACCTCGGTTATAGATAGCCAATAGCTTCTCTTCGATCAATGATCCCTATTATCAACCCTTCGGCTATTTTGGAGCGACTCTGGGGTAGTTCGGTTCCGCTTAGTGTCGGCTGTTCGCAATTAGCTTCACCCATTGACAAATTCGAAACGGTATCCTGAGGGTACACCAACGCTGCAACCTACTCCTCGTTGCTTCAACGACAATGATATGGGTCTCGCCAAGGACATTAATCCGAAAGGATCAGGTCACTATCGCAGACGATGCGAGGATCCTAAGGATCCGTGTATGTCAATGGCAGCCACCATCACCATTGCGATCCACGCTTTCCAAAGGGGCTGCACAACACGGCAACAGTGCACTCCTCGCACATGTCCTCAAATCCCATAGATTTGACCTAAAAATGGGCCGGCTCGATGTGGAGTTCGATATTCGCGACCTCACCAGGCTGATCCAGTTCCGGGCTAATCGGTCGTGAGGGAGGAGGGCTCGGTATGTCGCTGACTCGGTATGTCGTTCCATGTTCCAGCTCCCTCCCAAGCATCCAATGCATGAGCTCTGACGTTCGACTGCTCGTCTGCTTCGGTCAGCAAAACGTCGAATACAATCGCAGACAAAACCCAAAAGATGATTAGTCTCCTCGTTCGTACGCACCACGGCAACCTCCTTCATAGGCATGATAGACCACAGACGATACTAAACATAGATTAAAAGGTTGATTGATATGGTTACGGAAACGGAATAGCGGGGAACCGATAAAGGTCGAAGAAATAAGGGATGGATCAACGTAACGAAGAACAGACGGGACAATATCAACAACACGACACCTGACGAATACGATAGTAGACCCTATAGATTTCAGAACATTAGACGGTAACCGATCATATTGAAATTTTATTTAACTTTATTTCGAAAACATCTAAATAGCATATTCGATCACCAATTTAGATATCGTTTTTTCTTTAGTATATATTTACCCTTTAGTATTATATATTTATCACCATTGTTAAGCCTCTGTTGAGGATACAGTCATAATTCGCCCGTAATATATAAAACAATAAACAAAAGATATTATAGATTATTAATCAGCTGCCGGTTGACATAATATCATGAGGTACCTATACACGAGTATAGAATTAAAAATTTAAACCTATTATACATTTAACATTTAATCAAAATCCATGCATTAGTTGTATGGTAATTTACTACTAATTACTGTTCAACGATGGAGGCCTCTTTTTAAAAATTTGCCTTTCTATACAGACGTCGAACCTCGAAATCCAGGCCTCGGACAATTATATTAATAATATTATGAACCGTATTATAAACATTCGGAATATCTATTAAACACATCTAACATATATTTAAAATATACAAGATATATATTTGATACATTCTGCATATATTTTGGATATCTCGGAGATATATATCGGAGTAATAAAACGGCAAGAAATCGATATCTCGGATAGATATTGAATATATGAACTAATGCATAAGTGTAAGTACCTCCTCGATACTTCATATACACTAATTTTTTAAAATGAAAGAATTTTTATTCCCTCGATAGGAGTGTTAAAACTTGGCAGGAAGTAACTTTAGTCGTATGGGGATTAAAAAAAGCCCTTTTAAGTTTGACGTCTCTTTTTTAATGAGCTACAAGAGTTTTTTACATTTACATCTCACAAATTTACATGTCCAAAAGTAAGTGGTAAAAAAATACCTTAAAAATTCTCGGTCTTCCTTTGGTTTATACTTTTAGTAAAAAACTGTTAGCCTACATTTGTTGATTGCACTACAAACTTTGAAAATTTGGTTACAAATTTGTATCTTACGATAGCCGTCGACTTGAATAAACATTTTTGTATTTGGTTGAAAGTTCAATATCTCCTATAAAAACAGACTAAGAAAAAATTGAAAATAAATTTAAGGCCCTAAGCTTTGAATGATTTCAATATATATTTATCTTATATTTCGCAGAGATCTTATTAAGGGAGATAATGCCAATGCCCTTGATAAGCAAAATTGCGTTGCGTCTAACCGATGGTTTGTAAATTGATTCTAAATCAGGTACCTCCACGCGCCAGCAGTTGGGAAAGTCATGCTTTTACAATAAAGCTGCTCGTTTATTCGGCTTAAATGATCCCGGGAGGTCCAGGATTTTGTGAGACAGACCGAGGGCTATGGAACTGTTTTTTGCCAAGCTGTGATCCAAGAATCCGGGACAGTTTTTACCAACTGAAGTTACAGCCTTAAACTCTAACAAAAAATATCACCAATTAAAAAAACGACAATGTCAAAATTCATGATAAGTGTATAGATTTACAGATCTTTATTATTTTCTCGGTGCTTTTCATTTTCTTCCACCTTTTCTTATTTTTATATAATTAAATCGACAAAAAATGATTCGACCACGAGGCGTTACTTCATGAAGCAATCGAATCTGCTATAAAGTAAATTGCAAAAAATTCGTTCCCAAGAGAATTATTCTATATTATAGAACGGTGTTGGTATGGGAAAATTAAAAAAAACCCACGCAAGTTTTCGTTCCATTGTCTGACAAATCGCTTTCAAACATTCTCACCGTCGTACGAAAATTGAATAAATCACAGCTTATTTAATGTACCCTTTTACGCGAAGGCTTTTATATCGTTTTCACAATAAAAATAACGATAGGAAGGATTATTTGCCAGTAAACACATATATTCACTCTTCCGCGAAACGAGCGGTAACTGCGGGGTTCGGTGAATTCGAGCCTCGAGGCCATCAAAGTTTTCGAATAAAGCACAAAAATGAGTAGACGGCTGAAAACGAACTATTCGAATAAGTGGGTCGATTGTTATATGGCTCAGAAATTAGTAATTAGTAGAGGAATGCTACGAGTTTTTTATTTATCTTTAAAAGTGATTCGTCATTTTGAAATGATCCAACTGGTGACTTTCAAACTTTAACTCTATCTCTATTTAACTCTTTAACTCTATTTTGTTATGATACAATAATTAAGAAAAATGTAACATTATTATATTTTTCTAATGTAAAAAAAAACATTTGTCATTTTCCACATAAAACTTGTAATTGCGAAAGACATTATTAATAAATAATGTCTTTCGTAATTTTTTAAGCGGCAATTGTATGTACACGAAGCAGACAACCTTTTCGTATTTTTTCGAATTTTCTAGAGATAAGAGAATTTTTAAAAAGTCGAATATCGTAGTTAAGAGCCAGGATAATTAGCTATAATGGGCTTGAAAATGGAATTCATCAATACGCAACAGGATAATTTTTTTAGAAAGTGTTTTAAATTAACCGTAATAGATATATATCGCCATAAATAATAAAATTTTCTTTGAATAAAGCTTTATAATTACCTAAAACTATGTTTAAATATTATCTCTTTTGAATTGCCGCGCAAACGTCGCCTCGGAGCGCTTGACGTCATATGTAGGTAAAGAAACCTAAGCCAAGCACGAAATCAAATGCAACGTGATATTAAACAGTTTTTCGATCATAATGGAGCAAAATGCGTGTCGTTGGTTTGTAGTTTCGGAATTATCGTATTATGGGCTCTGTAAACAAAATTATGGTGCCTAGATACCTTCCTTATCGACTTTCGTATATGATGGTTCCTTGTTGAAAAATATGCACAAGCTGTATTTATTGTATTTATTTATATTTTTTAAACTGTCATTTAAAATGAATTTTATATTTTCTTGTGACTACTGACCGGCTGCCTATTCCCCGGTAAGATTCAACTGAAATTTACCCGCGGATGAAATTTATTTTAGAAATAATGAAAAGTACAGCAATTAATGTGCATTAGTTAGAAATATTAACCGTTTTCAAGAAAGTGTGCCGGATTATTTGACGATACAATTAAATACTCAAAGTTACAATAACTCGTATGCGAGTTTACCACGATAGCGCCTACAGATGATAACGTAAGTGTCTGCTCACTCTACAGCGTAACATGAACCATCTTGCTGGGTAAAGGTAGATTATTGAATATCTTTGCGAGATGATATGTATTATCGACTGTCTGGCGGTGAAAATATAAATCACGCTTTATCTTAGTATGATAAGTAGAATTTTACGGGAAGTTAGGTAGGACGATGTCGCTCACTGGACAAATCGGTGAATAATATAAATCATTGAACATCTTCAAGTAATATTTCTTACAGAAAGCATACCGCATAAGGATCTAAAATTCAGTCAGGCGCTTCGTAACAAGTTTTCGTGAAAAAAAGGTCCGTTGAAAGGTCCAAGGAAAATTGAAATTGGTTGGCTATGTTCATGACGCTGCTTCTTACCTCTGTCCTCTGTTACCAACATTTTGTACGTCCATGGTTACCAACTGTTACTATGTAGCTTCTCGATAGTATCAGAAACTGATTCTATCTTCGTAAGTAACCATGCTCGTGGCAAACTTCGGTATTCAGAACTCATAATGTTTGTTTTGAATCAGGCTTTCGAGTTCCGTTTCAACAAAAATCATATGAATTCTCCACATAACTCTAATTCACGCGTCAGATATTTGGAAGACCAGATAAATGGACAATTTATCGCAGCAAGTACGAATAATATTTTCATCGTTTGTCCGCAATGATATTACTTGCTATTCATTTATGCAACAGCATACGTTTTGCTTCCTTACAGCAGGTCGCAAAGCAAACTTACCTTTTAATATTAATTTCCGCGATATCAAATGAAAGTGTTACAAATTATCCAATTACATAACCAAAAGATAGTGTTTAGAAAAAATATGCAGATGGATACGAGTGCCCTAGTTAAAATTTGACGCTGCTCTCTTTCAGAAAACTTAGTGTCGAAAACAGGGGTACCCCAATTCTGCAGATTAATTCGGTGTAGAATTTCTGTATCTTACTTCGAAGCAATTCTGCGTTATATATTAATATTGCGACGTAAATATTTTTCGTGGTCACGATCTTTTCAATTCTCCAACACCTTTGCAATACTTTTCCTAAATAATCGGAAAAACATTTTTTTATTTATGCGGAAAGTACATGACAATTATATCCAACGCAACGTTTTTTTCTTTACTTCGCGAATGTTACAGATTGACGAAATCGAGGCACTCGTGGCCATCTATAACGATGATTGGCACATCGAGGATATTGAAAATCGTTGTTACAGCATTAAAATTCCAGATGATGAAAATTTCGTCAAATTATACCTAAAACTACCTATGGATTACCCGACGAATTCGCCACCTATGTACGAAATATCGGCGCCGCATTTGGATCTTAGGAAAAAAAATCACCTTGGAAGTCTCCTGGACGAGGTATACTCGTAGGTTCTTTAATTTCCTCTAACTCCGATATCATCGAGAAAAAAAACGTTTGTTGTCCTTTTTGAGATTTTCATTCGATATCGTCTTGAAAATTCCAAATGAAAATTAATATTTCTAAAAGATTTCGAACAAATTTTATCCTTACGAAGAACGCTCGTTGGAGAAACTGTGATATATCAATGGATCGAAAGAATCAGAGAAGAATTGCAATCGCGCCAAGTTGAAGATAATACCGACGATTTAGAAGAAACAACCGATAAACCCGACGTTAATTCGATACGTCCGTTAAACCAATCCGACGATTGTCCGACCATTCATCATGGTGAAGTTATCCTAGATAGAAAAAGTTCCTTCCAAGGGCATGCCGTGGCGGTGTATTCAGCGGATCAAGTCAAGTACACGATCGACAAAAGAAACATATTTTACACCTCGATGAGTTTGAAGATTTGAAGAAGGCATATGTTTTTTTCTAGACAAGTTTTGAAATCTCTCCTTTCGAACAGAAAGATCGAACAAGCCACCCACAATATTTATGCATACAGAATATATCACGAGGGGAAAAAAACGTTCATTCACGATTGCGACGACGACGGCGAGTCTCAAGCTGGTGGAAGATTGTTACATTTTCTTGAGGTATTGTACGAAATTCTTGTTCTTTCGATTGACCCAATCAAATCAATCCACTTTTATTTACATCCTGACTACGGCTACACCCAGTTGCTTTCTGCCTTTCTTTTTCATTCTCTTACTTAATGGGTGCGATCGACTTGGGCGCTTACACGCTTTCGCCGCTCACACTCTTAAGAGCTATTGTAGCGCGTTCGACTTGAAAAGTGCGCTTGAAACGCTCACGCTTTTGCTGCCCTACCTCTTCAACCGTAGCGTTTGTAAGCGCAAGATGGCGGTTATCCATGACGTCATAAAAGCTATATCAAGCGCTTACAGCGCCAAGTCGAACAACGCAAAGAGCGCTAAAAGCGTGTAAGCGCCCAAGTCGATCGCACCCAATGAATGGCAATTATGTTACCAACCCGAGGAACGCATGCGTTTAAACTTTAAAATAAAAATCAATGAACGAATTACCCAAATTGTTCACACATACATCATAGGAAGAAAAGCGGCAGAAGAACTATAGTATCTTCAATTCCTTCTTGTTACGAAAATGTAGAAAAAAATCACACTTCTTTTTCTCATTCATCGCCAACGAAAATTGGTTTAAAAAAATATTTAATAAAGAAGCGAGCATAGTAGTTAATATCCAAAGACCGCAATTGCAAAGTAATATCATGTGATTTTTGTCATGAAGTCGATTTTACTCCGAGATGCCGAGAATGTCTCGAGCTGGGTAACTATTAAGATAGTTGGATCAATACAGTCGAATGAAAAGTTTTTTCCTTAGTTTATCTCCGTACCATATGATTTTTAAGCTTATGTTTATTAAGAAAAGTTGTTGAAAATTCATTCAAGAACAACATACTATAAATTCAAGGTCATTCAAGGTGACCTATACTCGCTACGTACGTTTGTAAATCATGAAAAATATTTTCTATAGATTTTTTAAAAAAACTACGGGAGGCTTCTTTGAAGTATTATAAAGTGACATGCAAAATTTCAACAAGCTTCACCATCTAGAAGTCGAGATATTTAAGATTGAAAATTGCAATATTTAACACGTACTCTTATGGGAGAGTGCCGAAAACTGTGATTTTTAACAATAAATATCTCTATAACTACACGGTGAAACCTTTGCAAATTCGTCACACGTATGTAGATCGTAGCAAAGAAGGCTTGTGCAATTTTTCAACGAAATCCTGTGAAAACGATTAAGCGAGACTACTACCTTAACAGATCGATTTTTATTTGCAAGATCGTCGAGGCGAAAAATGTTCTAGTAGTCGTTTCAAGATGGTATGGGGGAATACATCTCGGACCTGATCGCTTTCGTCATATCAATAACGCTGCTCGTCGAGTACTTCAAAGCGCCGAATTCATCCCAAGAAATGGAGATAAGAAAAAGTAATCCTACGATATTACGCGAATAAACGACAATATTTTTGTTTCTATACGATGATGTTTTTTCTACCGAACTCTCTGATTTTCCTCTGTTCAACTGTATTTAAACATTTTTCTTATAATATGCGGATTACATGTTTTTCCGTATATATACAATAATATATACGATAATACGTATGAACGCGTTTCAGATAAAGCGTATAATATCCTGATCATATATCCGTTTCGTATTTACAACCGCCGTGCACGACGGTAATCGTGAATTCGTATATTTGAATACTTGGAAAAGTTTCCGCGCGACTCTACGAGACAGTAATTTATAGAAGATTATTATCAAATTTGTTTTCGAACCGTTTACACACACGCGACAAAATCTCATTCGCACAAACAACATTTTAAAAAAATCATCATTAATACAAGACTAGCATAAGAAACATAAGGTTCGAATTGTCAATAGTATAAACATAACTTTGTACCAAACGCACTAATTCCGGAAGAAGGAATTCCGTGGCGCGTGGTCATCGACTAAACGATCACGGACGGTAATATTATTATTCATATTCGATACAAGACTATATCCGTCGATTGTGCCATCTTATCCCAAATGGATAAATACTCGATTCATTATTGCTCGGATCACTCGGGTCGCATACGACCGGACAAAACTGGTCGATAATGAAAACTGGTTTAATTACGGGAAGAATAATAACGAATTTCATGGATTCGTTTCACGTTCGCCAAACGATTAAGTTGGATCTATGGGAGCTCGGGAACGACGACCCAGCCCTCGATCTCTTCGTATCCCACGGAGGTCAAGGTATTTACAGATGTTACGAATTCTTTCGAGAGAACTGAAAAATTTCAGCATTCTCATTCTGTGTACTGTTCCAATGTATGAAGTAAATTTTTAAGATCCTATACCGTCACATCCGAATGTTAGATTCGATGAAAGTTGAGCCAAAGTCGTGAACATATATATATCGTATGTTTCCATAGGGAAACTTTGCGATAGTCGCAATGATCATTTATCGATCGATTGTAAAAATAATCACTCGAAAGTATCTCGTGACTATTTCATTCGCATAATTTATTTTTTATGTGGTGTGTATAGTAAATCTTATGAAAATGATCGTATATACTTCGAGAATCAAATTTGTTTCGTGCATTAAAAAATAATCAGTTTCTTTCATTCTTAAGAAGAAGAATATTTATATTTGAACATCGAATATATATTAATATTTCACATAATAAGAATTCCTTTGTGAATATTTACCAAAGTTAGTATGAACCATCCTCAAACATCGCTTAATTTGTGTTTATTGTTCTATATCATTTTCTCGACATTAACTCGGGATAAAAGGTTTCAACATATTTGTCGAAAAATCGAAATTTCAGACAAATTGAATTCCTTTATCAATTTTTGATAAATTTGATATTAATAATCCGTTTGCCATGCATGCACATATTGATATATATGTGAATATACTATGTATGATTTTTTTGGGACTTTAGAACGCGTCCACGATCCTGGCACGACAATCGCGAAAGAATGTGCGAAATATAGTCATTAAAAAAGAAATCAAAATTAAATCAAATCCACACACAAATATACTAAAACTTTATGTATGCGCAGAATATTTTTGCTTGATATCTTAGAGTTTTCACGAAATAGAAATTCAAAACAGGTTGATCACACACAATTTTAAGAGTCGCATGAATTATAATGAAATTGATGGAGAATAGAGGAAAATGAGAGTTCTACTTGCTACTGAATTGTGCATTGTTGATATATAAAGATTTAATTTTTACAGCCTACATAACACGTATATTAATGCAGACATTTTTCAAATTATTATTTTCTGCCTACATTCATGGTCAACAGTTCAAACACTCTTACTACGAGCGTGTTCGGAAATTGGCTGACAGTACTGTCAGTACTGACGCTAGTTTTACTTTAGAACAGAAATCTAGTACTGACAGTACTGTCAGTCAATTTCCGAATACACCCTAAAACTGATTTAGAAGAAAAAATATCTAAAAAAAGATGATCATGGCTCGTTTGAACTTGTCCCTCCAGAAGAACGTACGATTGGAGTGAAGTGTGATATTTATGATCGGGTATGATATGTGATATTTATAAGTAATTCATATCGCGATTAATCAATGGAGCATATAATGAAAACTATCAGCGAGTACATACACGTAATTTGTTCAAAATTCGAAATATTTGGCAAGTATACTTATTCTCGATGCTTTATTAATATCTCTTTGGCATTAATAATGTATACTCCATTCTTTTAATATAATAAATATGATTGTTTTTCTCAGATCTCTCTTTTACAGCCAATGTATGAAAATACTGATCGAATCTAATCTTCGGATGCGAGGATGTACGGTAAAAATCGTTAAGCTCGACACTTACTGTTGAAATGTCGTTCCAAATCTTGAGGATCGATTCCTTTCTGGTGTGGCTGAATGGCTACATTCATAATTCGATTATTATTGGTTTTAGCACCAATTTCACTGCCAGCTTTTCTCTGAAGAAGTCGCTTGCTGCATTCGCCCAATTCTTCCAATTTCTTTAATTCCGTTCTGTAACTCTCGTCCCCGTCTGCCGAATCAGTCTCCGTAGCAAGGCTCTCGTCCTCTTCCTCTTCTTCCTCATCCTCCTCCTCCTCCTCGACGTCCGTACCGTCGCAATTTGTTCGATGCTGAAATTTCGTAACGTCGTTCGTAGGTACTTCGCAATTGAGATACGTTATGGAATTCAAAGAATTTTTCGTTCCCGCATTCGACGCGTAAATCTGACTGTTGGTCATAAACTCCGAGAGATCGAAATTAAGAACATCGGCCAACAGTTTTTCCTTATTCTCCACATCTTTTTGTATACTCTCGAGGTTTCTCTCAGATTTCAATATGCAGTCGTCGTCTATGCTCAAAGTCAGCAGTGAAGCGTACGTTGTTTTTTCCTCGATATCGTTTATTCGACTCCTGGCAAGTGCAATCATTGACGATTCTTCCGCGTCATCGGAGTTTTGTGTTTTACCGTTGCAAGTTTTACTATCGGCTTTTTTCGTTCGCCTCTCGGGCGTGAAAACGACGTCTTCAAAATCTTGTTCGCCGATTTTTTGAAATATCTTTCGTCGATCTTTTCGATCATCGTCGTTCTTGACTATTCCATTCTCGTTCGTTTGGCCGTTTTGATCGATCACGAGCTCGGTATCGAGATAGATAGGAACTATCGGTGGCATTTCCGTCGCTTCTTCCGCGTGCACCACGCCTTGCGGATCCACTGCTCCTCTGGACGGTAACCCGCTGGAGACGAATCGTAAGACATAAGAATAATTCGCTCATTGCTGTCTCATTATTTCACATTTATCCCTAATTCTATAATCAAATGCTTTCAAGTTTATCACGGAAAAAACTTTATAAATAATGGAAACACCCGAGAACACAATATCTTATTTTGAAGTCCGTTTGTCAGACGAAAATGTCTTTGGAAATGTTCCATCTCCGTTTGCATGGAGGAAACTACGCGAT
Organism: Netelia inedita; assembly: GCA_964017225.1. NCBI lineage: Eukaryota > Metazoa > Arthropoda > Insecta > Hymenoptera > Ichneumonidae > Netelia > Netelia inedita. Next base: position 18,002,807 of record OZ024922.1, read on the forward strand.
GATCAATTTTTTGTCTCAAGTTCTTCTAAATCCAAGTAACTAAGAGGATGTGCAACACTGACCTCGTCAATGCGAGAGAGATTATCGCATTATCCCATCACGATATTTTGCTAAACGTTAACTTTTTAGTCCAAAGACGAGACGAGACTAGAACATGAGCAGAATCATGAGCTCCAGTTTGTTTTTTTCATTACAAGCTTTGATCCAAACGATCAATCGTGTCGGAAGAATTTTGATTAGAATTTTTTTTATCGAATTTATTACAAATTGCCTCGAGGCACATACGACACAAAGTTAAAGAATTCACGATTCGCATAATTTATCAATTGCACGACTTGTTCGATGAAAATTGTGTAAATTCTTGAAAAAGCCGGTAATATTATTTTGAAATACTAATCGAGTAAGATTGAAGAAAATTGAAAATTGTAATAATTATTTAACTTACCCCATCACTTGAATAATATTGCTTGGATTAATCTTGTAAAAGGGTATAGCAGGCACGATTGAATTATCTTTGAGTTTTGAGGTCAAGCTGAGAATTCCTGCGGCAACGGGTTTGCTTATTTCAGCTAACGAAGCGAGTGGATCCCTGGGCTCTTCGGGTTCAGCGCACATAATTTCCGGCTGATAAGCAACGCGTATTATATTTCTCTCTCCTTCGAGAATGAATATCTCATCTTTCGTGCAAGCAACGTCGATCACACGTCGGAGATCCGACACGACAGATGTTATCGCGATGGTTATGGGATTTACGACGTATATAACATCGTCGCTGTACGTGACGAGAAGATCGTCGCAAAAAGGCAGAAGAACGCCGAAAGTTGGCTCACCACGATTGTTTTTCACGTTCTCGGACGCTGGATTGAGCAATATAACTTCGGTACTGACACAACGAACCGCTTCCTACGATAATAATTTCATATTTTTATTAATAAATATTCGTTTCCTCCTGTTTTTCTCGTTTTACGATAAATTGGATAGAACGTACCTTAAAAATCAGAGTTTTCTGTACCGTTCCAGTTTTCTCGGCTTGCCATATCCTCAATCCTGGTCTGCTCGCGTAAATTAATGGCTCCTGAACGTGTCCCTGCCGAATTCCGAAAACTGCGCCTAATTTTCCTAAACTAAAAGGCAATTGTGTAATATAAAGATAAAAATAACGATATCTTTTCGTCAGATAACTCGCGCGATAATATGCAAACGTACGTTTTTCTTTCTTTTTGGCCAACTTGCGAAACTTTGCTATTTTGATTACCGTGCACAAGTATCGTACGGAAGAGAGTCGATACGAGCAAAAGTCCTTGCTGGTAGCTCAACTGTACAACGGCGTACTTCTCGTTCAACAGTTCTGAGGATTTCGACAAATGCTGTCGATCAAATATGATTTCGACGCATGAAAATAAAAATTGCATCATCGCCGTGAAAGTTTGAAATAATACGACAATTTCGACCAACCATGTAGAAATCAATTTCCGTCAATACGACGGATCCTTCTTGATCTCCGCTGAACAATTTCATCCCATTTTTGGACCATTCGACCGTTGTTACAGAACTTCGGTGTAGACCAGCTATGTTGTATCGTTCGACCTGTTAATTGTTATCGACCTGATATTAATTGATCATAATATTGCAGTTCATAGGGGGATATTATTTAATTAGCCCAAACGGCAAGAATTGCGGATGCAAAGTACGGGCTGGTTATGTTCTATCTAGCTGACAATTTATTTATTTATTTATAAAATCAAAATTTCGTCAATATTTTTCGCGCCTTTGCGAGTAAATGATCAATTATATAAAGACGATGCAAGTATAATGAAAAAATAATGACGATAGAAGTAAAACTTTGTATATTTCGATTCATTTATTCGGTGATACTTATTTCTTCGTGATATACTGATTTAAGCAACTCTCGAATAGTTTTATTTGAAAATGTGAACGATTGCATAGCTCCGGTTTACCAAAACTACAAATTTGCAAACCTTAAACAATTTCTGCCGAGTACATTTACGACAGTGACTGTTTCGATAAATCACGGATTATCTTTGATGTTTATTTTAATCGCGCAAGCATTTCATTATAAATGTTTTTAATATTAGTCAATCGCTGTTTCCAATGGATTGTAAAAATATGAAAATATAAAATAATTATCGTAAAGTTATGTATAATTATAATTAGTTTTCTCCAACGCGTTTCAACGTTGATCTCGGTTCGATTTACTTTCCATCTTTTTCCAGTTCCAAAAATTCGAAAAAAATGAAGAACAAGTCGAACGATCAAAGTTGAATCGCGTTGGAGAAAACGGGTGGAATAGTTCGAACTCTCCTACTTTTACCTGTTTCTTTTGTTTGGGTTTGAGACTGTCCGGCAAAGAGGCTGGTAAGCTTTTCGGTATTTGAAATACCGTGACTATGCCTTGATCGCTGCCAGCGGCGACCATGTAATCGACTGTAGATATTACTCTCAAACAGGTGATATTTAAATTCATATTCTGAAAGAAAATTTCGTGTGAATTTAAGCGCTAGTTATTTAACGACCGGCGCAAATCGACGATTATCGGGAAAGTTGTATACTTCGCATCGTAATCTCTGCACTTGACCGGTTTCGCGATCGAACCAGTAAATCAGTCCGCAATTTGTGCCGATAGCCAAGAATTCTGGTAAGGCATCGATGCACGTAAAACTTATATCCTGCGTGAATATGCCATTTTGCAATTTTATAGGTATTTGTTGCAATAGATTTGTAAGCGGTGCCCATTCGCGTAACGGTCCACCATCCTCGCTCATGGGAGTCGTCATGTCGCGACTTATAATAAATATTATAATAAAAAATATTGAAATCATTGAATTTATCGTAATATTTAAATCGAGTTATCAACATGATGGGTAAATACGATTAAAATTATTTTCATGACAAACCTGATCGAAGTTTTACGGGAATTCCGGAACGGAAATACTCGCCCACGGGATAATGTCGCGGAGGTTTTCAATTAATAACGCGTTTCAAAGAGACGCCATTCTATATGTTTCATCCAATTTATAAAACTTCCGATCGCACAATATTGTTGAGCATTGTTTTTTTTTAGGTAGCTGTCAATACTGTCAGATCAATCAGCTGTCGCCAAAAATTCAGCCACACGCATGTACATCGAGGGACTCGGGGGAATGTTACGCTGTTGACCGCGGTGACGCTAGTTGATAGGCGGCAAGTTCAAATACTTGGACACTTCAAGAAAAAGTAGAGTTTCTAGGGTGAAAGGTAAGTTATAGGAAAGTACGAGCGTCCGAGCGAAAGACCAGAGTTAAAAAATTTCCGGAGCCGACAAATGTAAAGAAGGTCCAAGCCTTTCTTGGATCGACGTGTTATTTCCGGAAGTTAATTCCGAAATATTCAATGCGAAATGCTCGACATTTCACCTAGTGAGATTCACCGTAATAGGATTAGGTACTCACTTTCGTCATTTTCACTCTATTCGTAATAAGCTCACAGCAGTACAGTTTATTTTTGCCATATGTGTGTCTACGCTAGCGGAGCTAACTTCATGACGAGTTCCAAAAAAGTACACAGTTCACCGTTTAGCTGCTCAGGTGTCGCCCTGCCGTACCAATTCTCGAAGTTTCTCCCTAATAACCTTTGGCCATAGACAATCTGGCAGTTTCCGTTTTTCATCCTCACAGTAGGGAATATTTATTATATCGTGAACATAACCTATTTACGTAAACAATTTGTGAAGGAAAAAACATCGTGAAGAATGTGAGTGAATAAAAATTTTCAAAATAATTTAGAAACAAAATTCACATTTGCAATACGGTTGATTGAATCATAAAAAATTAATAATTAACCAATCGCGAAACAAAAATTTCATCAAAACCTAACCTCAATTCGGCAAGTTGGGGAGACTAATTCGCACTTTTGCAGAGTAAAGCTTCGGCAAAATGTCGAAGTACGTTAATTTGGCTCAAGTATCGAGCAATTATGCGACAAGAATGAATCGTCTAAGCAATCGCATATTCGGTGAAGTCATAAGACCTACGAACTCAAAGTCCATGAAAGTCGTCAAGTTGTTCAGCGAACAGCCGATCAACAAGCGCAAAGAAATCGTAGAGTATTATCCCCGTCATCCACAAATTGGATGGCTAATGAGAAATTTACGCTTCTACGGCCTCTTCCGTGACGAACATCAGGATTTTAAAGAAGAATTCGAGAGACTAAGAGTCCTCCGTGGCAAAGGAAAGAAGAAAAAGTCGCAATAGTCTTATTACAGAAAGAACAAAATCGACGAGCAACGGGTGTTCTATCGCTGTTGAATTGTTTTTTTTCTTAACGAAATAAAGATCATAGATTAATTAAACGTGTTCCCAATTAACACGTTTTTCCTATGTATAATATAATAATAAAACAGATTTTTATCGCAAACGATTTGCATAAAGTTTTCCTTACCCATAAAATCCTGTTGCAATGAATATCTTTCTACATTTCGCTTCGTCAGATTGAATATGCAACGAAAAATTTGCAGAACGTTTTTATACGAGTCGAGCTTAATAATTCTAGAAGATATATCTCTCGTAATCTCCATGGAATCAAATTAGATTAAGTAAACCAAGAGTCGTTTAGTAGTTTGAAGATTTCATAAAAATTCTAACATTTTCTAAAATAAGAAACACTCGATCGATCATCGGTGGGCTTAGTACCGAATTTATTTGGCATTGTTAAGGAGGTTCACGCGCCATAATCATAATAGTATATACAAAATAACGGCAAAAGCATTGGATACAATTTTTTCCAAGATAATTTTTTGAAATTTTGCGTCAATCTTCTCGAGCATCGTATTGTAATGGGTAACAAATTTGAGAATGTTTCACCGTCTAGTAATCGAGATATTCAGTGTTTAAAATGGCAACTTTAACACGAGGTCTTATGGGAAGTTACGAAAAAATACGATTTTTCACAATAAATAAACTCGATCTCTAGACGGTAAAACTTTCTCAAATTTTATCCACAGTTGAGTATTATTGTTAAGAAGGTTCGTACGAATTTTAAACAATTAAACTTGGAATTCGTCTAACGCATGGATATCGCGTGAAACTCCTTAAGGATAGGAACTTTCTATATTTGAAAATTCATGGAAACTGGAGCAAACGGCTTAAACTTGAGGCTGTTGGCTCTAAAATGAAAAGAGGAGGAACGATGAATAGCATTATCGACGCAATTTAAATTCCTACCAAAATTGTTCGTTATAAAATTGTTAATGTAGAGTTACACACTTACTTTACCTACCTGTAGAGTTTCAGCCGGTTTGGATAAATTCTTCCTTAAATCTTTCGAAATTATAGACTTTGCTCTCGCTCGACTTTTCGAGCACACGGTAAACGTGCATACAAACATAATCAACTCTGTTCATATTTAAATATCAAAGTTTACTTAAATTACGAGAAAAAACCCATTTTATACAAACACACGGGCAATAAAAGAAAAAAATATAACAAAAAAAATTATGAGATATTTCGCAGACGAACGATCGCTGGAGTCCGATTGACTGAAATCGATTTGATCAGGTACGATGAGTTCAAGAATGTCGAAATTTTCGGTTTCTTCTTGCACCCTGTCGCTATCGAAATTACTTTTTATCGAGTCACCGAGATCGAGATACGAAATTTTCCCGTGTTGCGACGGTACGGTTATCGGATCAACATCGTAATCATCGTTGCGACGGTGAAGCTGCTGTCGTCTCCTACCAATTTCTCGATACTGATTCAATCGTTCCTCGCGTTCACGAATAACGTCCCAATCCGACGTTTTTCGAAAATCGCCAAGTTCCAAGATTCTCGTGTAATCGTCGATGCGATTGAAACGTGTTGAGTCAAGTTTTTCACGGATTTCCGGATACGTGGAAATTTCGAATGTTCTCTTGATCGAACTTTTTGGCTCGTTGATTTGTCGATTTGCCGTGGAAATTGGCAGCCAAGATTTTTCGTAAGCATCTTTTTCACGTTGCTCGTCCTCTTGACGATAAATTGGTAATATTCTCGAACCGATGGTCATTCCGTTCGTGTTATTATCGAGTATTCTTGAAATTTGCCGTTCGGTCTCTACGTACATACCACCGAGGTGGCGCTCGCGCTGACAAGCTCCTGTATTCCTCTCGTTCTCGATTTCCCACTGTTTCATATTCTTATTGCCAAATATGAGATCCCACATCCAAGATCTGAAGACACTGACGCCGAGATAAGCCGGCAGTCCACCGCAATCGAGTGAAAAATTGGACCACGATGCGATACCGAGGAGTACCATTCTCCGAGATCGATCTTCGCACACAACCGGCGAACCGGGATTCCCCGCGCAAGCTCTTATGCCATTTTCGTCTTCGATCATTGTGCAGAAAACATTTCGATAACTGGCGTTTCCCTCGTGCATGTACATGCAAACGCGCCAAGAATTCAGAAGAACTCGACTGTATTGAATCGGCTTCGCGTATACCTTTGACGAAGGCGCTACGGTACCTTGCCAGCCGAATATCAAACATGACTTGTAATCGTCGTCGAGGCGAACTGGTGCTATGTCGAGCAGGCGAATTTTACTATCGCACATGTCGAAGGGTTTTATCAGTTTTAATAACGCGATGTTATTATCGTAGTCGCGCGTTTTTGAGTATCCATCGAATTGAGGATATATGTAGGTAACTTGGACACCGAGTGCCTGTCCCGTCTTAGTTCCATTCAAACCAGTTGCATAAAGCACGATCGACTGGAATGTAAATTGGAAACGTGTATGAAAATGTTTCTATCGTTCGAGTCGAAATTTAACTGCCAAATGTCACTTGGAATCTACATTACTAAGAATGAGATTTACAGTATTCTTTGGATGGTTGAGCATCCAAATCGCATTGCTCAGATATTAATTAAAAAGTAGAAAATAATATTGCTCACGCTTCGCTTGTACTGTACACACTGAGCAGCGGTAAGCACCCAATCAGGAGATATAAGAACTCCGCCGCATGGTGATATCGTATGGAATTGTATCAACCAAGGAAACTGACCGTCCTGAGCACGCGATCCTCTTAAAACAGCACCGAGGTATTCTTCCAAATTTGACAATAATAAAAGGAATATGAAATATTTTGGCATATTTTCTTTGCCGCGAGTAATCACGAACCGCGAGTGTACCGACCGACTTTCATCTGTTCGGTAGCTTCTGATTTGAGGAGTACAGGGTGAATCTCTTAAAGTATAGCACCCTTTATTCTGGGGTAGACGAGGCCATTAAAAACAAAAGTTGCAAATAAACTTTAGGGATATTTTTAATAGTTTACGAGATATCAATTTTTGAAGTTTATCCAATCAGAGCGCGCCGAGAGGCGTTGGAGCCACCCACTCTCCGCCCTAGCCGTAGATATAGCACAGTTTAGAGCGTTACATTTGGGATCGCAAAATTCAGAGCAGTCAATTATTATTATTTTATTACGCAGTCATTTTTATTTGGCGCGCTCGGCAAAATTCAGAGCAATCAATGCCCGTCAAATAAAAATGACTGCGTAATAAAATAATAATAATTGACTGCTCTGAATTTTGCGATCCCAAATGTAACGCTCTAAACTGTGCTATATCTACGGCTAGGGTGGAGAGTGGGCGGCTCCAACGCTTCTCGGCGCGCCCTGATTGGATCAACTTTAAATATTCATATCTCGTAAACTATTAAAAATATCCCTAATATATATTTGCAACTTTTGTTTGTAATGATCCCATCTACACCAAAATCCCGTTTGAGAAACCTTACGGAATTCACCCTGTATATGTACGTAAATATATACACGGTGTTTACGAAGAATAATAAAATCGTGTATATGGCACAAAACATACCGACAGTCATAAATTATTGTTTGTATGAATATTTCATTATCTTTACATCCTTTGGAATTTTTTCACGTATTTTTCATAACTCCTCTTTCGCATTTTTCGCATTTTCCTTCGAATTTTTTTTAACGCCTTTGCTCGTCTTCTTTTGTCTCTTGACTTTCGGTTTCTCGGATCTGCTCTTGTCACCTTTTTCCTTCAGACACGAATCATCATCATCCTTCAGTGCGCGCTCGGAACATAGATACCTGTTAATACGATTAAATTCATATTAATTTTATTTATACCTCTAATCACAAAAATTTTCAGTTAGAACAGAATTTTGAACGAACATTCATAAATTAAGACCGAACGTTAAGAAACGACGATCAATAACAGTCGTATATAAGTGAAATTTGATTTAAAAAGTTACAAATTTGATTTAAAAAATCGATAAACGTATCGAAATTTGTTATTATTGAATAAGAAACAAAAAAATTGTCGATATTTACCTTGAGAGAGGTACGACACCCTGTTTGTTGTAGTACCACTCTTCGATGTCGGACTCGTGATTTTCCAGAAGATCTTCGCACTGAGTTTTCAACGTGGTAATTTCGACGGAGGGTTTGTCCCACAGTTCAATGGGTATTCCCAGTTCGACCTTGACACCCTTATCCCTGAAATATTGGGAAAAGCTTCTTTAGTTACAGAGATCGAATAAAATATGCTGGTAAAGTACTTTTTATCACAAGAATTATCGTACACAAGACCGTGTAAAGTTTTGAAAGTTTGACTCATGCCTTTGGAAAATCTTGTACTATCCTCGCGCTCTTTGTGAATATTATACTTTAATATTCTCTCGCAAACATTTTCTAGAGACTCCAAGAGACGCAGTTCCCTGAAAAAAGTTGTGGATTTCGAGAATGTTTGTTTCGCGACGCAGCTTGTAAAACAAGGAGAAAAAACGATTTTCAATTTATTCTCACGATTTTCTGTATTCTTTTTTCTTCTTTGGCGTGACATCGTCGACGGAATAGCCGAGTTCTAGGACATCGTGAGTTTTGCCGGTCTCGTTGAGTCTTGCCTCAAGTTCATGCGCAACTACTTTGCATACTGTAATATTTTTGAGGTTTTTTTTTATTTCACCGATATTTCGATTTGCCTACTTTCTCGGACTTACCTTCGCACTTATTCGCATATTTAACACCCTCGGCCTCTTCGGGCCCTCCGGAGACAGCACTAATGGTCAAAAGACTCAATAAAAAGAAATGCCACATTATTGACAGAAGAGAGAGTGGAAAGGAATGTCGGCGGCCCATTTGGAGGTTATGTTGAACTTTTGGGCTCTTCTTGTTTTTAACAATAGTCAGAATTTTTTTCTCCTTGACCACGAACTCGCATAAAGGTCTGGAAATTCTCGTAATGGGGGTGTGGATTTGCTTAGTGAAAAAATTTATGCTTTTTGGAATGACCGCTAGAATCGTTGGGAGCAGTTGTGAGCTCCTTTCCCTCAAGCCCGTTGCAGACAATGCGTAGCATGCGTAGCTCAAGTATGACTGACTACTGTGCATCGTGTAAACACTTTTTTTGCAAGTATTTATCATTATTACTTGCGCTAGCTACTGTCCATCGTCTGCAACGGGATTTAACCACATTAAACCCAAACTCGAGCTTGCGCGATAAATCTAAATGATTTTAGAACATATCGACGCTGCTTACGAAAAGTAGCACGATTCAAATTTCTTACGAAAACTAACACGTTTCTAATTTCACCGCGAAAACCAACACGTTTCGATATTCGACGCGAAAACTAGCATGTTTCGGCTCTCACCGCGAAAACTAGCATGATTCGGCTTCTGCCACGATAACTGGCATGTCCGAAATATGCTAGTTTTCGTGGCAAAAGCCGAAACATGCTAGTTTTCGCGCTGATATCAAACGTGCTTCTCTTCGTAAGAAATCTGAAACATGCTAGTTTTCGTAAGCAGCGTCGATATATTCTTTTCGTATATGAGATGTAACTGCCAAATTTTGTGTTCAAACCTACTGAAACATCTTTTTTTTTTAATTCTCTTCTTTTGGGCATTCCAGTCTTTTATACGTTCTTATTTTGAAATTAATGCAAGCATGAATAGAAATTCGATTTTCTCTTTGCGAATTTCACGTTTTTAAATTAGTTTTGTAGGGATTCTAATTAACATCCAGGTAAATATTGAAACCAGTCATTCCTTTTATTTTATTATGTAACCTCGTCAATTTTATAACTTCTCGTACAAAAATTTCAGATGTAGTAACGACTGTAAGTGTAACGACTGTAGTAGTAACGACTGTAAGCAAAACGACATACAAGACAATGTTTTTATTATTCTTTTGTTCTTCCGTTTTTATTATCTTTCAATGTGTAGGTATTCCAGCATTTCACCCAGATAATACCCGAAATACTTTCTTCCGAATTTTTCCGCATATCACAATCTTACGGAACGCGAAAGTGAGAATTCTCCACTTTGTCAAATTTAGCGCTGGTCCTGCAATATGGGAGACCAAACACCACCTTTTATTAATTAGTTTTTCGCATTGTTGGAACTACACGACACGCGATACACCTGTTTTCGAATGTTGCGCTTCTGACAAACCGCGGTGCCAAAGCTTCTCTAATCCCGCTAATCCCATTCCTCGTACGTCTAGCCCAGGAGGGAAACGGGTTTACAACGACCCTAGCGGCCATTCCAAAAAGCATAAACTTCTTCACCAAAAACACCACCCCCGCCATTCGAATTTGCCGGAGGCCCGTATATAAGACCATAGACTCGATATGGCGTATAAAATTCATCGCGAATTTACGTATGAGCATGCCTCCCACAATTACCCTCCTTCCCGTGAATTAACCAATAATCGTATAAAATTGCAAGTTGAGAAAAATGCACGCGACAGAACCACCAATATATAGTTATATGACGGGAGTAACGGACCATGGAAAAGACCGCGAAATACGAATTTTGATTTTCAAGTTTACTAAATTAACTCACCAAAACTGGTAGTTGGGATTTTTTGTGCACATTTTATCCATCGCATTATTCATAATTGAAGGTTCCATAAAGATTTCTTTTCCTAAATCCACATGATTCTTTCTGTTTCATTTATACGATAGGATTTAAAAAGCGTCATATGGCACAGTCAACAGGTAACGTCGCATTTCAAGTTATAATGTTAACGCCTTAACGAACTACTATTTTATTAATTACAGTATTTTGTTTTTGTTTTTTTTTTCAATAATTTGCACAGTTCAAACTTTATTCTTGTTTCTTTCGTTTTATATCCCCTGGCTAGAGGGTATTAGAATTGTTTGTGTCGTTCAGGCTGTATATTCGGTAAAGTCATCCATGTAAACGCGTTTGTTCGATCTTGGTGATACATCGTCCGAGGGACCGTCGGAGTTGTTGCTCGAACATTCCTGAAGTACACGATTTCTCAGTCGTTTTATGTGTCGAAGACGCTCGAGCCAATTCGATGCGTAAGGATTATGACCGTTTTGCTTCAACGACGATGAAACCATCGAAGCAAGCTGTAAGAATGACAAAAAACACATACGGAATTTTGTATTTTTTTTACCCGTTGAATTATTTAAGGAATTTAATGAATATTTACATTAGCGTGGAGAGCCAATTGTCGCGAGAGGATGGCAAGATTCTGATCGGATATTATCTTTGGCTCGCTATGTCCTATATGCTCGGCTAGTTCCTCTCTCGCTTGTACCGTAACTTGATTAGTTCCGTGATCCAGAGGTTGAATAATTACGCAAGCATAGTTGAATTGGCCCTGGTGCAAAAAAAAAGAAAATTAGGGAAAAATATTTCGACGCTGCTTACGAAAACTAGCATGTTTCAGATTACTTACGAAAACAAGCACGCTTGGTATCGGCGCGAAAACTAGCATGTTTCGGCTTTTGCCACGAAAACTGGCATATTTCGGACATGCCAGTTATCGTGGCAGAAGCCGAATCGTGCTAGTTTTCGTGTCGAATATCGAAAAGTGTTGGTTTTCGCGGTGGAATTAGAAACGCGTTAGTTTTCGTAAGAAATTTGAACCGTGTTACTTTTCGTAAGCAGCGTGGATTTATCGACGTGTCATCGTCTTTCTCTTATTCTATTTTAAACATGAACAATCGCTGATGAATAGAACTAAACTCGTCCTTACGCATGAACAGAATACCTGCCGAGCATGCTCGCTGTTCGATGTTGCAAGATCGGTATTAGTATTTTTAACATTCTGATTTCTTTTCTTTTTTTTGTTGTTCCACCCAACAGTGAGGATGGAACAATCTCAGAAAATTCGTGAAACGTCACGTTTTTTAAAACATATTTAATATTAAAGAAGTTAATGTGACTGTAGTGACGGAATTTACATGTAGTTTTCGAAAAATTCAAAATTTCGCAAACTCGAATCCCAAATACAAAAACAACCTCGGTAGACAATGTTGAATCGATAGCTGCACATGCATAGAATATAGAGCGACGATTACGTCCGTTAAACAAAATCAATGTATCATTTCTGCGGAAATCTTGACTAAATTTTGACGAAAGTTGCAACAGCGTGAATTTTTCAATGTATATCTCGGTCAATGCTGAGTAAAATACAAAAACGTTCTTACCTTCACAGTTTGTATATTGTAAGCTTCACCGCTCTCGTTATACACGACGCTAACATAATTGTTTCCTATATGTTGTTTCTTAGATGTGCATTTAGGATCGCTGAGTTTAGTTGGCATTAGAGTTGCGACGTGAAAAGCTACTTGGGTTACATCGTCCTGCCATATATAAGCAAAATTGCCATTTTCACCATTACGATCGAGTCCACCAAGGAAAACACTCTCGTCGACATCTTTGAGACGAACAAGAGTTCCAAGACGTTGAAGAAATTCTGTATAACGGAGAGAACCGTGTTGATTAGCGAGTATCTCGACTTCGTTCGACGCTTGTCCCGGACCAATGTAGAGTACACCGATTTTATGAGTCTCGTATGGCTGTATCCTATCGAGATTCGTAACGGCTCTTTGAACTGCCGTAGTTTGAGGCACGAGAAGGGGCTTTTCCGTTGTCGTTCCAAAATGAGCTGTATGATATAGCTGCAGAAATACGAAACTGCGAAAAAACGTAATGGAATCATTTTTATTCCGGAAATTTTTTAATAAAGTCGTACTGTATCGTTTTCCTTCTCATCGTCGATTTATAGCTAATATAGTATTACGTCCGTGACAATTTGAGAGTTTCTATTAGGCGAGTATCGAAAACGTAAAATACTTATTCACGATTTTCAATTTCTTCATTGCAAACAGCTTTTGCAGCTTTAAACCTCCGGAACAACTTTTCGTGTCAGAAATTTCGCGTATGAGAATTAATTAAAAAATACGTTTATTATTAACGTAATAACGACGAGTATCATTTATAATTAATATGTCGAAAAGGTATTTCAGAAAGTATTCTATTGAAATGTTGCCAAGTGCCGAGGGTAAATATAATAAATGAAGTTTGTTCCAATTTTTTATTTCGAGAATGTCAATCCTGTCGTTATGTTTGATATTTGGCCTGGAAACGTGTTTTAGATAGACTGGAAAATATTGTGTAGAATTGTGCATTTCGGATTATTAACCCTTAAACTGCACTTCGGGCGCGTTTTCTTTCGTCGATTGTATCTGCCCCACTTCGGACGAATGTTTCGGCATTTAATTTTTAGTTTCGGCCAAAAATAACTTTTGGCCCATAAAATATGGATCGTGTACTGCAAAAAATGTCTCTACAAAGAAATTGAAAAAATGCATATTTACCGAGATACAACGATTTGAAAAATGCCAGGGTTCGATATGACCCCATATGCAGTTATAGATCGGCAGCCCAAGTGTGCAGTTTAAGGGTTAAAATTATTATTAGAGATAGTAAAATAGTAAGTAAAGTTGAGCGAATCTTGCTTACCTAGGATTTATTCCAGTTCTGGAAGTGTCTTTAACACGGGGTGAATTGCCGCGTCTAACGTTATCCCACTCACGGGATTGTTTTACCGGGCTCATAACGGATATCGTGTGGCCTCTATCGCGAAAAACCATTGGGGGTAAAATCGACGGATCGGGTCTCTCATCCTTCTGTTAATCAAACACGTAAAAGTTTGTAATTGCGATTATCCCCTCGTCGCTTTTAAAATAAAAATTGTAATCGCCCAAACTTACTTTTTCCATTGCATAATTACGGCCTAACGGTGGTTTCATGTCGATCGTCAGTGATTGCTTGAGACTCAAATCGCGTGGATATAATTGTGTCGGCGATTGCGGGGGTTTACCTACGAGATTCTGCAATTGAGCTGCCCTGTTCTGAACCATCAGGAAATTTCCAGGGGCCTAAAAGTAGCGTTAAGACCGGCATATAATTATCATTCTCGATGTAGCTGACAATAAGAAAAAAGTAGACGAAATGACAATGAAATAATAATTTCATAAAATCGTTTCGATACACTAAAATATGTTGAGTACCAGTTTTTTCTTAAATAAACGTAACAAACGCGCCTTGCCCGTTTTTTTTTGTATAAAACTCTTTTTTTAAGAAAACATTCAAATTCGATTGTGCTGTAGTTAATGAGAGCACGTTTCTGATTTCCCACAACACATTTTCGTTCGTGTGGAGGAGAAAAAAATGATACAAAAGATTGTAACGTTTTAATATTTGAACATTACGAGGGAATTATTTTTTAATCACTCTCGAATATATCGTACGTTTAGATATTACTACGTACCTGTATGGCTGTGGGAGAAGGTGGAACCGTGTTGCTAGTGGTCGTAGCCGGATTTTGTACGGCGTGAGTAGCTCCCGGATAAGATCGTTGAGATCTCAAACTATTAGGATGATCGCCCGTATGCTCGGTGGATGGCGGAGTCGTTCCCATCCCAGAAATTTCTTCGGGTATCGCTTCGCAACTGACCCTACGACAATTCAACGCAATCAATCGCGATAAATTCTTCGAACGGTGTAATTTTCCGTTTTTAAATCGTCACGATTTAAGAAAAATCGAGAAAGATGAAGAAAAACGTTGTATACCTCATATCTTTGGCGTAAGCGTTCTTAGCATGTTTTTTCAGCTCGGCATCGAGTTTAATGTCGAAATCATTCGGCGATGGCTCCGTCTGTTGAAGATTCAACTTGTCTTTGTTCAAAAATGGATTTTTCCAGTTCGCGCTCATCTCCGGACTGGAATTTGATCGACGAACGGGATTTCTCGATCTTCGTGTTTCTGAGAATCAATTACGAATGAACGATTAATGAGGATTGAACGTGAAATTTAATTTAAAACGTAAAAAAAAGGATCGTTCGGACTTTCAACTGACCCTCGTCGCCCTCTTCGAGACTCTCGAGACTGTCCCGCGAACTCTGACGAGAAGGACTCGGCCTCGAGGGTGAACCAGGAATAGCGATCGGACCGGTCGTTGATGTTATCGACGAGCTCGATGCAGAATAAGCTACGGATTTCGTCGAGACTATCTCACGATCGTTTTGCGTTTGTTCCAAATTGAGATCCGGACGATCCTGAGTAAACAAACGAACTTATGTTACACCGGTGAAAAAAACTTTCGATCTAAGATTATTCTCGTAATAGAGAGGGAGGTTGATGCAAACTGAAACTTGCACCTCGCGTTCCTAAAATTTCGTTCACTTTGCTTCGACTAGGAAATAAATTCCTCAATTTTGACCAACTTGTACAATGTTTTAAATCACAGAGAACAATGTAGAAAACAGTTTTTCTTTCTCCATCTCGATTATTCACCCGGATATTTCGAATTTGCTTGAGTTCGACCGTTACCATACGTTTTAAAAAATATGCGAGATTGTATAAAATTCGTCTTGGAGTTTGTCAATTATTGCAAATTTTTAATTAAAGATAATCTATAATTCTAATTATAATTAAAGTCAAATCAAAATCTATAATTAAAGATACGCAAAGGAAGCCTTGTTTATGCGATAAAAACTTACTTCCGTAACGTCGTCGTTGGCTTGAAAATCCACGACGATGTCTTGACTAGTATTCGTCGATAGTTCCAGCGTCGGCATATACAGAGTTGTAATATCGTGTACCGGAAAATCGAGCGGGACTTCGAATTGCATCGTATTTTGTATTCGCATTATCCAAGACATGTCGCCGGTTGGACGACGTACGTAAATTTCCGCCCATCCTTGACACCAACAGGCGCACGGTACGTGTTCCTCGTGTTTTTCACTACCAAGAATTTGCGCGAGTTTCGAAGATTCCGTACTTTCCGTTCGCTCGGTTTTATCGTTCGACAATTCCCGTTTCGTTACATCAGCCTCTTCGAAAGACTTTTTCGCTTCTTCGGTGGGTGAATTCGCAGCTGTGTTTCCAGTACTGGAGCCCGTATGACCACCGTACGACTGTCGCGACTGTTTATTCTCCTCCTTTGCGCTCTGTTATTTTTTTTTCGGTAAAAATTTAACTTTTCCCGTAAATGTAGAAATTTAAAGAAAAAAACCTTATTTACCTCGGTACTGGAAGTTCTTCGTGTCGGTGGTATGACAACTTTTCCATGCTCCGGGCTCGAGGGAGCAGCTTTGCAAGCTACCCAACAATTATCGCAGAGACCGCTTCGCATAGCTTTGTTGCTGCATCCGCTCGTTGTTACCGTTATCAATCGATTGCCCAACAGCCACGTCATCGACTGTCCTTCCTTGAGCAAAAAATCTGCAGCGGGAAGTCTCTTGGGTCGTGCTGTGTAAGTCGAAAATGTATAACGAGCCATTAGATCTATACAAGTTTCCGTCAATTCGACGTGAAAAGTCATGAGTGCCTCGTCGATCGGAGGCTTGAGATCCAAGGTACGACCCTCGCCGATCATACGATTCGCTATTATCGGTCTTTCCCGTCGACCACGACTACCCTGTTCGGTCAAACTGGAGCTACGCTTTCGGTTCGACGAATCTTCGTTTACGACACTGAAATCGGGTTTCATGAGATGTCCCTCTTCGAACGGCACCAAAACGTTGGCTTTTAGACCCTGTTTTATAAATAAAACGACGAGAATAATGACGCGAGCGCAATTCGAAGAAAATTGAAAGTCGAATCGTCGATAAATACGCTAAAGTGGCACTCACGGTCGTGATGAATTTGACAAAGTCACGTCGAAACGGTAAACGGCACTTTAGAAACCAAACGGCTATAACGTGATGAGCCAACGAGACCGTATAATGATTGTACTTGAACGGATTCGTGTAAGGCAGTAAAATAGCGAATACCGACATGTACTGATCGCCGATGAAACTCGCGAAGACTTTAGGCAATCTGGTGAGTGCTGAAGAATTTGTTTTCGATAATTAACAAGCACGTTGAAAAAAGAAACATTCGATAGGAAATTTGGTGTTTTTTCACGATTACATACAAATCATAGATTCGATCAGAATTTAAAGAAAATCTTGAAGCTTCGTGTCTTGACGTTCAATTACCAAGATAATACGATTTTTTTTGTGCCCGAACCTTTTATGTCAAATAAATTGTGAATATTTTGTACGGAAAGGTTTTCTCAAGCGAATTCTTTTTTTTTGACATTATCGTTGTTTAAATCGAATGTTTCATTGTTTAGTGTAATTATTTTTTCAGACTCGTGCCTCGGGGCTGTGAAATAAAATTCTAATCGAATTTAAGGTTTGGATGAGACGCGTAACTTATTTAATACTCACTGGAAAGAAATTCTAGTATGGGTATGGCAATGTGAACGGTGGCCGAGATTTTTGATAAATTGAGTAAAACCTCGGTCAAGAGTTTGTTCATAGCGTCGCGCATCTCTAGAGTACAAGTTGTGAGACTCGTGACGCATTGGCTCGCGCATCGGGCGGTAAGGCCAACCTGTAATAAAATATTCGATCGAATGTGAAAATTGTTATTTCACTCTGGCAAACAATTTTTTAAGCGATTTTTTCGACATTTACCTCTAAACATTTAATCAAACGTTGCTGCAATGACGGCTCTAGATGCGCATGATACGAAGCGAGTGACGCCAGTACGGGAAAAACATAAACACGAAATTCCGATACGGTAAATTTTGGAGGAACGTTGTAGAGAGATTCCGGAAGCCGGAGGTTCTTGTCGGCAGTCTGAGGTGGCGAAATCTACAAAAAATTCATCATCGGGCAATTTTACCATTGATTTCTTTTTTTATTTACCACCCCCATGACCGGGGGAGGTCTCAGCCGCATGCCCCGAGATGGCAGAATAAATGCTGAAAATTACTTGTAATTTCTCATAATCCATTTTTACACTTGGATTATATCAGAGATAATGGCGTGTGGTATTTGTCATTTTATTTTCGATGTAGAAAAAATTTCGAATGTGAAATTAACGATAAAATCCTTACCATGCAACAAAGAGCCGCGGCGAGATAGTCAATATCGTTGCTGTGCCTCGACAATATCAATGCTCTATTCTGCATAACCTGAGGCATTTCCTTCAATATTAGCTGCAATACTTTCCAATCCTTTTCTTGCTTTATACAGGATATAACGGCCTTGCAAGCGTGTGCCAGTGACAAATGTGTTATCTGGCAGGATATGTGCTGTAGAGGTGCTGGGCTAACGGGAGGTGGACTGCTACCACCCCCGCTGGTGTTGAGTCTCTCCAATGGTGCGTGCTCGAGGACTAGATAAGGACTGAAGCGTGTTACAACGCCGCTCGTCGCATCCGGAAATCCAAGATGATAGAGAGAATTGGCACGAATTTTCAGGAAACACTCGAAAATCTGTTGAAAAACAATAAATTCTTTCATTATCTTTAACTTATTTCATCAAGATTACTTTAAAAATCGGCAGTTGAGAATAAAATCTTGGAAAATGAAACAAAGTGGATTATTCGCAGTGAGAATTTACGAGGACCGGAAATGAATAAGCAAAGTTTAAGGATGACAACGTCCCCTTGATACTTACTAAATAACGTATGGTCGGTACTTCGTGAAAAACCGAAGGATCTCTATAATTCTGTTCAAGATGATTAACCAATACTTTGTACGCTCTAATTGCGTGACTCGAAGGCAAATTATACATTTTCGAAGTCAGTACTTTGATAAGACCCACGACAGCGGTCTTGACGTCCTTGATATCGGAATCGACGCAAATCGGTGGATTATCCGGAGTGAAAGGCTTGTTTATCATTTTCTCCAATATATCGAGAAGCTCGAGGCACCTTTTGGTCTCGCACTCGAGGCAAAGATCGACCAGCAAATAGGCAGCTACGTTTCTAATTGTAATATCATTATCCATATCAACGTGTTGCATATAAGGCACGACAATACGCTCGACAAGCTCGTCTTCGTATCTCGATCTGTTTATTTGTATCACGTTCGTCAATACGTCGATAACCTTGACTCGTATATTGGTGCGTGTCTCGATCTTGTAATAACGCTCCATGAGATTCGACAATTTACATTGCCACTGATAATGCGTAGGACCGATTTCCGAGGCTCGATAATCGATCAATTTTAATATCGACGATTCAGGTCGCGAATCCGAGCATCTCTCGACAAGCTCGTAAAATCTTTGTCTACAACCGTTGTACTGTGAATTATCCAGCAAATTTTCGATACTGTTTATCGTCTCGTGCAAGCTAGCAAAGACTTGTTTGGTGGCAGGTTGATTACTCGTTTTCGTGTGCGTTATAACTTCCTCGATTATATCGAGAATTATGCTCCAAGTAGGTTCTTGAAGCTCCACGCCGTACTTATTGACCAATCTTTGTATCGAGAGCGTTACTTCGTACATGACGATCGGATGATTGCATTCGAGAGCCTGATTGAAAGACGGCAGTACGGAAGTCGGTGTACATTTTAATTTTGGTATTCTGTGAGTGCCCCAAAGACCCATGTTTACGTAAAAAACGGCACCGCGAAGTAGATGAACGTCGCGTTGAAAATTCGGATCTTGAAGCAAACGACACATGGTATGCAATGCCGAGTGTCCCATATGCGTGCCTAATAATTTTCGCATTATTTTCCAGCTTATCTGACAATAAGCCTCGACATTAACGCTTCGACACAAAGCCGTGATAAAAGTTTGCAAAGAATCCGATTGCAAATTAATGTTGTAACCAACGATCGTGTCGAGAGTCTCGAGACAGCCTGACACGACTTCGGTACTGTTGCTGTTGT
Organism: Netelia inedita; assembly: GCA_964017225.1. Taxonomy (NCBI): domain Eukaryota; kingdom Metazoa; phylum Arthropoda; class Insecta; order Hymenoptera; family Ichneumonidae; genus Netelia; species Netelia inedita. Next base: position 18,022,814 of record OZ024922.1, read on the forward strand.
AACAGAGATGACAGATGTATTGTACGAGACCCGAGACGATATCCTCGTCGATGTACGCCGAATTGTACTTAATAACATTTACGAGCAAAGAAAGAAATTCCGCTCCTCTCTTTCCATCGTCGCCGGTTACGCTCGGCATCCATTCGAGCAAGAACGGGCCCATTCTTTCCTCGAGATGTAATATAACTTTGCCATTCTCGGTTAGGCTCTGTAATAGTTCCAAGCGAGGGCCTATATCTTCCGCAATTTCGTGATCCTTCACGACCATGAAGAATTTTACTCTCATCAGCGATGATAATTTGCTGTATTGGCCCTGCACGAGACAGCGAAGAAAATTCAATGTCACGTGCCTGTGTTCTCTGACGACATCCTTACTGAGTAAATCTTGTACGAGATTCCATAATCTTTCCACGGCTCCCTGGAAATTCGAGGAACGAAATTGTTATATCAAAGGGTACATTATTTTTTTTAACGCTCGATATTTTTGTCGGAGATTGGATACGCGATGGATAAAGATTCGCCGGTAAATATTATTCATATCCGTTCGATAACGGAGAACGATATCGACGACACGGATAATTATCGATGGAAAGTTTCTTATATACGATTATTTGATAATCCCCTTCCCCATTCCTATCGACGTAATTCGATCGTCTGGAATTATTTCATTATTGAAAATAGCGAGGACGGAGAGATAAAAATAATTTCATAATAATTTGATAATAGACGGTATTCCATTAATTTTTGCTACGTTAAGTATTATTAATTAATGGGAAAATTTTATTTTGCTATTTTTTTTATCATCTGTAAACTTTTGTATAGAATTAATATATCGAATATAATTTAGACGCGGACGAATAAATTATATTATACGTTTGTTAGGATAAAACTAAATCATCGGAACGTCACTTACATCTTCCCATTGATGATTGAGTACACCATCGCAGAGATCTTTGATGGCCTTTGCTCGATGATTGACAGGGCTTTCCGGTCCAATTTCTTTCTCTATGTCATGCGTCAGAACAAAATCTTCTCTGCTCTTGTAATTACCTACGATAGAAATTAAATATTGAAAACTTCATCCGGTAAAAGTGAAAAATCAATGATTTTTATCGAACGAACGAGTCGGGATCAAGCCGAAAAAATAAAAGGAAATAAAATTTCTTGGATTTTTCGAAGAACTGTACGGAAAACGTCATGTTCGATAAGTGTCGATGTACGGAGGAATGGAAAAATTAAATTTGTCAGGAAAAAAAATCATTCTTACTGATAACAACAAATTACGTGAGAAACTGCATGCACAAACTTACACGGACGTAGCACACACACAGACACAAACGTAGAGCGAGAGAAGGTTACCTTTGTTGATGCGAAACCATTGTTTCAATTTGTCGAATGTCTTATTATCCTTGTCTTTCGAGCTCATTTTCGACATTGTCACATTGTCCGAATCATTTGATGATCCGAAATAACTTACTAACGATCAAACTGGACGCGTTGAATTTCTTTTTTATCGTTCGATTTCACCGAAAGAACCTGCACAGTATCCCGGCGGTGGACATGTCAAAAGTCAAAAGTATACCAGAGCCCGGTGGGGGCAACCATATGAGAGGAAAACACCATGAGCGCGAGAGAGAGAGAGAGAGAGCGAGAAGAACGAAAAGCATATGGAATGAAAATGTAAAATGTCGGTATGTAAGAGCAGCGCAAGCGGCGTAGGCTCCATCTTCTGCGTGAATTTGCAAGTTACGAGACGAGATACCAGTCGATAAGTTACCGACCTCGATTCTCCCGCGGGTTGACAGGTGTCCTCTAGTAACATAAAAAGTAACCGTCGGAGCGATCGACGTTTTTCAGTCGAAAGCAATTGGCTCTCGAGGCTGGCTTCCGAAACCAATAATCAAGGGCTACGTAATTCGTTTGTTTGTAATAAAAAAAACGTTTCCAACAATACGAGGACTTATTCTTATCCCGAAGGTGTGATGTAATAACCCGCTTCGATCGTAGTGAAAATGCCATACGTAAATTCAACGGTATGGCACAATAGATTGTGATGAAATTGAACTTGGCGACAAGTAGAGAATTTGGTGTAAATTCGCATGACGGTGGAGAAGACGGTAACGCCTGAAAGGGACTTAATCCGTAACGCCAATAAAAACTAAATTCATTCATCCAGACGAAAGAATGCCATTAACGAGGGACAACTCGTCTGGCCACGGTTTCAAGAATGTCGAAGGAGCTACATAAATTGGCGTATGAAATCGTATATGCATATATATATATATGCATATACAGTATAGAGTTTGCGCATGCGCGTTACACATATGCTCGCATACGTATACTATTATATATAGCCTGATCAGTAATTCCAGACGGCACACCGTGTGGCGGACTACTTCCTTGCCGCATACCGACACCAAATCCCATATACCAGCGGTACATATGTACGGGGGAGTCCTGCTTGATTTTCATCGCGTGACCCTGACCATTTAATATTCGATCGGAACTCGAACAATCTTTTCGTGCGAGCCTAACAAAATTTTCTCAAATTTTTCTTTCAATTTGTCGGAAGCCTCGTTTTGGTAGTTATAGGTATGTGTTCCAACCTTTTCGATCTTTCAAATGACCGATTTTCATCAAAGATCTTTCGAAATCGATCGATGCTCGTAAAATATGACTCGTTTAATGCACACTTAATTAAATGATATTAATGGTCGGCAGTATTTTTTTCTCGTGCATTAAATGTATTTACTGGCGTTAACCAGTGAGCATGTACTACTCACTCATATTAACCATAACTACTTATAGGTGTCTCTCTATAAACCCGTGTTGCTCAGGTCATCTATCGTCTTTGGCTACGATGGATTTGGCTGCTGCAACAATTGTTGTGATTGTCCCTTTGACTCGTGTCAAAAAAACCAACAACGGACCGAGACGACACGAGACGGCGAGAGGCGAGACGAGACAGTCGTCTACACTCTCGTATTGACCAACATTCGTTATGACTCGGCGAGTATGTAGAGCCGGCTTTGGCTAGGATGGATTTTGCTGCTGCAACTATTGTTGTGATTGTCCCTTTGACTCGTGTTAAAAAAACCAACAACGGACCGAGACGATACGTGACGGCGAGAGGCGAGACGAGACAGCCCTCCACACTCTCATGTTGCTCAGTTCATCCATCGTCTTTGGCTACGATGGATTTGGCTGTTGCAACAATTGTTGTGATTGTCCCTTTGACTCGTGTCAAAAAAACCAACAACGGACCGAGACGACACGAGACGGCGGGAGGCGAGACGAGACAGTCGTCCACACTCTCGTATTGACCAACATTCGTTATGACTCGGCGAGTATGTAGAGCCGGCTTTGGCTACGATGGATTTTGCTGCTGCAACTATTGTTGTGATTGTCCCTTTGACTCGTGTCAAAAAAACCAACAACGGACCGAGACGACACGAGACGGCGGGAGGCGAGACGAGACAGTCGTCCACACTCTCGTATTGACCAACATTCGTTATGACTCGGCGAGTATGTAGAGCCGGCTTTGGCTACGATGGATTTTGTTGCTGCAACTATTGTTGTGATTGTCCCTTTGACGCGTTTCAAAAAAACCAACAACGGACCGAGACGACACGAGACGACGAGAGGCGAGACGAGACAGTCGTCCACATTCTCGTATTGACCAACATTCGTTATGTCTCGGCGAGTTTGTAGAGCCGGCTTTGGCTAGGATGGATTTTGCTGCTGCAACAATTGTTGTGATTGTCCCTTTGACTCGTGTCAAAAAAACCAACAACGGACCGAGACGACACGAGACGGCGAGAGGCGAGACGAGACAGCCCTCCACACTCTCGTATTGACCAACATTCGTTATGTCTCGGCGAGTTTGTAGAGCCGGCTTTGGCTAGGATGGATTTTGCTGCTGCAACTATTGTTGTGATTGTCCCTTTGACTCGTGTCAAAAAAAACCAACAACGGACCGAGACGACACGAGACGGCGAGAGGCGAGACGAGACAGCCCTCCACACTCTCGTATTGACCAACATTCGTTATGTCTCGGCGAGTTTGTAGAGCCGGCTTTGGCTACGATGGATTTTGCTGCTGCAACTATTGTTGTGATTGTCCCTTTGACTCGTGTCAAAAAAACCAACAACGGACCGAGACGACACGAGACGGCGAGAGGCGAGACGAGACAGTCGTCCACACTCTCGTATTGACCAACATTTGTTATGACTCGGCGAGTATGTAGAGCCGGCTTTGGCTACGATGGATTTTGCTGCTGCAACTATTGTTGTGATTGTCCCTTTGACTCGTGTCAAAAAAACCAACAACGGACCGAGACGACACGAGACGGCGGGAGGCGAGACGAGACAGTCGTCCACACTCTCGTATTGACCAACATTCGTTATGACTCGGCGAGTATGTAGAGCCGGCTTTGGCTACGATGGATTTTGCAGCTGCAACTATTGTTGTGATTGTCCCTTTGACTCGTATCAAAAAAACCAACAACGGACCGAGACGACACGAGACGGCGGGAGGCGAGACGAGACAGTCGTCCACACTCTCGTATTGACCAACATTCGTTATGACTCGGCGAGTATGTAGAGCCGGCTTTGGCTACGATGGATTTTGCTGCTGCAACTATTGTTGTGATTGTCCCTTTGACGCGTTTCAAAAAAACCAACAACGGACCGAGACGACACGAGACGACGAGAGGCGAGACGAGACAGTCGTCCACATTCTCGTATTGACCAACATTCGTTATGTCTCGGCGAGTTTGTAGAGCCGGCTTTGGCTAGGATGGATTTTGCTGCTGCAACAATTGTTGTGATTGTCCCTTTGACTCGTGTCAAAAAAACCAACAACGGACCGAGACGACACGAGACGGCGAGAGGCGAGACGAGACAGCCCTCCACACTCTCGTATTGACCAACATTCGTTATGTCTCGGCGAGTTTGTAGAGCCGGCTTTGGCTAGGATGGATTTTGCTGCTGCAACTATTGTTGTGATTGTCCCTTTGACTCGTGTCAAAAAAAACCAACAACGGACCGAGACGACACGAGACGGCGAGAGGCGAGACGAGACAGCCCTCCACACTCTCGTATTGACCAACATTCGTTATGTCTCGGCGAGTTTGTAGAGCCGGCTTTGGCTAGGATGGATTTTGCTGCTGCAACTATTGTTGTGATTGTCCCTTTGACTCGTGTCAAAAAAACCAACAACGGACCGAGACGACACGAGACGGCGGGAGGCGAGACGAGACAGTCGTCCACACTCTCGTATTGACCAACATTCGTTATGACTCGGCGAGTATGTAGAGCCGGCTTTGGCTACGATGGATTTTGCTGCTGCAACTATTGTTGTGATTGTCCCTTTGACTCGTGTCAAAAAAACCAACAACGGACCGAGACGACACGAGACGGCGGGTGGCGAGACGAGACAGTCGTCCACACTCTCGTATTGACCAACATTCGTTATGACGGCGAGTATGTAGAGCCGGCTTTGGCTACGATGGATTTTGCTGCTGCAACTATTGTTGTGATTGTCCCTTTGACGCGTTTCAAAAAAACGAACAACGGACCGAGACGACACGAGACGACGAGAGGCGAGACGAGACAGTCGTCCGCATTCTCGTATTGACCAACATTCGTTATGTCTCGGCGAGTTTGTAGAGCCGGCTTTGGCTAGGATGGATTTTGCTGCTGCAACTATTGTTGTGATTGTCCCTTTGACTCGTGTCAAAAAAACCAACAACGGACCGAGACGACACGAGACGGCGAGAGGCGAGACGAGACAGCCCTCCACACTCTCGTATTGACCAACATTCGTTAAGTCTCGGCCAGTTTGTAGAGCCGGCTTTGGCTAGGATGGATTTTGCTGCTGCAACTATTGTTGTGATTGTCCCTTTGACTCGTGTAAAAAAAAACCAACAACGGACCGAGACGACACGAGACGGCGAGAGGCGAGACGAGACAGCCCTCCACACTCTCGTATTGACCAACATTCGTTATGTCTCGGCGAGTTTGTAGAGCCGGCTTTGGCTACGATGGATTTTGCTGCTGCAACTATTGTTGTGATTGTCCCTTTGACTCGTGTCAAAAAAAACAACAACGGACCGAGACGACATGAGACGGCGAGAGGCGAGACGAGACAGCCGTCCACACTCTCGTATTGACCAACATTCGTTATGTCTCGGCGAATATCTCGGGCGAGGTCGCCTCTCACGAGATATGATGAATGTCGCTCTCCACATTCTCGTGTCGCTCAGATCATCTCTCGTCTTTGGCTACGATGGATTTTGTTGTTGCAACTATTGTTATCATTGTCCCTTTGATTCGTGTCAAAAATAACAACAACATACCGAGACGATACGAGACGACGAGAGGCGAGACGATACAGCCCTCCACACTCTCGTATTGGCCAACATTCGTTATGTCTCGGCGAGTTTGTAGAGCCGGGTGAAGGCTCGTCGTTGACGAACCCATTGAAATGCCGAGTTATTCAAAGGTACTAACTACTAGAAGTCTCTAACTACCGATTGACTCTAACTACTGATTCAGGAACTGGTGTACCCTCGGCAGTAATTATCGATGCGAGAGACCCGATGGGTGATTCTCGGCTCTCTCGTAATGAGCGAATGAATTTATTATTCGAAATTTCTTATATGCCAATGATTTATATGTTGTTTAATTTTTAAAATCGCGTTACACGCTCGGATCATTTTGAAAATAGGATTTGTAAATTACCCAGCCTGGCGTGGCTGATTGATACCACAAATTGAGACAAGCCAATGTAGAATCGTTTTTAAAAAGGGTTTAGTTTCATCCCGATTTGAAAACAAAAATGTTTTACGCCAATAATAATTTGCAATTTGAAATAAAAATGAGCCTTCGAGACTAATTCTGCTTTCGTTATTGTCGCACAAGGGAATTATGAGGGTTGGAGTGGCGCGTCCTTGCTAGCTAGTATACAATTTAGTTTCATCCCGATTTGAAAACAAAAATGTTTTACGCGAATAATAATTTGCAATTTGAAATAAAAATGAGCCTTCGAGACTAATTCTGCTTTCGTTGTTGTCGTACAAGGGAACTATAAGGGTTGTTGGACTGGCTCGTTGCTAACTACTACAATCATGATTCATTTCTTATCCCAGAAACTATTGTTTCTTTTTTACGATTCTCCGTGAAAGTAGGTCACCAATGCAATTGGCGACTGATCGTCTCAATCCCAGCGAAACTATTTCAACTTATCGCAAAGGATGCACCTACTTTTTGCTATCGTGCGCACGAGCCGACTCGCGTCGTGCGAATAACGTTTTATGGGCGAATCAAAGATCCAATATATTTCGCGGAATGTCCTCTACCCGGTTGATCCAAGCCCGAGAACTAGGTCTTGGAATCGCTAAGCCAACGAGAATTTCGTACGAACTACGCTCGAATTTCGAACTGGTCCTCGATGGCTAAAGTCGGTATAAACGAAATGTGAAATCGACCCGTGGAAAAAGTAACTCACGGAATACCGTCTGGGTTTCTCTGATCTTCCTCTTTTCGATTCGAAATTTCGTGTTCACGGTGGGAAACCTGACGGTCTAACGATATAACGACAACGACCATGAGGAAGAACAAAAAAAAGTCAAGAGACCAAGTACTACTAAACCGAGATGAGCCAACTGCTGGGATGCTGATGGGAGTTTACAGTTAGGAACGATTATATTATAAATTGAGGAACAAACGGCATGTTCCTTTCGCTCAGCGACGTTGATCAACGAGAACGCGGGCATCGGGCACGGGACACTGTCCAGATCCTCGCTATGGCCTACAAAATATACGTACATATATAGGTCATCCGAACATTTACCTCCGGGCAGGCTGTTTGGTATCAAATTTTAGATACGTGCCATTTTGACTAATTATTTTATGCCTTGAAAAATAATAGCTTTCCAAACTTAAAGCTCACTGACTCCAGTGCTTTTTGAGAAACGAACAAATCAATGGTTTTTATATATAGTAAAATCTTCAGGTTCGGTTTACTTTTTAAGAAGCAAAAAACTTCACTTATGTTGAAAATTTGAAGTTTCTTTTTTTCGTTGAAAAAGTTAGGCAAATATTCGGTTTTGAGCTATTGGGGGAAATTATCAAGCTGATAACTGTAATGCATGTATACGAGCAATGTTTGTTTATCAACGTCGATACTTTCTTTCAAAAATGGAAAAACGTGACAATCTTGAGTTTTTAAGTATTTTGATTCGTGGCTTACAGAAAATTTTGTAAAATGTTTAATTCTGTAACGAATACGTGGAGTTAATTTAGTGACGAAAATTGAAAGATTACTTTTTGTGACAAAACGCATAAAGTGACTTTTTTCAGGCCACAAGTTTTTGTAGGTCCTCGTTCTCAGTTTTAAAGAAATTCTCGGTTTAAATATGAAAAAATGTGAAAACTTTCAGCCTAGCCAGCCCTCGTTGTGGATTTTTCAAATGGCGATCGAAGTTTTTTACAAAAGAAGCTATCGACCATCGAAGCCCAAATTTCACTTTTTTTTCGCGAAAAATCATTTCATAGCTAGTTTTACAATCAAAAATTTCTCGCAGATTACAAATATGATGCACTCGTTATTGAATTAGTTTGAATCTCCCGATCAAAAGACGTTTTGATGAAACGAAACGGTCCGTTTTTATCATTGAAGGAAGTTTAGTTACATATTGCAATAGCACGAGAACATTTAATTTTATAGTTGCACGAAAAATTATCAACTGGATCTTATCTCTTATGTCTCTCTCTGTCTCTGTCTCCTCCTCCCTCTCTCTATTCTCGATCGGTGTCATGATTTCGTTTGGAAATTTCAACGCGTTTGTCGAGACCATCCGATCTGCTGAGAATCCTAATGGATTTAACGATCGATCGTGACGAGCTCATGACTCGTGTACAGGATTTTGCGAGATTCGTGGCGAGAAAGGCCGGGGTAAACGGGAGTCCTTGCTATTCCACAAATCTGACAAATAAATAACTGTTCATTAAGGACTTATCATAATTCCAGGAATGTAGAAAAATGTTAATACATTTTATTGGCATTTTTTAAAACGCGATCGCAGTTCCTCAACTTGATTTTTTGTTATCATTATTAAATGTTCGAAGATAACGAACACATTGTTCTTCCCCTCGATTAATTTAATTTCCCCTGAAAATAATTATCATACTTTCTTCACGTATTAGAAAATAACGTTATAATAAAATAGAATAATACATCGAAGGTCGATTAATATATCTGACAAGGATTACGATAGAGAAATAAAATGATCGAGGAAAAGAGAAAGGGATGAGAATCGAGATGAATAATAAGACGATAAGATTTTGTTTTCTTTTTCGTTTGGTACGAACTTGAGAGCAAGGCGAATAATAGCTGTTTGGCACGTGTGCCATTCGAAGACCGGAAGGAAGAAAACGAAGAAGAAAGAGTAAGAATCGAAACGGGAGAAAGATAGGAAGGTAGAGGGGAAACGTTGAGGCCAGGTAGCCTTTACCAAAGGAGGACGAGTACCACGACGACGACAACGACGACGCCAACGAGTACTCGGTGCCCCCCTCGGCAAGAAGAAAGAGAAGAAGAAAGAAGAAGAAAGAGGTGGCGGAAGCGCGAGGCTCGTCCCTACGGTATAAGAGGCTCTTGCCACGGCTCTTCGTCTGTTTAACACTCTCGCCTCGTTCCACGAAGGAGTTCCTCGTTCGTTCGACCTCGTGATCGCGATATCAAACTATTTTATCGTCCCGGAGTTATTCGGTCATCGGGAAAAGAAAAAATTCAAACGACAACGACGACGACGACGACGACGACGTCGCGGTCGTCGAAAACTAATAAGTTTCGTTATCTTCGGTTAATTTTTCAAGGACGAGATTAAACTTGGGTGAGTCGAGGAGGTGAGTTACGGGAAGATACGAATCATACGATTTCTTCACGTTGTTTAAACGATAAACGAGATTGAATTTCTTCTTAAATCGACGTTTCGGTGGAAGTAAGAAAGTGCACACGTTTTCAACAACGAGATGTGACCAAAGTGTTGGAACTTTAGTGAACTTTCGACTCGTTCCGACATATGTTTATACGTTGGCCATTTTTTATTTTCTTCTTTTCCTTGAATAGTTTTGTAATGCCATTCCGTACACGATACCGTATTAATCACGGTATCTGGCGTGCGTGCGCGAGATTCCCCGCTATAGGAATGTCCTATCTAGTCGTACGTGCGTTACACGGGACGTTGACGAGTAAAAAAGGAAAGAAGAAACCTTAAAACCTTACTGTAACGCGACCTGCTCGCTTATCGCAAATATCGTCTTCTTACCGAGATTCTTTCTTATTTTTATCGATAATATAAACATACTTGAATAAATACAGATTGAATATTATATGAAAATAAAAGAAAAATCTAATCGTAATTAAATAAACATAATACGTAAACAAATTGTAACGCGACCCGGTTGTTTATCGCAAATATCGTCTTCTTACCGAGATTCTTCCTTATTTTTATCGATAACATAAACATACTTGAATAAATACAAATTTAATATTATATGAAAATAAAAAAAAACGAATCATAATTAAATAAACATAAACAAATTGAGAAGAAAATAAACACGAGATAGAAAGGAAATGGAATAAAAAATAAATACAGAATGTGAATATTTTTATTTAAAACAAAAAGATGGAAAATTAATTAAAAATGGAATAATTATAGATGTGAAATAAAATTAAATTACGATGAAATTTAATTTAGTTAATAAATAATGAAAAAAAATGTTTCTCGTCGTTGTTTTTCAGAACCATGAAGTCGGTGGTTGTGCTGGCGGTGATATGCTGGTTGGCTCTTGGAGCGAGTTTGGCAAGTCCGGTACCGGAAATTTCGTCGAGCGGTGCGTCCAAAGGATCCAACTCGCTGGAAACATCCGGAAGACAGGCGGTAGCTCCGGTCGCACCGGCTGTTCCAGCTGCTAGCGACGACGATGACGACGACGATGACGACGAAGACGATGATCTCGACGTCGATCTCGACATTGCCGATGACGATGATGACGACGAGGACGACGACGAGGACGAGGGTGGTGCCGGTGGTAGCGACGACGACGACGACGATGACGAAGATGACTATCTCGAGAGATTCATCGACGACATCCTCGGCGGTAAGTTAGAAAAAGAATCCTCCGATAACGATATAAAAATTTATTAGAAAAATTTTGATTAAAAAAAAAAGATTTTTTTTAATCAAATTTTTATCTTCTATTTATTGTGTTTTTTTTTAAAGTTGGAAAGTATTTTATTCAAAAGTTTGAGCCTTTCGCGTTTAACTCGAGCTTAATTTCTGTTTATTATTATTGCCATTTTTTATTTAATATTTTAGTCAAATATTGAAAAGTGAAATTTCATGGGAAAAATGTATTTAAAAGTTATTTTAGTTCAAGCTTGACTATGATTTTTAATTATTCACAGAAATAATTAAATCTATTTTATTGCTATGGATATTAGCTTGTTCGATTTTTTAATTCGTTTTTTAATCATATTTTTCCAAACGTAAGAAACCGCACTTTATTTGGTGGCAACGTCTTGGTTTTCTTGATTTTATTTCTTACGTTACAGGATATTAAATTACAATCGCAAATTAAATCTGTTTACAACTTTATTGATTAAATTTTATTGATTGTCTATGAAGATTTATGGAAAAAGGTCACGGGGTAGTAATTTTAAATTTTTTAGTAATTTTCGTGGTGTAGAGGAATTTTTATGCGAATGAAACTCACTAACTCAAACATCCGAGAGTTTAGAATTTTACTTATTTCATCAAAAATTTGAAAAATTTATATTTTTAAAAATTTTTGTTCACTACAATCAAATTTTCATTAAATTCAATACACCAATCGGTCGATCGCTTATAAATTACATCTTTTTCGCAAAAATATCAAAATCGACACGTTTTTTCCAAACTTTTACTTTTTTCTATATTTTCCTCCAAACATTGGTTTCCTTTTTTAAATTAGTCAATTTCGACCCTGTTCGGGCTTGATTGAGTCCAAAAAACGCAGTAATTCACGAAAGTATTCGCCATCCATTTTCGGCTCTTCCGGTCTCATTGTTGACAATTCCAAAGTTATCGTTGCTCAAAAATATTCGCAAAAACTCCCCTTAACACCATAAATAGTACAACATTATTCTCAGTGTAGAATATATGTATCTACCGTTATATTTTTCAAACGTGTCTACACGTCCCACATGTTAAATGTATAAAATAATAACGGGTGTACAGTGGCGCGAGGAATTTTTTAGCTCTTTTCGTATGCACGAATGAACAGAAAATTAAATTAAATTATAATAGCTCGGTTTACGGATAATATTGTCAAGTTCGTCCGGGTTCATATATATAAACATAAATAAATAAATAAATAAATAAATAAATAAATGAATGAATAAATAAATAAATAAATAAATAAATAAATAAATAAATAAATAAATAAATAGGTTTTCAATGTACGCGTGTAAGATGTGCAAACGGTAATAAGGCAGAGACCGCTGATGATTCGTGCCGATGCTCTTTGGAGTATATTAGCTTCTCGTCTCACCTGTGGTGTACATAACGGTACGCGAAGCTTGAGAAAGGCTTCGCGAGCCAAAATTAACATAATCCGTGTGCGTGCCTCTCGGAGTCTCCGGCTTCGTGCCAGAATAATACATCGGGAGCAGCGAGAGGCAAAATCATTTACGGTGTCTCCAGAATTGGTCGGCTATTGTTACTTTGAAATATCCCCCGTTATTTATTCATCCAATCGAGCATTAATTATTCATTAACTGTCTATCGAAAATGAATTAATGATTAAAATTATTTTACTCAGCGTCAATTATTTATTTATTGTCTAACTGGTACCAAAGGTCGCGTATTTTAAGTTGAGCCTCATCCTGTCTCGATGAGGCTCAACTTAACACTCGAAACGATTCGTATCACGGCCGACGTTCGTTTGCTCGGTAATCTTTTTTTCTTCATTTTTTTCTTCGTTTTTTTCTTCATTTTTTGTCTTCGTTTTTTTGCATCCGTGGCGGCAACGACCTACATATGTTCAAGATCAACGCGCGGCTTCCCTCGTCGCTCGATTGTCGATCATAATTTCCGTCCCGATTTTTATAAACACCGCGGCCATTTCGCGGTCAGACTATTTTTTCAACTTCATTAGTGTCTCAGGGTCACGGTCGGGATTCAATACTCGATTACAGGCTCGAGTAACCTTCCAGGACACAATTTCGTACGTCTTTCTTCTCCTTGATTTTATGGTCAAAGCCGCGTAAAATATCTCTACTTCCATTCCATTATTATTAACCCTCGTCACTGGGAACGTAGCCAACATAGCCAGATGGTCGACAAATATTATTATTACCCATAATAATAATGATAATAATAATAATAATAATAATAATAATAATAATAATAATAATGATGTAAAGTACACAAAGATCAACAACTAAATGAGAAAAAATGGAGAAAAGTACGGAACGAGGGACGATTCCCTTATCGGGTATGCGAGGACTCCTTTTTGTGTCAGTGTCACGATTCGCGAGACTCTCTTTGATTCTTTCTCTCTCTCTCTCTTTATGTTTTCCTCTCGGTACGCCTTTCGAAGTGGGACACCATGCTCGATCGCGCAGGTGAATGTTAGATGAGGTATGTCCGGAAACGAGTGGCGAACCTCTCGCTGTAAATGTCGAGCTCGAATCAACCACCTCCGCGTGAATGTTTGAAAACAAGGCGTTCAACTATTCACGGGGAATTGGAATTATTTCGAGCGATTTTATTTTCTGGAAATTTCATTATTTTTATAAATTACCTTTGGGTCAATGTCAATGTGGAAAGAGTCACTTCCGGGCGGTCGGATCGGGAGGATGAAAGCATCACAAACTAGGAGCGACGACAGGACGCTTTGCAACAGAGCGTGATGAAATTTTGGGCTACCTGAATCGATAATCATCAATTCAATTTTATTTCCGGCCGGTTTATTTTAATATCGAACAATATAGGGAGATGTAAAAAAAGTTATTAATTAGTTACTTACTGGGGGATTTGGGTATGCCTTGGCGGATTAGAACGTCTGTATGCGATCGTGACAATTTTAGGGGAATGTCGAACCATCGAGATGGCAAAAAAAGCATCTGGACAAAAATTCCAATCAACCGTTTGCCACTGTACGCTTGTTATAAATAGATAACGTTAGATACTTATGTAAATATCTGGTGAACACAAAAGTCCTGGACTTGTTTGCTCAATTTCTTTCCTGGATGTTTGCAAAGTTCAATCTTTATTTAAAAACGAATAAAGAAATATTAATCCATCTTTCAGGGTAGTCGTTAAATCATCGATGAATTTTCGTATCTCTTTGAAACTCACGAAATATATATTAACGAAGGGATGCTGCATTGGCCGAAATAAGTAGTAACCGCCCTAGCAATTTTGGCAACTGCAAAGTCAACCGAAAATATCAACGGTTGAATTTGGACAGGTTTAGAACTATAAAGTCAACAGTAAAAAAGAATCCTAATGGTTGATTCAACGGTTGTTGAATCCCAAACCATCCACAGAAAACGCAGGATGGTTGACTTTCGAAGATGAACAGTTGAGAAGCTGTCCAAATTTAACCGTTGAACTTTTACGTTGAGTCAACTGTTTTTTTTAACCGGTTGACCAAAATAACAGGGCGGAAGGCGCCATAGCTGGGCTAGGTATACGTCGCATGCGGGAGATGTTGCCAGCCTGAAGCAAAGACCTATGGTCCTGGGTGACATCAGGCCAAACTGTTCAGCAAGCTACTTTTAAGTTTGGGCAGAGTTTGTAACCAACATTGTTTGCGATTCGTCCGTTTCAATCTTTCAAAGAGTTATCCAGCAGGAGATTCATTTTCAAGACTAAAGTCTGTGGCGAAATTTCTGATGCCATTTTTGATACGTATAGCATAATCTACCTACAGCATTCTCCCCACACGCGGAATAAATCATTTCACTGTCCCTCAATAGCATTTTTCTTCAGATAAAACGCGTAGGGGGTGGGAAATCGAGCATCCTGTTTTATCATTGCCATCGTGAATATCTTTGATTTTTAAAGTTATCCGCATCAAACGTGAAACCGTATGGTATTTTAGAAGGTCAAATGTCGATGCTCTAGAGCCGCAAAAGGGGGTGAAAATGAATAAACCTTAAATCGTTGTTTAGGTTGTATGAGATGTTAAAACTGAGAATTTAGTTGATTATCTATAAGAATGTACCTAAATGAAACTAGATGCAAGTGACTAAGGTAACTTTTGGTATAATGAATTTGTTGGTCAGATGACGAAGATGGCGACGACGAGATGTCTTCGTCGCCAATGCTTTAGAGCCGCAAAAGGGGTTGAAAAGCCGCAAAAATTGGGTGAAAATGAATAAACCTTAAATCGTTGTTTTGGTTGTATGAGATGTAAAACTAAGAATATAGTTGATTATCTATAAGAATGTACCTAAATGAAACCAGATGCGAGTGACTAACGTAACTTTTGGTACAACGAATTTGTTGATCAGGTGACGAAGATGACGACGACGACGACGAGACGTCTTCGGTGGTCGAGCCGGTTCAGCCAGCGGCACCAGTGCCCGCTCCAGCTCCGGTGCAAGCCGTTCAACCGATCGTTCAAGCTGCACCCTCGATTCCAGCGGCCGTGCAGGCCGATCTTAACGCTCTGAGCGCAGAGGCAGCGGCCGAGGAAGCCGCGAATATAGCGGAGACAAGTGCGAACGAGGCCGAAAGTGCGAGTTACGAGGACGAAGAGGTCGGGGACGCGGTTCCCGAGGGTCAAGCCGCGACGGGTCTCGAAAGCGGATCAATCGGGGGCAGTATCGAAGGTGTCGAATCGCAAGGAAATCCTGTGGTGAACGCCCATCAGGTCGCACCCGTGATTATTCAACAGCCGACCGGAACAACGTCCGACGATGATGACGATGACGAGGACGATGACGATGACGACGACGAGGACGTTGACCTTGAGATCCCGGAAATAGACGAAGACGATGACGACGACGATGACGAAGACGAGGACGATGACGATGACGACGACGACGACGACACCGATGCGCGTCAAGCACGTGAGTTCAAGGGCAAGACAAAGAAACACCAAACTAACACGCGCTCGTCGAGCAAACGTTCGAAAAAAGCATCCTCCAAGTCGAGCCTCGCGAAAGTCGAAGCTCACAACTGAAACGAGAGATACGGATCAATATACACACAAGCACAAAATATGCCTTAAAAAACCAGGAACGAGAGGGAAAGAGAGAGGAAGAGAGAGAGAGAGAGAGAGCACGAGGGTTAGGGTAAGGGAAATGGACACAAGAGAAAATCAATCTCTCGTTCCAGCGAGGCTCGACTTTACAACGAGGCCTAACTTCCGCAATCTCAAACGAACGAAAAACACTTTAATGATTAGAATGAAACAACGAAAGATCTTCGTAGCTCTTTGCTTCGAGCCTCCAGTGTTTTACGCTTAATTCTATTTATTATCATCTTTTTCTTTTTTTTTTTATTATTATTTATTCTTCTTAATTTTTTCTTTATTTATTTTCGACAAATTGTTTCTTTAGCATCGATTCGTTTCTTGTGTTTTTCTTTTTCTTCTTTTTTTTCTTCTTCTCGAGCATGCGAATCGCTTTATGCGCGCCGCGGGTTACATTTTTTCCACTCGATTTTTCCCTTTTTTTCCTCTCGTTGTAATTGCGCCGAGGGTGTCGAATTTTTAACGAGTTTGCTGGGGGGAGGTTTTTTTCTTCATTTTTGTAATCGCGTTTTATAGAGAAAAATTCGTTTTCAACGACGGAATAACGTACGAGAGGGGAAGAAGAAAATCGGAGAAAAAAAGGAAAAAAAAACTAGCATTAAAATGCCGTGGTCACCGATGACGTAACGCACGTCAAACCTTTTTCTTTTCTTTCGTCGACGGTATCCGCCAACGCGTGCTTAAAAAAAAAAAAAAAATTGTCTCCGTTATTAATTTCAATTTCATTTAGTCGTTCGCCTCGAATCGTCCACGTCGAACGACACCGAGAATACACGTGCGTTTTATCTTTTAGACTTTTTTTCATTATCTTTTTAAATCAAATTTTTGTTGTTTTTCATAAGATTTTGAAGATCGGGCGAATGCTCGTGAAAATAAGGGCGCATGATGCGTATCGGAGTGAGTGCGAATGATCCCTTGAGCCAAGTCTCGTTGGGGAAGATTTGACAAACAAAAATTAAAAGAAAAGAAAAAAACAAATACAAAGTCGTTTTCGTCGTCGTAAAGCACAAAAATTATAATCTTTATAGAGAAAGAAAAAAGGACAAAGTGGATGAGAGAGTGAGAGAGCGAGAGAGGGAGGGAGAGAGAGCGAGAGAGAGAAAAGAAAATGCTGTACAGAGACATTGTCCTATTCGGATTGATTAAATATAGATAATTTATTATTTTTACAAAAAACAAAAACAAAAAAACTGTGTCTTTTTCTTTCTTGTCGTGATTCAATCATTCACAATGTCATAGAGTCCGTGCGATTCGTGTCCAGGGACTCGTTGTTACTACAGAGTCAAAAGAAGGGTGGAAGAAAAATTAAAATTAATCGAGACAAGAAAAATTGGCGGATTTTTTAAAATTATTCGTCGAGTCAACTTTTTCTTAACTCTGCTTCTACGTCTGTATGTGAAAACACGCGAGGCGCGTCGCGATCGTATGAAAAGAAGAAGAAACAAAACCACGAAGCATTTTAATGCGCGTTTTTGAAAAAAAAAAAAAAGAAAAAATGTATTCTATTATTTTTGCTTTTATTAACGCGTGGTCTTGTACGGTTTTTGTGACGTTGCTACTGGTACAATTTTCGATACGTAGAATTTCTCTTCTTTTTTCATTGTTTTATTTACCATAGTAATGAAAACTACCCGTATTATTCCCCCGATTAACGTCGTGATTTTTTGGTAGACGGTGGACTGCCGACTGTAACAACGCGTAACTGGACAGAATCACTGGAACAAAATGGACTCACTATATCCTCGATCCCGAAAACAATCCACGATCATATTTCTTCCCTGTCACAGTAATTTTTAACGGAGCTGGATAAAATATCGAACGACGCTTGAAATTCTTTAAATATTTTTTCAAAATTGATAAATTAATTGAAAAACAAAAGACGGCTACGAATTATTAAAATTAATATTAATAACGTTAATCAAAAACTCATCGATATTTTATGAGATAACGATAAACTTTGATTTAGACATATTACTTTAGTAAAATATTTCAATTTTTGTCGTACGACATGAACGATAAATTTTTATCAAGCTCCGACCCGTAGTTACGTAGTTTAGTAAATAATAATTTTGCATCCAGTAGTCGTAGCGGTAGTGGGCCTTTAGCCTCGGTAGAACCATAATTTTTTCTGGCAAACTAAACACCAAAGAGAAGAGATAAGAAACTTTGAGAGTAATTAAGGATCTCCAGAAATCCAGCCCTCCGGAAATATCTCGATCAAAAGACTTTAATTATTATTGTTTCGCTGTTGAAGAATTAATCGGTCATATTTTTTATACTGGCTTGAAATTTTCAGCGTGAGGAATTTTAATAGGTAAATCGTGACTCATAGAAAATTCGATACTTTTTTTCGTCTCGAAACTTGTCCAATGTTAATGAGAGAACTTTTTTATAGATCGGATTTTATCACAATCTGATTTCAATCGAAGTTGCATCAAGAGCCCAATATTTCTTTATTAAATTTGACCAACCAGGAAGAAAAAGTTGGGAAAGTTTTTGATTCTTAAAAAATTATCAAACGTATGCAAACGTGTTTCTCTCGTTACATTCACCGGCATTATTGTCCACAAATTTCAGGGTCAGTTGGTCACCGATTACCGATCATCGACCTAATTTTTGATCACTCGGTTCGTTTTCTACGACCGCTATCACCTGCCCAAGAGTCGTAAATTCGGACGCGACGTATTCAAATCGAGCGAAGAAAAAAAGAAAAGTCAAAGGCCAGAGACGAAACGCAAGTAACGATGCAACTCTCTTGGAAAGAACTCGAGATGAATAATCGTCTGGCTCGCGCTTATAATTTACGCCCGAATGCCCCGCGGCACAGGAATATATCGCGTCGAACGATATCTCGGAATTGTTACGATCGAGTTTGACCTAAAAAAATAGGCTGGCTTCAAAAAACCGTGGGGAGAGGCGTCAGGTCGGGCGTGGTTCGAAAGTCGATTGGCCGATTTTTCAAACTTTGTGAATGAGAGAAAGAGAGAAATGAGTCTGCGTGTCAGAGAAAGAGAGATAGAGGAGGAGGAGGAGGAGGAGGAGGAGAGAGAAATGAAGAAGACCTCTTCGGGACGAGCGTGCGAACGATTCGAGCGATCGAGAGAATTTTTTTTATCAGCTTTCACCGCAGTCAGCAGGAAATGCTGAAGCGACCGGCTCGTCCAAGAACGAGCGGGATAAGTAGTCGAGGGCTCGATGAACCGATGGAAATCGAGGCCACTGACCCGGACCGATGGAACACTCCCAACCGGCGACCCTGACCCACTCGGAATACCACGGAACTCACGTACGACTCCCATTAATCGTACGAACTCGGTGCCACTGGTATTTTCGACCCATACAGGCAATTCAAAAAATTCATTACAAATTGCAAATTCAAAAGTTCGCTACTTTTTTAATTCAAGTTTTCATTTTTAATTTCTATTGAAATAATTCCATAAAAAGCACAGAAATTAGGGGAGTGTTTGTTCTTTGAATATATTTTTTTGTTATTATTCTAACGAGGGTTTTGAAAATAATTGGAATTTTTTTTAACGTGCAAGAATTCTATTAGGGCCTTTTAAACTAGTCTTTATTCTTTCAATAAATTCAAATAATCTTTGATTTTTTTATAAATAACATTTTTTTTTAATTCAATGTTTTCATAGAGATGATTACTTTGTTCTTTATAGTTGAGAAATATCAGCGATAGTAGAGTCCATGAAAGCTTCGATTGAAGTGTTTTGTGAATTATTCTTGACCAAGTTCAGTTTTTGAAAACAAATAGTATCATTAATTTTTAACAAATTATTATCTAATTGTGATAAAGATATTTTTTTGAATGAGACACGTGCAAAACACCATTCATGAAAATGAATTTACCGTGTTCTTGGAAAACATTCAAGCAATCTGGAAAACCCGACCTATTTATCGATATGAGAAATGTCCATAGAACTGATAATTTGTTCATATTCAAAAAGCTCTCCTCGTTCAAAAGTGTCTTCCTGAATCAATCATTACTCATAGAGCAAGTTCTCTGAAAATAATCAGAATGGAAACCTATAACTAAATTCTTTGCGATTTTTAAAAATCGATTCTAATAATATGTCAAAGGGAGTTGAAATTTTTACAAAAGTTAACTTCTTTCGTTAGAAAAGCTCCCCAGGCAGCCGAGTTCAAGCGGAACCAATAATGCAGAAAGTTCGACCGTTTCTTCCCGTTAAAATTGTGCATCGCACTAAAAGGAAACATTTCTAATCGTACCTAATAGGAGGATACTCAAGGTCATTTAAACTCATTCAAGGTGGTTCAAGGCCATCGTAGGTCGTTCGAGGGCATCCAAAAGCATTCAAGGTCATATCTCCTGAAACGCGAGAGTGATTTAATAAGTAATATCCCGTTTAATTTCGTATACTGTGACTAAACGTCTCACAACATGTTCGAAAACTCGTGGAAGTAGTTTTGTTAGTAGGTCCAGGCTGATTTTCCTTCCAATCTTAACAATCATCGTTTCACGATACGTCTATTAATTCTCTTCCGTCAGGATCGAGAAGAGTTACACGGACCGTGAATGAAAAGGTTTAAAAAATGATCGGACATAAAGTAGGAGTGAGAAGATGATAAAAATATCTCGAGAAGCGAGAGAATCATCCTCGGTCCGATAGGTGGCTAACCCACGTTGTTGGTTCGGTAGCGTTAATGGGTCGGTAGGTGAAGACCGGGTGGCGCGTGGTGACCCACAATCGAATACCTGTTTGGTCTTACGCGCTCTCTCGCCGACGAGAATTCCGCTATTATAACTTCGAGACTCGACCGTTAACATTGTTATATTTGGTCGTGGTGTTTGTCGACTTAAGTAGGCTAGCCGGTTCTCTCGATACATATGAAAATACACCTGAACGTATGTAATTTCACGTGTATTTTCCTTGTCCCGAAGAATCTTGCTACTGGCTTTCTTCCCGAAGGTACGACGAGTTTCTTCTTCTTCTTCTTCTTCGTTTTCTTCTTGTTCCATTTATTTCTCTCTGGCGCGCGGTTTTTCCATCGAGAATTCCGTGGCCTTACAGTATCCCCGATGATGGGAGACTTTCGAGCACGGAAGTAGGTCGACGACCACCGATAGCTTGCCCAACGTTGCCGATGCCCAGGAGATTGTAACGGAGGCATGCGAACGACGATGATCCTTCCGGGGAAGGTGACCGGTACGCCTCATCGACCCATGAGAAATGCGGACAAGGACGCGTAGTTTGGAAAAAAAAGATCCGCGGATTAATTGCGCGAATGAATTTTGATCGATCTCCTCTTCCAGACTCGATCGTCTTCGGTCCGATTTTTCTAACGGTCTATCTATGCAATTTCTAAAGTTGTTTTATCAAATCAATAATTTTTTCGGTCGATTTTCGTTTATTTACGTTATTTTGGCCGATTGGAAAATATGATGAGTGTCGAAAGTGAAACTTATCAAAATAATCTTCCCGCTATATCGGGCCCAATTAATTCTGACCCAGAGAAAAACAGGTAGAGACTTATTTTTGTCTTATATTCATTCACACCGTCGACCGTATTTTCAATGAGTCACGAAATGTCGAAGATGGAATGAAAAAAGAGGTTCAGTATAAAACTTAAAATCGAATGATGAAATTTGGTTTATAAAAAATCTTATTTCAACCATTATTCGGACATCGAATAAACGACGAAATAACAAAATTAACAGTCTTCTCATCGAGATATTTCAGAAACCCCCCTGAGTCGAGAAAAGTATTATAATGTATCGGAAATGTTGAAATAACTTTTTACGTCTTGCGCATTGTTTTTCTTCCAAGCGTTACACACTAGGACGTTTGGAAAACTCGGTAGTGTAAAGCTACAACTCAATTGAAAAACGACTTGTAATTGGATTTAAAAAAATTATTTATATATCTTTAGAATCTGCTCATCGTGTGAGTAGAAACACCCCCCCCCCCCCCCCAAGCCATGATGGTTCAACAACGTATTAACGGGGTTCGACATATTCGGAAGCGCCTATCCGACCTTTTTTGCTTCAAATTGAGATATCTCCAAAACTATTCAACATTTTTCGACAATCTTTTTTTAGTTTTGTTCAGAAATACTTTATTAATAATTCTATATGTGGTTTTAAAAGTTGTGGGATCAATTCAATGTCGAAAAACATTGGTTCGAAAAATACTCATTTTCAATGTACCTTTTCTCAGGAACCATACGGTCGATTTTCACCATTTTTGTTGTGGGTATATATTAAAGTGTTATAAACATCGTATCTAGCCATTTTTTAGATATTATGTTTCAAAATTTTTTGACGTCGTTTTGAAATTATAAAAAAAAATTGATCACGTTTTTTACCTTCAAATATTTTTTTCTCGGGTCTGAATCGTTTTTTCGAAAAAAATGGCTCGATACAATGTTTATAACACTTTAATATATACACACAACAAAAATGGTGAAAATCGAACGTATGTTTCCTGAGAAAAGGTACATAGAAAATAAACATTTTACGAACCAATGTTTTTCGACTTTGAATTGGTCCCAAAACTTTTCTAATTTGAATATCTTCTAAAACCACATATAGAATTATCAATAAAGTATTTCTGAACAAAACTAAACAAAAATCGTTGAAAAATGTTGAATAGTTTTGGAGAAATCTTGATTTGAAGTAAAAAATGTCGGGTAGGGGCTTCCGAATATGTCGAACCCCGTTAATGATTAAATATTTGCACAACTTTCTTTTCCCAAAAAAATGAAAAAAAAATGATGAAATAGAAAAAAAGAAAATAGCTCATAGACAACAACGATTTCAGGTGCAATGGAGGCCAGTACGAACAATCATGTACCGGCAATTTACGTGGCGAAATATAATCGATTCGTCGACAATATACTTGGACGTATAAATAAAATTCTTCGAACGAATTACGACCCGGTGACGGTGAAACTAACCAATCCAAGCACAAGCACGAAAAGCAAGACAAAGTCAACGAAGAAGAAAACGAAGAAAACCGGTAGCAAGAAGAACGGCTCGAAAAAGAGCGCGGTCGGCAGCTCCTCGAGCGATCAGAGCGTCAATAAGGTCGTGGTCAAGGAGTCGGCAACCTCTCCGTCGACCAAGGTAAATATTATCTCAAAAAAGAGATTAAGTTAGGAGGAAAATTTATGTTATTAATTAACGTCGATAATAATTGCAGGAAATTGGTCAAAAGAATTTGAAAGATGTCGCGACGACAGCGATCCCGGAAAATATTTCTGACGCCATTCCCGAAGCAGTTGCGACGACACCACGAGTCATGGAAACTGTCACTGTGGAGGAACCCGAGAGCCGAGCTTCGGCCACTACGACCAACAAGAAACAAAAAACGAAGAGAACCAAGACCAAGAACAAGACTAAGAACAAGGCACCGTCGAGTGGAAGCACGACTAGCAAAAACAAGGTGAGATAATAATGCGCGAATAAAACAACGTGTCGTATTGATATTACAGTTCTTCGATCACAAATTTCTCTGTACCGGTGAATATGTTAGGAATAAGATGAGAACGGTGACCTGCACGATCGATAGGTGGTGCTGTCGTCGTTCTCTTGTATCGGCCGAAACACGAACCGTTCTAGAGAAATATGCGTTACGGTTTTAGTTACCGACCGAGCAGCTTCGAATTATTCTAAATTTTGAGTTGAGCATAACCCCGAATCTCTTTTAAATACAAAATGATTTCAAACGAATCAAAAAATAATAATTTACAGCCGAAAGTGAAAAAGCAGAGTAAACCGAAAGCCCGCGCGACCCTGTACGGCCTATCGTCGCTCAAAAGATCCGGAGATGTTTCTGTCAACATGATGAGAGATCACACGACCATAAGAACGAAATTCGGTCTTGGACCATTGATGCTGAAAGTCGAGAAAGAGTTCGGTCGCGCGGCGAAAAAAGAGCTTAGAAGCGCCATAGCGACGACCGCTGAAATGTCAGGAAAGTTGAGTCTGCGGGTAATGCACGGTGGCGCCGCCACGCTCCATTCGATTCGTGTACTACAACCCAAGCAGGTGCGCGTCGAGAGCGCCGACGATCACGACAGAACGCGCGAATTCGTATGGCGACGTTCGTCGCACATAGCTCACTTGGTTTCTCAAAAATTATCGTCCGCCACGAGATCGATGCTTCGACCACCACCGTTGCCTACAACCTCGGCATAATTACCATAAGACACGTGTCTATCCTTTTTTTGAATCACCTCCTCCTTATAAACGCGTCGATATATATAGATATGTATAGAAGGATTTAAAAGTCGAGACACTATACGGGAATTGAAAACAAAGAAACAAAACAATTCGTTCGAATCATTCGTTTTACGTAAACAATGATGAATCTATTTTCGAGCATTCGCTTGGTAGAGTGTTATTTCAACAATAAGTATTATTTTTCTCAAGATGCTTTCGTTGAAATGAATGTCGAACGAATGAATCGTTTAGTTGCATAGAAATATTGTAGGAAAGATTCCTCGACTTATTTATTTATTTATCGGTTGGAAAGTCTGATATTTAGA
Source organism: Netelia inedita (assembly GCA_964017225.1). Lineage (NCBI taxonomy): Eukaryota > Metazoa > Arthropoda > Insecta > Hymenoptera > Ichneumonidae > Netelia > Netelia inedita. The sequence goes on from OZ024922.1 coordinate 18,047,653, forward strand.
CTATAGTAACTTATAACCACAAGTGGGATCACGGTAGGGTGTATTATGATAAGTCGTTTTATATACTCTTTGTAATATATTACGAAATCGTAATCATCGTGACGATGTGTAAATAAATAAATTTATTATTATTTGTCAGTCTTCTAATCTTTGTCATGTATTGCAAGTGATTGTAATAAATTTGAATATCATTTACGGATTTGAATCTTTCACCGAAAAAAGCGTCCTACTTAGAATAAGTTAGCCACGGTCGATAATGTTCTTCGTAGTAAGGAATTCTTCCTTACCGACTAACGATGCTGCGTTATTGACAAAGTTCTTGTCAGCACGTACGACCAAGGATCGCGCGCGTATTACTGATAATGTCCCGTATTAAATACGATTCTACGAGAAGTCATAACACGTACCATTTGTGTCGAATCGCAAGAACTGATACCTGCTCGCGCGATGCTCGACAGTTACGATCAGTCAGCAGTTTTTCGTCTCGCGAATTTCCTATCGTTCTCTTTGTAATTGTCTTTACCGTCGTGAGTTTTGTGCAACGTATATCTAAAAAGAAGAAAAAGCCTATTCTTTCTGTACGAAAAAAAACATAAAACTCTTTATGGTTCCTTGGCGATTTCCACCTGCATTTGCGTACGTATCAGCGAGCAAAAATTTTTTAGAAAATACTACAACCGTACGCGTGCTAAAGATACAGTATGATACGTTTCGACCACTTCGAAAACGGAATTCTTAACTTTTGTTTTACGACGCCAAGGATTGAGAGAAAACTAGACTTCGCTAACCTACAATTGTGGCAAAAAGTGGCCAAGCTATATTTTTTGCTATTCGACTGACGCATGCAGAAATGTTAGCAAATCGCGTTTTGTAGCGATCTCTCTCACGCTCTCCACTTATAGTCAGTCTGAAAATACCGTCTCTCAAAGTAAAGTGCATAAAACTCAGCTGGTAACAAAAGCCGCATTCAAATGAGACGGTTGATCTTTGGACATGGAAGACGACGAAGCTTTGTTACCAACCGAGTCTATTTTACGCGGATGATGTGACAAATTTTCTTTACCGTCACTGCAGCCCATATATTTTATTGTGTATTGTTTTGATGCGTCACGGCTAAGGTCAAGTATTTAAAATAACGGGATTCTATTGTACACACCGTCTAGATATTAACCCTTAAACTGCACACTTTATTCGACTGCCGATCTATAACTGCATATGGGGTCAAATTGACCCCTGGCGTGTTTCAAATCGTATCTCGGTAAATATGCATTTTTTCAATTTCTTTGTAGAGACATTTTTTGCAGTACATGATCCATATTTTATGGGCGAAAGTTATTTTTGGCCGAAACTAAAAATTAAATGCCAAAACATTCGTCCGAAGTGGGACAGATACAATCGACGAAAGAAAACGCGCCGCGTCATATTGACCCGAAATGCAGTTTAAGGGTTAAACAACACACAATTAAAAGAAGTTAAGTTTTTTAAATCATCGGTACAGTGGGACGACACACTCCTTATAAATAATAATAATGAATTTAGAACGACCTCTTTGCTATTAATTTTTTGTAACAACGCGTCTGAAATAATTCGTATAAACGGTATAAACCATACCCATAATTAATATATCCGAAATGTCAAAATGGGCGGTTGGTCTCTATCGTCGCTACTCAATGAAAATATTGCTATAGATCGGAACGATTTAATTATGATATCTGTAATGGACAATTGATTTGTGATTTGATCGACAAATTGAAACAAACCCAAATTAAAAATATAATATTCGTCTTGTATGAAAAATTTCCGAATCAACAATCACGTAATAAATTAATTGTGGACAAATGAAAATTTCGACTCTCATCTAGTGTCGACAGTGTTGACATTCGCAATTTAGTTCCGAGACTTGGAGACTCTAATCTATGGATTGCTTAGAACGTATATGTATAATATTTAATATTGTTTTCCATCCGGATAATATCAAACGGATGAAAAGTCGAGCGGATGATAGGAAAATAGGAAAAGAACGAAAAACATTTTCAACGCAAAAATACATTATTTTTAATATATAAAATTTATAGACCTGTATCGGCGGAGGTTTTCTGCAGTTTCCCTCCGTCCGTGGCAAATGCGATACAGGAAGATTAGGGGGAATGCGAAACGGCCGAAGCCGTGGTCGCGAATAAGAATGTCGGAGAATAGGTTTGAATGAAATGGTAGAATGTATATAGGTGTGTAAAAACCCGAAGAGAGTGTACACGGTAAACTCCCACATTATTATATATAAAATTTATATTCTATCCGAGGTCTTATGCTCATCCTTGTAGTAAATAGTAATTGTTTACCTTCATTTTTTATCCGAATGTCAAAAGAAGAATTCAAACGGAAGATTCCCATACAATCTCGGATGTGAACGCACTTTTAACGAATTATAAAAGCCTCCATACGCGGAAATATCTGTAATTTGTTCTACTTTATTCTTTTCCATAGCTGGATACTCTTTTAAAAAAATATTATTCGCGATTGAATCCACAACTGACATCAAATGTCTGTGATAATATAAATTTACAAATGATTAAACGAATGTATACCAATGCGTTGGAAATCACGTGAAAATTCTACGAGAGTTACGATATGTACTACATTGAATGAACAATGTGATCAGCGTCGTATTTTTTCACGGCTGGGCAGAAAATATAGACATAACGAAGTCAGTCGATTATTAATTTACAGACACAAAAGCTGGAAAATAAAAATAATCAGGTCGAGGTACAAATCCGCTTCGCTGACATTACCAGTCAGAAACTCACGAAACACGAAAAAAGTATGAAGCTGCGTGTTTTCATACTTTTTCATGGCAATCGAAATATGAACAAATAGTGAAGACAGGTACATTATTCGTAAAAAGAAGAAAAAAAAAGATCTCGGCGATCTCGCGCTGCTTCTCCGTGACTCTCTTATATTCCTCCCAAATAATACCTTGTAATATGGAGAAACATTAAACACTTATCTGCATGAAGTTGGTTTAACGATGATAAATATTATTTTTTCTACATTATTTCATTTTCGTTAAAAACTTTCTAACTCATTTACACAGATATGATAGCCGAAAGAATAAATAAACATCAGCTGCGTTTCGCAAGTTCTGTGGTACATGCGCAACTTCACGTATAAACTGTCCGCTCGGATCTCGAAACGTCGAAGCAATAAAACGCGTTATATGTATACGTCTCATCATTGCACTGTCGGTCACACAATCAGTCGCAAAAACATCCAAGCGGCGTGTACTGCCCGCCACATTATATATACTAATCTACAAATCAACGCGACGCTTTTTTTCCAAAAAATTGAGCGGTTTTGGCACCAATCGAGACTTGACGCGTTTGAGACACAAAACATCCTTCAAAATGGTTTGGGCTGAGCCAAATGATATTCCAACATTATCAGCGAGGTCTCTAATTGTCAATCGACGATTTTCAAGCACCAAATCTTTGATTTTTTGGACGTGGCCCTCGTCGGTAGACGTTGATGGTCGTCCAGAGCGCGGCTCGTCTTCAACGCGTTCTCGGCCCGCTTTGAACTCGTTGTACCACTTCTAAACGTTTTTTTGTGACATAGTTTGATCGCCAAAGGCCTCCCGCAACATTTTCAATGTGTCCGCACAAGAATATTCATTTCGCAAACAAAATTTGATGCAAGTTCTTTGCTCAACAAAATCACCCATTGTAAAAATCGAAAAATTCACTTTTGGTTGTTTACAAAAACACGTGTAACTCGGAGATAATTAAACCTTTTGACAAACAGACGCCTGGCAAATGTTATAGATCGTCCTACCAACCTAGGAAACAAAATTTACCTGCCTTCCTAATGCCCGGGAGTTTTAAATGACAATTTCACCTTACTTTTTGATCACAGTAGTATATATATATATATATTATGCATGTCTTTTCGCCATATATATATTACTACGCTAGCGGAGCTAACTTCATATCGAGATGGCGAAAATACACAGTTCACCCTTTGTCCGCTTATGTTGTCCCGCCGGACCAATTCTCCAGGTCCTCCAGGTTTCAAGTTTCAACTTTTACCCGAGCGTAGTTGATCTCTCTATTAATCTCTGACGTGACGATGTTCTAATTAATCCGACGAATACGACAGACGACCGACCACAAATTGCCGAAAAAAAAAACATTATGAAAGTTCATCTCGATCAGCCAACGTCCCTGAAATCAATCGTAATGCCGTTCACAGCGGTCTTCGTATCAACTTTAAAAGCTAAACCTTCAATGTTTTCATGAAGATTCGGTCGAATGAGTTGTCGGAATTTTCTTGATAATTAGTATAGTAGTGGTGTGCTGGTGTGTATCAATCATTTTGTCGAAGCTACGCGAGGAAACGAGATTAAATTCAATTGATGTTCAATAGGAAAATTGTTCAGTGCTAATAATTAAAACTCCTTTATCTCGGTTTTTAAAATAGTTCTACATTGCAATGTTCTAGCACAAGTGAAACAGAACTCGCATTATGTTGCAATATAATTGCAATTAATAAAGCCGTGCAGCAGTCCGGAACTAAAAAAATAACAAACCTATTGCGACAGTGGCGACGAGAATTAATAAGTGTTAAAAGACTAATCGTTCGCGAGTAATGTAAATAAGACAAAATTGCACAGGACGAAGGTGAAACTCTTTCTCGATTTTGACTACTCTTATTAGAATCTTGAACAAACATCGACATTATTATACGATATTTAATACTCGTAGTATAATTTCCCGTATCGTTCGAAATAATTCCTATTACTTCGACGAAATCGTATTCCTAATTGAGGTTATGTTACCTCGAGCTTTTCGAGAAAAATTATGATTTTCGAAGAATAGTTCATTGATATACGGTATTTTATGTTCTAGAAGAAGAAAAATAACGAGAGATGAATCATCCGGTTTAACAATCGACGAGTCCGAGGATATACGTTTCTTTTTTTTTTATTTCCTTATAATCAACAATGGCCGATACAACGAGTACAGTCGCGTCCAACAGCGAAGATGCCGAATCCCCGGAGGTTGACGTAGACGGCGATGACATAGACGACGAAGGATCAGACGGGGCTATCGTTCCGGAGCTTCAGGGTACGCTATCCAAGTGGACAAACTACATACATGGCTGGCAAGCGCGGTTCATTGTCCTCAGAGATGGTACTTTGTCCTATTACAAATCAGAGCAGGACAGTGGTTTTGGCTGTCGCGGTTCGATCAGCCTGTACAAGGCTGATATCAAGGTATTAAATACAGGAAAACAAAAAAAATGCATTCTTCGCAACTATTTGTCGATCCGATTAGAACTTTGTAGGATACGACGCAGGTTTAAAAGGACGCGGCAATCGTCCAAAATAGCGTTGTAATCATTTTGCGTCTAGTCGAGAACATTTTCATGCAACGCAGTATTAATTTTGTATGAAATACGAAGTTTCTATAAAATAATAACATTTCGAAAAAAAAGTTACGCGTCGTTACAACGCGAATCAAGGATACGTGTTTCGCTCAAATGGAAATGTAGATTTTTTTTAATTTAATCAACGTTAGCTTCGTTAAGGAGGTTGAAACGTTCATGCGTTAGACGAATTGCAAGTTTAATTGTGTAAAATTCGTACGAACGTTCTTAACAATAATACTCGACCGTGGGTAAAATTTGAGAAAGTTTTATCGTCTAGAAATCGAGTTATTTATTGTGAAAAATCGTATTTTTTCGTAATTTCTCATAAGACCTTGTGTTAAAGTTGCGATTTTAAACACCGAATATCTCGATTACTAGACGGTGTAACCTTCTCAAATTTGTCACCAATTATAATACGATGCTCGAGAAGATTGATGCAAAATTTCAAAAAATTATCTTGGAAAAAATTGTATCCGATGATTTTGCCGTTACTTTGTATATACTATTATGATTATGGCGCGAGAACCTCCTTAAATGTCTTCGATTTGAAAATTGCATTTAATTCTTTAACAGTCGTCCGCCTTCTACACTGGCTTAAACAGTTAAATCCTTTGACTATTGCAGACTTTGATTGATCTTTCATCCTATATTAAGTTTCTTTGGAAAGAACGGAGATCAAAAATAAAAAGATACTTTTTTGTAGAAGAAACACGAAGGTGGGACAGTTAGGAAGCTACCTTACAGGCATTTTAAATTCATATATGCTTTTTCTTCGTATTTATCTTCAGTCCTTCTAAATTTCTCAATTTTTCGCAATGATCATAGCCATCTTATGATTTAGAGTGATATTTTGCCTTGGTGGGTCCAGAATTCACTGATTTTTTCGGTTTAAACGACTGGAAATCAATGTCAATTGTTTTATTTGTCTCACTATTTTCATTAATATTTTTATTATCATTTCTTCGATCGATCTTATTCATACGTTTAGTTCATTGCGATATATTAAAATTTTCGCTGGTGCTCACTTTTTTTACACGACGGTACGAGGTAAATACTCTTACGGAGCTTCAAAATTTTGAACGTACTCGAAAGCAGAAGTGAAAAACGTCAGGAAGAGAGTAAAGAATTTATACTTACACGATTATCGATGGTTTTACATGATATCTTCTCATCTGGAATATCTCGATGATTTACGATTGAAAGTGCGAGAAGTATACGTAGTTGTTTCGTATGTTTGCTGAATTTTGAATATTCCTACATATCTTTCACGGTATTCCACGAATCCCTCGTGTTATCAGGCTGTTAATGGATATTCGCGAATTCGGCAACATACGAGGTCATACGTCGTCGAGGCTATCGGGAATTGACCGGCAACGTCGGGAGTGATTTAATTTTTTTATCCATTAATTTTTTTTTTTCAGGGTCATGAGTTTGACGAATGCAGATTCGACGTATCCGTCAACGATGGCTTGGTTTGGTATTTACGAGCCAACAGTCCCGAGGAGAAGCAGCGTTGGGTCGATGTCCTGAAATCCTACAAGGTCAATATCACGGACAATATATTTGTCTCGATGCGAATAGTACATTGCACGCTTTTATCGTAGTAAAATTAATTCGTCAATGTGTCGATAGCGCAGCAATCTTTCGTTTCTTTTTGCAAACAGGCCGAATCTGGATACGGTAGCGAAAACAGTTTGAAACGTCATGGAAGCGCGATATCTCTAATATCGAACACCCAATCGACAACGAGTGCGGGAAGTTTCAGTAAGCGTGGCACAAGAGGACTCAAGGAGAAACTTGCAGAATTGGAGACCTTCAAGGACATTCTCGCTCAACAGATTGATTCGTTGCAGAAATATTTCGATCAGTGCGCCGAAAATGCGAGAAATTCGCCTGCTAAAGGTAAATTAGATTTGACTGAAAAATACGTTAGGAAAAATTTGAAATAGTATAAACAATATCGTAAGATAATAATCACGAGAAAACGGGAATTAAGTAGCGGAGGTTGGTGAATACTATTGTCAGATTTTCGTAGTAAAAATTGATAATTTTTTTTTAAATTAACGCAAGACGGTTCAAATATTTGATAATGAATAACGAGATCTGCTTGTTTTCGTGCTAAAACGCATTTTATCAAGCCCCTCGCTGTCGATTAACTTCTCTTCCCAAGATATATTCAAAAATTCGACCGAAGGAGAATAGTATTGTGTTTACGATATCGCAAACATTAAATGTAAACACTAATAATTACTCCAGTTGTAATTTACGACGTGACTTGAATTTGCTTTTTTACAACAAATATTACATTCTTTAAAAATCTTCTTAAAAACTTTTCACTACTGTTTAATGGGTTTTGTTATCTTCCTCCGTACAAATCTGTGAACGAACGCGTTAAAAAATTTCCAGAGTAACGAATTTAGGACAGAAAATAATTGTTTTTACGACGATTTCAACAATGATAATTTTTTCGCTAAAATCAACTCTTACGTTATTACCGATTTCCGTATTTTCCACTCGAAACTAAAACTCTCGCGCTCCTTCGTTAATTCACAGATACGTCGAGTAATTCGCAACAGGATCCTGTCGTGCAGTCCGTGGATTTCAAAGGCGAAGCGATAACATTCAAAGCAACGAGCGAAGGTGTATTGGCAACGTTACAGCACTGCGTGGAGTTGATGTCGCAGAGGGAGGACGCATGGCGGCGTAGATGGGAGAAGGAGAACGAGAAGAAGCGCAAAATGCAGGAGCTTTGCAAAGCTTTGAAGGATCAGATAACGATTAATCGAGGCGATACGTCGAGACCCAGAGTACTCATTCATGGTGGTCCGGATTATGAGGTAAACAATTTATGCTTTTTCACCAATTTTTTCCTCTTTCCTCTTCTCTCATCTCGTTCATCTCGGATCTTCGTTATAAGATGGCATTGCCTCCTTATATAGGGTAAAACAGTCAGTAGTCGGGGAGGAATCATTAGTCAGCCTCTGCCTATACTTTGTACAAGTGGGAAGAGTACGAAAGATATGCTTTGCTCTCTTCCCACTCGTACAAAGTATAGGCAGAGGCTGACTACTGGTTCCTGGCCGACTACTGGCTGTTTTACCCTAAATAATACTTATAATTTTTTGTACTTCATAAAATCAACAATACATAGGGTAAAACAGCCAGTAGTCGGCCAGGAACCAGTAGTCAGCCTCTGCTTATACTTTGTACGAGTGGGAAGAGTACAAAAGATATGCTTTGCTCTCTTCCCACTCGTACAAAGGATAAGCAGAGGCTGACTACTGGTTCCTGGCCGACTACTGGCTGTTTTACCCTATCTTATTCCAAAATCCAGCAAAGTATACTCTCGAAGTGATATAAAGAAGCGCGGGAAATTCAAATTGTGTTTTGTCCAGATTTTATTGCCGCATCCTATATATAATTTTCATTATTTATGAAAAGCGAGTAATACCGTCTTTTATCAAAATTGTCTCGTACGAATAAATCACCACACGCTTCGTTATTCCGTATATAATTCATTGAGATTATTCCTAATATCTGAAAATATAAACATCGAATATATTCTTTTTTGATGTACAAAACATCGACAGTTTTTCAAAAAAATGATTATTTAACGGGGATCAAATTTGTATCGCTTAAATCGACTGAAATCGTTGATCGGTGAAAAATCTTCTCGGGCAAAAATATCGTGCGCCATATGGGAGTCAATTTATTAGAATGATGAATATAAAATAAATCCTGGGATTCTTGCGTAAGGAGACGAATTTCAAAGTAAGGCGTTCGCGCGGTATTTTACGACCTTGACCGAATCGGGTCGCCCCTTTCTCCCTCGAATTTTTCACACTCGTCCATACACTTTCTCGATAAGTATCGTTGTGTCATCTATTACGAGCTCGCGTTATCGACGTGAGTTTGTAAGAAGTGAAAATAAAAAAAAACAACCGTCAAGCCCGTCGGGACTCTTACTGCAATCTTCCCTCAATATATGCAGCTATTTCGCGGGCTATTCAGCTTGACTACAAAAAATCGTATTATGTAACGAACGTCCATGTGGGGAATCCGCGTTACAAAATCTCCGTTCCGATTTAGCTCTTGCGTTTCTGAACATCTGGCTCATCTTCAGTCTGAATAAATAATCAAATGATTTCTACCAAAAAATCCACGTATTTTAGATTGCCCTTCGCATCTTTGGGAGTTGTCCTCATTTCCAAAGTTTTGTCTATGATCGAGTAGTTTTTTTTCAATTTCGACTCCAACGCGACTGAAGCTTTGTCGATGGACAAAAGTTGCGAGAAACGATATAAAAATTTGAATTTGCGAGTTTTTTTAGTTAAATCAAGTACGGTGGATCCATGAGTGTTTTACATTTCAGTCTGATTTCTCTTTCGAAAAAAAATAATAATAACAACTATTAGGACGAATAATTTCTGGAACGGTTGGTGTGGCGGCACACGTGATTAATACGATCGTCTGACTTTCGATATATTTTCGATATCGATTTAGCACGTCGTTTTTAAGAAATATAACGTCGATATTTCATCAAAGAGATAATACTCGTATTCGTACGTATCCACCGTCTGCTTTCTTTCACACGCAACTGTTTATTATTTTTTCCTCGTCGATTTCGATATTACTATTTTGTTATTCCTGTCTAATCTCCAAATGCTTATGGAAAAGGCAGAAACAACGGTTGCCAGAGTGAGACAGGGAACTGGGAGTTAAAATTTGAGAAATAAAACGATCGGTTCTGTGAACGTTAAATAAATAGAGACAAAGATAGAAGAGAAAAACAGTAGTGTACACACAAACTTATCGCCGAATGGTGCAAAAAAAGAAAAAGAATCGAGTGTCACGTTCGTATCAATGTCGGCAAACCGCGGCGAAAGGCCGGGTAAATTATTCTTGCGCAATTTGTAGAGAACGCTCGATGAGTAATCCAAACGAAAGAGAGACCAGGCAACCGCGATTAGTGTGATGTTGAACGTCGAAGAGTCCAGTAGAGACGTCGTAGTCCCCGGAACGTTGAAACTAAAGCGATATACTCGGGAGTTTCTTATCTTAATCGTGCAAACATCCAAAAATATCTGTTGACCAACAAAATTATAATGGGAAAATTAAAAATGAGAACCAAGTTCTTTCAAGTGAGTTTCCAATAGCTAAAGCGAAAATGCGCGAAAAATGATCGATTCAATTTATTTCAATAATAATCTACCATAGCTATTACATTTTCAAAAGATCTTTCGCAAATTGGTGAATTCGAATTTTGCAATTAATTCCTGGTTTAGAAGATTTTGTCCTACAGCCGAAACATTTTCTGAAATGGGAGATTTAAAATAGAGAATTGGTTGGAAATAAAAATAGTCTGAAATTGTAAACTGTGGATTTATGAGGAAAAAATTTACCGAAAGTTGAATTCTTAAAAAATTGACAGAACTTCGCTAACCTATTTCGAGCGTTAAAAATCGATTTGAAAATTATTCGGCTAACGTAATTAATGGTTTATAAAAACGCGTATTAGTCGCAGAATTTTGTGCAGTTAATTAATTAGTGGTAAAAATCAAGTCTCATTAAATACACTCGAATGTTATCGATACGTAAACTATTTTCATTCTCGAATTTATCAGTTTTTCAGTTATTATTTATTCGATCGAGTTAAAACTTTATAAAAACAATCAGCACTTTATCCAATTAGACGTAATCCGTGAGTTATTCAACGAGATGTAATCGTATTATAAGAAGTGATGAAACATTGAAACATAAATACGTATGCGCACTTGGATAAACATCAGACCCGCTCATCTCATAAAAAATAACATGTTTCATTTTTTTCCCCTCAAGCTGTCCATAAAATTCATGTTTCTCGTTACTGATAATCCTACTTTGATAATTTACAAGGAAGGTCCTCATAGTGCCCTGTGCGACGAGGAGTTCTACGACGCGGTGGAAACAGGATTGGACAAAATTGACGAGGACAATCAGTTGAGAGATCGTTTGAAACAAAAAGCCGTGGCTATACCGAAAAGTGCCGTTGGACCTGCTGTTACGCACAGACTCTGGCCCGAGGTTCGTACAATCCTCGTTCACAATTAATTCCGTAGGCGAGGAAAAAGTTTCGGCTAAAAAAAAACAATTTTCTAACCATATCCACAGATCGAACAAGTGACGATGCAACAGCTTCATTACGCTCGTCTCGGTGTCGGAGCTGGAAGTTGGCAATTATTTGCCGAGGACGGTGACATGAGAATGTACAGACGCGAGGAAGAATGCAACGGTCTCGTCGTCGATCCTCTGAAGGCGTGTCACGTCGTTAAGGGCGTTACGGGAAGGGAAGTTTGTCAAATATTCTTCAGTCCCGAATACAGAAGCGGATGGGAAGCGACGCTCGAGGATATGACGGTCGTTGAGAACATATCGAAGGATACTCTCGTATTTCTACAGACGCACAAACGCATATGGCCGGCAAGTCAGAGAGACGCACTTTTCTGGTCTCACATGCGTAGCGCACCCGATACCGAGGATCCAGACGGTTCGGATCTTTGGATCGTATGCAACCACAGTACCGAACACGAGGAATATCCGGTAAGCCCGCAGTTTATCCGTTTCGCTCGTTTCATTACCATACAAATTTATTGTTCTATTTATAAAACGTGAGTAACGCACAAGTGGCCAATCGTATCAACTGCTTGTGTATCAGGGCGTTTAAAAAACACGTTTTTTTTCATCTGGATTGCTCATCGACATATTTTTGTTCTTTACGAAAAAAAGATAGATTACGTCGAACATGACATCTTTTTTAACATTGCCTAATCGAAGTTGACATTTCGAAAATTGTCATCATCGAGATTTTTAAATTTTCTATATCGTAATCGTAACTTTTATTAAATCGAGTGGGTAGCGCACGGCTCACACGCAGTTGGTCAGGATTTCATTCCTATCTCGCGCCAATGGAATTTTTCTATGTGCTTTTTCTATGCTCTCGGTGGTTCGGAACCCACCTAACAAAAAAACTGTATGTCCACGGGAATGATAGAGATGTTGGAAATGTTTTGGTAGAAGAAGTAACGAGAAAGTTTACAAAAACGCGCCAAGGGTGTGTACATAAAAAAAAACGTGTAACGTGTGGCGATAATAAATAAAATCCGTTTTACCAAGGTACAAGAATGTTGAGGAGCAAGTTAGTCGTGAAAAAATGTTTGAAACGCATCAAATTACGTGTACGCCCGTGACTACTTCATAAAAATAAACAACTTTTCGAATATTTACAGGCAAACGCGGGAAAATGCGTGAGGGTTTACCTGACCGTGTGTATCGTTTGTCAAACGTTTATCGATCCACCGAAAGAACCAGAAAAAATCGATCGTAACGACATTACGTGTAAAATAACGTACTGCTCCGTGGGTAAGGAAGTTTTAAATCTATTTTTCCTCCACGACAAAGCCCAACATTCATCAAACATTGGGGTCACGAAAAAATCGTGATCAAAAATGTAAAATGATGAATTTTTGGAAATTTCCAATTATTCGAACTAACACGATTCGTATGCTTGATTTTCAGTAAATCCCGGAGGTTGGGCACCCGCTTCCGTATTGCGTGCAGTCTACAAGCGCGAGTATCCAAAATTCTTAAAGCGCTTTACGAATTATTGCATTGACCAATGCAAAGGCAAACCGATCGTATTTTAAAGATATGTGTATATATATACAGTGAGTTACAAAAATATTCGGACACCACGGTATACCGGCATAAACCATTATGTACCGCAGTTATTTCTAAATGGAAAAAAATTCTTTTTTTAGTCAATACATTATTGATATTTGTTAACAATAATATGTCATAAAATTATTTTTATATATAATCTGTAGGTATTTTTTTGAACATTGTATAGAATAATGTACGATTTTCACGCAACGAAAATATTCGGACACTCAACATACATTGTAAGGAATATGTTCTATGTCTCAGCAATCGACCTCCAATGAATGTTTACAAACACAATGTATGTGTAGCCAGACTTCATAATGCTGTTTAGTAAAATTTTCACCAGTTTTACGTCGATCGTGAGCAACGATGCCTCGCAAAACAAAAAATACTTCTTTTGATATAAGACAGCTCGTAATTTTCCACCAAGCGAAGGGAAAATCTTATCGGGAAATTGGTGCATTGTTAAATTTAAGTAAAAGTACTGTTGCAGACTATAAAAAGATTTAAACGTGAAGATCGCATTGAATGTGTGAAGCAGAAAGGCCGACCAAGAGTGTTGACCGAAGCAGATCGCAGACAGATAGTGCGAAAAATTAAAAAATATCCGAGATTAAGTGCTCCAAAATTAGCGGCTGAAGTGTCTCAAAACACTGGGAAAGACATTCATCCACAAATGATTAGAAATATCTTAAAAGAAAATGGATATGATGGTCGAGTAGCCAGGAAAAAACCTTTCATAAACGAGATCAATAGACGTAAACGTGTGCAATTCGCAAAAGAATTCGGCAGCAAAGATGAATCATGGTGGAATGACGTGATCTTTTGTGACGAAAGCAAATTTAACATTTCCGGGTCCGATGGACGAGCTATGGTGTGCCGTAAACCCAATACAGAGCTGAGATCAAAAAATGTACGTGCTACGTTCAAGCACGGAAGCGGGAGTGTACTCGTTTGGGGGTGTATTTCTACTGCGGGTGTTGGAAAATTAGTTTTTATTGACGGTATTATGGATAAAAACAAATACCTTCAATTATTGAAAGACAATTTGATACAGAGTGCTACACAAATGGGGATTGAAAGAACGTTCAAATTTTATCAAGACTATCTGTTATATAATTGTCCAAAAGTGTTGCATCCTCCACCTCAATCTCCGGACTTAAATCCCATAGAAAATCTATGGGAACAATTGGACCAGGGAGTTCGTTCATCACATCCACGTACGAAAGATGAACTAAAGACGAGATTGCAGGAAGAATGGCAACAAATTAGTGCAGACTATTTGAACAAAATTATTTCAAATATGCCAAAACGTCTGAAAAACGTGGAAGATCAAAAAGGATATGCCACTAAGTATTAAAGGTTATTAATAATTTAAAATCCACCCATTTCTGATAAGTGTCCGAATATTTTTGTTGCGCGAAAATCGTGCATTATTCAATACAATGTTCAAAAAAAGATCTACAGATTATTGATAAAAATAATTTTATGATATATTATTATTAACAAATATCAATAATGTTTTGACTAAAAAAGAATTTTTAGTCAATACATTATTGATATTTGTTAATAATAATATATCATAAAATTATTTGTTACTCACTGTATATGTATATATACAGTGAGTAACAAAAATATTCGGACACCACGTTATATCGGTATAAATCATTATGTACCGCAGTTATTTCTGAAAGAAAAAAAAATCTTTTTTTAGTCAATACATTATTGATATTTGTTAATAATAATATATCATAAAATTATTTTTATCAATAATCTGTAGATCTTTTTTTGAACATTGTATAGAATAATGCACGATTTTCGCGCAACAAAAATATTCGGTCACTTATCAGAAATGGGTGGATTTTAAATTATTAATAACCTTTAATACTTAGTGGCATATCCTTTTTGATCTACCACGTTTTTCAGACGTTTTGGCATATTTGAAATAATTTTGTTCAAATAGTCTGCACTAATTTGTTGCCATTCTTCCTGCAATCTCGTCTTTAGTTCATCTTTCGTACGTGATCGTGATGAACGAACTCCCTGGTCCAATTGTTCCCATAGATTTTCTATGGGATTTAAGTCCGGAGATTGAGGTGGAGGATGCAACACTTTTGGACAATTATGTAACAGATATTCCTGTACAATTCGCGCTTTGTGCTTCGGATCATTGTCTTGATAACATTTGAACGTTCTTTTAATCCCCATTTGTGTAGCACTCTGTATCAAATTGTCTTTCAATAATTGAAGGTATTTGTTTTTATCCATAATACCGTCAATAAAAACTAATTTTCCAACACCCGCAGTAGAAATACACCCCCAAACGAGTACACTCCCGTTTCCGTGCTTGAACGTAGCACGTAAATTTTTTGGTCTCAGCTCTGTATTGGGTTTACGGCACACCATAGCTCGTCCATCGGACCCGGAAATGTTAAATTTGCTTTCGTCACAAAAGATCATGTCATTCCACCATGATTCATCTTTGCTGCCGAATTCTTTTGCGAATTGCACACGTTTACGTCTATTGATCTCGTTTATGAAAGGTTTTTTCCTGGCTACTCGACAATCATATCCATTTTCTTTTAAGATATTTCTAATCATTTGTGGATGAATGCCTTTCCCAGTGTTTTGAGACACTTCAGCCGCTAATTTTGGAGCACTTAATCTCGGATCTTTTTTAATTTTTCGCACTATCTGTCTGCGATCTGCTTCGGTCAACACTCTTGGTCGGCCTTTCTGCTTCACACATTCAATGCGATCTTCACGTTTAAATCTTTTTATAATGTCTGCAACAGTACTTTTACTTAAATTTAACAATGCACCAATTTCCCGATAAGATTTTCCCTTCGCTTGGTGGAAAATTACGAGCGAAAATTACGAGATATCAAAAGAAGTATTTTTTGTTTTGCGAGGCATCTTTGCTCACGATCGACGTAAAACTGGTGAAAATTTTACTAAACAGCATTATGAAGTCTGGCTACACATACATTGTGTTTGTAAACATTCATTGGAGGCCGATTGCTGAGACATAGAATAAATTCCTTACAATGTATGTTGAGTGACCGAATATTTTCGTTGCGTGAAAATCGTACATTATTCTATACAATGTTCAAAAAAATACCTACAGATTATATATAAAAATAATGTTATGACATATTATTGTTAACAAATATCAATAATGTATTGACTAAAAAAGAATATTTTTCCTTTTAGAAATAACTGCGGTACATAATGGCTTATGCCGGTATACCGTGGTGTCCAAATATTTTTGTTACTCACTGTATATGAAACTTACAGACAAACACGCGTGCATACGCACACAGAGACCGACACGAAAACATACACACACACAAACACACACGTTACATTTAAATATTTTTTTAAACTTCCGTAATTTGCATTCACGCAAAAACAAGAGCCCACTACCCTTTGTTTTTATCGCAAGCGCCCAATTATCGAAGATTTGTGCGAAGAACCTCCGGTGAGCACAAGAAGTAAAAAAGAAGAGCAATACGCGGTTGGTCTCGGATCGAGGATGAGCCAATTTTATTGTGTCAGCACGATGTGTAACTTTTTCTTTTCGTCATCTCCATTCGAACGATGTATAGTGGGCGATGAAATGGCACAATTTCACGCGATAACGCTTAACGCTGTTATGGATTTATCGGTAGCGTTTGATGTCTACGCGAAT
This sequence comes from Netelia inedita, assembly GCA_964017225.1. Classification (NCBI taxonomy): domain Eukaryota; kingdom Metazoa; phylum Arthropoda; class Insecta; order Hymenoptera; family Ichneumonidae; genus Netelia; species Netelia inedita. Next base: position 18,064,466 of record OZ024922.1, read on the forward strand.
ATCAATGTTCTGCCATGTTGCACGTGGTTATTATTACCAATTGAGAAAAGAAAGAAGAAAAGAAGAAAAAGAAAAGAAAAGAAAAAAAACAGAGAAAATATCGTCGCAAGAATCCAACTGTACAAATTTTAGGTATGAATATCTTTCATTGAATTATCGAACCGTTACATTCTGCCAATTATATATGCGAATCTGTATAGTGATGATACAAATTATATTGTTACTTTTATTTATATAATGAGAGGAAGACGAGGAAAAGACACGAGAAAAGAAAGAAATATGCGAATATCGGAAATGCTTGAAACGCGGATCGCTTATACGGATGAAATTTAATAAAGACTGTTAGAGGTTTATGCAATTTTTCGATCATGACTCGTTCTTATTTCCTAACTATTTTACATTGTACAACCCCCTTCGTTTATCCTGTCGCCTTTCTCGATCATTCAACATTTTCCAATTCAGCTGGGAAACGCCTCGTTATATGATCTTCTTTGATAATTCCTTCGATGAAACTTATAACGACGATTATTTAAAAAAAATAAAATAAAAAATAAAAGAAAACAATATTGAAAAAAAACAATTTTCTATTGACTTTCAATTATTTACATCATTGGAGTAAAAATAGTAAATGCAAAACTCGTGGAGAATCGATGGAACATTCGTAACAGTGTCGTACATTATCGTACGAAAACGCGAATAGGATCGTTTTCTTTTTAGCGAATATCGGTAAATTACTAAGATTTTTTTTGTCATATTGCCTGGCCAGCGCATTTGGTTGATTCGACATAGACGCGACTCGAGGATATATATACATATATATAAATATATATATATATTCGCGGAGAGGCCCAATCCGACTTGTGCGAATCTTGTCCGACGAAACAAAAATCGTAGCTTCAATTACAATTAATTACTCTCACTCTCTCTCTCTCTCTCTTTCTCGGCACCCGTGTTCGGAATTGTATTTACATGTGAGCTCGTTCAGCGCAATTAACATTAGTACCTAACTACGATTCGAACGCGTATCACAATCGATCGAGCGATTGTTTATCGTCTTTTGGCCAAGATAACACTCCTCTTCTCACATGTTCGTAGTCGATCATTTTTCAACGTGTTCGATCAGTGTTCATTTAACATAGTAGATTTCATCACTTCGCGTCGTACGTTGTTAATTTTTTAAGCACGCTCAAACCCTTTTCCTCGTATTCTTCCCTCATTATCCAAAATGAATCACGATTTTTCGTCAGCTCGGCTAATACAGCACCACCCATGAATACCATGTCCTTGCGTCTCGGCGAGTCTTCGATCTTAATCTTGAATTTCTAAAAAAAAACGAAAGAAGAAATTAAATTGAATAAAAAATATTCACATCGAAAATTTAGAAATACTTTAGTTAATTTTCAGTATTAATCAACGATGTTTGCAAATTTGCGCGATTTTCTTGATACTTCTATGTAATTTTTGTTTTATATACGGCCTGAAAATTTGATCTTCTCGAAATCTTTGAGATAATTAAGTTTTATATGATAATTTAACGAATTTTCACGAAATAATTTACCCCTAGTTTAGATCCATCATTTTTCAGTACACGCTGAAGATATAGTTGCTTGATTTCACGCTCGAGCCTCGACGGCAAGCCGGGATACATTGTACTTCCGCCGCTAAGCACTATGTGCTTGTACAATTCGCTTCTCATATCGATATCGGCCGATTGTATAGTGTTAAAGACCAATTCCGCGATACCCGGAGCCTCGACGTTTATCAGATGAGGTTGAAACAAAGCTTCGGGCGCGGCGAATCTTTCCCCTCCGACTTTAACGACTCGACCGTCTGGAAGCTTGAAAATAAATTTTCGTGAGAACAAAACCTTTCTCATTTTGCTTCCTCGTTAATTTTCTTAATTTTTATTACTTACCGTGTACGATTCAACGAGAACCGTCGTTTCACGTGCCAATTTCACCTCGGTCTCGATGTTATAACTGATGTAGCACAGTTTTTCTTTCATCATTCGTACAGTCTCAAAATCTGCCGAATGATTGAAAGCGTAACCACGCAAAAGTAATAATTTAATGAGATACATCGTTATGTCCCGACCGGCTATGTCCAATCTTCGTGTAAGATGTGGCAGTGCGTATTCCTCGTAAACCGGACAGATATGCGTAACGCCATCGCCCGAGTCTATCACAACGCCGCTTATCAATCCTTGGGCATATAACGTCAGGACAGCTTGTATAGCTATGTACGTTCCAGCGAAGCCGTATTTTTCAAACATTACCTAATGCATAACGCGTTATTAAGACGCATGAAACAACGTAATGGCAATATTAATTTCCCGAAAATCCATCGGCTAGACAATAATCGAATGAGTCCGAAAATTATGAAAGATTGTTCTTACAATTTTTTAAGAATTATATGAATTGGACGAACTTGTGCCAATTTTAAATTGTTCGTTCGTATTTTTTTGGAAGGAGGAACTGTCCTCAGGACCGAAATTCTATTTTTTTTTATTTATTGTTATTCAACCTGGTTTATGAAAGTTGGTTTAGAAAACCATTCAGAACTTTTGGTACTCGGTTTACTATTACAGAGTATTGTATTCGATCTAAACGTATGTACAACGAATACAAGAGATTCATTGAATTACTTAGTCTCGATTAAAACCGCTCACCTCTATCATTTTTTCTCTGTTTGCCAGTGGATTCATCGGAGCCTCGGTGAGAAGAATTTTACACTCTCGAGGATTGATATTCATTTTTTCCTTGCCAAACGTGTAATCCCATACGTGGCACATATCCTCCCAGTTTCTAAAAACGAAAAAACAAAAAAAAACGATAATATTACAAGATTGATTATCATACTTGGACCTGACGGTAATAAGAACTAAGGTATTTTCTTCGCATACCTGACAATTCCATTTTGCATTGGGTAACTGACTTCCAGCAGTGAACGAAGCTTGCTCGCTTCGTCGCCAATCATCAAGTCCTGCGTACGAAAATGTTTATCAATAAAGCAACGAGCGTTTGTACCAGAAGTTTTGTAACCAATCAAAGCAAAAAGCATCCCTGCCAAAAACTGTCCGCGGGTACGTAAGAATAATGAAGAATAAGAAAGAAAGAAAGAAAAAAACGAAACATAATAGGGAACATGCATTCTTTGTTTTTGCTAAGAGAGATTGCAGAAACAACGGAAAATGCGAGTAACACATATGTACGAAGAGGTAAAGCATGTTCCCTGTTGCATTACTCCAAAATGAAGAATATTCATACATAGGGTGAAATGTACCAGTTTTCTTGGAAATATCGTACAGAAAATAAAAGTGCACCCGAGTAAACTTTTTCGTGGAAACAAAACTTTTTAGAGTTCAAATTTGCTAATGAATTGTTTTCACTCTTCCCATTTTTGTAATGATACGGAAAATGGCTGCGTAACTAGCTAAAGCGTCGAACATTATTGAATCGTGTATTAAACTTTTTTGATCGGTTGTACATTGTTTTAAATATCAATCAACCATAACGATCTTGACTATATGGTATGTACTCAGTACAAAAATATAACAGCAATGTTCGATTATCAAACAAATATATCAAATTATGCAAAATTCTGAGTAAATGCATTCCGTTTATTTTTTTTAAGGATCTTGCACGATTGTTCGGATTTCCGATTGTTTAATCTCGTACCCAAGAGTTTAATATTCTTAGTCCTATCAATGCTTGTCAGAAATTTATACAGGTGAGTTAGCGGTACATCTCGAAACTGGTATTGTCCGAATCTCGTTTATTCGTGAAATAAAACAATTGATTTTCTGTTACTAAACCGAATGAAAAAGTGACTCTTTTTCAGATTGATTCTTGCAATAAATCAGCATATTTCGAAATAATTGGTCATTGATGATGTTGTTTATATCAAGAGCCCGTGCCGTAGCACCACCCTTGTCTCATCCAAATCAGTCGGTCTACCCAAAGCGACAAAAAACCCAATTACAAAAATTCCCATTCAACCGTTTAGTTCCATAACGTGAAAAAGCCATTAACGGACTTTCTAAGTAATCTTTCCCACTGGCGTATCCAGATTTCTGGATAAATTAAACACGGACAATATTTTAGCATCCACGCCGTACGCTGTATAAATTTCCATTTCGTCCGAATCTCAATTCAGCTCTGAAAACGACTCTTGCTAAAATTACACGTTAACCATTGCCTCGACTAAACAGCTGGAATTAGTTTTGTGCAATTAAGAGTCCCATTTTGAAGATAATATCTGCGCAAGATCAACGATCGACGTCCCGTACGACGAAAGAGTAAAAATAATCAATTATCATATTTCGCGCGCTCTAACAAGTTTTATTCGTTTCCATCGGGATAGGTAAAAAAAACATACTTTATATCATGCGTTAACGATAATCCAGAGATCGGTAGTCATGAAAATTGTATAGAATTAACGTTAAAGAAAATCTATGAAACTTACAGGCATGTTAAGCACGTCCTATGATGGCAAATGCAAACACACAAACACAAATGACGATTATCATATGTAACATATCATCGCTCAAAGATTTGCATGAAAAACAGATTTCAACGACGTTTCTTTCCGTTCTAACTGTCTTTTCTAACAACGCAGCATGTTTATAAAAAAAAAAAAAACGAACCGAAGCAAATTGGAGCGAGGACTCGGGTTTTTAAACGGGACGACGATAAAATACAAAAACAAAAAAAAACTGTTAGTGATCGGTAGTCTCTTCCAGGCTTTCGGAAGACTCTCGAAACATCAAACTAATATTGAATAATAAAACTTACACGAACGCAAAGGTTTTGCTGGAAATGAACCAGTCGCGATTAATCGACTTGTATTCTCAATATTCAATCGTTAATATTCATAATTATATGATAAATTATTTAGCTAAATTTTTTAAAGCGCATGGTAAATATTTTTCTATCATCGCCGCTGTAATTGCGTATATGGAATATTTGTTAAATGTTTTTTTTTTTTTTTTTTTTTTTTTTTCATCGTCAATTAATTCTTACTTTCACATCGATGTCACCGATCTTGTTGACAGCTCTAATAATCGGACGTCCCACTATCGATGGAAATATGTGAGCCGGAAAATTGGCACCTGCATATCCACACTTGACGAACTGCAAGGAAAATATGAAAAGACGATTTTTTTCGAGAGTCCCGTTTTTTAAACTAACGTAGAGTAGGACGATCGATTCTTTGCGATTCGTTGTTTAAACTGTAACCGGTTTCTCGATAATACGGAATTGGAACGTTGTACACAAGAAAAAATGCAGCATAAGCAAATTATAACCTTACCCCCGTTCCATTGTCGCACACTATTACTTTTCGTCCTTGATTATCCATAATCGTTTTATTCAGTCTTTCGACGATCGAAATGATATTTTATCGGGATTGTGTTAACGTTGAAATTATGTTTATGAACGACGAGATGTGACTAATTCCGAGAGAGTAAAGGGCGTCACCGGTTAGCGAGCTGTCGCTCTCCCCGCGAAGACAGGCTAGAAGTGCTCGACATATATACGTACACACATACGTATAGCACGTATAGCTATAGGAGCGTACGTGTTTCTCCGTTCGCACTCGCGTAGTCACTCGGTCTCTCTCGCACAAACGCGTGTACGATAATACACGATGACTTCGAGAGCCCAGCGTAAACTGGTCTCGCTCGCTCTCGCGTAATCTCGTCGATCCTGCGCACGCATACGTATGCGTCATGTCCTCTCTGCCATGCTCCCGCGGCGCAGCTTTTATTGAAATTCCCTATATATGGAAACTACATCGCTAGTGAGATCTCATTTACTTACCATAATTTCGAATGTCGACTTTTTTACATTCAATGCGAAAATTTATGGAATTTCAAATGCTGATTTACGTTCGGAAAGAATGAATTTTTCGGTTTTGCTCGCTCATATGTATCCGCCATTTGGAATTTCGTAATTCTTATATTAAACTCGAAATAAAACGATGGGAAAAATCTCCATATTATCAATTTTGACGGTACGGAGCAAAAATTATGACGAGTCGAAATTAAATAGAGAACTTATTGTTTTTTGTAAATAAATTTACATTATACTCTAAAAATATGATGTCAAATCTAGGTTTTAACATTACCGTATAGCACTAATATATTTAGCGCGAATATATCTGTATAGACGGGGTTAAATAATTAGGCCACATGAACAATAAACAAAAAATTCCAATTCCCACAATACATACAAAATACGGTTCTGTAAATGTCAATACATATGATTTTCTTAACGTACAAGTTATATGTGCGCTATAAATTACTCGTGAATCTTTTCTGATTTCAAGTGGTTCTTGAAATTATTAGCGATTTCCTTGATCGTGTCGAGATCGTTTTCAAGAACTTTACGCGCTTCCTCCTTCGAGTCGTTGTCATTGGAGCTCAAAAATTCCAATACGCGATCTGTCGAATATTTTCAAAAACATTTTCATTATTATTACTTTCAACATTTTTCGCAATATAATAGAATATAAATAATGAAAAAAAAGCATAAAAATTAAGAGAGCTGGTGAAATTTGGAATATTTCCGCAAAAATACTATTCTTAAAAAATGTTAAGATCGTTTTTTTTCCATTCATCGCACGATGGCTGGTTATAAAAAACACGTCTGTTAATATTTATTTTTCGCCAAATAACTCGATTGAGACATGTCAAAATTGTTATTATTTTAATATAAGAGAAAAATTTATACCCGAATAATATATATCAAGGAGGTTGAAGCGTTGTCCATGCATTAGACGAATTCCAAGTTTAATTGTGTAAAATTCGTACGAACCTTCTTAACAATAATACTCAACTGTGGGTAAAATTTGAGAAAGTTTTACCGTCTAGAGATCGAGTTATTTATTGTGAAAAATCGTATTTTTTCGTAACTTCCCATAAGACCTCGTGTTAAAGTTGCCATTTTAAACACCGAATATCTCGATCACTAGACGGTGAAACCTTCTCAAATTTCTTACCCATTATAATACGATGCTCGAGAAGATTCACGCAAAATTTCAAAAAATCATCTTGGAAAAAATTGTATCCGATGATTTTGCCGTTATTTTGTATCTACTATTATGATTATGGCGCGTAAACCTCCTTAAGAAAACTTAGCAGTTACATAAAATACGCCAAGAGAATTTAAATACTTGCTAAATAAATGATCTGTCGAATGTTATTTTATATATTAAAAAGTCTTGAAAGTAAACAAGAACATACCATGGTACTGAGATAAAATCGATACCGTCGGAGTTTCCAGATGAGATTGAAGAAAGGAAAGAACGGATGCTACGTGTCGGCCGGACATATGAAGAGCGCTCTGCGTCGCTGCGGTGAAGAGAACGCTCGTGACGAGATGAAGAACCAGCGCAGGATCCGCGGTTTCGCGCAATTGTTCTAAAAGCGCTTGACGATGGCCCAAAACCACCGGTCTTTCTTTCTTCTTGTCGAATTTCCTAAGTACCAAACAGCAAGCAGCCATCGCGGGTTCGATATTATTGAGAAATTCATCGATAGAACTACCGAGAACGATTCTGTGTAAATTGGCCAAAGGCTCTTTGACGTCGGCAGGAAAATCGAGAAGTAATTTAGCTCGCGCGTCTGTCGTCAAATTGTTAGGACACTGAAGTACATTTTGCTGGCACGCTACCTTAAAAATATCCGTAACAAAGTCAACGGCTAGTGTCTTTATGAGATATTTCGTCAATGGAATTTGCGATTGTTTGTCTAAAAGTTTGATACCCTTGTCGAATATACGTATATTCGTCGTGAGCATGTTAAGACGTTCCTCAACCTCCGTGAGGTTATTATTTTTCGTAGATTGTGCCAATTGCTCGGCGTACGATAGCGCTAGTTTGTTCAATTTTGGTTGTAAATTATTCGAGAGTTCGTCGACCAAATCCTCGATATCCATAAGATTCTCATCTTTGCTGAGTTTTGTTTTTATCTCATCAATCCCGATCAACACGAGTTCAGTTTTTCCGCTATTTTTCGTTGTATGCTCGTCGTCGCTATCGTTATCTTGGATCTTGGATTGATTGTATTTCTTTTTCGTTGATCTTGTTTTTGTTTCTCGACCCTGACTTCCACCACCGGCTTTTCCGCTGGTAGCTTTCTTTCTTCGTTCTTCTTTCTTGTCGATCTTTCCGTCGGCGTTGCTCGTGTTTCTGGACATTTTTAATTTATTCTCTGCTATCGATTGCAACCATTTACCACTGTCGACAGTTTCTTTCGCACGTTTTTCCGCTATGGACTCGAACGTTTTCGACAAATTTTGCAGATAAGCTTCCGAAACTATTACGGTATTTGCGAAAATATGGAAATTCAGGTTCGTTCTCTTGATCGCTTCTCTCAAGAGATTTTCTGTATCTTCGGTCGTGAATACCGACGGTAATAACGGATATATATCAGCGAACGTACTCGAGGCTACGACCTCTTCGATGTTCGCATCAACCTGATCGATTATGGCGATACCAACGGCCACGGAATTTAGAAGACTCAGTTTTTCATTTGCAAAATGACGCTTCACAAAACCCTGAGGATCGGTGATGCCAAGACGGGAGAGGGCATCGTATTCTGAAAATTTTTATTGATATATAAAATTTAGTTCTTTTAAAGGGGAAAGAGATTGGGAGTGCAGAATATGCAAGAAGGAGGAGGAAAATGTCGAACACTTTCTGGTGTGTGAAGAGGGAAGAAGGAAGTTAAGCGAATCAGCAAGAAAGTTTGGAGAGAAATGGGAGAAGGAATTAGGGGGAAAGGAAAACGGGGTTAGATTGACGGAAAAGCTAAGAGGGGAAGTTGACGTAGAGATTTGTATGAATTATAGAGAGGTAGAAAAATATGTAAAGACGAATATGATAAAGATCTAATAGTTATAAGGGCACAATAGTTTAGAAGGAAAGGAGATGTAATATATTTTGTAAAAAACCAAAAAGGTTATGCAAATAAAACTCTATACTACTAAATTTAGTTCTTTTTCTTCTATTTCCTCCTAAAAACCGATTTTATTTCACTAAAATTTGTTTTTTCACGATTTTCAGTCACGTTCGATCAGCAGTTGGATTTAAGGAAAATTTTAATAATCGCTTTATCTTTAACGAAGAGAGTACATACTTTCCAGGTTAATAGATCAACACGAATAAAATATTTTCGATTTTATGAGAAGCAGCGAGTCGTTACAAACGACGAAGTTCCATATCGCTCTTAATCATGAAAAAAATTCTTCCATGAGTAAAATAAAGGGTTAAGACGATTTCTAGGATAATAGACGCTTCTTTTCTCCGAAATAAATAAATAAATCAATGTTTTGAAATTAATTTTTCAATTTTTTTCGTACGAACCAAGATATCCATTTTGCTTGTAGAAATTGTCGACCCAGTCGCTCTGACTCTTGGAATACATGGTAGGAACGTATATACTGTTGTGACCCTGTTTTCCCGTTACTACACCCGGAACTTGCATCATCTCTTGCAAGTTTTCCAAAATTGCTGAAACATCGTATTTCCATGTAAAAAATTGTTGTAAAGCGAATCGTTGAATAATTCGACGGAATAAATGTGAATAAAGATCGATTAATTGAAATATCCTTACAGAAAAATATTCTTTCGGGAACTTTGCATTGTCCCAAGATCGCTATGATCGGAGTTGGTTTGGTAATAGCGGACAAAGCGCCTCTGATTTTTGCTCTGTTTCTGGCGATAAAACCTTCGGTATAAAATATCCTAGGATCTTGTTTATCCTGTCTACCTTGGACATTTTTACCGAGTTCCTTTTCTATCGTGGATTGTAAGAAATCAGCCGGCAAATCGTACTGCAGAGTTAATTCGGCGACGTTAATGTAACCGTTTTGGGATAATTTGTCGTTTATTTCACCGACGATCTTGAGCATATAATTCTTATCGATGATCTGTCCTAATATGATTTTGAGGCCCTTGTCGTGCCTCTCGACATCGATCGCGACTTTATTTATCTGGGACAAGTCGACGTTAAGAATTTTTGCCAATTCGACGAGATTGATACGTCCACCATGGACGTACAATTCGTCCTTGATCTCTTTGCCAAGATGCTCGGGAGTAACATACTCGCGACCGTCTACCGTAAATATTATATCGAGAAGTTTCGTAGCTGTTAACTTTGTGATTATTTCCACACAATTTCTTTCCGATAATCTGTCGAGGATTGAACATTAAGAAGAAAATAATGTCGTACGTGACGTTGTAATAAGAGGGGATAAAAAAATAAACAAAAGAGTAACAGATGGACATTATAAATTAATCGAAGAATAGTAAAACGAACTTTTGCAGTGTCGAGCTCAGCTGAGCCTTCTGAAAGTCGGCGGCTAATCTTTTCACTTCGTCCCAATCGACAGCAGTCATGTTGTTATTGTTGAATAATTGCAAAGGGTATTTTTACTTCACTGTGACCCACTCCGACCGGTTAAAACATCACTGAATTTTCACAGCTGACCGCATCGCGTCACACGTTAGCACTACTCACTTCCGCGAAGCGTCATCTGCGATTAAGCGCGTGGCGCCATCTGTCGTCGGAACGTCCGCAACAGAGTCTGCGCTTCAAAAACTTGCGCGAAAGCTCACCAGGCGGTAGTAAAGGCTTGTTCTTATGATACAAAATACGAATAAACATTGAACAATAGTTTGTTTCACCAACTTGTGGTTACACGAAAATTACAGACGTAACGAGGGAATTGATATAATACTTTAGTGAAAAAAAGCACAGTTTTTCGATTGACTCGTTACCTTAAATCCGGAAGTGATAAAAAAACAATGTTCGTCCGACAGTAAACAAAAGCCCGCCGCAGTTGCCGGTTTTTCTTTCGTGACACGAACAATATATCTATATATGGTTTTAATAACAAAGAGACTTTATTCGTAAAGTTCATCGTCGACTAAAACGATGGAAAATATTTGCCGCACCTGTTTGAGCATCGAAGGAGAGCTGGTCTCTTTATTCTCCGATACTTCGTGCACCGCAAATTTGCCAGAGAAAATTATGAACATCAGCACCGTTGTCGTAAGATTCAATCCTATTTATGTTTTCTTTCGGGAAGTAACATTTCCGCGACCCAAAAAGTTGTCCCAATAATTTTTTCAGATTGACAAATGCAATGATTTTCCATCCATGATATGCCGAAAATGCATTCTTCTCGTCGAAGCATTTTTTTGCTTCAAAAAACAAATCAATTCGGTCGATAAACGCATAAAAAATGCTTGGACACAAAGATGCAAAGAATTCCAGCGAGTGACCGAGAACTTGAAGGAAATAACAGATCGTTCCGAAAAAGAAGGCGAATCTGGAGATTCCGATTACGAGGTAGAGTACATCTCTGAAGAAGTCAAGAAAGACGTGGAGGACGCTTTCAGAAGAAGAAAAGAAAATAATCAAAATATAAACAGCCTCGCCGTAAAATGCACTAGTTTACAAAAACTGCAAGATATTTCACTTTTTACCGATAAACGAACTATCGACGAGAAAATAGGGAAACAAACCAAAGTCGCGAGAATTAATTCTTCGAACGAAATAATAAGCAACGATATCGAAAATTTTGACCAATCCAAAGAAGAAAAAATGATCGAAATCAGAGACGGCGATCTCAAAAAAGACAAAAACGTGTCGGAAGAAAACGAGCGAATTATTTCCGAGCCTGAGAAATTTCGTGATATCAAAGGAATTACTTTTCAGACTGTAAATCCTTGCTCGATGAATGTATTCTCGACGGCTCGAAAGACAGAAAATATAACGCGCGATCTTCTCGAGCGTTGTAAACGCGACAATGACCGAACGGTAATAACGATGAATCCTGAAAAGTCTCTCGAATCTGAAGAACCTCGCTATGAAGGTAAAAAAGAAAGTTCGATGCACGAAAATGTTTACAACACGGGCGAAGAAAAAGGTCATTTGGCTCGAGTAAATAATTTTAATATCGCAAAAATAGCGAAAAATATAAATCCTGATATCGAGGAACAAATACCTGAGAAGATTTCCCAGCTTGACTGCGATAAGAAAGATAAACTTTCGGAGAACAAGATTCGAGAGAAAACTTTGAAACTTTTCGAGCCAAAGCAAAAAAACTGTGAAAATCGGGATAAAAGTATGGAGATCGAAATTTCTGCTGGCTTTGAGGAAGGAAATCTTGAGATCGATCTGACCGATCGTGATAATCCGGATGAAAGTACGGAGGTAAAGAAGCCGGATGAGATTGAGAAAGAATTTGTTCAGCCTGAACCGATTGCTTCTAGCGATTTTCATGAAAACGTAAATATTCAAAATATAATTGAAGAAAATCATTCTTCGATTAAACACATCGATCATGATTATACGAATGAAAGTTTGGTATCCGACAAGATCGAGATAATAAAACGACTGTTTAAGAATTTCGATGGTTGCGAGGAAAAACAATGTACAGAAACCGAAAAACCCAAACACGACGAGGAAGCATCTCGGCTTGAAAATTCAAACGATTTCGAGGCGCAAGAAAATGCACAAAGACTCGAGAATGATAGAATGGCTCTGCGGTCTGAAAATCCTGATCACGATCGTGAAAATTTATCCATAAACGGCAATTGGCTCGACGTTAGAGAGGAAAAAAAAAACAATTCCGAGAATTCCGAATATACGGAAAAAGCTAGAAAAATCGAAGATTCTGGTTTACCCGGGAACAGGAATTCCAAGCCGCCTGTACAAAGAAATTATCGTGGAAAAAGGAAGTTCGCCAAAAAAATAAAACCGAACGAGGATATAATCGTAATATCGTCCGAGAGTTCGGACGAGGAACGTTACAAAGCTTTTATGAAAAATGGCACGAACAAGCTAAATCGCGGAACTTCGCGTATCTCCCGAAGTACGAAAGAGAAATGGTTTCAAGCTCGAGACAAAATTGCTGCCGGAATTCGTCAATCGTGCATGAATAACAAGAAAATTCTTAAAGAATCCACGAACAAGAGAAATGTCGGACGAGTAGAAACGAAGAATCGTTCGCTGGAAAAGTACTTTCAGTGTACATCCTGCAATATAAATCTTTACTCGGTAACCGCTGTATTGTATCATCATAACGCGACTCACACAACGCACGAAGATTCGTTGTTTTGTCACATGTGCGAGCTGGCATTTCCCACGAGAGACGATCTCTTCAAACATTTCGATCAACACGTCGAGTCGCATCTCTATCGATGCTCGTACTGCAGTGGTCAATTCGTTCTGAAAAGAAATTTGCGATCTCACGCGAATTGTCGCGTTGGACGAAAGCTTCAGGAGCCGGAGAAGAAGAAACTGAGAATCGAGGATCTTAATTCGATTGAGAACGATAAGGCAAAGCAAGATCTTGAAAATTCGACAAAGGAGAATACGATTCTCGGGGAACCTTAGATTGCAAGAACGTAAATAAGATCGAAGAGAAGATGGATGATGGAACGTTATAATAATATTCGCATATACTTAATAGATTTTACAAAATGCCAACGATATATGTACGTATAGTTGTTATATTACAGATTTCAAGTAATTTCTTCGCTTTTGTAGTTCGAAACTATGTTTTCTAATTTTTAATCTTGTTATTGGTCTTAATTTTGTGTTTGATTGGAGGATGTCGAAATGTTTGTTTTTACACGAAATTGCATGCAAATAGAAACACTCGCAAACAACTTGTCCACTGTATGAATTATTCATTTTTTATTTTAGGATATTTTTTATTTCGTACTTTCGACTAATATTTCTTATTTGTTTATCACGCGGAAGATTCGTTTATCTCGTATTTTCGATAATTTGTAGCTTTGAGCGAATTGAGCTGGGACTGTCTTGGAGGGATTTCTGTGATTATTGTTTAATTGGTATTTTGTTTTATTCCGCAGGCAAAATTGGTTGAATCATAAGGGCTGTAATAGATAGATGAGTTTATTTCATTGTGCGTTCCCTTGCGGGTTTTTACACCTCCCGTCTGTTCCTCCTTTCTTACATTTCTTTTCTTAATCCTATCCTTACATCTATGTTTTTCAAATCGTTTTCTTGTTCCACTTCCTTCTTTCTAGCTTTCCCTCTCTCTCTTCTCCTCTCTCTTCCTGATTATTTTCTCAAATTGTCTCGCACATTTCTTCTATTACTTCTTTTCCTTCCAAGGAAGGGGTGTAATAGATTCGTCGATAATTCATCGACGAATTGGTACATATCGAACGATGGTTAGTCTCGTGTCTGCGAACGACTTGAGTAAAGTATATATTTTCATTGCAATAATAAAACACAAGGAGGGGACAGTTGCATCGTATCAGTACGATTCGGCTCTTATCGTCTTCGTGCAAAATACTCCGATGTGCGAAGCTCGGTTAAACGAGTAGGAAAATTTGAAAAATTATTCGCTATAGCCGAATAAGAGGCATTTTTCTCTACCATTTTTACGAGCCAAAATGGGAAATTATTATTACCCGTAGGTAGTAGTAACTTCTCTTCAGATTTAAGTACTTGCACAGCAAGGAAGTAACTACCAAGAGTTCTGTACTTAAATCGCAAAACGGTAAATCATTGCTACAGAGATTGCTATCGATTAGAACTCGTTACGACTAATTTCATTGAACGAAATCATTTATTTAAAGGAAATTTATTTGGACGATTTATATTTTCATAATGTCGTTTTCACCTTTTCCTTTATATTCACAATTCCATAGCATATGTTTAGCAGTTTGATCGATAATGAAAATTTACTTCGTCTGCCATTTGAATAAATTATTCGCTTCAACGTTAGTTCCTATTTCGTAAATTCAATAATTTCAATACTCGAATAACAACGAAAAGAGCCCGCGAGTCAATGATTTCAGACGAGGAGAATTTATACAAACACGTTTTGCACGCTATAATTGCAAACGCGTGGAGTTAAGTACAAGGGGGTAACGAACGCGATGATATCCAAGTGAATAAAGGGTAACGGTCTTATATCGTTCTAGTTTATTAATTAATTGCGTATTTCAATACTTGATAAAAAGTGAAATTTATTATTGGCCAAAAAATTTGAAATATTCCGACACAATTTATTTTCCTTCCTTTTTAGATATTCGTAGCGAACGTGGTGGACGTATTCCTCGAGTGTCGAGTTAATTACTTACTCGTCAATCGTGCGTTGTGGAAGGCGCAATCAGTGATCGGTAGCACGTCGCTCGAGAATTATGTATTTGCTCGTGTGCCTCGGCTACTCCGGATCGGGACAGTTGGCCGATGGAGCCCATCGTGAAATGCCCGTTCGTTTGGAACAGAAGAAAATTCGTTGACTAGAAAATTGTGCGAGGAAAAAGGAAACAAAGGAAAACCGAGAAAATATACGTGAGTCGATTTCGTAAAGGAGAAATAAATAATTACGAGTTTTATTCGATTATCGCGAGGAGTGCGATATTGTGCGTCGATTGGAATACGCGAATATGCGATAAGGGAGAGGCCGTGACACGAGTACGAATTTCGAAGCTCTTTATTCGATTCACAAATTCCTATCAATCGTGGAATTTTATTTTTATTTTGCACATTCGCCAAATTTGCTAAATTCTCTATTTCTTTTTTTTTCTGGTCAATTCATCGCGACGAAAAATAAAATAACGTGTATTTTTATTTTCTTTCTCTTACTATACTATTTTAATATTTTCTTCAATTCGATTGAATTATATTATTTTATTAATTGTTTCGAAAATATAGTAATCGTGTGTTTGTTTTTATGAGGATTCATTTCAGGTACTGGCAAGATGTTTTGTGACAATTTGCACGTTTTACCGCTGAGCCTATTCATCCTCATACCGGTTACATTTATGACAACGTGAGTGAAGCGCTGAAATGTTTGAATTTGAGAAAAATTGCAATTTTAAAGCCTCGCGATAGCGCGAGGTGTTCTAGAAATTTTGTTCCGTCTCCATTTCGCTTGATCTTAAATGTGAATCGTAATGCACGCGACGTCGATGAATCTCGATCGAGGAGAGTTTTGAGTTGCACAAAGAGATGTTATTGGAGACCGATAGGAGTGGATTGTAGACAGGGATATTGAGAGAAACAAAGAAAGAATAAAGTATGATCGATTGGTTTGGCCGTACGACGTTATGATCGATGTGAAAATACCATGCTCATTTTTATCATGAAATATCCTTCCACGATCAAAAATGTTTGTTTCATTTTCTAAGAGTATTTCTTGTGCGTCAAGAAAAATTATCGCTTTTCGGTACACGACTGATCGTTTCATTCGTTCTAGATTCATTCTTTGAAGAAAAAAAAATATTTTTCATATTTATAAAAGTATTTTTTACACACGCGAAATAATTATTGTTTTTTCGTATGAAATTTCTTTATAGATTTTTCTTCACAAGTTGAAGGGAACATTAATTGAATAATACGCGTTTAGGAAAGTTTATCTAATTTGACATTGCAAAGAATTTTTTTTTTGAAAATTCGTTTTTATTTTTTTGTTATTTTTGGCAATGGGTAATTTTATTACGAGATGGAAGTCGCACTCTAACGTATCTTAACAGCACTTTTGTTTCGCTGAATGTACTGTGTGTCGTTTGTAAAAAAATGTCTTTCCTCTGATACGCATTATCTCGTTGAAATTGGCCGAAGAACCACAACGAGTAAATTTTCCATCGGTGTTGACCACTGCATTTAATATCGTTGAAACAGTATAATGCAAGAAAAAAAGAGAAATGTTCAATATTAAAAAAAAAACATGGAAAATTCAAGATTTTAATATTTCGTAAAAACACTTGCAATTCTTTTACACACTTTTAGAAGTCGATGCATTCTCATAAAAAGTTATCAAATAAAAAATCTACAATCTCTAAATATAATATTTAAAAACAATAGTTGCATTAAAATTTCAAATTAAAACAAGATTTTGTATTTTTCGAAAATATTCAAAAATTGAGGCAACGTGACGACGATCGAGAATTTTGTATTCTTCGCATCGTCTTATCGTTTATCGAAGCTTTTCACGAAGTACACAAGCTTCGAGATTATTTGGAAAGAAAAAGGAGAAAAAAGACCTTGCGGAGAGCGTCGCTCGAATAAGTGCGAGCAATTTACGAAAACAATGAGCGAGGCACGTTGGCCGATAATGCGACAGAGGTTTATTAATGGATCGTATTTCAGGTATACGATATCGGTGCAGTGGGACCACGTAGTGCCTGGATTTCCTTACATCTCTGAAACCGGAACGTTATCGCCCGAATCCTGTATATTCACGCAATGTCTTAATATCGCCGCACTCTTGTGCAAGTATACGTTTTTTAATTGAAAAATAAAAAACTAAAAAATTAAATAGTAAGTAAGGGAAAAAAAGGAGAAGAGAATTAATGGAAATTAATCATTGCAGTTGGATGTTGCGTGTACATAAGGCATCGACAGGTCGAACAATGGCGAAAAGAACGCGGTGGCGATCTCGTCGATCGTCGAATCGTTCTCGTTGCGACGTGGTGCGGTTCATTGGCGTGTTTCGGTCTCGATATACTGGCCAATTTTCAGGAAGCCCGGGTCGTAGCTGCTCACATGATCGGAGCACTTATGTGCTTCTCTGCGGGTACTCTTTATTTCTTCCTTCAGGTAGATAAACCTGTTTTTCGTCAGTTTTTTTGTCTCATTCGCAAGCCGCACGAAATATGACAAGGAGCAATTTTAAAAAACGATCCGAATCGAAGATGGTACAGCGTTTCAAAATTGTGTACGGATTTATGACACTTGTGCAAATTTTTATTTGCCGGATGTAAATTGAAATTGATCGGTTAAAGTCGAGCCGTCGAGATTTACAAATTATCTTTTTATAGAAGGTAAATTTTTCAATTTTGACGTTTTTCTGGAATAAGATTCGTTTATCCTCTAAAATTATCAAGTGCAAATCATCGTTTACATGAGGATATGATTTTTTTTCTCGATTATATAAAAAGAAATAAAATGGTCAAAATATATTAAAATTCTCTGGATTGTCGAATTAAATCGAAGGACGAAATAATAATAATTTGCATTTATTAAATTCAGTGTTTATTTACGATAAAACTATCGTTTTCCCATAAATTAATTTGATACGTAAATTGTTTTAACGCAGACTTATCTGAGTTACAAGATGGAACCTGCGGTAAACGGATGGTTCGTCGTAGCGGTTAGAGCCGCTCTCTCCGTTCTAACATTCGTTCTCACAACCATGACGATTATTCCCGGCTACATATCGATGTCGGAATTTCGAGGCAAGTTTATCCACAAGATGTTTTAATTTCATTAATTTCATCAAATATTTATGATAAAAATTGAACCGAAATTCGTACGAACGTAGGAAACGATTACAAGAAATGGTTACCGACCGACGGTGGATGGGGCTGGCACGTCGTAAGTGCAGTCTCCGAATGGATACTCGCGATAGTTTATTGCATATTTCTACTAACTTTCGTCTCAGAATTTCGTCTGATTAATTTCGAACCACCAGTCGTTACGGTAAGATCTTAATTTTTCCATATTACCAATGGCACCAATGAAAGTGATAATAAAATAATAATAATAAAGTAATAATAATATCAATAATAATAGTAATAATTTTAAAAACTCATTTTAGCTCTCCTATCTGGATAAAGATCGCAATGACAAATCACCCGACAAATCGGGAACAGTCTTGCAAGAAGTTTAATTCTCCAGCTTGGATGGAAAAAAAGGATAACGTGGCCCTAATCGCCTATTATTATCACATTAACTATAATGACGCAAGGAATCGCAGTTATATATCATTCGACATTGTTATCGGTGTAATCGGTACTCGATGTAAGTAAACTAAGTAAATTATCGACAACGCGATGATTAATTCTAGAGTACCCTAGCAATTTTGGCAATTGCAAAATCAACCGAAAATATAAACGATTAAATTTGGACAGCTTTACAACTATAACGTCAACCGTAAAAAAGAATCCTAATGGTTGATTCAACGGTCATTGAATCCCAAATCATCCAACTTTCGAAGATGAACAGTTGAGAAGTTGTTCAAATTCAACCGTTGAACTGTTGCGTTGACTCAACTGTCTTTTTTAACCGGTTGACCAAAATTACAGGGGTGTCTGATTTTATTCGGTCATTATCGCCGGATATATTCGAAAATCGAGTCCCTTGGTCTAATAACTCATCGTTGATGCCAGTTTTGAGCGTTTTAGAGGACTCGTTGCGAGTAAATTAAATAAATCGTCGCTAAGGCGATATTGATAGTGGAATATACACCGTGGCTGATGACACACGGTCATTATCCTCTGTCGGACCAACTTTACGTCAAATCCCTTGATTCAATCAATTATTGCCGTTGCTCGTCTTGACAGTTTGATAAGACGCGAGTAGGCGAATTATGTAAATTAGCGAAGATGCGAGGATTGATTTCGGAACGTGCAGTGTCCAATCATACGCGGTTATTATCCTCTGTCGCAGCACGTTTGCGTCGAGCCCTTTCGGGCTGATCCCTTGCCGCTGTTGCCACTGAGAGAATTTAGCGAATATATCTTGGTCTCGAGATTTTCGAGATTATTATGTGACTCTCGAGAAGTTTGTAGAATGTTGGAAACGTTGGAAATATTTATGAAAATTGTTATATGTGTATTAAAAAATCAATATTAAGAAAAAATAATTGTATTATTAAATGTATAAACATATTGTTTCCTATATGTAACGTACATAAAGAAAATACCAATGTAGTTGACGACGGTACAAGCGCAACGATTTTTAAAAATTGTTCCGCGATTCAAATTAGAAATCTTTATATTGATAAATGGTGGGATTTCCGGTTCGAGGCTCGGTCAGGAACTCTTTTTTTCCACAGATTGTTGTTTCTTTCTGTAGGTCTTGACAAAATAATGAGTATCAATAAATTAACGACGTATCGACACGTTATGAGAAAATAATAGTTTTTCTTACTCAATGGCAGGGACAATGTTTAAACTTTTAAACTTTGCGAATTAATGTCTCGGCCATTTTTCGTCGCAGGACAATTAAAAGAAAGCTTTCTACTTGTACCGACGCCAACTACTCGTATGTAGATAAAAAGATACTATGATGTTAAAAAATAGACTCACGATCGGTTGAAAATTTAAACCTTAATTTCTTCCAAAATGGTCGTACGGTCAGAAAAAAAAGTTTTTTTTTTCTGAATTTTGTGACGCTCCGACATTCCTTTCTCAGCATACTCATCTACCCCTAATCTATTCCCCGCTAATCTCTAATTCTCTGCTTACTCCGCAGTCTCACGGAGAAGAGAGAGGTCTGGATAGGATTAGCGTCGGAGTATTGATTTTGAATGTGAAGGAAGGTGTTAGAAAAGGGTCTGAAAGAAATAATTTAGGAGTGGAGGGAATGTCACGCGAGGGGGTAATAGGGCTCCGTGGGACTACGGGGTAAGCAGAGTTAGAGATTACGAGTAGATAAGTAGGGTGAGAAAGGGATGCGAGACTGTTACAATTTCTTTAGCATCGAACCTGAAACGAAAAGCTATGTTTACATTTACAAAAAAAATCAATTCTCTCATCAGGTCAGATTATCTCGTCTCTCGTTATCTTTTCTTCATTTTGTAACTCAAATCTACCTTACCTGCAGTCGATAACAGGAATCCCTAGAGTCGATAAGATGATTTTCGCGCGGCGAAAACAAAGATTTCTCGTTTCGGGAGATGATATAGCGATAAAATTGCAACGTGCACGACAGATCAAAAAATTAATTGTCTCATCATCTCAGATTATCTCATCTCTCGTTATCTTTTCTTCATTTTGTAACTCAAATCTACCTTACCTGCATTCGATAACACGAATCCCTAGAGTTGATAAGATGATTTCCGTGCGACGAAAATAAAGATCTCTCGTTTCAGGAGATGATATAGCGATACAATTGCAACGTGCACGATAGCTCAAAAAAATCAATTGTCTCATCATCTCCGATTATCTTGTCTCTCGTTATCTTGTCTTTATTTTGTAACTCAAATCTACCTTACCTGCAGTCGATAACAAGAATCTCTAGCGTCGATAAGATGATTTTCGCGCGGCGAAAACAAAGATCTCTCGTTTCGGGAGATTAGATAACGATAAAATTGCAACGTGCACGATAGCTCAAAAAAATCAATTCTCTCATCATCTCAGATTATCTCGTCTCTCGTTATCTTTTCTTTATTTTGTAACTCAAATCTACCTTACCTGCAGTCGATAACAAGAATCTCTAGCGTCGATAAGATGATTTTCGCGCGGCGAAAACAAAGATCTCTCGTTTCGGGAGATTAGATAACGATAAAATTGCAACGTCCACGATAGCTTGCGCCCTCGTGAAATACCCTGAAAAGCTCGAGAAAGCTCTCTGCCGAATATGTAGATGCAAACACGCAGCTTGACAACTTCTCAGTGGATATTTTTCGTCCGGAACAGTCTCGCTGGGCCACGCACTCGCCCATAACGTTTCGTACGCTTTTTGTTGTCATTCGATATAAATAATCAGAATTCTAATTCCCCAAATCGAGTGCAGTGATATTTTTTCGTGTGATATTAAAACCATTGAAACAATTAATTAACGTCGAGCTTCTTTGCCAGTGAAAAAATAAGAAATTAACAATTAAAAAAAAAACCCCCGTAGTGAAAAAAGATCCGTCTCGTCGATGATGTCAGACCTCCCCTGGTAGCCTGCCAAAATATATTTTACCCTGCTTCTCGCCGAGATATCTAACAAAAAGTGATAATAAATGAAATTAATCGTCTCAACAATTTGACGAAATATTTATTTCTATTCGAACAATATCGCGAATGTAAACAATATTACACGCTTTATTATCCGATCTATAACAAAAAAAAATTATAGTATAAAAAACTATTCCCGAGAAATATTAATCCTAATCGTAAATTATTTTTCTACCGATAAATATAGATATATAAACAATTATAAAAGAAGTAGTAAAGACGCAATTTGTCGTATCGATCATGAAATTTTCGTCAGATTTAACAATTTATTTTTCGTCGCGCCTATAAATTTTTATTTTCTCTCAATTTTACAAAAATGAAATTTTTGTTTTATTTCGTTAATAGAATAAATCGTTAATTATTAGCAAAATCGTATTTATCAACGTCGCGAAAATTCACCCCACACGACCGAGACTGCTGGGCTCTCGTCAGCCGGGGGTTGCTTTTCCATTGGACAGTTTGGAAAATCGATTTAACCGGCCATAACCTCGGCTTCGTCTCGCGTGTTTCTCCATCGCTCTTGAACGTGATTTTTTTTTCATTTCCGTCGTTCGTTTTATCAAACGAAATAAAAACAATCTCGCCTATGTATTTGCTATAATCGATAATAAAATGATCGTAATCGAGAAAAATCATCGAGAATAATATTTCCGCCCGTTCGCTTCTTTTCCGGAAGTGACGATAAATTCGCGAAGGACGTGGGAAACGGAAACGACCACGAGTTCGTCGAATGTAACGAAATAAAATTGTTAAATTCGTCTCAAAGAAAATAATACTCTTCGTTTGTCCGATGGAACACGAGGCGATGTTGAAAAATAATGTCAGGATAAAAAAAAACACCGACGACGATAGAAAATGTGCGACTAGAAAAATTATAGTCTCG
Organism: Netelia inedita; assembly: GCA_964017225.1. Classification (NCBI taxonomy): domain Eukaryota; kingdom Metazoa; phylum Arthropoda; class Insecta; order Hymenoptera; family Ichneumonidae; genus Netelia; species Netelia inedita. The sequence goes on from OZ024922.1 coordinate 18,087,075, forward strand.
TAATAACAAAATTAAACAAAAGGACAATCGAGGAGACAATTTTTAATGAAAACCAACTCGACGAAGGTACGACGATTCGAAGCTCAATAATTTATCGAATTCGATTTTATTGACTTATTATTATTATTTATTTTTACATATTCTTTTCATAAAACTTTTTTTTTAATTACCTATTTTTCCTTAACTCGTTATATCGTTTTATTTTCTTATTTATTTATTGAAAAAAATTGCTAGGGGTAAAAGTGTCGAATTGGGGTTGTTAACGATCGAGTGTAAGATCTGCACCAAGGTGTGTTCTATTTTTACTTATATACTGTAACGCAGTCTATAACCCTACGTTATAACGCAAATAATCGACGCACGTGATAAGATAAGAATTTTTTGTGAATATAGAAATAGAGGGAGAGGGGGATGAAAGGGGGGAAGAGGTAGATAGGCTCGAGTGACAATGCTGATTATTCGCATGTGCGTTGAATTTTGAAGTCGTCTTGTGGTTCGTCGTTTACAATCAAACGTAATTCGATATTTGCAATTCATAGTTGATTATTTTCTCTGTCTCTCCCTCCCTCTCTTTCTGACGTTATTATATCGCTTTATTTCCTTCTCGTTTTCGTCATTAATGCGTTTTCGAATTGCAAAGTTTGCATGGGCTCCTCGTGCACGTGAGAGAGCGACTTGGATTTTCTATGAACACGTGGCTGTATAAAATTATAGTTATGCAACTTTGATCGAATCTCCATTGGCTTCTTCAATTTGTCATCCTAAGCCGGTTATAAAATTGCGCGAGGATAAGAGATAGTCGTTATTTATGATTCGCAAAGGGCGATGAAAATTTTTCTTTAAGGAAATATTACCCTCTTGGTTGAATCTGCGATGAAGCAGGGTAATAATGTTTTTGACCTTTGGCGACAATTTTTTAACCTATTGTAGTTATTTTGTTTTTTTTAGGCAATTATTAGTCATTTGTTCGATACGATATATTTTTCTTAGGGTGCGTTGATATTGAGTAAAGGGATTGCTGCAAGAGGGCGCTAATGTAAAGCAATGGCCGCCCAAAACATGCGAACACGTGCCCATGACGTTATAATTTTTAGGAAAAATGGATACAAGCAGTTATTTAGAGCAGCCATTATTAAGTTTCATGTAACGACCACCAGGCGTCGCATTGCAAAATTTGTTACTCGATAAAACGATGCGATTAAAGATTTTCGTTTTTTTTTGCACATTCTTTAATGCAGTATTGTTATGATAATGGTCAGTGGACCAGCTCGTGAATTTTGTATATACAGGGTGAATCTCTTAAAGTATAGCACCCTTTATTCTGGGGTAGACGGGACCATTACAAACAAAAGTTGCAAATAAACATTAGGGATATTTTTAATAGTTTACGAGATATCCATTTTTGAAGTTTATCCAATCAGCGCGGCGAGAAGCGTTGGAGCGACCCACTCCCCGTCCTATCCGTAGATATAGCACAGTGTAGGGCGTTACATTTGGGATCGCAAAATTCAGAGCAGTCAATTATTATTATTTTATTAGGCAGTCATTTTTATTTGTCGGGCATTGACTGGCTAGGCTACGGCTAGGGCGGAGAGTGGGCGGCTCCAACGCTTCTCGGCAAAATTCAGAGCAGTCAATGACCGACAAATAAAAATGACTGCCTAATAAAATAATAATAATTGACTGCTCTGAATTTTGCGATTCCAAATATAGCGACCTACACTGTGCTATATCTACGGATAGGGCGGAGAGTGGGCGGCTCCAACGCTTCTTGTCGCGCTCTAATTTGACGAACTTTAAAAATTCATATCTCGTAAACTATTAGACATATCCCTAATGTATATTTGCAACTTTTGTTTGTAATGGTCCCATCTACCCCAGAATAAATGGTGCTATACTTTAAGAGATTCACCCTGTATACTACAAATAACGTGTGAAGCAACGTGTCTGTAAAAAATTCAACGAGATTATTACCTATTTACTCCGAGTAAATACAACCAAAGTTCACAGACTTCTTACGAAAACGCGTCGCGAACATTCGGATAACGGATATTCGGTAAATCCTATAGGTAAAATCAAAATGGCAATAGCAATGGTCCAAAATGTAAAAAATATTCTCCATTTACGAGATGAAAAATCAATTACGAATAATAATAATAATGCCAAATAATTTTTTTAATTTGAATCTTTGAAAAATCAAATTTTAGGACACCAGGGCAATTTTTTAAAACAACCATAATGGATTTGAAATAATTAGAGAATATTTGTCGCGAGTTAAAAATCATTATAAATAAATCTTTCGATAGTTAATAAATTTGTAAGTTAATTTTTTTTATATTATTATTATTTGATATTAAATTAAGTAATTTTTCGTTTTTTTTTAAATAATTGCCATCGTCCTCATTATTTCGTTTCTGGCGTATTTTTATTATTACAATCGAGCTAAAATAAGTCTCATATAAGAATTTCGTCCGTTTTAGTAGGTGGAAGGTCGCCCCGAGACGACGAGGGCATTTCATGAGAAACCGGACATCTTTCTCCCTCTCTCTCTCTCTCTCTCTCTCTCTCTTGTCGTCTGGGTACGAGTGCTCTTTCGATTTCGTACGAAGGCCGGAAGAAGGTTCATTGCGATGAAATGAACGGCTTCGAACAGCTCACACCGGGCATCTTACTGGTATGTCGCACTATATCTATCTCGATAAGAGAGAGAGAGAGAGATCTTGATACATCAGCAAAACACACCCGATTATCGGATCCTTCGACTCACGTTTGTTCGACGATGATTTCTCTCTCGCAGACTTGTCTCGTGCGTCGTCGATGACGGAACTAATCTGAGGAGAACCACGCCGGGATATCCTTCGTTGATTTCATCAATATTTCATTCCCTCGACCATGGAGAAACTGGAAGTGGTGGAAAATCTTCACTACATACCGATCATTCTATTTATCGCTTTTCCTACAACAATAATAGCAACGTGAGTAGACGAATGTGTTTTTCTGAAATTTGATCGAAGATTTTATTGAAATTTGATTGGTTTTGATAAACAAAAATTAATAACGTATAATTACATTATTTTTTATTTATTTTGAGAAGTAGTTCAATATTCTGGACGATAAGAATCGAAATGAAAATTAAAAATTATGCGAATAAAAACTTTTACATTTTTTTTTAATTTACGTCCATTTTCAAAGTTTTCTCGACAAGCCACTTATAAAGCCAACTAGTTTTATTAAATGACAGAGAGCAAGTTGCACGAATGAGGAAATATTACGACCCGGCAATGTGCAAATTATAATTAGCATGATTTTTCCCATTCGTTTCCAACAATATAGCCATGCAATTTACTTCAATTTGATGATTTCTTGAAGATCAAAGAATTTCAAGCTCAACTTTTAAAAAATATCAAGTTTTTAAGTTTACCCAAAACAATTGCAAACCCCAAGATCACCAGATCTACATGGTCTCTATAAAAATATGTCTCAAATTCATTCTAGACAAGCAATTGTCGAAAAACAAACAACAATCCGTCAATGACGAAAAAATTCGTATCATGAAATTTCTAATCTTACATTTCAATTAAAAAGTAAAATTCTGAGTTTAAAAATTCACCAACCAAAAACCAAAAAAATTTCCTATTTCAAACGTACTTTTTTTGCCGGGAAAAATAATTTGACCGATCGAAGACTGTTATTTACTGAAGTAACGGTAATTATTTAGTCGTTAATATTAATGGTGCAATAAAGAAGAAATGAATATATTGATAAATTAGCTGATTTACCATTCGGGTAAACACATTTATATTATTGCGTTAGGAGTATAAACTCCTGATTGCAATTATTTTTTCATTCTTATGACAGTTACGTCATCGCGGTGGTTCTCGGTCACGTGGAGGCTGGGTTTCCTTATATCTCGGATGCTGCAACTTATGCACCCGAGAGTTGCATATTCGCTCAGTTCATCAATATGACAGCAGCCCTCAGTGAGTATCGGGACCAAGATATCCCATTACAATGCTCGCGACCACTTGCACGCATGAATTATTTTCGACCACAAATAGTACAGGTCGTTATTCATTCGGGTAGAATTTTTTATCTGCAGTTTTGGAACGACATATGTAACGACCGAGCTACACAACGATTCATTTACCTAATAATTCCCAATTTAGAAAGATCACTCGTTTTATTTTCATTTATTTATTTATTGCAGACATCGATCAAAGAAAATATTGTACGATTTGTGGATCGCACGGTTATGAAATTATGTTAACAAAATAATACAATTTGTTTATTGAAAATAATGTTCGAGAAATTCTATTTTTTCACGAATATAATTGAATTTAAGTCATAATTTATTCGTACAAAATTAGACTCTAATTTAATTATATATTGCGGCAGTATATGCTACGTTAATCGAATTAAATTAGATGAATTTATATTAATTATAAAAAATACAAAATGATTAAAAATGATTTTTTTTCCTTTGTGAGTTCGATTCGTACTAAATTTTATTAAAAATTATTAAATTTCCCTAGTCCTTAATAAATTGATTTGTCACTGAATAAATTGTATAAAAACGCGACAAAAAAAAATTTCGACGTTTTATAAAGAAAATTTTCAGAATCAAAAACGTTTAATTTGGCTTGTAAAATATTTACACGTGATCGATACATTTCCATTTCATCAAAATATAACGAGTTTTTGAGCTTGTATTGGTTGGGCGATCGGCAACTTTATCGAGAAATCGTACCTCGCCGCGATTCAATGACAAACGCTGACGCAATGCAACAAGGTCCCCGACTCACGGACTCGTCATTCGCCGTATACATCGTTTCCTATCTCACATTCTATTTTACTATTAACCTCCCCCTCTCCCCATCCCCTCCCTCCCTCTCTCTCTCTCTCCATTTTTCCCTCTCTCTTTTTATGTTGATAGTTAATTAATCGCTACACGCACGTTGCGCGATTCAACAATATGAATTTTTTCTCATTTTCCTTATTATCACTTTATCATTATCATTATCATTATCCATTATATTATTTCCCTCTATTGTCGCTTATCGCAAAAATAGCATCCTTTTATGTATGGGAGCATCATCGTCATTGTTCAAACGTTTAATAACCGCGTTTTCAACGACGTTTTATGTATCACGTTTATCAATTACATTAACACATGGCTGACTTCACCAATTTCATCCGGTTGATAATAATCTCGTCTGGTTATCGACACGAGCATCGATCGGATCGTTGAACCATGTTTACATCGCGGTGATATATAAAAGCGACGATGACTATGATAGTGATGAAGATAACGTTATAATCTGGGATTATTGTCAATTGTTCGAAAAGCGCTATCGTCTATTGATAATTTATCAATTTTTTCAATATCAAGCTTTTTCATTAAAAAAATTTGTTTTTTTTTTCACAATTTTGTGCGACAAGCACAAATAAGTATTGGATCGAGGAAAAAATTATGTTTGAATCGACCGACGGTAATAAAGCGTGAAATGTATCGAACAATCTTGTATTAACATAGAAAATAATTAATAACGAATTTGATCAGTTGTGAGTTTCTTGTTCTCTCTGAAGAGTGATTTTTTTTACGTTTTGCTTATTTGTAACATTTGATTTTTAATGGCTTTTTTCATATCGTTAGAGAATAATATTTCAATCGGATAAATATTCGATTATCGTTTGCTCATCAAAATTGAGTCGAGTCGATAAAGTTGATTATTTGGAATTGAGATGAGTTTCGTGACGCTTGTTTTTTATTTTATAAAAGTCAGAGGTACACGAGGGTGAGTTTTTGGATCGAGAGTTGGTGGAGAGTGAAGTCAAATGAAGAAAGGAAGAAAGCGATACTTTATTATACGATCCACTGGACCGAGGTTCTCGGATGCTGATAGGGATTAGCGAGAATTAATGTTTGGAGTCGTGGATATTCCATTACCGGGAACTCAAACTGAAAATTGTATATCTCATTGGATAGAGTGTCGTTAAAAAAGTCGATAAGAGTGACTGACCACAAGACCGTTACAGATTAAATTATGAAAATTAATGTTTGTGCTATAAAATGAAATAACTAAATTTTTGCACCTCAGGAAAAATCGATCGAACAAATTTCTATGGATAAATTATGAAGGAGACGACAGAAATAAAATATGAGGGTTGAAAGGTGAAACTATAAATCGGCCGATTTTATTCGCAAGAACGAACGAGGATGTCGTTTAATTTCCTCGGTTGTTTGATGTTATTAAATCGATATGGGTTTATAGATTTCTGGTGACTGGCTGAAATAGGTGACGCGATCGCACGCACCTAGGAAAATTATAAACGATGCGATTATCAATATCTGGGAATATCGTTGAATATTATTATGATTATGATCACAATTATGATAAAGAATAATTTTAGTAAAAAAATGATTAATAAAACATTAAAATTCGGGGATTCTTATTTAATTTTCATTCGAAAAATTGCACGTGACATTCGAAAAAGTCACGTTTCTATTTATTAAAATAAAAATACCATTCGAGAGATATAAAAAATTCTCTATAAATCCGATATTTTTTTATACGACCAGCACATTTTGTAGTTACATCATACGATCGTTAAAAATAAAATTGCTGTCGTATCTATCATCGATTCGGTCAATTTTCAATGATAATTTTGAAAAATCACTTTCGGGACAAATTTGTCCACCATCGTGATACGAAAGATAACGATCGTCAAGCATTATTTCTCTTTTTAAATTTTCAGTGTCCTTCTTCATTTACATAAGATACTCGCAAATCAAGGAATGCACGATCGCGTTTCGTCTGAACGAAGCATTGCAAAAGTGGAATCGTGCTGGTCTTATTCTCGGGCTAACGTCGACTCTTGGACTTTCGATCGTGGCTAATTTTCAAGAAACTTCGGTCATCGTCGTACATTTCATTGGTGCATTCATGTGCTTCGGTTGTGGCACCTTATACTTCTGGTCCCAGGTAAAACGATATATTTCTTGAACCTTATTAATTTAATAAAATTAATTTATTAATTCAATTGATTAATTGAATATTAAATTGATTATTCGAATATTGAGCAAAGTGATCGAAAGTGGTTAAAATTATGAAATTTTATTTCAGGCTCTCTGCTCGTATTATCTTCATCCCCTTGGTTGTTCGCTCAGAATAGCTCACGTGAGACTCGTAATGTCCGTGTTCAACACAATTTGTTTCTTCGTCATTCTCGTTTGTGGAATTCTCGCTCATCAAGCATACAGAGGTATTTATCATTTTTGCAAAATGTACTTTCTCATAGATAACACTAATTATTTTATTAATCTTAATTCACTCGATGTAATCTGTTTAGAGAGAAAAGAAATTCGCAAAAATTGATAGTGCATGTTATAACATGCATTATCTATTAGGTAATAATAGGATATATACGTAAACATTTTATACGTCAAGTTTGTACTGATTTAATCGATATAAGTGAAAGTTAAAAAAAAAAGAATTGGCGTAATTTTTTTTGCCGATTATAATATTATTTTGGCTTTAGGTTCGGCTATCGAATAAAATTTGGGAAATCTATAAATATCGGTATAAATAGATCAATTTAACGGATTATTTTTATCAACATTAATGTCTATTTCAAGTTTTGGGCGGGATGTTGATCATGGTTGACTTCAATACGATCAATTAAAAAATAAGAAATCATTCGACTTCGGTGATAAACCGGTATTTTTTTAACAAGGTGAATTTTCATTTATGAAAAATAGGGGAGTATCGGTATTTTTCGTGAAAATATGAAAATTTGAAACCATCAAATGGCAGAAGCAAAATGGTCCAGTAAAACCGAATACTTCATTTTTAATTCGATAAAACGATCATTAAATAAATTAATATTGGATAATTTCTCTAAGGGATCCTTGAGAAACATAAAATTAATGGACCCTCGTTTTGTCCTCTTGTTAGGAAAAAATGCAAGAAAATGGTACAAGGAGGACGGTGGTTGGGAATTACACGTTGCGAGTACAGCGGCCGAATGGTTTTGCGCTTCGACGTTCTGTTTGTACATCCTTTCGTTCACGGACGAATTCAAGGAGATCGAATTATTGCATCCCAAAGTGACGTACAAAGCGAGCGCGGTGAGATCGAGTAACGAGATATTGAACGAGAGCCAGGAGGGTAACGTAACGTCGAGGACAAGTCCAGGTGGCGAAAGAACGATCACTTGATCGGTCGTTAGCCGCGGTGGCGTTTACGTAAATCTATTGTCCCATTCGCCGATAAATACCCCGTGTCCGGAGTATCGTACGAGCGATAACGATTTTATCGACGATGCGATAGGAAGGAACGCGCGCTCGACCCTCGAGCCAACAATCGGTAACAATGTATTGTGCGAGGTAGAAATTCACGATCATACGGAATCTAGTCGTGACCATCGGGAGGTAAAAAATCTGTTGGACTTTGATACCGACGATGAGAATTGTCTGAGCAGCCTGAACGTATTGATAAGCGATGGCTCGAGTCTCGATCTCACGCCTCGTAGATTCGCATATCCGGACGCGAATAGTCACAGCAATTATAATTTATTGAACGACGATACTCCGAGTTCGGAAATTTCCCGCTTGAGAAATGTCGATGTACCGATCGTCGATAAGAAAAACGGCGCTATTATCAACGGGACGAAAAATGGAACGATCGATAACGAGAGAATTCTTTCGTCGGACAATTCGGAGATAAACAACGTCGTTGGCTCTTACGACGCGTGTTCCTCTTACTCGGTGGCTAATAGCCACGGTGTTTATGGGTTATCGTCCGAGGAAAGTGAGAAAATGTGCGAGAACGTGTCGGGCTCGAGACCGATCGATAACAGCGAGAGTTACGAGATCGCCAATAGCCACAGTAATTATCAAGTTTTTTACAATCGAAGCGACTATACCGACTGGGAAATAAGCGACGAGTCGAACAACGACGACGATTGGCGCAAACGTTCCTCTTACGATCGGACGAGTTACGAGGACTTTAAAGATTTTGTGAGATCGCGAATGAAATCGTTGACGGTGGAGAGTTGACCTAACGAGAGCGAATCGATGAGTAACAGCTCGCGGAGTACCGAGGAAACGAGCACAAGTTGCGACATCGAGGATTGTCTCATACAGATCGAGGAGAGCCTCATTAATATCGAGCAAAATCTTTTGCACGTACAGGAACTCGGTATACCCGAATTAAAGACTTTGTTGTACGAAAATACGGGTATCGAACGTAACGCGCAAGGTGTACAAGATCTTTTCACGATGGAAAATCGTCTTTCGACGAGAAAATCCAATATAAGTGATAAAAAGTGTGACGACGTTACCGACCGAGGGATTACCGACCGAGGGATTGCCGGCCGAGGTCTTACCGACGGAGCACGCGCCGACTTACCACTCGCAGTGAGCGACGTTACCGACCGAGTCGTTATCGACATGGGAAGTTGCGAGAAAGACGATGCTTCGAAACGCGACGAGAACCCTACGGACGATGAAAATATTTTGCAATTTACCGACGAATTCTCCATCAGCGAGACGATCGACTGTTCGACCAATTTACCGAGCGGCACGCGAGATCCCGTTGTACATACGAATTTCGGTAAAAATGTGAATTTCGCGAAATATAATTCGGCGAAAATTTCGACGAGATCGAAAATCGCGGAATACCGCGATAATATTGTCGGGAATACGACGGACAATATTAGAAATTCGAGGAGACGATCGCTCGATGACAATATCTTCGATCTTCTCAATTATAATCTCAATAATTTTGCGAATGAAAAAAAAATGAACGATCGTAAAAAATATCATAGCCGAACGAATTCGCTCGATGAAAATTCGATATTCGAATCCAAGGACAATTGCGAAAGGCGCAAAGCTTCGTTGGAAATTTTTTACACGGAATTACGAACGAATTATTTGGGTCTTTGCGCGAAAGCCAAATCGGAAAACGCGATCGGTAATTTGGTCGGGGTCGAGTGTCCGATCGTTCGTGAAAAATTGTCGAGTCGTAAGAGAAAAAAATCTCGAGAAACGAGAATCGCAGAGGTCGAGGCCAAGGCCGACGAATTTCGTCGTATGATCGAGAATATCGTTACGAATCGGCGTACAGCTCGTAAATCGGCTTTCGACGAAGCCGCGAAAAGAACGTCCAAAAATTCTCATCGTTCGTTCGACCCGAGGACCAATTCGTGGGATAAATCCTCACCGAAATCGGCCTCGGTCGGTAACAAAGGTAACGATAAAATTAACGAGACTTTACGGGATGGACAGCGAGACTCTCCACCGGCGAATAAACCGCATGTTTATGAAAAACGAAAGAGGAAAAAGATTGCTAATCGTGTACAATCGGCGGAAAATTCTTTAGTACCGAGCAAGATAATATCACTCTCGTTGTCGTTGCTACTAGCGGCTCTGCTCCAGGCCGTTCGATGCCTCGCAGATCTCGTCGAGGATGCTTTTAGATCCGTGAGCTTTGAAAAAAATGGTTTGATGGAGTGAAACTTGCGGTTTCCAAGCAGAATTTTCGATTTACTCGGTCGGTAACGAAAACTACGATCCATTTTTCTCACAGATGCGTTGAGATTTTTATGAAACTAACGCTCGTATCGTCCGCAGCTTCGAATACTGCGTGGCGTAAGATTTTGTTTTAGTGAAAAATCTCAATTCGTCTTTGAACAATAATTGGATCAATGGCTCGAGGTCGGAGGAGCCGCCGATTCAAAATCAAGATTCGACGAGACTCGAGAATATTTTTCATCGTAACGAAACGAATTTTAATTGTTTATTTCGTATTTTTTATTTTCAATAATTATACTCCAACTTCTTCCGAGTTAATTATCGAGAAACGGGCAATTTGTTCGAATTCTTATTGAATCTTGATTTCGAACGTAATTGATAGGCTGAAAATCGTTCAAATTCACTGCGACGGAAATTTAAACGGACGTGCGATAACGCGCGACAGACGAGAGCTGTGAACATTAATTAATATTTAATCATTCTTGACGACCTAATCGGGCCTATAAGAATAATAAAACATGTAATATGACAATGTTATTGCATGATGATACGATATAAAATATTATTATTGATTATAGTACGATATCACGATAATAATAATATTATTATTATTATCGTATATTATTCTACGGCATAATGTGAACCACGAAAATTGTGTGCAGTGCGAACTGTGATTAATATACAAAACTTATGATACCTTAAAAAAAAAGCGCGAGCTTGAATAATTCCTCCGCGCAAACTTGCCTCGATAGTTCTTCGAAAATATAAATTATATTTTGCACTTCGTATATTTAAATGTACCATATACATATTGTAAAATGAATTTTAGTATAAGTCAACTAAGTAGTATAACAGAAAATTGGCCTTCGTTAAAACTAGTACGGTAGCTTAAAGAAATCGCACCGACCCTCAACGGTGCTAAAGTACGAGAAAGTCGAAGACTCCGGTGATCGTTCAGTTTTTTTCTTTTTTTTTAATTTTTTCCCCTAAATTTACAATTTTTCTTGGCACGTAGGGGAAAAATACAAAAGTGATTCTTTGCGGATCTCTATCTAGTCGCATGCTAAATTCATTCATTAATCTTTCAGTCATTTAGTTAATTATTTATATTGTTTTTTTTTTCAATAATTTTATTTCACGATGCTCGCTATTTCCGAAATATTTATTATCGATGATCGATAGATTGAGTTCTAAAATTCTGAAAACAAGAACGATACGTATCGCTTCCACGTTAACAATTTCACATTGTACCCAAGCTCCACGACAATTTAGAAAATTAATCGATCGACCGATTTTTCTTCTACGATGTAAAACGTGTAAAATAATTTCACGGAGACTTCCTACACCAAGAACCGTCTTATGCAAAGACTGGCCCTGACAAAATTTCATAGAACTTACTAAGGAATATGAAAAAAAAATAATAATTTATATCGAGCACGTTTTACCGAAAGGGAGAATTCAGTGAAATGACGAGATTCGAGAGTGGCGAAGGAAAAAAAAGCAACGACGAAGTTGAATGGTTATTATTTGTTTTAAGTGCCTGAAATGCGTGAGTGTGAGAAGAAAAAAGTAGCTCGCACCTTTTCGAAAACCGTGACGGAGCAATGGAGAAATAAATTTGTATATCACGCTACGTTAATACGAGAAATATTCAATGAGACGATTTGTTGATTTATCATTTATACCTGCGTCATCCCTCGAAGAAAACGAAAAATCGAATGTTTTTAAAATTAGATGATTCTTAATTATCTTGCCGAGAAAATGAAAATTATTACAACGAATATCATGAAATTCCTGCATTGCGGAGATATTTAAGGAAAATCTTCAAACATTGAAGAAGTTCTGACGAATATCTCGAGGGGGAGGCACCCTCTTTTTGTTGCCCATTTTTTTCACCCAAATAATAGCAATTCATATCGTTCGAGAAATCTTTTCGATAATTTACGATCAATTTAATTATTTGTTGCAGCTCATATGTAAGAATGCATATTTTTCGTTTAACAATTATTATTTTATCTTGCTAAAAGATCAGCTTTGAAAATTATTAAAATTTTGAATAATGCATTTTTATTGCAACGTTAATAATAATTGCATCTCCTCATAGTTATCGGTATAATGTATGGAGGTTACTGTCGATTTAATGTAACACCCCAAAAAACTAATTTTTACATCGAAAAATTTGAAATTTTTTTGATTTCGTTATCATTATTATTTGTATTATCATAATCATTCTCGGTATTACGATTGACGAAAGCACTTATAAATCCAAAGCCCGAGATTCTTCAAATCTCCCTTTTATCTTTAAAATTGTTTAATTTTATTAAAATTTACGCAAATAAAATATTTACACGTGCTGAATTATAAAACGATAGATTTAATCCTTCACCAATCATATTAATTAAACGAATTACAAAAAGTTATAAATTGAACCATCCTGAAAAAGATAACAATTCATGAGAATTACTTATTATTATTTTATTCTAGAATTGTCAGTGTGCAAATTTCAAAAGTGTCGTCGATTCAATTACTCCTTTTTTATAATTCGTTTGATTCATTTGACATTTTGATTTGAAAGAATTTTGAAAAAAAGCACGTGCAATTTTGCCAATCTGGAGATTGCTCTCACGAGTCGACGGTCGTAAAAGAGCCTACCAGAGAATAATATTGGATTTTTTTTTGCTGGCTATACGGTACCGGATGAGTACCTACACCGTGTGTTATTAATCGTTTAGGGAATGTCGCGCGTGATTCTCTCGCCCACGCTCTCACCATCGAGCTTGCAAGTTTTACCGCTCGGCCATCCGATCCCGTAATGCCCATAACGCCGTAAAAGCACCATTAGGCATTGGCTGCAAACTATCCGGTTGGTCGTAACAGTGGCGCACGTGCGATCGTTCACCAAGATCGTGAAATATTGTTCGCCAAGACTTTGCCAAGGAGAACGTACGACTCGGCGGTACAGACCGACGATAGTAACGAGAACAAATGGTCCTTGGGAACTGTACACGATGGACTTCGTGCAAAATCGAAACGATCGGAAGACGTAGTCGATGATTAAAATATTGCAAAATATTATTATTTTTTTTTGTCAAAGACGCATCGTGTGATTTTATGAAAATTTGTATTTTAATATTTTGAGTCAATGAGAGAATGTGTGATTTTGTGAAAAATGTCTCATTCGAAAGAGTTTACTCGATAGCGCAAGCGCTTTAGGGTGGAATATAGAACGTTTGCGATTAAATTGAATTTGAAAAATATTGATCGTTTAAAAATAGTTGGATAGAAAAAATCGCGACGGATATTTAAAAAACAAAAAATACCTTGAGAGTATTTGAAATAATTTATTGAAACCACCCTTACGTGCATTATTTTAAATGGTCGAAAAAGAAAAAGGGGAATATTAGTTGTAGAGATAATTCGTTCGATTTTTAAGTTATTAAGGCAGGAGGCCACTGTGACGGTCGGAAAAATAAGCTTGTTTTTGTGAATTTTTTTAATACACTTAATGGAGTTTTTGGGGCTCGATTTTATTGAAAAAAAATAGTGAAAGAATAATAATTTTTTTGGAAACACGTTTTTTGAACTGGTGTGGAGGATAACACGCCTAATAATAGTCGGATAGATACAATTTTTGCACGGATTTTTTTGTAACTGTAATAGCTATCGTTGAGCGTAGCATTTTTTTATGGATATTACTATTTCTTAAAGTATGCAATTATTTTAGGTGAAAATAATACTTTTTATTTCAAAAAATAAACAAAATCAAGAATGGCCACGCTTAACGATAGGTATAACAATTTGAAAAAACTTGGTGCAAAAATTTTACATATCCGACTATTATTGCTCGAGTCATCGTTCGCACCAGTTCGAAAAACGTCGCTGCGAAAACAATTTATTGTATTTCAACTGTTGTTTCTTTCTAAATAAAAAATTACTTGAATCTACTATAATATATGTAGCTTAAAATATCTTTAATCGAGCCAAAAAGAAAACATTAAGCAAATTTTAAAAAATTCATAAAAACAAATTTAGCCGTCAAAATGGGGTCCCGCCTTAATACTGACTACGATACACTTTCAATAATATTTTTGTATCCCTTGTACAATCCGCTCTTTATATTTTCCGTTTAAAAGCGAGGTTGGGGTATCTCGGCTTATTGGGCCCAAAATGGCTTTAAGGGTGGAAGGTCGGACTTACCGAGAGATTTAAAAGAAAGATCAAACTAAAATTGAGATAGATACATTTTTGAAGAATCGAGAGAAGGAACTGTAATCCTCATCGATTAGGCGGACGTTTGATGAGGAATAAGAGCCCCGGTGGAAAAAACGAAAGTAATACATACCTATTTATAGCTGTATATAGGGAGGGTACTTCTATATAAAGCCGTATATAACGACATATAGGAGGGGTGTTCCATGCATAGCTACACGTAGCTGGTTATAGAAAAGGTGAGGATGTGGTTTTCGTAGTCTGGATATACAGGGTGAATCTCTTAAAGTATAGCACCATTTATTCTGGGGTAGATGGGACCATTACAAACATAAGTTGCAAATATACATTAGGGATATTTTCAATAGTTTACGAGATATGAATTTTTAAAGTTCGTCCAATTAGAGCGCGACAAGAAGCGCTGGAGCCGCCCACTCTCCGCCCTATCCGTAGATATAGCACAGTGTAGGTCGTTATATTTTGAATCGCAAAATTCAGAGCAGTCAATTATTATTATTTTATTACGGAGTC
The DNA here is from genome assembly GCA_964017225.1 of Netelia inedita. NCBI lineage: Eukaryota > Metazoa > Arthropoda > Insecta > Hymenoptera > Ichneumonidae > Netelia > Netelia inedita. The sequence continues at coordinate 18,102,349 of OZ024922.1, forward strand.
ATTTTTATTTGTCAGACATTGACTGCTCTGAATTTTGCCGAGAAGCGTTGGAGCCGCCCACTCTCCGCCCTAGCCGTAGCCTAGCCAGTCAATGCCCGACAAAAAAAAATGACTGCGTAATAAAATAATAATAATTGACTGCTCTGAATTTTGCGATCCCAAATGTAACGCCCTACACTGTGCTATATCTACGGATAGGGCGGGGAGTGGGTCGCTCCAACGCTTCTCGCCGCGCTGATTGGACAAACTTCAAAAATTGATATCTCGTAAACTATTAAAAATATCCCTAATGTTTATTTGCAACTTTTGTTTGTAATGGTCCCATCTACCCCAAAATAAATGGTGCTATACTTTAAGAGATTCACCCTGTATATATATATATAAATCTGGCGAATGGAAAGAGGATTCGTGATTGCTTCGTGTCGAGCAAATAGAGCCAGGCGGCGATAGATATTTCGGAGTATTTTATACATACAGTTATACCCCACGTGTTCCAACCGTATATAGAAAGCTTAATATCTTGATTACACGAAGCTTTCACTCTCGTATAAAATCCTGAGTCCAAGGGTGGGTTGCCTTTTCCATTTCCCCGGGATCGAGTGAGCACTTTTGTCGTTCATCCTTCGTCGGCATGCTCGGTCGCCTTTATTCTCCATATCAGTGTTGACGATCGTTACCACGATTAAACGGAAAATGATGAAAATTCGTGTATAAATGATGAATGTGAAGGCAATTATTGTTAGAAAAATGATGGAATAGCGATGTTAATTCTCATCTCGAATTGATCGAACTATTTTAAAGATTCCTTGACAAGATCGGAATTTTGGCACGTAAAAGATGAAAGTGGAACAAAATTCGAGTTCTGCGTTGAAAGGTTCGAACACGTTTTGGCCTGAAGTGAAAAACGTAGGCTGTTGCTCGAGCTTGATTAAACATTCGCGTGTAGCTTCTGTTGCTGGCTACCTTTTTGTCTGACATCCCTCTCTCTCTCTCTCTCTACGTACCTACATCGCTATGTAAGATGTCGGGTTGACGAGAATGAAGGTAAAGTGTAGATCCGACAAGAGCCCGAAGCCCCAACTAGACAGCCATTTTTTTAGAGGATCTCTTGAATAAAAAATAGAACAAAAAGAGACGAACCACGTGGTTTTTCTCAACGAGTTGGGCCCGTTCTTGCCTTTTTTCTCATTCTTTCAGGTATCGATCCAAAACTACGGAGGGAAAGCTGTGAGTGACCCTGAAAGATCTCAAGATAGGAACAAGGAGAAAGTGGGTACCGCGGATAAGGACGATGGAGAATAACTTCCTGTATTGTTTAGATAAGATCGCAATCCTGAGAGCCTCGAGCTTATCGCATTATCTTCGAGGATGTAGGCTCGCGGTTCAATTTGTACGATTACACGGCTTTAATAAGCATTTCACGTCCGATACATAACCAAGATACGCGTTACACGCAATACACACAGTCGTGGGCCAACCACTGTACGCGTTTGCTCGCTTTACCTCCGAAAGGGCTTTCGGTGCAACTGGGTTAAGTTACTACTGGGTATATAGAGAAACGGACGGATTATAGGTCAACCACAAACGTTCTTCTACCCGTTAATTCGGTACAGTATCGAGCTACGAGATATACCGATACAACCTGGTCCATGCAAGACGGTCGATAATACTAGTCTGACCATTTACTGACCGATACTACTCAAACGTACTTCTCGAGCACTAAGATTATTCGAAAGTTACTGTAACCATTGATATTTTCATATGTTACAAGGCCGGTAAATCCTACTGGTCTGACTATATACTTACATGAACTACTTTGTAACTAGGACTACTTGCAGTAGTTTCTGTCAATGCGCAGTCAGACGCAAGTTTATAAGTCAATGTATGGTCAGCCGACCAACTGACCTAAACTAGTGTCATGCTAACTAAATTACGAGTCTTTGTGCAATATAACAAATTTTTCGGCTGGTATATATTCTTTTCACGATTTATGATAATTTAGTAAATGGACAAACGGTACGTGACGATCATATAATTATTCATCGTCGACGGTTACCGTGATACGAAGTGTCGTGAAGTAAGAAAATGCTGCGGATAGAAACTGAAAATAAGACATTACTGTAGTATGAAACTCTGAATTGTCGGGTAATTTTCTCTCTGTGATCATTTATTACCGATGCATAGAATCGCAATGAGAGAGCGGGAATAAAGCCACCGATCGACGCAATTACCGGCCTCTGGGTCCTTCGTAGAACCATCAACACGTTTTTCATCATCTTTGGTGACATGTCGAACCATTGAGTGCTGTACGCCGCATTTCCTATAAGATCGCACTGAACCTGATCGTTTTCTCATGATCTTATAAGTTTCACGATGAATAAAATTGAATCGTCTTCATCGTTATATTACCACATTGATTAAATTGTCCGCTGGCCAAGCGCAGACGAAGAGGCACACTATCGATATCAATGCCACCGGTCCGAATTGCACTTTTACGGCGAACGGTTGATTCTGTTAATTTAATCGTAAAGATAAATTAAAGGCTTACGTCGAATTATTATTAAAACGACATTGTAAATATTTATTAAAATATAAAACGAACGATATAGTTTTGAAAATGCATTACAGAATATATACAGGGTGTCCCTTTTATCTCTGCCACCTGAGATAACTCGGTAATTATCGATGTCATAACAACATTTCACAAAAATATTTTTTTGTAATTTTGACTCGGTAATTATCGACGTCATAAAAAAATATTTTTGAGAAATCTTTTTATGACGTCCATAATTACCGAGTTATTTCGGGTGACAGAGATAAATAGGACACCCGTATAATTCATATATATGTAAATGCTGATATTAAAACGCAATTGAACATTACGAGAACTCTGTTTAAATAAAAAGATGTTTCTCGTTATTTGATCGAGCGAACGAACCTCGTTCTACGAACAAGAATATGCTGCCTGTTTTAATTTCTATTCCCTCATGGACCAAGCTTTCTGGACGAGATAAAACAATGGGGATTCAAAACGTCCGCGTCTTTAAACAGCGTTTTTCCCTCAATTCGAGATGAAAAATTCGAATTTAATTCGAGTGCTTGTAAATACGAGTAAGCAATAATTATATAAAAGATAAAAGGAAATAATCTCGAGAGTTCGATCGAATTTAAAGCCACACGGAACGACGAAATGATTAATGTTTATACCCAGGCGATTGATCGACTTACACCAACGAGTTGTAGACAACTGAAAACCGTTCCAATACCACTTGTACTTGTAGTCGTCAGTGCTATGTACGCCATAGTACGTTTAGCTTCGTCGGCCAATCTGAAGAGACGACAAATTAATCGAATTTCAAAATTCTGTTTTATCAAAATTTAGAGAATTTCCTCGAGACATTCAATTGTCAAAACATCAAATGTTGAAAAATACTTTTAGACCCAGGTGTCCCATCGAATGTAAATAAAATATGAAATTCCGTTTGAAAGGCTCGGCTGTTAGGTGATTGCCTCGCCAAATCAGTTTTGTATTATGTACCTGAGTAACTGTTGATGATTTTGAACAAATTCGCAAAAATCTTTCATGCCATTAATTTTTTCAAGTTCAGCTGCGAGTATTTCCAATCTCGCGCCGATGTACCACATCAAGAGGGCGGCCTGACAGTCGATCGTGGCACCGACCGAGCATTGATAACCCACGAAGCTCTGATGAATGTAAATGAGATACATGATCGGTCCGCGATCGCTCGGAAATGGATAAACGGCGGTTGTGGGAAATATTTGATCATCGGCAATCACAAACGGCCCGCAAATTCCAACCGACGTAGTCATATAATTGATGAACGTTATAGCGGCGTGAAGCGACGAGCATCTGTCGACGTAGCGTTGAAACACGGCGCGTTCGTGGGATCGAGCGTTTTTCAGAAATTCTTCCATCTCGTAAATCAGAGCCTACGACGTGATAATAATTGATAATTCATCGACGCCTATCGATTTAATCCACCGCGGCTATTCAAAGCCGCTACCGATTATTCAAACAGCCCCGAGAGGCTTAAATTCGAGGCTCGTCGATTGATTCAAAGTAAGTCCCGAATGTCTCGAAATGTCTTTAAGTGACTCTCAGTGCATTCGAATCTATCCGAGTGGTTTTTATGAGCGAGACGACTCCAAGTGTCTTGGAAGTACGTTGGTGTCGAACCGATTATTCCCAAGTGCTTTTCAAACACGTTTTAAAGGGCCTTTGACGTTCTTTGTCCAAAGTGTCTCGGGGTTTTTAATTTTACTATGGCGTTATAGAGTCGATACGAAATCAAAGGAATAATTATTTTTTGCTCAACGATACGAGATGTAACTTGCCTGTATACGCTCGCGATGAAGTCTGCACACGACGATTTTAATAATGAAACCGGCAACGGCACCCAGAAAACATGCCGTTTTTGTAAGTACGAGAGAATCCGAGGGAAATACGTAAATCGAGTACAACAAGGGGAGGAAAAGTCCCAAAGCGCTTACGAGCGACAGCCACCAGAATACGTCGAATTTAGCTTTTTCCCATTTGGTAGCGTTTGGCGGAGGTGGCCAGCAGCATGCGAGACTCACGCTTAATTTTGTAAAATACACGGCACGTTCGAGACCCACTTTCAACCCCATCGTTATACGAAAAATTAACGTGCGAAAAATTCGTAATTTTTTTTTAATGTCAAATTTACATTCGTAAAATTGAGATTAATAATTTTCGAATAGAATATTATTGTTATTACGGCGAAATTAAAACGAAGATTGAGAAGAGTTTACCGAACGTCGAATAAAACGATTTTAGTCGATTTATGGGGGATGAAAGTTAAGTCGAAGTGCGATTTTATATTGTAGTATTTTCTCCTGACGACAAAGTCCAGGGTTACATTCACAATGAATAAGAACCTGCTGAGAGGGTGAATGTTGTATATACTCGTTTTTGCTCGTAATTACGTTTGTAATACGAGACTTCCGATGGAGTAATCGTCGATGTATTATACGTTCATTCGTAATGATTGGTAAACGTCGGATAAATACATTTTTTTCTCTCTTAAGGTGGCGAAACTCTCCTTCGACTGTACGGGGTGAATTGATAAATCGATGAAGTTCTCACTGCGAGTTTCAAGAATAGTCGGAGGTTATTAATTAATAAGTCGCTCAACCCCTTGGCATACGACCAGCAAACAGCGATGCATAGTTTCACCCTTACCCCTATTCTGTTAATATATCCCTAGAACGATTCCCGACAGTAAGGGTAGTCTGTTATTATCGGTTAGAAATATGTAAGACGGAATGTGCTGTAATTTGCATCATTATCAGCCAGCTCTCACAATGCGATTATTTTACTTTTGATATTATTTCTTCCAGCGGGTGAAAACGTAGTCATGTATCAACCATCACGTTATCGACTTGTATAGCCCGACATACGCTATAGTGTTTGTGTACACGGTACGGACTAATAATTTCAATTTTTTTTTATCTAAAGATACAAAAATTAGTCAATTTTTATTATCGATAAGAAAAGATTTTTCTTGATTTTTTGGTGGGTGAAGTCACATGTATTTATTCGAATTTACAAAATAATAACTGTTTGAATCAACACTTTGCTTACCCCTCCTACCCTATTATATTAACCCTTTTAAGCGCCGATTAAAAAAAGAAGTTTTCATTATTCTCGCCGAATAGAAATCAAATTGTCGAAATACCATTAATTTGGATATTTTTTATTTCGTTATCACGATAAGAATTATGATATCAGAGATCGCATTACCCTCTTCCAATGCCATTTTTTAATTTACGAGAATTATATTTTTCCATCTTCCACTGTAAGTGGATGTGCTCGTTAAAGTAAATAATTATTATCGACGAAAATGTTCGTTTTGTAATTTTGCCAAGTCAACTTCCTAGCTATTTTTCTTTTTAGCGACGACATATACAAATTTTAATCGAACAGGTAAATCTCGAACAAAATCATTTTGAAAAAAAATGGTCGAATATACGTATATTAAATATGGTATGGAAGTGAAACAGAGATCCGACGGTGGGATAACGATGTTCGTCGCTTCGACGCTATTATCTTGAAACGTGGGAGCCGCTGAAGACGACAGCGAGGAGCAACGGCGACAACGAGGACGACGACGGGTACGACGACGAAGACGAGGACGACGACGAGACGACAATTTCAAGGGAATATAAATTCTATGTGTGTCAGACATGTGTTTAGTACGGGATGGGAGGAGAGAGCAAGATGAACGTCGTCAATCTAACTTTCCTGGAACTTTGGATCGATCTTGCACCCCGTCAAGGTCCCACGCACCCTTATATCAACTCACTCACCACTACGTATGAACGAATATTATATATGTATACATATAAGGCATTTCCTCTCGATACGACAAGCCTCTTAATCTCACCAGCTTGGTCCGACAGGAGCTGTCTCGCAAAGGGGTAACAACCCCGTCTGAAGAAAATTTACCAAAGAAAAAGAGGAGCTCGTTATTTCGTAACTTGGAAAAGAAAATTTCGTTCGGTTAGAGTTTTATTTTCAGTAACTTAAAATCAAGATTTTCCTCTTCTCGCAAACTTGGATCTTAAAATGAAAAAAATGGGGTTTTTTAGGGTTTTTCCTCACGGGGATGTTTAGTCCAACTGTTATTTTTCATTCTCGCTTATTCCGAATTAGATTAAACAGGAGGCAAGGACGGAAAGTTATGACATGAGAATTAATAGAAAGCTAGGCAGGGAGTTAAAAAGGGTGAGAGAGGGAGAGAAAGAGGGAGGGGAAAGGAAATGCGAGAGAGCAAGGAAGCGAGAAAGCCTTTATTGCTAACAAGCTTCAATTTCATTCCGAGAAGGGAGGCTCGATTTTCCCCAGGACATAAAAACACAAGGACGAGCTTGAAATCTTACCGACGGATTCTCGCATTCCCGACGGACGTTGCGCGTTCCGGTAAAAGCTCTCTTCAATTTGTACGTATAACTTGATTAAACGAATAAAATTTTTAAAAAACCAATAAATTTACGCAGAGGCAATTAGGCAATGTAATTGTAAGTGCAGCTACGATATTATAAAGATGAAAAATGCGTTTGTGACGTTGACATTTTCTTAAATGAAATTTATTTGATTATTTATTTAAAAATTAATACGTCCTCACTTCTAATTATTTGAATTCATAAAAAGTAAATTTATCAAACAATTATAGAAGGAAATAATGTTTTTGCAAGAATTATTTTTTGCTTCGTTCTAAATAGTTGCTCAATTTGGTCGCAATTTTAATGAAAAAAAGTTCAATAGGATATTATTGAAGTATTTTAAGCAAAATATATATTTTATGTGACAACTTTCGTCTTTAAATGTTTTTATTATCGTACACAGTATTCTTGCAAACGAACAGTACGAATAATTTGAAACTTGAACTATTACTTTTTATGTGACTATTAAATGAAAGCAGATTTTTTTAGCAAATGAAGATGACCGTATTGTTCACACAAAATAATGATCATTATGTACAAAAGTGAGCAACGGTGAAAAATAAGAATGCGAAACATAATAAAATTATTTTCGTCTCACTCGCGTTGCATTCGAGAATAAAATTGGATGCCTCCCAATTCTTGCCAAAACAAAAATGATTTTTCACTTTTACATAAATATTTCATACTTTGTTTATTTGTGTAATGATTTTTCAATTAGTATTATTGAATTCTTCGATTCGGCATTATCGATTCATCAAATTCGATCTTCATTTGAACTGTAAATCATTAAAATAAATGAATGTATATATTTTGTCTAACAGCTCGTAATGTTTTTGTAAATGAAAACAATGAAGCAACACTCTTCATCTCAACCTAATGAAATATTTTCAAGGTGGCGTAAATCTGAATTTAAATATGTTGGAATTTATTTCACACTTTTTAAAGTATTCTGTTACAGTTTTTTCTTTAATTAATAATTAATGTTATTTGAACGTGAATATATTATTAAAAAATCTCAGTCTTCAAACACGAATATTTTAGTATTCAATATTTCCCAAATCTTCGTGTAGTCTTTTATTATTTTATTTTCATATGAGTTTGATTTTCTTTTATACCCTTATATTTCTTTTTTATATCAATATACATATTCATATATTTTCTAATTTTTATAAAAAGAAAAACGAAATTTCTACCCCAACTGCAGTCGAGAGTTATTATAATTAAATATGGTTTTTTAAGAAACCTATTTCTAACGAAACAGTTTCTACGCGTAAAACTTGCAGCATGCAGGTCCATATGGCTTATCTTTAACGAAATATATCTGACCTACTTTTTGTTTATTGGGGGTGGAAAAAGATGAAGAAGCTTCAACGATTCTTGGACGAAGAATCGTTGGAATCTTTTCCTGGTCGGTCGGTGGATTGAAATAGGGCCTGGAAACTTTGCGAGGATCAACGGGCTCCGCTATGCCAGGCTTTTCTCGATTGAATGGCTTTCGCGATTCACGCAATGTTCGAAACGTGACCTGGATACCGAAAAAATCGAGTTGCACGAAGTTTTTAACGTGGAAAATGACCAATGGAATTTAGTGTGTCTGCGATGTGAACTCTGACGATTAAACTTTAAGGGCGTTACTGTATAAGCATCAATTCGTATTATTTAACAATAAGTGTAATTATGCAACGAATTGTAAAGAGCAAAGAGTAATATGATATTTATAAAGACAGACGGTGACGAGCATTATTCAAATAATAAATAATAAATAATATAAAAATAAAATAGCGAATAAAATATTCATATTTTATCATACCAAAAACATTATTAAGTATATATGAATATAAAAAATGATATCATCGATCCAGATATGGAGGAAATTTAAACAAAAAACCTTAAATTTTATAAAAATAAATATGCAAATAAAAACTTGATATTACATCATAAAAATGTTGATTATTTCAAATTTTTTTTATTCGTTCTCAACAATTAAATATAATTTGTCTTTTTCTTTCAGCTAATATGCACAAAACTCATTCAATAAAACCCAATATTTATAGAAATAAATAGGCAAGTAACATCATAATATTACACATTATAAAATCCTCATTATTAAAAATAATCCTAGATCGGTCGACAAATTTAAAGTAACTTGCATTTTACTTTCAGCTATGGAGATAACAAGACCAAAAAATTATAAATTTTATAAAAAAAAATATGTGTGATGGTCGAGGGTAGAAATGATAATAAAGATAATGAATGTAGGACTATTGTAATTTATTGATGAACTGGGTATGTGATGAAGAGAGGAATGCACTAGAATGATTGATGGGAGGAAGTTGTAGCGTGTGTGCCGTTGGAGTGTTGGCGATGAACTGAAGCGTCTCGCGACGTTTTTGGGGTCCGTGAGTCCAGGCCCTTTGTCTTGGGCCCGGACGAAGAGGTCAATCGCACGTTTCGCGTGAAGCGTCTCGCGTTGATCATCAGACGCTGACTCAGGCTGATAAGGGTGCAACAGTGGGCATATATGTGTGACAATGTGAGTGTGGTGTAGGATTAGCGTGTGGGAATAGATTGATATGAGGTGTGTGAAAGGGTCGTATGAATGAGGTGTATGGTGTACTGTGAGAATGTCATGACAATGATGAGTGCGAATGAATGTAATGTGGAAACGTTACATATGCAAAAAAATATTAATACATAATATAATCATAAAAATTATAATTATGTATTTCCAATTTGTCTGGTTCAGTCGTAAAAATTGAATATAAAATATTCATTATTTTCTGGGTGATGAACAAAACCGTTCAAATCGTTCAAATATAATCATAAAATAATACAAGAATAAATGTAAAAATAATTCTTATCACTTTTTAACGTAAGCATTCTCCACATGGAAGTAAAAAATTAAATCAACATGAAGCAATGCTGTAAATTTTGAATAATTTTCGACATCAGCATATTCCGTTGTACCGAATAATACACGCAGGTTTTATAAATATTGCAGCGTTAATTCATTTCTTATCACATTAACGAACTAATTAAATACTTGATAATTTAATTGTATTTAATTTAATTTGAGATCCTTTACAATATTCATCGGCACATAATGTGGTTTTAATGCAGTGTAATGGATCGTAGTGTTCCGGGGTAAAATACCCCGGGGCATGTGCTCGTATATCATCCCCCGTGATACACCCTTATCACACGATGAATGAGATATTATTCATCGCACCGTTAGCTTTCGCGAAACGACATGAAACCTCTGAATCATCGACCATGACATAATATAGAAATGTACGAGATATCAACATTACCATAGCATTGAGAGAATCCAGAAACTTCTCTCCCGAAGCATCGCAGTTATATATGATTCTGGTTCTAGCCACGGGCGAATCGTCTCTTGGATGGAAATTCTTGCAATTGTCAACGAAATTACGAAATGCCAAGCTTGGCATTTCGTATGCCAATGAAACAAGAACCAAGGGTGCTCCATCGCGAGAAAAAAAAATAATGGGGTTAGAAACTTAAATTTTTTTTTGAGCAAACGAGTAACCGAAATACTAGCAACTATGCACTTATTTGACCACCTTTCGCCTCTTTCTAATTTGACTAAGTGCTCACTGGTGAAGGTTTTTTCAAATCTAAGTGCTTGAACACTTGGTGTAGGGTTTTGATGGGTTTTTGAGGAAAACGAATCAGCAGGTTCGAGTTTTTATGTGGTAGTTCCCGTGGGTATTATGATTTTGGCAATCGCCCATTTCTATTCTGGCATCGAATTTGTTTGTCAGCAATATAGGGTGGTTTTCTTATGATTTATATTGATATACAAAGCTACGTAATAATAATAAGGTAGTTTTCTCAATATTAGTGATTCGCACCAAAAGTCACTCCGACTCAAAGATTTTATATCAAATTTACAAAAATTACGACTGCGTCAATGAAAAAATCTCGAAATAAAAATATTCAATTTTTTTAATTTTTCGACGTATCGGATACATCACCCTTACTTTGTAGTTGAAAAACGTTACAGGAGCCACGAATCAGTAGCCACGATGAGTTTTAAAGAATTATTTCATTCGATTTTTTAGGAATTGATTAAAAGTTACAGAAATCTCGAATAAGTTGCATCGGCCATTCTCAAGAAATAACATTATCGTAGTTTTATGGATGTGACAGCAACTACAGAAACCTCAAATTAAAAAATTCGATCATTGTCGAGATGTAATTTTTGTATTTTTTCAAATTTTTCGATTATTACCGATTATCGAATAACGAGCAAAAATTCGACTCCTATTTTTCGCACGCCTTGGTGCCTAACGTTTTCAGGGTAGTTTTTTCATGTGACCAGGACGTACTACGAGCGACCTGGAACTGAGGTGGGAAACAAGGGGTTGACTTTTCACTCGAACAAACTTGATAAGGGCTGTTTTCCGAAATCGGCGTAAAAATTTCCGGTCAGGGGAAAGAGAGAGGTGGTATAGGAGGTGGAGATTTGCAAATTCAGCAAGATTCGGTGGGGCGTGTATAGCTGGAGATGCACGGGTAACGTTCGAGTTATGGCTCGTATATTCCTCTCGTCTCCAATTTTTGTCGACCAACGTAGGGTGATCCATGGAATAGAGCTGACTATGTCCCTTTTTTGAGGGAACCAAAATTGAAAAGTTGCTGATAGAGGAGAATTCACGTTTATACCAAAATTACGAGGGAACAACGTGGATTTTTCCGACATACCTTTTTCGGCCGTAAAAATATCCTGATATACGACTGGGAACGGGGAGGGCGAACAGGGGTTATTTAAAAATCCATAAAACAAAACAATATTTATTTGAAATATCTTTTTTTGCGTCCCGGTTTTCTTAAGGAATTTTTCCTGTTTTCTTTATTTAAATTGGTGATTAAAAATTTAGATTAAAATAATATCTTGAAACCTCAAGTCGCGAGTTCTATTTAAGCAAAAATAGAAACTCGTAAATAGAAACTCGGTAACTCGACCGCGCGGAAACGGGAAGAAAAAGACGAGGGGCACGGCCCTGTCGATGACCTGCAATGCCCCATATATATATGAGGCATTCCACGTCAAATTAGCCACTTTTGAACCCGACCCTTTTTTATTTTGCTGAAAATTTTATATCATACTACCCCACTAAAAATATTTTTGTGATTTTTTTCAAAATTTTTTACCCAACCGAAAAATAGTCATGCACTTTGAAAAAAACGTCTTTTCTGTTTTCGAACCTTTTCAAACGCTCGTAAGTTTTTCAAAAATTGTTTAATCGAGACGTTTTTTTCAATCGATATTCAATCGTTTTTTTCAATTTTTCAAAAAAAATCTGCCCGCTATAAATCTTGCGGCATTAAACTCAAAATAAATCAAAGTTAAAAAAGAAAAATTGATATTTTTCTTTAAAAAAAATGAAAATTTTCATAGAATATGTCTCGATTAAACAATTTTTGAAATATTGAGAGCGTTTGAAAATCTTTGAGAAAAGAAAAGACGTTTCTTTTTCACAATTCATTACTTTTTTTGGTTGGGTAAACAAAATCTGAAAAGATTCACTAAAACGTTTTTAGTGGGGTAGTATGATATATAAAAATTTTACCAAAATAAAAAAGGGTCGGGTTTAAAGGTGGTCGATTTGACGTGGAATACCTTATATATATATATATACAGAAAGCAGCATTATATATACAGATATACATATTGAGCGTTTGCATAGAAACAAAAATGTGAAATCGATGACTCAGGTCCCATGGCGATTGGCGCTCTCGCGCTCCTAACCACCGCTCCTCTATCGACCATTTTCGCTTGGAGCTATTTCACGATTCTCCAATGTCGGGCTATCGCAGTGATACATACATATCATCGGTAAAATTTCCATCGCCAATAATTATCCATGAATTTTCACGACTTTGATATTCTCGTGAGGGTGTATGCGTCGGGAGTCTATCAATCTGTACGTAAAGCTTTGCGAAATAACTATATACGAGGTATTTCATGTCGACTAGGCTGACGTTCAAATCGATCAATGTCGATTTTTATATTTATTTTTTACATCATTCCACCAAATAGAATGCACAGGGGATTGATATTTTGAAAGGATTTTTCGAGTGTGATTTTTTTCTTTATCTCAAACTTTAAAACGTCCATATAAAATACTTTTTTTTATTTACAAAAAAGAACAAACTCACGAAGATTCAGAATTACAATGTCAATATTCGAAGCTGTAATTCAGAGTCAAGACTTCTTTTTATTGCTTATTCGAATTCTCTATTTATAACCACCGTTCAGATATTATTTATTATTTCAGAATCCTTTTGGTCGTGGAAACAAACAAAGTTTCTAAATGTCGAAAAATAACACGAGTGAAATTTTCCACATTTATTATCACTCATAGGTCAAAATGTTGTTTTCTCATGCCCAAATTTGCGAAAAAGTTTCGAAATAATATGATTAAAATGACTTTTTACATTTGGTTTTGGGTTTGATATTTTTTTGTTATACCTGAAACGAGAAATCTATGAAGATTTGTGAGTTTGGGTTTTGGTTTGTATGGTAATATCGAAAATAATTGACGTTATCGAAGTGAGTCAGGTCGAACACAACCAAGGCAAGTTTTCATGGAACGACCCGTACGTACGATGTATATACGTACAGCCAACCCTTTGGGCACGGATGTGATGCTGAAACATTCACGACTAACGCATGACTGGAGCTCCATTCTACCTGCAAAATATTCAGACATGCCCTTCCACCTCATTGCACACATTCGCCGTTTTTCGGGAATATTTATAAAATAGCCGTTGCAAAACGGCGTAGCATGGAAGATAAATGGAACATGGAAAAAGACGATACAAGAAAGAAGAGTTGCGAAGTGCAAAATCAAGTCTACTGGTAAAATCTAATTTTTACATTTACTAGAATAATTACTTTCCATTTATCATTTATTTTTGCATTTTTGGAAGACTCATATGGATTAGTTGTTATTTAATAAAATTTTGTTCCAAGGAAAACCCAAATCATTGGGAATATCAATTTGTTAGTAAAGCTTACTTAAAATTTATTTCCTCAAATTATATTTATTCGCGTGAAAATAAATTAATTTTTGTTAAATACATTTTTTTACTGGTCGTGTTATTTTACAACTTTTTTTTTCTTACGGAAATTTATCTCAAATCGATGCATTTAAATGACCTTGAATATATTTAAATTCTATCAATCATATATGCTGTATCTCACTGTATGGCGAGTATCGTTGAATATATTATACAATATTTAATGCATGCTGACATCAAGCCTCTACTTTTCTGACATCCGATATGAATCTCTTTTCGGTGTTTAAATTTTGCAGAGAGTACGTAAAAGGATTGCATTCCGGCGGAAAAAGATCTATTCATAAATCGTCTGCACTTGAACTCGTACATACACATGAGGCATTTCATACCATTTTTTATGGCCGTAAGCACGAGGAAATATCTCGCGAAAAAATGTCTACTCTCGAAAAAAAAGGTGTCTTCTAATTTTCATGGTTTAAAAGGAGTCAAAGCAATCTTATTCGGAATTTCCAAGCCAACTATTTTCAAAATACATGGAATCAGAGCTTATTCGAACTAAATCTCAAAAATGCTTTTTCTCAACAAAAAAAAACCTCACCTACAAAAACATGCATTTAAAAATGACTTTTTCGAAACAAAAAAATGAAAAAATCTCAATTCCCTTTCTCCCAAATAATATTCACGAATATCAACAAAAGCCAGCCTATTGTGAATTAGAACAAGATAATAACATTTTTCATTTTGGAAAGTTCCTCGTTTTATGTAATTTTGTTTCCAGAAATTAAATGCAGATACAAACTTATTAAAAATATCGGTAAAAAACGCTACATGTTTTTTAAAGTAGAAAATACGTTATAAAAACTTGGGGATCAATCTCAGAGGATAAGGGTCACTGATCTATTGATTTACATTGAAACACCCCATATACGCACTTACATGTATATATATATATATACGTGCGTGTGCGAAGCGTTATTTGACTTTTTTGGAGTCATCTCGTAGGAGGAAATAAAGGGACATAGAGTGACTACGAGAGGAGAGAAAGAGAGACAGACAGAAACAGACAGATAGGTAGGTAAAAGGGGTAGGTAAAAGAGGGGCAAGAGGAAGGAGGCAGGAGATGGCACTGCGTAATTTAGATTGCTCTGGCAGCCGTAGGCACGAATCTAATGGTCGAACGAGTATTCGCAACCACATTTGCTCAACAGGAGACAAACAGTGCGACAGCGAGAGAGAACGAGAGGCAAGGGTGGAGTGAGGGGTTGGTGAGAAGGGGTATGTATATATTAATATATATATATGTATGTATGTATATATGTCACCCCGTGCCAAATTGCAGCAACGTAACAACGTTTCTATATGGTGGATGCGTGATGCAAGTGACGAGAGAGACTCGTGTAATAACGGGATGAAAATTTGTGTCGTTGACAGCACTCGTTTTTGCGCACTTGCATGCATGTTTCTAAACGCCGGATGGTCGAGTTATAAAATAATTATTTGTCCAGCGTCACGGGCTTGACGACTTCATGCATAATATAAAATGTATAGATAGCGAGGGCTCGGATATTTAAGGGAAGCAAACCCATTAGACGCGTGAAATTAAAGGCAATTAAAGGCAATTAAATCACATTTGTTTAAAGGTGATAAAATAATCGATTCATTTAAAAATTTTGACATTAACTTTTTTAAACTTTCAAGTTTTGGAAAACATTTTTTTGTGTGCGAAACAAAATGGCGGCGTTATAGAGACTTTTCTCACGTCCCTTTGACGTGACACTAAAAACTACTGGAGCTATAATTTTTTTCTGTTGATCTGAAAAATATAATAACAATTTATTCGATTACTGACATGTTTGGGGGAACGGTATACCAATAAAATTATAAAAAAGTACAAAATAAAAATTGAGGTGGCTTTTTAATCAAATGTTTGAATTTCTGACTATTTGCTGGACGATTTTCACCCCAAAAAATTATTTATTTACGCGATACCCTTAAAACTTTAGGTATATCCTTTCGATAATATTATAGAGGAAAACCTCCCAAAATTTGAGCCCAATCGATCAATAACTTTTTGAGCTACAGCACGAGCAGTTTTTGAAAAAGTGGTTTCAGAATAATCGCGTTTAAAGTTTGAATACGTTAAAAGTATTAATTGTATCGACTTATCAACCAATCGGCAATCCCAGGTGCGTACAGCAAGCCTTCAACTTCCTCGAAAACTGATTTTCCTCCAAGTGCTGCTGTTTCCAGGCTGTACGAGCTTCTTTTGTCGCAGAAAGACTCATACGGTTTTGTCTCACTATCCGCGCCTCATCAGAGTTTTTGGTGAAAACTTGGACGAAAAGCCACCAATGAATACCTCAGCAGCAATGTAGGCAGAAATTTCGCCAATTTTTAGCCCAGAATGCGAATGTTTTGGAGCCAATCGCCAAATCGTCGCATTAAATCTTCCATCAGCATTTTGGATATGGCCACCCAATCAACAAATCGGTACAAAACGTGAATAAGAAAATTATTGTGAAGGAAAGGTTGCTCCACCTCTAATGGTCCAAGTACCTGACTTGCTATCTCGCCTTATGATGTCTACTTGACTATGTGCGATAACTCTGTAAATATTTAATATTTCGATTTTTCCTTTTGACAGTATACTCTCTATATATCATACTTTCGAAATAAATATCTATTTTTTGACAATTGTAAAGGGTTTGCTCTCCTTAACCGACGCTCGGGATCCGTCGGAGACATTTTTACGTAAAACGTGGGAAAATGACATCTAAAGAGTGATAAAACGATTCGGAAATGCGGTACAAAGGGCTAGAAACGAACCACCCCTTGGATACGGGACACTTTTTTCCTGGGGATGAATAGTCTCAATTTCCTTCGTTGTACACTAGAACCTCGATCTGATGAGCGAGTTGGGACCGAGGCTCCGTCTACGCTCCGCCTCTTCCCCCACCACAACGCGTCGAGCCAATCGCGCGTTTGGGCCTAAGCCCCACGCGCACTAGCAAGGCTAAGTGGGGGTAGAACAAGTTGGAAATGTTCTTAGAATCAAGGTTCTTACGTAACATTGAAAAAATATCTGTAATAATTGAAATATTCTTTCAAACTATTGTCAGTATCTGTTAGACTGACCCCGAATCAGAAAAAGAAAAACGGTAATAGTTCACGCCTCGACCTGCGCACGCAGAGTCGATAAGTCACATGTATAGGGAAACTTTCTATTCGTACTTAATATACCAAACGCTGTTCTTTTTTGAAAACATTTTTCAACCAAATGAAAGAAAAGAAAGACCTTTTAAAGCATTTCGTATTGCCGCGCGTATGCACACAATGTAAATGCATTTAATATACCCTGTCGTAATAACGAAGGTCGGAATACTGCGAGCGCTTTTTTTTAATTACTTCTCGTCCCGGCACCATCACGTCGCTTAAAATGGATACGATGTTTTTCCGTTCCACGTACCTCTTATCGCGATGTTACTCGGACAGGATCGCGAAAGCTACCATCCCGGAGCTTTCGGAAAAAACATCGAGCAAAACTTCACAATTGTTACGCTTTTATTTGTTTTGTAAGAATGCCTAGTCACGGTGAAATTGAAATTATGAAAACAGTCTAATGATAAGAGACGTGGCGTGCAAAGGAGCGTGATAATGTGGAGATATTAAGTAGTTGAACAAAGTGCTACATAAATTGAAAATACGCTTGATGCCATTGTTAATTATAAAATTAATTATCGCCGATCTACGGTTTTTCGACAAATTATTTAACATTCAAAATATTCGAAAAGAACGTATAATTGCATCGGAGTGGTACGAAACCACGGTGTGAAAATCGTAGACATGGTGTAGCTCGAAGTAGAAACCATACGACTATAGGGGGATCAGTGGCATGCACGAAATCCTTTGATCACTCCCTAACTCTGTCAGTGCTTTAAACATATGTATATAGACCACTAAATGTACATCGTGGATACACGTGTATCGGTATAAGTCTATTATAGCCCATCCATCTATCCAGCGATCTATTTATTTGTTATAACTATAACGGCGAATGTACAGTCAAGACTTTTTTAAACCGTTACAAACGCACAAAAAACCAAAAAATTTCTGGTGATGACGTTTATAATTTTGTCACTTTTTTTACCAGAGACCTATGGTTGTGTACATGTGAATTTTTTAACATTACAACAAATATACTTGATTTTTCAATCACGGTGATTTTGAAAAATTCGTATCTGTGCAGTCATTGATTTTGGTTCCTTACATGCGTCTAATGACCTTTTATTTTTGAAATTTTTCTATGATGAAATAAACTAACTTTAATCGAACTAAGTGTAACAATTGCGATGTAAAATTCGTCAGTTTGATGTGGAATTATTCATAGAGCTCGACCTTCATTTAACAGACAATTTCCAATTTGGTTCAGTCGGAGTGTGGTGGGGGTCACAGCACCAGCGCATGATCGGCCAGACGCTCTCTGGGGGTTGGACTTAGAGCGACCTAGCTTTGACGGTACCCACGGTCCCGACGCATCCCTTAAATCGAGGCCCTAGTGTACGTCGCTTTGTCGAAGACGAGCAGTATCTCGCTGTCCTTTGTACACGGTTCGGTGGCCTGTACGAAAATGAAAATCTCCGTTGGCCACACCGTAGTACGCGTTCTCCAGGCTTGATCAATAAAGCATCGCGCTTGCGCCCATAGCAACGAAACGCCTTCTCGTCCTCTTATTCTCATCATCGTTCGGTACTACCCTAACCGTCTATAATTCTTATCCACGCTCTGCCTCTCTCCCTCTCTTTTCAACTCACCCTCTTCCTCTTTCCTTTCTCTCACCGCACCCTCTCCTCTTTCCTGTCCATATCCTCTCCATTAGAAGTCTCTACTCGCGAGAACTAGCTTTTTATTTTTTGAACTCTCAGAATAAAAGTTGATGAAATCAACGGTTTTTATCGAATATGTTACCGAGTTCTGGCTTTTTACCTATGAAACAGGGCGAAGATTATGCACGACAATTTCAATAAACGATACGAATTTATTTTTCACTATCGATAACCCAGTCACTGGACCTAGATCGGGTCGCCTGATAAAATATTTCACTAAAATATACGATTTCATGTCGAACTGTTGGCAAACTAGGCAATGGTCCAAGAAGAGAGGCTCGATCAAACTTCGATGTAATATATAAAATGATTTTTTACTGGAAACAAACTAGGCATTGGTCCAAGATGGAATCATGAATCAGTCGAGATTTCCAACGAAATGCGAGTGTAAAACGTTAACTGTAAAGCAACAACGGAATAACGAGGAGATTATAAATAAATGCAAGGATTACGACCCGGAATCATTAATCGTGACACAAATTTCCCAGGATGCGAAGAGCTATAAACAAAGACGAAATGCAGTGTGCATTAGGCGAAGCCGAATGGGTCGGTGCTCGATATTTAAATATGCAATAGTCATCAAGGTACCCTGCGTAAAGTGCCAACGTAACGGTTGGGAACGAAAGTCATAAAGGGATACGGGCAAGCAAGCAGCATCACCGATGGTTGCTTTAGTTCAACGTTCTCGGCTATCGATTCGTATAATAATAACGGTTATTTCGTACACAACGAAGTAAAATGATTCTTGACCGAGACAATTTTAGTGTGTCATCTAATTTTACGAACGTTATAATCAAATAAAGTAATTTAAAATAACGCTAGGAAAGTTAAAACATTTCTGACTCGTTCCGAATTAAAAATATTTCTCCTATAAAAAAAATGAAGAGCTATGGTTCCTGTTCATTTTTGGTCGGTTTGTTTTCGTTGATTTTCGTTTACCATTAGTCGATACGACCTTCGATGTAATTTATTAACTACGTAATTGGAAAAGTAATTAACAACAGTCGTTATGAAAGATGAAAGATTTTAAAAAATTGCTGAATTAAAATCAATTTTCAAATAACAGAAAGGTAAACTTATTTTTATTCATTGCCGATCGATTCTATTTTGGTTAGATTTTATTCGTCGTTGGTCGATCCATTCTGCTGACAGTAAGATGGCCGATTTTTAATTCGATAAAATCATTGATTAACAGCCCAGGCACTTTTTGGCGAGGCCCCTCGTCGTTGAGTCAGGATCGATTTTAAAATAAAACCAAGCAGTAATGTCCATTAGCATCGCTACTCTTGTGCCTCCTTGATTGATTATTTTTTTTAGTTTAGTACCCGGCAGGTGTGGCGGTTATCTGCTTTGACAGTCCATCGATGAGTTGTATAGAATAAAAAGATTTCGCCACCACCGTTGTTACGGACATGAAGTTCGGAATTCATATACCGGGTGTCCGATTAGACAGAAATACTAAATATATCGAGTTACCTATGAGAGAGTGGTAACGGATGTAGCGAATGTTTTATATGAATGGTAAGAATATTATCCAATTTCAATGGAATTTGGAATATACCAAGAGTTCCACTTGAATGGTAAAAAGGAATGTAACGAGTGATCGCACTCGTTTCGTCACTAATCACCGAGCTATTTTGCATTCTATTATTGTTTGTCTACTACCATTTCTCCATTTTCTTTCATACGAAAAATATTATTATCTTCAAAGAGATGTTGCGAATATTACAAACTGTTCGGTTTCATCGTTCAATCGACCATTTGACACAAACCTTCAACCACGCGTCACCATATATAAAAATCGTAATGTTCCGATACAAAGTGGTATTTTTTTTATCGAGGGAGCTGTCGTTACCCCTCAAAAACCCGTATTTTTATAACTTGACGTGACACGTCAAAGTGACAAATGAATCGAAAATTTGGCGATGGATGAATCCGTGATTTATCCTGAAATGGCCCATATGTTTATACATATATACATATACCTATGTATATACGTATCTATTACGTAAATAACCGAGTGCTCATCGTGAGTTCCGTGTACCGAACTTGCACCGAGTTTTCAGGCCAACTGCAACTGTATAAGTTCATGACAACAGCCACGTGGGTTTGATAGACATGCGTGGCCACGACCCGAGTTCCCCCACAGATTAATCCTCCCGGTATAGCTTTAAATGATCGTTCGGCCGAGAAAAGGAAAGAGGGATGGTCACAAAGAGAAGTACACGTGTACTTAACAAGGTCGAAACAACGCACCGGTTGTGGGTCTGTAGATCAAGTCCGTCAGACTCCTGATTCTTTCTCCCTCTCTCTCTTCCTCTTCACCCTTTCTCCTTCTCTCTCTTTCTCCTCCATATATCCACATCTATATAACATATGATGCACTTTATGCTCAATCGACCAACCTTCAACCCTGACCCACTTAAGTCTTCTTCATGCGGTTTTTTAACCATATAGTTGCAACTCTGAAGGGCAATTAGAGCTTTTAAATATTATTCATGCTGAAATTGATTCAATCGTTATTCTTTTTTTTGTTCGGTCTAAATCATCACTAACACTATTGTTGTTGTCGTCGTCGTCATCGTTGTCATCGTTGTCGCCATTGTCATATCGAGAGTGGATCACCTTGGTTAATACCTCTGTTGATATTTATTTCGTTTGTTCCGATGTGCGTGGTTTGTCGTTAGTTGACCTGTGATTCTCCAGGCTGTCATGGCTTTAATTATGAAGTTTTGTAAGCAATGGTCAATCTTGTACATCTTCGTTATTTGTATTGGTCAGCTGTGGGGGTTGGAGTCGAGAATGGATATTATTATTACCATTATTATGATTATTGTCAATAATAATGAACATGGTAAGACATCTATTAAGCTCTTGTTTGTTGCAAAAAAAATATGTTTTTTTACGTTTTTACAAAATTTCATACAGGTTATTTGCAACAGTTATATGGCACCGATCGAATGCTTGTGCACAATAGTGCACGTCGAACTAACGCGGCTGTATAAACCAGCATGTTGCGCATATACGACATTACATGTTTCTTCACCAGATTGCACCTGATATCATGTAGCGATATCACATGCGCGTCCACGAGAATTGCGCAACACGTTTGGGATTCGAGCGACTGTTTCATACCCGTTTCAATCGAGAACGCGTTACTCCGATATCAACCAGGGTGTGCACACACCCCGAGGCGGCTCAGCTTTAATTTCCTCTGCAGCCCTTTCCAAAATATCGATAGTCAGCTAACCGTATCATTCAAACGGTTCCGTAACTATAGAGTCGGTTTTTTTTAGATTGATTTTCTGAAGTTCACACATCGACGTATATCGGACTTTTGGGTTTTTGACAAATAAATAAAATTCAATTATTCGTAAATTATGACAAATAGACGGATATCATTCATCACCTGTTGGCTTATTTTTCAGGATATAAGGCCGTTCGTCTTATTTGATGTATTTCTTTTGCGAGAGGCAATTAGATAAAAAACCCCGCTGTTTTGAGCATAAATTATAAATAAATGAATGAATAATTGATCAATACTTTGAGCTGGTCTGGTATCGATATTGTATTAACTCTTGTATAAAGTCGTACACATATTACATATATTTTCGTCACCCTGATCCGCGGGTCTGTCACATGTCCGGTGTATCTTTCGTTTCTTTTCAAATGGGGCACGTTGTACAACCCCCAACACAGGATTTTCGTACACGTTGGCCTACTTATGAAGGCCTATAGTGGCCTTTATATACCTTTATATATGCCTGAAATAAATAGAAAATTTATACACTTTGAGTGCCGAAATACGGGCAAAAATAAATGAAATTCTTCAACGGAACCTTCAACGAGTGCTAATCCGATTAAAAATAAGCTTGACACTGGTGATATACTGTGCTTTAATACAATCATAGTCAATTTGTTTCAGACCTCGGTTCGCTCACGGTATGTATTTTCGAACAGAAGAGCATTAACGTTCTGAAACGTGTGTCGCTTTTAAGAGTCAATGTTATAGGCGACGAGCGATTCGAAAACGCGACCCGTACTTTCTTCGGTACTGGGCAATCGATCGCGTTAAAATTTTATGTCATTATGGCAAAAAGTGGCTAACAATAAATGTTTTCTTTTCAAAATTTTCACCATAATTCTCTAGATACCCTAAAAACTTGAATGCTCACGAGCAGCGCCGGAAAAAGTACGGAAGGCATTTTCGAATCGCTCGTCGCCTGCAGCGAGTCAGAGTCGGAAACGGCGGCCGCAAACATACGAGCACTAAACAACCGATCAGGTTAAAATTTGACGAGTACACAGAGAATTATGGCAAAAAGTGGCCTTTGATCTTTTTTGTTCAAAACTTTCCAAAAAAATTGCAATTTCAATTATCACTGGAGCAATGGCAAAATTTTGTATGGATGCATCGATTGTATCGTAATTTTAAAGTCAAGAGCCACTTCGCAATTAAAAAAACACTCATTTTGAGTTTTACTTTATTGCATTTTATGTTGAAATAAATGCACCTTTATGAAAATGCGTTTTTGATAAGAAGATATCAACAATTTTACCGACATATGAAGAAAAGAGTTTACCGAAATTCCGAGTGCTGGCTGGCGAAATTTTTTCAGGAGACTCGTACGGTAACAGATAAAGACGGAGACATATGCCGGAAAGCATTACCGCTATATATTGATATACATTTATAATAGACCGCGAGGCCTGGCCTCCTCCATCACCAACTGCCACACGGCCTGACTACCGCGCGGGCCTCGTGAACTTGTACCCTGTCTTACGGACAATGCAAATCGGAAATTGATACTCGTTTATTTTTCCATCGACTGAAATGAAATAAAACGTAAAATGTGCGTATTTTTATTGCGCAATTGCTGTCTATACAACAGATAAAGTTGATCCAACTATCAGGAATATACATCTTTTATATATGTATATATATATTTTTTTTAGTGGCGGTAACGAAAATGGTGATTTTTTTTCGAATTTTCAAGAAAAAAGACCAAGAGCCCATTTTCGCTACTATTCTCTATGTACTATCCAAATTTCAACTCGATCGGTTGATCAGAACATGCGTAAACGTGATTTACGTTTTCGAATCGTAGCTGTGGGTTTTTTCATGACAGCGAGCATCCACGCGACTCTCGCCACCGAAACGATGTGCTATATGTATACCAACACATATGCATATAGAGCTCTACGCACCGCGTGCTCGAGAGACGAAAAAAACACGACCACGTTGTCATTTTATAACGCCACAGCTCACCGGCGTGGTTTATTCGGCTTGCTGGCACGTCATTAAAAAAACGCGTACTACCGTGATTGCGTGGTAATAAGTCAATATCAAAGCCGAAAAGAGATTTAAGGTATATTATTTCGGAAATCGTGGATAGGCTTTAGATAGTATAAATAATGTGTCGCATAATCAGTGAGTGAATAGTGGAATGCGGAAAATAGGCAATCGAAGATAAAAAGGATAAACCTGCTCACTCTCGTCTACAAAGTAACAGGTACATTTCACTACACTTATACTTGATTATTTGAGAGTTTTATTTTTCCAAACTTCTATTTTTGCGGTGACAAAAATGACAATAACCGGAGATCTCTCTTTTGAGGTTTTTTAAGTCACACGTAAAAAAGTAATGCCAAAAAATATGATTATTTGTTTGTCGAGTCTAGACTATTACTTATCCAAAAAAAAATATATTTATTTCTTTAAAGGGAACTTTTTGTTGCCAAAATTCTTCTTTATTCGTTTCCATGCCACGAAACATACTCATTGTCAGACAGAGCAAATACGGAAGACCTAAAGAAATTGTATCCAATTTTGAGACATGAACAGTACACAAGGAGTAAGTAAATTTTTGTAGCTCCTATTTTGTAGAGATCTGTACTTTTGTGGAGCATATGTATGTGCCTGCCTCTTGATGACGAGAGCCGTTCGTCGCCGAGATCGCACTTTCTCGCCTGACATTGACCATACGCGATCGACGATGCTTTAGAAGCATCGTTCGACGAATAAAAATATTCGACTCGAAAAAAAACCGAGAATTTGTAATTCTTGGTCGCGAATTTTAGACTCGAAGTAGGTATTCTGTAAAATTTTCGACGCGTATATGCCTTTGATTCAATAGCGCCATTTGACCAATGCAACGAGCCAATTCGAAATTGGATCGAGAATTTTCGATTCTCGATCGCACATCTGAAACTCGACAGCATTCTGTACATTTTTTGACACACATTGGAAATAATTATATTTTATAAAAACTGTTCACAAAATAATATGTTTCTTGAAAGAAAGAAATTCTTCTATTATTCGGATATCTTTGCAGATATCTGGGTGTACATATACCCATCCAGAAAAATGCATATATGTCCGAAGCAGTGAGATCGGTCGCGCGGCTCTGATGTATTCGCTTCGTCTCTTTCTCTCCGAGAGGAGCGGCGGGGAAAAACGCGGGCGGTCGCATATCGCTACGAGGCCTCAGCTTGGCCCGACTTACCGTACCGGGGCTTCGTAGTATACGCGCACCCTGCCATCTAGCGGTAATCAGAAGTAGCTCTTATTGTTACCCAAATGCTACGAGCTCTGCAGTGCCGCGGCGAAAGGCAACCCGTCTGAACTTTTTTGGCAAGTAACGCTCCCACGAGTTTCGTCGTGGAATTTAATTTGGCCGAGCTTCATTGTCCTTAACCATGCAGTTTTTTTCAACATTTCTGGTACTCAAGGGTACATAATCAAGTATCATCATAGCACAAAAAAAGAAGTAATGGTTTAAGCAGCAGAAATACTACTAATACAGTCCTGTGGTCGAGGAACTTTCCTACTGGATGAACAATTGTACATGAGCTTTTCTGCCAAAAAGGTGTTTGAATGCCCATTTCAATTCAATTCTATAATCTTTTAATTATCAGTTTTCCAATTTTTAATCAATGGTACCTCATCTTTCTATAGACGTCCTCTACACTTGCCCAATAAATAAAAGAATATTAATCTTTTTGGAAATACATATGTCGTTAAAGATAAATCATTGTAAAACTTTTCAATCTCTACATATTTGGTGTTAGCTTTTTCGAGTTTTTAAAAGTATACGTTAACGTTTTTTTCCATTATTATTTTTTTTCGTCGTAACAAAGTTTTCCCTCTATATAAGAAAATGAAATAAAGCGAGCTCATCACATGATCGATTTTGGACTCTGGCGCCTAACTTTTGTCAAACTAGCGCCAAGGACCTATATCAGTAACAACTTCTCGTCTCAAGAGGACTTTTGGCTTCGACACCGTCCCCGATGGCAGCAACCGTGCCAGAATATTAGTTCTATCCATATATATATATATACATAGAAATGTATGTTAGAAAGTTTTGAGCTTTGCTTGATACTTGGATGAAACAAGATATCGCCTAACAGCCTGCTCTCAACTCGCAAAAGGAGAGACCTACAGCACTTGTGTAGTTCTATGCACGGTATATACTAACGCACACACAATCTCACGGACTCCCGATTCAAAGTGCCCATCTTCCAGCTAATCTAGCGACCAACTTCACATGAAGTAAATTCGAAAGGGTCCCCTTTATCATTAGCGTGGATTCTCTTCCGTTTGAGGCGTTTCTAATTAACTCGGATAATGCACCCGACCTCTGCGGTAACGCTATATATATGCATATGCCGTCAGTGTACCGATCCGATAAAACTGTTTTAATCAGCGTGATTAAACAATTACCATAACTGAAGGTAGAAGAGTTACAAATTTCATGAGAGTTGATTTTTTTGATATTTTCAAATAATTCCAAGATTTCAAAAGTGCAAATTATTATAGATTTTTGGATCCTTAGAGTATTTTAGAAATTTTACAAGTTCGTAGTATTTATATTTGGGTCTATTAAGTAATTTAGAAATCACGAAATTTTGCAAAATTCATTTTTGGGTCGAACACCATTTTTTTTACAAACATATCATGCAAAACCTCTATGAAATCCCCAAATTTTCGAGTAAGCTGTAATCTTAAGATTGAGTAAGGTCAGTTGCGTCCACTATGCAAACTTTAAACGCGTATTTCATGTCATGGCGATTTCCACTAGTTTTTTTGAGGAAATTCAAGTACGACTGAAGATTTCGATTTTATTTTTACTGACTCTACGCAGCATCACCGCAAAGTCTCTCTGCACCATTTTTTTATGAGTAACACGTATGATAAATTAAATAAACGATGCGATATTTTCTTATCTTTTTATTTATTACTGTTTTTTAAATATTTAAAAATGCAGCATAAATCCTTTTATTATTCAGATAGATAAATATATTTAAATGTCGATCTATAATAAGATAGAAAAATAATCGCTAAAAATATTTAAAAGAAACAAATAAATTTTAGAAAATAAAAAACTAAGAAAATCTAGATAAAATGATCTACACGAGGAGAATACTAATATTTCGACCGAAAAAAATGTCGGACGCAAATGAGGTCTGGGAGAAAAAAGTTTGCAATCAAAGCAGAGCCATAATGACCACAGGTACGATAAGCATTTACCTCGAACGAAGTTTTGCATACCTTCGCTTTGAAAGGATTTGGTTTCTCGCCAAAAAAGTTGATATCATCGGAGAGTGAATTTGTTAGGCTGGCGACACGACGGAGCGAGCTGTTGCATACCAGATTTGTCCCGTGATAAGTTATACGAAAATACCACAACGTCGTAAATTGGGTACCTTGAGTATTTTAAATTCTAGGTTTGTGGAAAAACCGATACTGCAACAGATGGAGCAGAGCTATAATGTTTCTCTTTAATTTGACAGAGGGATAATAAAAAATGTTATTATTATTTAGTTCACTCGTTATTGCATGTACCTTTAGCGACATCGAAGCAAATACAAAAATTGAAAACCAAATAATTTTTGAAAAATGAAAAAAAAACATTGCACCCCTTTGAAAGTCTCCTGTGTGCCTACGTTGAAGGGTTTATCGAATTGATGGAGCGTAACGAGGCTACGTTGTAGAGAACGACGCGTAGAGTCGGGTAGGGCTTGTAAAGCCAGCCACCATTTTCTCAATACAGTCAACCATTTTGCTACATTATTGATCGCAGAGTTGTATTTGATTAGGAAACGAAGAGAAACCTGTCAGCGATGACTCGGAGATCGAACGCAGTGAATTTAGGGCAGCACAATTAAGTGAGAACGAGATCTTAACCCCGCTTCCTTCCGTGAAGATGAGAATATGAAACTCAAACACGTCCAGCTCCTTTCCGTTGAGAGCGCTCTATTGTTAAGGGTTTGTAACTCCGCCTGGAAGAAAAAACCATCATTTGGACCATTAATGGTTGTAGCATAACTCAAGATCACCCTCACAAATAAAAATATGTGAGACAACTGCATTATCTTTATTTCGATCGGTATCAATAGTTAACTGTTTAAAAATGGGTACCCAGTATATTATTCCACAACTCTTGAAAGAGGCACGGCTTAACGTTATTTACTCCTTAAAAAATCAGAAATTCATTATATTATTTCAGCCCTTTAACAAAAGACGTACATGATTTATTCCTCAAAAAGCTGACTCCCGGTATATGTTTTGTTCTAAAAAAAGACAAGATATATTATTTAACATTTTCTAAAAGGGACACGAGGTATATTATGTATTGGTTAAAAAAAAGAGAACACCGGTACAAAGGGCCCAGGATCCTTATACAAGATGACAACAACGATAAGATATTTTAATAAAATACGGATAAACATTATATTCTTATTGTGTATCGTGTTGAAACGCAGTGTCTATCATTACTGTGTCACGTGGGACAGAGCGTATTCATATATCGTGGTTTCAATCTGGTGATCCAATTGCCGTGTGCGCTTTCATCTGCTGAAAATCGGCTTCTCCACCTGAGCCACTCCACGTATACATCCACATCCTCCATGAATCAGTCGGAGCCAAATCGAAATCGGGGTCATCCTGATTTCCCACTGGATACCGAGGTAGAGTGTGCCGGGTTTGATGGCGGTGCTTCTCTACCTGCCGCAATTACATTTCATTTAGGACGAATGATTCGATTTCCTAATTCATCGATTTGTAGCCGAGATGGATCGCCATACGGGATTCCATAAAATACATACGTATATGTACACCAAACGTTCACTCGGTTGCCAATTTGTGTCAAGTAGTTCCGCGACACCCGGTATATTGTCATACTTTTTTTTTCTCGAAAAAATTCATTTGTTCCGTATTTTTTCGTTGTAAACATAAAACAAATTATCAAATTGAAGAGAGGGAAACAAAGACCACAAGTACAATTTAATCTCTCTCAACATTTAATCTTTTTCAATGTTTTGCATCATTCGCAAGGTTTCGTACATATGTGAAGAGATTATGTTTGCGCTCACCAAGAGCAGTCGCGAACGACTTACGCGACTAAGGGAACACTGTTCAAGCTTTTTACATTTTTTTTGCCTCGACCTCGGGCTAAGCGCAATTGAAACGTTGCCATTTTCAGGGTAACGAAGGCTCTCCTCCGTTACACGTCTCGCAGTGAATAAGAGCGCCGTAACGAGGAGCCGGATTAGCATAATCCTTTTTCTCGCTGGCACGCCCGTTGGCTTCGTAGAATATACTGGACGCGGATAATCGATTAATTAAGATCGAAACGAGAATAACCCGGTAGGGAAGCGAGAGTGCAGTGGAATCGGCAATAATGCAAATTATTCTACGATTCGAGAGGTAGGTCATCCACATTTGCAAATATATCAATCGTTAAGAAACGAATTTGACGAGTGATTAAATTTGAAAAAATTTATACTAGAAAATCGGATTATAAAAATAAGCAATGGCTGTCGTAATTGATTTTTTGGCAAAATGCAAATTTTGGCAAATAAAATGGAATCTTCCTCGAGTGAGCATTCGTTGGATTCGTCCTTTGCAAACCATTTGTCTTACAACCAATTGGAAAAACTCAAGGTATCGGCTACCAATAAAATCCAAAACAATCTCGTGCCTACAGGAGATTTTTGCGACTTTCTCGTGCATGTTCGTACTTTAAGTCGCCCTCGACACTCGAGGACTTTCTCAACGCTCCATCTTGGACTCTCCTTTTTTTCTCCTTCACCCCTCACCACTTACGAACGACCGGAGAATAATGCGAAGATTTTTTTTCTTTCGTCAAACGTCTGTACGTTACAAGGGGGGTGGAACGAGCTTTCGTATGGAAATATGTCGAATTGGGTTTTATGCGGATAAAAAATCGCGAGATTACGTATGGGGGATGATTGGCGAAAGTGCCAATATCGATAATCGATGACGATCGTTAATCCGTATTGTGTACAATATTCGTATCGTCTTTTTGTCACGGGCTGTCTCCCCTGTCACGATGTTGACGAAAAGTCATTTTTTTTTTTTTTTTAATTTTCACAGTACCTCCAGTGAAAAAATGGACGGTTGGGGAAGGGTATGTGTATTATTCACGTCATATCAAGGGATGATAAAGTGATTTGGCATTTTTCACCACGGGAATGAAAAAAGGGAGCTTCACTTGGATTCTGAATTTATCATTTGGTCGTCCATGCCCTCGTAACTTCCGATTCGTTGCTTTTGAGTTGATTCGCATCAGAATTGTTCGAGAATTTTATATCGACAGTCATTGACACCGTTTTACGTTTAGTGATTGAAATTTTAGGAATATTTGCAATTGTTTTCTGTCTTTGAGATGTTTGGAAGAAACACTGGTTTTTCGAAATTGTCGAAGAGTATGCTAACGATCTGAAATATTCTCGTTTAAACCCTGTCGTGTAAATACCGTCGTAATAAAAAAATTAAATAAAAACCAAAAAAAGGGGGGAAAACTCAAAGTACAAGGTCGTAAAAAAATTACCCACCCCCCATCGTATTTGATGAACTCTATTAATAAAAAAATTACGTTTTTGCTAAATAAATTAATGAATTCTTCTTTTTTTTTAAATTCTTCCATTTCTCGGTTGGAAATCTCGTCGGATTTGTTCGTTGTGTTTTTTGTCGTTGGAATTATCATTAGGGAATTGGCCGAGGTAAATTAATACGATGAATTATTCGCGATAATGTGATACGCGAAGAAATAAACCGAGAGTATAATTCATACGATCAATCTGCCGAAAACCACCCCTATACATTTCACCTCGCATGAAATAAATATTTTTCAATTCTGGGGGTAAATTTTATTTCATAAGGTTAAAATTGACGCGCATATCGTACTTTTTTCATGGAAATTTCAAACTTGCGGGAGATTGGACCGGTACGAATGTATAGTATACAATAGTTATAGTTATATACCCTATTATAGTTATATATAGGGAGCTATAACCGGTTCGCTTCAATTGGGATCGAGAGCATAGCCGGGAATTGGAATTTCGTCGGGTTTCCGAGCCATTTCAATTATCTGGCCGTCGCTTGTGGGAGTCTGGGTACTTCAGGCGAGTAGAACAGCTCGCGATACACGTTTCATGTCAATATTGCCACCGTGTATATACATATACACCCAACATACAGGACATTTTACCTTAAATCGGACGTAATTTCGGCCTGCTTGCTCGGAAATATCGTATAATTTTTTTGTCATACTCCCTAATGAGCACAGTACACGCCATTTTTCTCAGAACAACAAATTTACGAAACGTCAAACGCAATGGTATTTCAATAAATACAGCTTGTTAAATTAGGAGTATCATTGAACAAGATGGAAGCTGCTCGTCTTAAAGTCTACTTTTATATAAATTAACGTAATTGTAAAAAAACGATCGGTTTTAGAAATGTATTTTTGCAATGACAGAAATCTTTGTCGTATTCGACCATTAGCAGATTTTTATACCGATTATTTGCCAATTTTTAATTCCGATGACCTGTTCTCCACAGATTAATGAGGCTAAGGTCCATTACCGAAAGTCTGTAATTTTTATTAGCTATCACTTTTGCAAAATGGCAAAAAACAATCGTGCTTAAATACCTGATTATATATTTTTGTCGAAACGCCCCATACGTCCCAATATTAAAAACGGAAAAACTTCTTAACCCTGGGTTAAAGTACGAACCTAATACGAGGACTATCTGCGTATACGGTTCTCGAAGATCCAAATCCAATCAGTAAAGATCTCGTACCGGATGGGTTAACGCTTCATCTGCAAGATCCACCTACGATACCACGGTCCAACTCCCTATTTCCATTACCGATTGTATATATATGCGAAATTCTGGAGCCCCGGGGATTCTCGACCCAAAATACGTATTATCTCCACGGTCGTCGAACGTTTCCACATGGACCCTGCAGTGTTATCGTTCATGCGTACCGCAACGATTCGCCAAATTGCGCCGGAATTTCGGTCGCAATTGCATGGACAATATTGAAATTTGGAAATTTGCCCAGCTCGAGAATTTGGCAATAATAATAATATCAATAATAATAGTGATGATAATAGTAATAATGATAATAATAGCATATAGCTATTCCAATAATAATAGGGATGAGAATAGTAATAATGATAATAATAGCATATAGCTATTCTAATTATCTCTATGTATAAAAATGTAAAAAAATTTGGTGCTGAAAATTTAGTGTTTTTTATATACGCAATTTTATATACGAAAAAAGCATAAAGGACAAATAAAAAATTAACATTTCTGTATATATATAATTAGTTTGACATTTGCTGTTAAATGAAGTATGCCGTCAAAATGAAAAACGAAATGAAACATACTCGTTTGTTTTAACGACTCGATCGACAAATAATATATATATTAGGGTGTTTCATTTTTTGGCACCTTTTTTTTCATTTGGGAAACAGGTTATAAACTTACAGGAAGGTAAAATAAGAAGACTATTAGAATTTGAGCTCATAATATGAATATTTAGAAGTGCCTCATCGCTCATTTCTATTTCACATTTAAATAACACTGGAAAATTTCTTTATATTTTTAAATATTATACCACGTTCATGGCGTATTTTTCAGAAAAGCTCATAATATATTTTTATAGAGAATCAAATGCTATACAAAAAAAATCTCTTACACTTTATTGATAAACTTAGTCACTCGAATGATATTTGAGTTCAAAATTCAAAAAATATGAATATTCGTGGTTTTTTAAATATTCCACCGAAAACTATTGACTCTATTGAAAAACATTAAATGACTTTTTTGTAGATCATTAAATTTACTATATGAACTCTTTAATTTATAATTAATGAATGTCGATAGACAGATTTTTAAGGCTTTGGAAACTTGTTTTTTTGTCAGGAAACTGATTCTGATGAGCTAATACTTGTTACAATATCAACAAAAAAGATAGACAACATATTCACGTACTCTATTCCCAATAGGGGTCACCAAAATTGTTTCATCGAATTTTTTAAATCACTTTTCTGACAAAAATTAAGTTTCTAAAGCCTTAAAAACCTGTCTATTAATATTTTTTAATTATAAATTAAAGAATTCTTATAGTAAACGTAATGACCTACAAAAAACTCATTTGATTTTTTTCAATAGAGTGAATAGTTTCGCTCTACCTACTATTTAAAAAAACGACGAATTTTCATATATTTTGAATTTTAAAATCAAATATCATTCGAACGACTAACCATAAGTTTATCAAAAAAATGCAAGAGATATGTTTCGTAAAGAGCATTTAATTCTTCGTGTATCCAAAAGTACTTGAATAATCATAATTAAAAAATAAATTCTTTCATTGACGTTCGCTGTAAAGTAAATTCACACAAAAACAGCATTGCAACGCATGCCAGGTATCGCTATTTACTTAAATTAATAATAATAATTAATAACAATAATAATAATAATATATAACAGATGAATTATTATAATAATTACTATATTATTATTCGGCAAGTATTTCATATCAGAAATGAATCAACAAAACGAGCAGAATCTATATTTGAAAATATCCATATTATTTAATTATGAATCCTTCCATCTGTACACGAGACAAAATTCCCTGTAGTAGCAAAAAGAAAAAAATAGGATGAATAAATCCTCTCGGGTTATCCCATAGCTCACGAACTTCTGTTTTTCATTTTAGTTTCAATTCGAGGATAACCATGTGTGTCAATTGCTGGAAATAACAATTTATGAATTAAGCTTTGCTCTATAGCGCTCGGTTTATCTTCCCCTTTCTTATTTCACGAGGAATATTTATTCACCGGTGTATTATACGAACAGAATTTCAACGTTGAAGTTAACGAAGTTCTAACGCCAGTTCGCCTTTCAGTCGCGCATATGTCTCCGTACACAGAATGGTATTTATATCGTCTGTATGCGCATATATATACGATACTCAAAATATCGCGTGAAATAACTTTCAGAAACGCGTAGCTACTCGACTCCGAGAGATTTGCAAGGAAGGATTCGTGTTGGGCGAATATGGAAAGGGTTCGTAGATTTTACTCGAGCGAACGTCTATAACTGTGGGCGAAGCTTTGCAGCACTACGAGTAGCCCGGAATTAATATGCGAATATATATGTATAATTTTTCAGTCATGGCTCTATACATATATATATAGGGTGTTTCAAAAGTTCTGGATCATTTGGTACGTGCGGGTAGCTGGTGGTCCCAATAATCCTCCTATTGAGTCTCCGCGCCCAATTCGCGATAGTGTTCAAATGGGAGACGATCTAAGTTATGCGAATGCAGAGCTCGAATTGGTTGCGTTCGAGGCCACGTGTTCCTCGTGATATGGCAGTGCGTGAGAAAAGTCCGAACGAACTACGATCGAGCTACAGTGCGTATCCAATAGCTAGAGTCTTCATGGTTGCGTTCGAACGCTGATGGTATAAAGCGGTCCGGGACTTGTGGTACACCCTATACATATGGCAGAAATTAGGGAATTCTCGGTGGAGAATCGAGCACTTGGGAGAGAATGCAACCCGAGAATTTTAACGGGGACCTTGTTTTGAAAATTAATTACGCTGCCCCGGTTTCTTTGATTAAAGCAGTGAATTATCGAGAAATTAAAGTTGCTGCGCGGGAACGAAGAACCTATTTCACTCGTAAAGTGTTAAGCGGTAATAACGTCGACAAAAAAGTAGCATTTATTTTTAAACAATAAAGCAAAATTTCGTGAAATAAAAATGACTACGTTGTGTTTAATATCGAAATACCGGGTTAATTCGTAAATTAACGGTTTAAGGTGAACAATAAAGAAATAATGTTTAGAAATTACATGCAACGTATAGGATTTTAAAAAAAATTCAATCCAATAATTATTGCGATGGGTAATTGAAAATAAGATCCAAGAAAATATCTTCGACCGGGATTATTGTACCATAAAATATTGGTTTACAGTCCCAAAATTATAAACTTTTTGGAAAGATCAGAAAAATGCGTTTTTTTAAAGATAAATAGAACAAATCGTTGGACGAAGAAATATACAAAATTTGTATCTCGAGGAAAAATAGAAAAATTCGTTTATTGCGAACATTTTCAGGTTTCTAAAAAATTCGTTTTTGCGAGATTGGGTTAAAACGTTAGATTTTTGTTTAGCTCGCCTGGAAATACAAAAAAATAATTAACCGAATTCGAGAGGGTTGGGTAAGCATATTTGTCGAGTTGGTGTGAAATGGCCCATAGATAACTGGGCTGTTGCAAAGGTCGCCGTTGGAAGATCCGCGCTTGGTGCCATTAGCGAACCAATCAATCGGCTGTGCTGTCCAATCCTTTATCTCATCGTCGTCGTCATCTCGGTCGTCGTCGTCGTAGTTTTACTGAACTATCACGGTCGACGATTCCCCTCGGCCTAATCAACATGATCGAGAGAGACCCGAGACTCTGATGGAACGCCTATTTATGTGTATAGCATTTTATACAGGGTGTTCAGAAAGTCTCGCAGCACATAAATAACTCTTAAGGAAAGTATTTTCCAAACAAATATTGAATGTCAAAGTTGTCAGACTTGAGAAGACGCAGTTTATCACGAACTTGAATGTAAACTTGAAATTGATCTTGAAATCGGCTCCATTATTTATTATCGATTTTTATTGCTTGCTAAAAAGTAAATATTTTCTTGTCATTTTTCCTCCCAAATCCTTCCTTTTGAAGATATTTCATTTAGTTTTAAAAATCATCACGTTCTTAAATTCCAAATTGTTTAACTTAAATATCTGGTTAATTAAAGATTTTTTCCAACAAATGGCAGTAATAAAACGTTATACTTTTTGACAAGGAATCAAACTCCATGAAAAAGGTGTTATAGTTTTTTTTTGGAAAGGGTAGGCGTTGAACAAGAAAATTTCGAAGTTACTTTTTGTCGTGGACTTTTTGTCAAAGAAGATATATTTTTTATTATAGTTTTTTGTCGGGAAAAATCTTTAATTACTGAGATATTCAAGTTTGGCAACTTGGGTTTTGAGAACTCTAATGAAATATATAAAAAATGACAAGATTAGAAGAACAAAAGAACAATACTCCATTTACTTTTAACAAAGAATTTAAATATATAAGAAAAACTAGGAGTTGTTAATTGAAAAGATGAATTTGCCCTAGGTTTCACCTTCAACGCCTCCAAGGTCATGTTCAACACCTTCAAGACCATATTCACAATCGTAGCAAAACCGGCCTTTTCAAGTTTGACAACATTTGTATTTAACCTTTTTTTAGAAAACACTTTTCTTAAAAGTTGTTCGACCATTGCGGGACTTTCTGAACACCCAGTATATAAATACAAAAGCTATTATATATATATATATCAGTAGCATACCAGCTACCTATTTTTGTCCAGCTTAACGATTACGTAAGAATAAACATTCGATAAAACTGCTGATTGTGGTACAGTAGGTACCTCTTCAACAAGAGAGACCACGTACTCAAAATTGTTCTCTTTATACAAACCGCTCAAATCGAACGATTTTAGTATTAAAACGTCACTCAAACAGTTTACGCTCTGACACACCACTGTTGACAGACCCATATGATTTCTGGATAATACTAAAGTTCAAACGATTAGTGTCAAAATTTCATGACAATCTGTCGTTTAGTCAGAAGTTAACGATGGTTTTAGTGAAACAACTTTTGTTATTTTCAAAACAATGGATAGAAAGGAATTTCGCATGTTGATGAAAGATTTTGTTTTATGGAAAATTTCGAAAAAAAGAAACTGGAATTAGGCAGATTATTCGCGGAGTTATGAGCATTTCAAAAAAATTATTTGTTAAAAAACGTAATTGTTGAAAAATTTGTATCTCTCGAACGGCTACATAAAAAAATATTGCCCAAAACCGTGAAAGTTGGTCTCAACCAGGACTAAAAGAATTTTTTCTTTTTTTAATTCGGAGATGCACAATTTCCAAGTTATTTGATTTGGCGTGGAGTGCCCCATATATAATTTGGGTACATAAAAATATAGATATATTTAAAATTTGTATATAAATTCAGTATATATTGTCATATATTCATATTGTGGCACAATAAGCTCGTACATTGAATCGACTGACTTTTTAAACTTCTTAGTGTCAACGAATCATACAAGTTTTTAGCGATCGTTAAAAAAGATATAACAATTAATAGCAATGTAATTTTTATAAATTTTAAAATTGTTTCCTGAAGGTGTTGAATAAAATGTAGCAACGGCAGTTTTGCAAATTATCAATTTGTCATTGAAAACTAAATTTTTTAGTCTCCTAAAAAATGTTGAACCCTTGGCTGCACGATAGAAAAAATTATGTTTTCTCAACATTCATTAATCCGTTCCTACAAGCCGAACGGTGGCAAAAAATACCCCTTGAAACGTGCTCTAATGAAACTTTTGTTGATCGTCAATGAGATTGACGGATGACCTCCCTATGGGAGTGTGAATAGCATCCTGATGACATTGATCGCACACAACGGCCCCGTTTCAGGTTATTCGCACCGAGTCTCCAAGGAAGTTGATCGCGTCATATAGCTTCGAGGAATTTCATGTTACCTAATTTCCTCCTATGATTAAAAACAACAGCAACAACGACAACAACACTTTTTTTTTACATTTTACGCACTACTGGAGGCCCATCTGGTCCCCCAAGTGTCGAACTTTCCTCGAGGCACTACCGACCGATAGGAGTTTGTGCAATATTCATAGCTTCAAACGTAGCCAGTAAAAGTTTAATTACGTTGATCGGGTTGACTTTCATTCTGATAATATTTTCAACGCAACACAACCAAGTTCGCAAAAAACAGAACAGAAAAAAAGATAATATAATCTCCCGCGTTACGATATCAATTCCAAAAGCATATTTAATAAACAACATCAAGGTCGGTGCGTATCACTTCATTTCACGGGACGGCTGAACGTTCGGAGTCGTGCAAATCGCACATATTTTTTTATGAGTAAATACGTGTGAAGTAGAAACACACTTTGAGGGGAGATTACGAATATCGACTTTCTTTCGCGGGTCTCATAATCAGAATGATGCAAATATCTAATATAAACACCATGATCGCATCTCTACATCTTTATTTTTTGCTTGAAATGAAAGAAAGTATCGTCTTCAAAAAAGTAAATTGGAAAAGTACCTATTCGTGCACGAATAGAAAACAAGTTTCTCATAAACATTAGAATAGTGATGAGTAAGATCTCTGCGTCCCCCTTCCCCCGACCCTGTTGAGATTAATGCAAATATCCACAGTTATCCAAAACCATATTCATTAAAATAGAGTGGCAATTTTTTAAATGGCTAATGAAAAGTATAATAAAGAGGGGGTGCATTACCCACGCAGGGTGTCATATTTATTTTGCAACATGAGGAAACATCGATTCGGTGTTGTTAGAAATATTTTGAATCGGCAAAGACGTGTTAAACAGGAAAAGACGACTGCGGTAACGAAGTTCAGGTAAAGGGTAGTTTACCCCCTTAAGGTTGCTATTTGGACAAAATGCAAAAACAGGTCAACTAGATTTTTGTATTTCCATAAAAATAGAACAGGTTTCCTTCAATTAGGTCCACCCCGTTCTCATAAGGGGTGGGAAAAGGATAAACCCAGGGGTGGCGCCCCCCTTAATTTTTTGTTCGTACGGGAGAATTTACAAATATGCACACGAACTTATAGTGACGTGAATTTAGCCCGGAACTCCCTAATGCGAGCTGACTATACGATGCTCTTGCCTAAAAAATCAAAATGCAGCATTCTTCTCCTACACCACAGGTTGCCTCTTACCGAAAATGCTATTGTCCCAATCGTGCTAATATTAGCAATCAAAGTCTATTTCAAGGGATGAAACTACAGTCCTTTCAACGATCCAGATAATGACCAATTTTGCTCGCGAGACGACCAAGAATATCAATCATAATTCTGAAATTGCGTGATTCAGCACTTTGTCCAAGCACTGATCGTCATGCTAATTACTAAATGACTTCTCGCAGTGCATGCTACATCCCCGAGGACGTACACTACTTCCTCGAGCAATATGTAATTGCTGTAATCACTGATGTTGCGATAAAAGTTAATTAAAAATTAATCTTTTATGCATGGTAGATGAGTATCCAGGCACCTCATTTCATACCGTAATCTCCCACTTGTGTACATAATTAATTATTAAAGTATTTACTAAAAACTCGATAAAACTTGGCGAAAAAATAATAATATTTGCATTTTACTTTCTTCGGTAATTAGCAATTATAGTAATTACTATTGACTTAACAAAACTTGCTTTATCTATAAATATGTATATATCCACGTTACATATCAACTAGAAGTGGGTTTTTCACGATACTGTCGCAAGTTTCCAAGTAAACAGATGATTTCCGCAACTCGAAGGGGAAACGGAACATATTGGAAACTTATTGTGAATAATACTGCCTCGAGTTAGTATTATGGTTACTTATGTAAAGACTGCTTATTTATCGCTTCGGGAATACACCCGGAGTTTTCGCAAGAGTATAATATCGTTATTGATGGAACAAGAAACAACGGGGCATTTCCTTGTCGTGAATGTTACGAGTTATTGGACAGGTCGGGGTACGTGATCTCATCCTTTGCCAAACTGCTGCCCTTTATAGGCGCATACATACATATGTGAGGGTCGTTCCAGGCAAAATCGAGAGAAACGTTACTACCCATATGTTCCCTTTTTTACTGGTTTCAACATATTTAGGGTGTAACGGGAATCGTGCCTAATAAATAAAAGTATTTTACTAAACACAAATTTTTACCATAAACTAGGCACTTCGAGACGATAATAAAGAAAACAATTTAACAAAAATAATTGTACAGCGATGGTACGTGCAGTCGCTGTCGTTCGAGTGTCGTTTGAATTTAAAAAAATGTCTTCTCGCGACTAAGGGTTGCAAAGTTAATGTGCTTACTAATACTTTCTTCTGTGATGACATCTTTTAATACAGAAGACCTCCGTCACCCATATTTTCCGTCTGGTGGCTGTAAATTGCGACTCTCGCTTGTAAAAGGTTTAAGACTAACCTAATTTCCTCGCTATACGGACCCATTCTTTCAGAATTTCCTGCGAGAAGACAATGTTTCTTTATCCTCTCCTTAGACAATGCACCGCGAATCTAAATAAGAAATTGTCTATGCCTTGGAACGAGCTGAACTGTCACTCTTTACAATTTGTATAATAAATAATTGTAAGTATTTGTGATACACGATAAAATCGTGTAAATGCTGCTAATTTGGTACAATCTATCAACAAAAATGTCTGTACCACGAGAGATTCGTAAAATTTATATTGTCACCCTGTCATTTTGGTCAACCGGTTAAAAAAGACAGTTGAGTTAACGTAAAAGTTCAACGGTTGATTTTGGACAGCTTCTCAACTGTTTATCTTCGAAAGTCAACCATCCTGGGTTTTCTGTGGATTGTTTGGGATTTAACAACCGTTGAATCAACCATTAGGATTCTTTTTTGTGTTTGACTTTATAGTTGTAAAGCTGTCCAATTTTAACCGTTGATATTTTCGGTTGACTTTGCAGTTGCCAAAATTGTTAGGGCAGGTTCCTCTATATTTTTCATAACCTTACTTCGACTCTGTACGATAGTCCTGGAAACTTTTATATTTAATTCTCACCAGTAGGTATAAAGCTAATTTTCATACGTATAAAATTTTTCATGTTTATCAATTATAAACAAGCGAATTATAAGTCGACGACGCGACGATACGACCAAGGAGCCAGACGGAAGATATGCCAACGCTGAGCTCATTAAGGCGGGGCTGTCGGCGCTAATTACTGACCAATCAGAGATAAATAGTGATATTTCGAGATAAGCAATCCGCGAGAGTAATATGACCTAAATCTGTAAACAATCTACAAACACTTATCGAAAGATTTATTTTTATCAATGCATGATAGGATTTAATCGCTTTCCTTGTGAGTTAAAACAAATAATGTTTGCAAATGGTCTCGGTGAAGTGTGTGAG
This sequence comes from Netelia inedita, assembly GCA_964017225.1. Classification (NCBI taxonomy): domain Eukaryota; kingdom Metazoa; phylum Arthropoda; class Insecta; order Hymenoptera; family Ichneumonidae; genus Netelia; species Netelia inedita. The sequence goes on from OZ024922.1 coordinate 18,143,634, forward strand.
AAAACAGAATTGAAGCTGACAAAACAAGCTATCTGGTCCATGTATTTGTTTAATGAAACAAAAATTGTACAAGCCCGTGGACCAAAACAAAAAATAGACAAAATTTGACAAAATTTCTTCGCGTTATTTCTTATGATTGCGTAGTAACCGTAGCTCGATAAAATTTGTTGGTCACGAGATCTCAAAACTAGAATCTTGGAGCTTCTAAATGCTTTTTTTTATCTTGATACGACCGTTTTCCACTGAGATACAATCTTTCAAACATTACTATCAAAATTCACGTTTGAGTATAATAATTCGGCCACCCTCAGTAATATTGTTAAAAATCGAACGAAGTACAATGATCTTTCTTCCCTGTTACATCCATAATTTCACTTCACCTCGTGTAAAACATCTGCCGGCAAAATGGCATAAAAATCAAAATTTCAAAGACTCTTGTAAAAATGAATCAAATCATGTCAGAAAGTGATAATAAAATTTTGAACAATCACTAGTAATCTTCTGGACTTCGTCTGGTGTACTCTCAATTAAAGGAGACTGATTGCATTCACGGCGATGATTGATCGATGATTTATCTTTGCTGTTATAGAAATTAGAGATTGTCGTTTTGATTACGATTATCGTTTTGACCGCGCTCGCCCATAGTTCAGCTTGAAATTGCTAAACTTTCCGAATTTCTCATATCTTGACACAAATATTATGCACTGTAAAAGATACCCCATTATCATTTCACGCCTACTGAAGATTTTAATTAAACATTTATTCTTATCATATTCGATAACCGCAACGCGATTGTCGGAGATAATATGTAAATGATGTTATTCAACAATGGCGACTCCTATAAGTATTTCGATAAGCAACAGACGATACTTACCTAACTATTGTTCTGTCGCCGCCATAATGTATTAACTCAAGTTTGTCTCATTGTCAGTTATTAGTTAATATAAATTTGTTTATTGCGCCTTATGTTTCATTTTTTTTAAGTATGTAAGATGGTATATACCATTACTGAAATATAACTTCGATATCCGAATCTGGGCCTTGTAGATCACCTGATTTCGAAGAATTAGTGACGTACGAGAAAAGGACGAATGGAATGATTGATGTGAATGGGAACGAGTCAGTCATTAACGTTCTTGCAAAAGAGGCAGTCGTAGCCAGACGAGATGTATCGAAGAAAAACTAACAATAAGTAATAAACAAAACGCAGCCATCTCTGATCTAATATTATGTTCCATCTTTTATTTACCTCCCCAAAAGTAATATTTGCGTCTCGAAATTCAACGAGATCAACTATCAAACTTTTTTGTACTACAACATGGAATATCAACTTCGATTTAATTATAATTAAAGAAAGTCGATTCTACCGCAACGATGAAGTTTTTTTGTATAAAATTTCGTTCTCGATTTCGACGACAATGCGTTGGGCCTAATACCGCAGGGGTTCTCAAGTCGCCCACTGCAGCGGAGAGGTTGTCATGCCGCGTAATGTAGGCCGGAGCTTTCCATTTTGCCCGCTGTGGGGCGCATAGGTTCGAAGTCACCGAGGTGGCGGTAAATTTGAAGTGTAAATTCAAAATTCTCGCAACACTTGCTCCGTTTAAATAGAACGGAGTTCTGTTCGTATACAAATAGTCAGACAACATTCACCGATCAATCGAAAAGCTACTAAACGAGCTTATATGAATGACTACTACGATATAATCAAATTCTTCGATCCAACATTAACTTTTTAGGAGTGTATACGTCATTATAAAAGAAGAGTTTTCTTTTAAGTTATAATAAAGACCGGCTTTGGTTCGTTTGCAAACTTTTACACGGGTAAAATAATTGGAAATGGTTTTTTGACATAATAATGATTAACGTTTATTTGAAGGGAATTATTATAGTTTTTATTTAAAAAAAAAGAATAATAGTTCGTTTATAGTTATCCCGATTCATGAACATTTTTTCCAAGCATGAGTGAAAAGCAGGACGATGATGGTTATACTATTTTTCTCCTCGACGCGCTCACTCGTAAATTCTCAGTCGTAGTATTTCTCCATATACTCGTATATGTTCTGTCCGCTGTCGTGGCCACCGGCGCGTTGATGTAAATTATCACCCGACATTAGCAAGACACCATATTTATTAACGGAAAATTGAAGTAAAATTTTTTAAATAGTTTCTAACGTTCGAGTGAAATTTCTGTAAAATTATCCAAAATAATTTTCTTATCAATAAAATATTAGAAATGGGTGAAGAAAATTAGAAAACGGACGAATTTTAAATTCGGCTTCCAAGTTCGATAAGAATGATAATTTTTTATTTTTTACTTTATACCTTTTAATAAGTTCTACTTTATTCTTTTTAATTATTGGTTTATTCATAATTGGACCTCTTATTTTCTACGACGCGTCATCCAAGTACCTACCCCGTATGAAACAGCCCTACAAACATTTAGTAATGGGATATTTCCAGTTTCATGTTTAGAACCATGAAGTCACTCACCACGTTAAATGGCACAGATGAATATGTAGATTAGCTATAACGGTAAAGATGTTTTTGAAATACCGAGACGCGTACGAAACAACGTCAGTTACAAAAATATCGAAAGGTAAGCGTAAGTTATAATGATAAATGTGAGGCCATGGAACAATGTAGGTAAACATCTTTTCTAAATTGTTTCAAAGTCAAGTTTTTATTTCTTCACAATAATTATTTATAATTATTGCATTATCAATTCTTTTTTAATAAATTTGCTTTCATCATCCCAGTTAAAATGTGAACTTTACTCAACTCGTCATTATAAATCCAAAATTCAAAAAGTGTTGGGTTCTATAAACAATTTTGATATATGTAATCTCTTATCGTATCGTTAATAATACCATCGAACTGATATACCGTAGGATCTTGCCAATTTCAGTGCGAACGTCTTGGCCTTTTTCGTGTAGAATTACGAATAAAAAATTTAATAATTTTTACAATATAATTTTTCATAAATCTTTACGTAATATGCTTAGTTTTAATTATGCCTGGTAAATAATTATTGATAATTATCGAAATATAATTTAAATTTCAATTCACTTTCTCGTATAAAAAACATTAAAATATGAAATATATCCCTAGCATTGTAAATAAAAGACGGAAGAAAAAGAATTTACGAGGTAGCAATCATCATACGTATCATCAGACTCATTTATAATGAAGGCGGAGCGAGATATCGCAAAATTTCTGTAATGTCTGCATGATTAACTCGCTTTTTTTAATGGCCACGACCGTATTGTAGAAGCGATGGGCGAGATTAAATTCAACGCGCCGATTATCTGACGACGTTCAACTCATTTCATCGCCGGCCGAGCAACGAGTAAGACATTGACGTCTGACGAAAGTAAAAATTAAATAAGCCGATATGGAACGCTGGTCGGGTAAAGTAGCTATCGTAACTGGTGCTAGTGTGGGAATCGGCGCACAAATCACCGAGGCGCTTGTGAAGCACGGTGTTACGGTCGTTGGTCTTGCACGACGTGTCGAAAATATTCACGAACTTCAATCTCGACTTGCTAATGAAAAGGGACGAATCCATCCGATCAGATGCGATCTGACCAAAGAGAGTGATATTTTGAGTGTCTTTGAGACGGTTGAGCGAGAATTCGGTGGTGTCGATATTCTTATCAACAATGCCGGTGTTTTAAGCGGTGAAACTATTATCGGTAAATTTATGTTTTCATTTTATATAAAAAAAAAAATCGCAAATCGAAATTAACGAAAGTGGTTAAACGTTTTACAGTTTTTAGTTGTTCGGGGATGAAAAATTCGTTATTTTCTTATCTCAACGTACCTGAAACAGAAAAAGAAACATTTTTATCGTTAGAAATTTTATTCTTTGGGAAAAACAAATTAAGAAATAATTGCGCAACAAAATTATTGTGAATTAATCAAGACTACGGTTTATTTTTGTGAGAAAATCATTTTTAGAATACTTATGATGTGCGTAACATGTTCCTTTATTTGTTATTTTCAATCTGATATTTAAAGGATAAGAGTACCAAAACGCTCATAATCATGAACTAAAATGCAAAGTCCCAATTGGTGGTTGATTTTTATTTCTTTTTTTCCGGAATAATTATTCATAGATATCTTTGTGTAAATTTACTGTAATTAAAATTGAAATGATAAAAAAGATAATATTATATCATATTATTCATAATTTTCAAGTAAAGTGGAATTTTCAAGTAATAATTCATTGTTCTTTTTCCAAATCTATATTTATTCTATGATGCATCGTTTAAAAAAATTGCCATTGAGTATTGTTTGAGAATTCGGATAGTAAAATATTATTCATCAACTTTGATTCGTACTTTGATTCGTTTATTTTTGTCTCGTAAAATTTGGTTATAAACTGGATGCGACACATTGATAAGATATTGATAAGCTCGATATTTATCGCAGCTCTGCCCGTTAGATTACCAACCACTAAACCATATAATTTTACGCAGATGGTAAGACGGAGACCTTCCGAAACATTTTCGACGTGAATGTTATCGCGTTCGCTATTTGTGCTAGAGAAGCTATAAAGTCCATGAGGAAACGAAACTTCGATGGTCACATTATCGTCGTTAACAGGTAATAATTTAATCTATTTATCACTCGTCTAATATCGAGATTTTTAATCGAACTTTTGTTTTTACTATCGAGAAAATGAAAATTTTCGTTATTATTGTAAATAATATATTGTTTATTCTGTTATTATCGTCGTTCGAGGCTTTCTTTTACTGCGCCTAGAGAACTTTTGCTAATAACTAAACTAATAAATTAACTAAATTTATTTGCTTCGTTCAACTCAAATTAACTAGAAAATAGAGTTAATCGTAACCGGAAACTCTGTTTGAAACAGACCTTTAACGAACTTCCATATTGACCAATAATGATCGTCAATAATTATATAATTATTTGTCAAAACATTTACAAAATAATATATAAAGGCTTTTTGCTGCATTTTGATTTTCCTAGACTAATAACTTTTCAGGGTGAAAAAATGATGTAGAAACTTTCTCACTATAGTTGTATTGTTTTTAAGAGGACCTAAATTATCAGAGCTAGTTATTTTTAGTAGATCTTTTAAGGTCAAATGGAAATTTACTTCGCTTTTTAAAATAAAAAGATCTATTTTTTTAATTGCAAATTCGTATTTTTTTGAGAAAATACGTAACTTTTGTAAGAAAGATTTTTTACAATGTTATTAATTTTTTCAAATTTCTAAACATCCACTTGATAAAAGAATTGACGAAAATTTTTCAAAAAATCGGTAATGCTTTTTCATAAAAAGGGACATCTTTTGTTTTATACATTTTTTTATCAAAGTTTATTCAAATTTACTGTCTACATCTTAAAAAAATATGATCTCGGTCAACAATATATCCGACAAAAATATCCGAAAAATACGGATCTGCAATAAAAAAAATACGAGTTTCTATGTAGGAAAACGAAGCTGGCCTCTATTTGAACTTGAAACCCTTGACAAAAAATAATAATTCTCCCCACAATTTATGCACTAGCAAGTTTTCATGATTTTTCCACCCTGAAACGTCAGTAGCTCGAGGACATAAAAATAAAGTACCCTGTACAAATTGCCTGTAAAAATGGCAAAAAAATAGTTTTTTCTTAAATTCTCCAACTTCGCTTAATCCCTTATCGACGGTTTCCCCTGGAACATAAAAACAATGGATAAATTCTACAACCTAGTATGCATGGAAGTGATCAAAAAAATGCTAGATAAATATTGAATTCAACGACGTTGATCAAATAGCTTTTTCCTAATGAAATGGAAATTGTCGAGCTTCGATCGTTTAATATCTTTTTCCTGTTATTTTTCTATCCATAGCGTTCTCGGACACAATGCCGATTTGTACAATCTGCCCGTGAGCGTATATTCGGCGAGTAAATATGCCGTCACGGGTATGGTAGCGACGTTACGTATCGAATTATCAAGAGCTCAATCCTACATTAAATTGACGAGTGTTAGTCCGGGTCTCGTCGATACGGAATTGGCGATCAATGCTGGATATAACAGAGACGAGACCGATGCCCCGATTGTTCTTCACCCGAAAGATGTCACAGACGCTATTATTTACGCCCTTGGCACACCACCAGACATCGTGGTCAAGGAATTGATTATCACCAGTTCCTACAAATCAAAAACTCATTCGACCAACTGAATGTCTTGTAACGAGCGAGTTATATATATATTTATGTGTATAACCAGAACAAAATATAAATATTTTTATATACACATACTGGCAAAAAGGAAAAAGGAAAAAAAATCGTCAGCCTTCAACAGCGATTAACCGCACCTTTTTTTAATTCAACTCGAATACCTGGGTCGAAAAATCAATCGATTATTTGTCTATTTATAGACAAATTCTAATTCTTATTTTGTAAAAATATTAACCAAAAAAATACATGTAATTTAAATACGTTTTTCTTGATTATGAAAATAAAAATGTTTTTTCGAGGATACGTAAAACACGTCGTGAATGTCGAGAGTGACGTTTTTGAGTTTACAAAACGAGGAATTAGTCAACGAAATGGATCGATAAAAATCTTAAATACCTACAATTTTATCGACGATAAAAGTCGACTTACGATGCGAGCAACATGCATGTTGTTATTGTTGTTATTTTTTCAAGTAAACAATCAGAATATATATTTCTACCGTGTCCATAACGAATATGGGAAATGGCGAGCTCCACTACGTTTCTATAACACGATTGGTAAATATTCAACTTTTCAACCACTCGAAGAAATGTTATGGAGCGTAAAATAATTTCATCGAGATATTTGCAACGATAATCATGCAAATAGCACCCATAATGCGACTTATTTCTCACCGATAATAACAGGCTACGCCAACTATCGAGGATTATTATAGCCTGATATTACGACGAGACGGAAACTATACCCCATCGGTTCGCTGGCTACGTGCCGAGGGGTTGTACGATTTATTAATTTATCTCGTCCAACAATCGTGGAAACTACCCGTTCGAATTTCATCGATTTATCAATTTAGCCTACAGGGGGATGAGGGTTTGCACCATACGAAGGGGGCAAAAAGGTATTTATTCAACATTTACCAAGCATGTCTAATGGACCCATAGTAATACTTTGACGATTACTTCATCGAGATTATCGTATTACAAGTGCAATTTCGAGTAGTAGCGAGTAAAATTTTCACCCTCCCAACCACAATCTTCGTCAGTGTGGCGGTAACCCTGGACTTGATCGTTATGAGAAAATACAATATTTCTCTATCTAATCGCACTTTGGAATAAATTCAATCGCGTACAATTCAACTAAAATCGTTCTATTCGACGTTCGATAAACTTGTATCGATCTTCGTTTTTTACCGTAATTCGACGATAACCGCTAAATATCAATAATCGTTTTATTCAAAATTATTACACCCCATATAAAATTATCCGTAAAATTGTTCGTTAACAAACGAAAAGTCAATTTTTGGCCCGTTTTTTGCTGCATAACGATGAGATTGAAAGTTGGTCTGGAGGGAGCAGTGTATTTCACAAAATTGAGTGTAACTCTCGCGTACTGTTGGCCACCCCCGGTAAATTCGACCAATTGGGAAAAAAGAAAATTCGAAGTACTTTGGTGGCTGTCGCTAATAAATGCTTTTGGACTTTTCTTTCCATTATTATACTCGATTTACGAGTTCCAATCGAACTCCCTTATACTTACAAAATCGGCATGTTTTCTGGGGGCTGTTGCCGGTTTTATTATTAAAATCGTCGTGTGCAGGCTTCATCGCGAGCGAATACAGGCAAGTTACATCTCCTATCGTAGCAAGAAGAAGAACTATTCCTTTGATTACAAATCGACTCTGCTACTAACATTAAAATACGAGCGTACGTTTTTAAACACTCCGAAACGATTCGGACACAGAACGTTAAAGATCCTTTAAAACCTGTTCAAAAGCACTTGGGAATAATCGGATCGACTCCAACCCACCTCCAATACACTTAGAGACGCCTAGGTCATAAAGAACACTTGGATAGATTCGAATGCGCTTAAAATCACTTAAAGACGTTTCGAGACATTCGCGAGTACTTTAAATCGAACGACGAGTCTCGTACTTAAGCCTCGGGGCTATCGGAATAATCGGTAGTGGCTGTAATAGCATCGATGGATTAAATCGATAGGTGTCGATGGATTGTAAATTATTATCACGTCGTAGGCTCTGATTTACGAGATGGAAGAATTTTTGAAAAAGGCTCGATCCCACGAACGTACCGTGTTTCAACGCTACGTCGATAGATGCTCGTCGCTTCACGCCGCTATAACGTTCATTAATTATATGACTACGTCGTTCGTGATTTGCGGACCATTTTTGACGCCCGACGATCAACGATTTCCCACACCCGCGGTTTATCCATTTTCATACGACGATGGACCGATCATGTACCTCGTCTACATTCATCAGAGCTTCGTCGGCTTTCAATGTTCCGTCGGTGCTACGATCGACTGTCAGGCTGCTCTCTTGGTGTGGTACGTTGGCGCGAGATTGGAAATTCTCGCGGCTGAATCTCAGAAAATCAAGGACAGGCGAACCTTTTACGAATTTATTCAAAATCATCAACAGTTGCTCAGGTAAATTTTTCAATGTTTTCATTAAGCAAGACACATTAGGTATCTATATTGAAATTTAAAAGAGAAAAATTTACTTTTTTTTTGCAGATTCGATCAATTTGAAGATTTAATGTGATATTCTGTTATCTGTTCAGATCGGCTCACGAAGCCAAATGTACTATGTCGTACATAGCAATAACGACCACCAGTATGAGCGGAATTGGGACGGTTTTCAGTTGCCTACAACTCGTCGGTGTAAGTTGATCGATCGCTTGATTATCAAAGTTAATTATTCCTCCGTTTCACGTGGGTTTAAATGCACTTAAACTCTCGAGATGATTCGTTTTTCTGTTTTATATGATTATTGCTTACTCGTGTTTACTACTGCGCGGTACATTCGTCGAAAAAAAAACACGTGTGAATTAGAAGCTCGGACGTTGCTTTCCCATTGTTTGATCACGTTCAATTCTGAAATTGTGAAACGCAGCATTCGCTCGATCAAATAACAAGAACCATCATGCAAACTTTTTATTCGAACAGCCTTTTTGTAATTTTCAACTCCCTTTTAATATCAACATATACATACCTACATATATACAGGGTGAATTCCGTAAGGTTTCTCAAACGGGATTTTGGTGCAGATGGGATCATTACAAACAAAAGTTGCAAATATACATTAGGGATATTTTTAATAGTTTACGAGATATGAATGTTTAAAGTTGATCCAATCAGAGCGCGCCGAGAAGCGTTGGAGCCGCCCACTCTCCGCTCTAGCCGTAGATATAGCACATTTTAGGGCGTTACATTTGGGATCGCAAAATTCAGAGCAGTCAATTATTATTATTTTATTACGTAGTCATTTTTATTTGGCGCGCGCGGCAAAATTCAGAGCAGTCAATGCCCGACAAATAAAAATGACTGCGTAATAAAATAATAATAATTGACTGTTCTGAATTTTGCAATCGCAAATGTAACGCCCTAATATGTGCTATATCTACGGGTAGGGCGGAGGGTGGCGGCTCCAACGCTTCTCGGCGCGCTCTGATTGGATCAACTTCAAATATTCATATCTCGTAAACTATTAAAAATATCCCCAATGTATATTTGCAACTTTTGTTTGTAATGATCCCATCTGCACTAAAATCCCGTTTGAGAAACCTTACGGAAGTCACCCTGTATATAGGCACCATATATATTCGGTAATGCACTAAAAAAATTATCGTTACCTTCATTTTTTCCATTAATATTTGCACCGTTGTTCAAATTATTTCGACGTATGCGTTTAATGCATTTAAACGATCCAATTTCAAGAATCAACCCCTTGCTGTTAAAATGCAATTCGGCCCGGTGGCATTGATATCGATAGCGTGCCTCTTCGTCTGCGCCTGGCCTGCGGATAATCTCATCAAAGTGGTGAGAATAAGGATCAAAATGATATTATAATTATTGATCGATGGGATCAAATTTTTTTCACCGGGAGAATTATAAGATTATGAGAAAACGATCAGATTCAGTGCGATCTTGTAGGATCTGGCGCGTACAACCTCCCATGGTTCGACATGTCACCGAATATGATGAAAAATGTGTTGATGATTCTCCGAAGGTCCCAGCGACCGGTAATTGCTTCCATCGGTGGTTTCCTTCCTGCTCTGTCATTGCGATACTATGCATCGGTAATAAATTAACGTATCGAAAAGATTAGCAAAAATTCCCTAATTTCATACGATAATGTTGACTTTTTTCAGTTTCTTTCCGGAGCGTTTTCGTACTTCACGACACTTCGTGTCACCGTAAAAGTCGACGATTCATAATTCAATCATTTTCTCGTATTACATATTTACAGAATAAATTATCATCGATCGTGAAAAAGGATATTAGCCTAAAGGATATAAACAGCGTGACGCCTGCAGCTTTTCCAATAGAAGCGTCGTTGAAATAAAAAAAAATGTAATTGATTGTCAGGAAACGCTCCTAGAAAAGGTCCACGGAAGCTATAAAATTTTCTGTCTTTTTTTCGTAAACTGTCGATATATCGGTCAAAATAAAATCAATTTTGTCATTATTTTTTTCATTCCACATCATATATTGATCTTTTTTTACGGAAGGTATCGCCCTTATCTTACAATTAGTAAATAAGGAAACATTGTACCCCCGCCCGTTTATTTCATAAACTTTCAGTAGCACAATTCGCTTCCGTAAACATTTAGTTGTCTGACCATACACGAATAACAACTACTAAAAGTAGTTTTCGTCGGTGGATGGTCAGCCCGGTGGACTTGTCCCGTATTTTATAAATTTGTCAGTTGTTTCCGTAGCTCTTCTATGATTGTTTTGTTTGAGCATGACTGGAAGTAGTTTAAGTCAATGCATGGTCAGACCAGTAGAAAGAATAGAACTCCTTTAAGTAGTTGTGGTCACTGCATAGTCGGGCCATTGAGTTTTACAGGTTGTATCGACGTACCCCGAAGCTTGATAGTGTACTGAGTTAACGGGTCCAAGGACATTTACGCCCAACCTATAATCCACCCGTTCTCTATACAATACTAACTTAACCCAGTTGCACCCAAAGCCATTTCGACGATGAAATGGGGTGAAATGCATACCACACTTGGTCCACGGCGCTACGTGCGCGTAACCCATATCACGATTATGTATCGAGCGTGGAATGCTGATTAGAGCAGCGTAATCGTGCAAGTTTAACCACGAGCCTACATCCTCGAAGATAATACGATAAATCGAGGCTCGAACGATCGCGACCTTGCCCAAACGAGGAAGTAATTCTTCGTCGTTCTTATCCGCGTTGCTTGCTTTCTCCTTGTTCCTATCTTCGGATTTACAGGGTCACGCATATCCTTTGCTCCGGAGTTTCGCGATCGATGTTCGAATGGACGAGAAAAACGGCGAGAACGGGCCCGAGTCGTTGAAAAAGGTAGTGACACAACGATTCGTCTGTTTTTTTTTGTTTCGTCTCTTATTCAAGCAACCCTCTCAAAGAAAGGGCTGTCCAGTTGGGGCTTCGAGCTCCTGTCTCCTCTATAGTTCACCCTCCATTCTTGTCAACTGGAGATCTTACATAGGGTGTATACATGTATACATAAGAATATTGGACAAAAAGGTAGCAGGTAGCAGACGCTACACGAATGTTTAATCAAGCTTCGACTACGCCCCGCATTTTTCTTTTCGAACCATACCGTATTCGAACCTCTCAAAAACGAGCAGCAATTTCTTTTTCACATTCACCCTTTACGCCAAAAAGTTCCATTTTGTCGATCGATCTATAAAATGAAAGACCAAGTCATTTCGAAACGTGACAAGAGTTAAACGAGCTTCGAGTCGGCTGCCTATTTTTCAGTAGCCTTTCACTATTTGGTTACATTTATTTAAAAAAAAAAAGAACAATTCGCCTCGAATTCACCATTAAGGCACGAGTGTTAATCATTTTCCATTGAATGGCGAAATTTATTGTTGAATCGGGTCAACGGGATACTGAGAATAAAAGCGAAGGTGCATACCGAACGACAAGGATCAGCGACAAAATTGCTCACTCAATGCCTGGAAATGGAAGAGGTACCATTGGTCTCGGGATTTTGTACGAGGGTGAAATCTTCGTGTAACCAAGATATTAAGCTTTCTATGTACAGTTGGCATACAGAGGGTATAACTGTAGGTATAAAATACTCCGAAATATCCATCGTCTCTTGGCTCTATTTGCTCAACGCGAAGCAATCACGAATCCTCTTCCTATCCACCGGCTTTATACATATCCAGACTACGATAACCACATCGTCACCCTTCGCACGTTGACCTACATGTAGATATGTATAAAACTATGGAAAGGATGTTCTATGCATGAGGCACTCTTTTCACGTATATATGTACATAGTACCATATACTATATAAATTGGAAGGAGTATTCTATATATAAAACAGGTCGCATATATTCTACTCAAAATTTATAACTAATTTTATACTTTCGAGTAATAGTAATATAGGCTATACTCATCGTGTATTCAACTAATCGATAGATTATACTTGTTTTCATGATCCCTTGATATCCATCCATCTCACCCCTTGTTATCTTTTTCTCTTCGACCCCTCTTTAATTCCCATGGATAAATCTATTTCGGGTAGGACGAACCCAGGAGACATATATTAGTTCCAATTCAAAGCAGGAAACACGACGATTCATTTTTCATTTAGTAATGGTAAAGTGATTGACACGTTCAAGTTTACATTGAAATATTATCAAAATTGATTTTCAGGAAATTTTATTGACCGGCCAATGAAGCTATAAATATAAATAATCCATTTTATTTTCTGTGATAATATTAAATGTTCGTGTGATATAGAATACTTATTCGACTTGTTCAGGCCGAGTTGAAGACCATTTGGTGATGGTACAGTGATCGACACGTACAAGTTTAAATTGAAATATTACTCGTCTGAAAATTGATTTTCAGGAAATTTTATTGACCGGCGAATGAAGCTATAAATATAAATAACCCATTTTCTTTTCTGTGATAATATTAAGTGTTCGTGTGATATAGAATACTTATTCGACTTGTTCAGACCAAATTGAAAACTATTTGGTCATGGTATAGTGATTGACACGTACAACTTTACATTGAAATATTATGAAAATTGATTTTCAGGAAATTTTATTGACCGACCAATAAAACTATAAATATAAATAATCCATTTTCTTTTCTGTGATAATATTAAGTGTTCGTGTGATATAGAATACCCATTCGACTTGTCCAGACCGAGTTGAAGGTAAAAAATTGATTGTTTGGTCAGGAAATTTCCAGATAATTACTGAGTTTCCTCGACTGGCTGATTTCAATTTGTTGCTCGGTTTCCGAATGTCTTCGAGAGACTTTTGACATTATACAACACTAATGAGGGTCCCTCAAATATACTACACATACACTACAATACAAACGATCACGCTCTTCCAGTCACTAAAGACAAGCATGCAAATTTGACGAGTTTTCTTTTTTCTCATCATTACTTATAAATTGTCTCGCTTCCAGCGAAGATTCTTACCGTCAGATTTTTCAATAGTATCGTTAGTTCCTCTATCGGATCTACCAACGACTATGATTTCTCCAAGAAAAATACTTTGACTGCACGCCATTGAAAAGAAATATATATACATGCACATATAATACCATTTTTTCTTTATATTTCTTTACTTATATACTTTTAGCTTTTTTTTTGCTATCCTTTAGAAAGTTTTTTATCCATACTGTGCGGTCGTCGTGCTTTTCTTAGCGTCGTAAAATCTTCACGGCCTTCGCATAGGCCAACTCCATCTTCTCGTCTGTATTAGAAATGAGGGAGAGAATACCGGAAGAAAAAAGAGAACGATGGGAGAAGCTGGTACCTTGCCAGCGACAGCTGAGCTCGCTGTGACCGTCAGTCGCAAGACCACGAAAAACTTTTTCAACGTTCAACATTTTCTTTCCGTTAGAGAAAAAGAAAGCTTCGTCTTATATTATATACCTACGTAGTATTATATAAAAAAACACCCGGAGTACATGATATTATGTACACGCGATATTCGAACTTGGATTTTGTCAACGAAGCATGGAGGAATATCTTAACGACGTGAACATCGAGTAAAATGTGACAGGAAACGAAGTTTCAATATAAGTAAAAACGTCTGAAATTGAAGAGTTCTGACGTCATTTACCTCGGATTTTCATCCTGACGACAAATTTTTTAAGTTACTTTGGGTCTTTGTTGTGTTGTTTGGGGATGTGGCACACGAGGTCAATGATTTAAAATGTTTTCGAATCGATAATACCCGCAAATAAGCATTGATATCGAAACAAGTTCAAGAGACCTTTTTCGTAGAGAATGAATTCAACTTTATGCTCGTATTAAAAATTCCGAAATAACAATTGTTTACAATGCGTTGTTGTTAAAAATGTAAATAAATTTGAGAAGTAAGACGTGAGGTCAAACTTTTAAAGATCGTAAAAAAACATTAAAATTTAGTCTTTCCGACGTTTGAGCGACGAATTAAGCGACAGGCACATACACTCATATGGAAAAAACACTCGGTTAATTAGTCTCTAAGATGTGACGCCGTTTATGGACGCGTGTCGATTCCAAAAAGTCAAAAATCATGGGTTCATTTTGAGGGTGCAGTTCGCGACGTCCACAAATGCTACAATTGTCGAAGGAGTACTGATGTAAATTATCATCCTTCCTCTTTAAAACGAGACCAAGATGGCGGCAATATGTCTATTTTTAGCCGAGTTATTGAAGTTTAAAATTATCCCAAAAAAGACTGTCGCCCATTTGGACGCGATGGCCTCCGGACACTCGGCACCGATTTTATACATATTTTAACGTAAATTTTTTTTAACTCCCTTAACCTGTCCATGGTCCAAGTTGGTAGCACACTTCCAGGACTTAAATTAGTCCGAAGGACGAAATTGGAAATACGATACGAATACGGGCTGCGATAGAAGCGAAGGAAATGGAAATAGCTCGCGAGCATTTTGTCAAAAGTCCACGAAGTAACAAAACACTATTACTAAATTTAACGAAAATCGAAATTTATTTTTTCTTTTTCTTAATTAATTTTATTTTTACTTACAATAAAAGTACAATATAAACAATTCGTACTCCAAAATGAAAATTTTTTGTATGTTCTACGGGAAAAAATGATAATGTATAATGTTTTCGACGTGGATATAGCCTTCGTGCTATATTGATTCGAAAAAGTTCGAATAATTTTCCTATTCGTACAGCAAATCACTCGTATTTTTATCCGAAAGCTGAAAATTGTATTCGTGACTATGTATTTTTTCAATCTTATTGATTATTTTTATCTACTACAAAACAAATATATTTATCAAGTAATTTAAAAAAAATGGTTGACGATAACGACAAGGGCAAATGTTACGCGTGAACAAGTTCCAAATTTTAAAACAAATCTGGGACCATGGTAAACTCTTGTCATTTTGGAGAACTGCTGGTACGTTGTACCATATAGATATATATACATAAAGTATAATACACGCTTCGCTCACCTGCTCCAGCTTACAACGAATTTACCGTCATCCACGTTCGAAATAATGCAGGTCTCAGCGAAGCTTGCAAGTGCTATATAATATGTATAACATGGCTCTTTCTCTCGCACTCCCTCCCTCGTCGTCTTGCATGCAACACGTCTCGCTGCCCCGAGCCTCACCGTATATGCACGCAGTTACGTGCGTCGCGTTTATGATCAATCTAAATTCATAACGCGAAAATTGTGTATCAAGTAGGGTGTCCAACTCCAGTTATCAGAACATGCGTCGCCCGTTTGTGCGTATAACGCGTAGTTGTACGATATTTCTACCCGGTACTTATCGATTCGTCGAAAATTATAAATCAAGTCGAAGTGGCGATAATAGATAACACGTAGAAATGGTTGAAATAATTTATCGCGTTGTGCGTAATTCGATGCAATTTATCGCATTAAGTGGATATAACGTAACTGTATACACCCGGTATATTTTTCATCCCTTTCAAATTGGACACCCGGTATATTGTTCCTGTATTTTCGATCGAACACCCGGTATATATTTCATCCTTTACTAATTCGACGTCCTGTATATTTTCATTCCTTAACACCTTGACAACCGGGAACATGCTTCATCTCTTTGGAACAGGACACCCGGTAGATATTTCATCTTCTTTCACGACGAGCAGTCGTTACATTTGCATAATTTTCAAACGGGCCACCCGGTAGACGTTTCTTCTCCTTTGAATTAGGCACTTCGTATATTCTTCTTTTTTTTTAAAGGGGACACCCGGTATATGATTCGTCTTTTTCGAATGGAACACGCGGTACGTATTTCATCTCTCTTTAAAATAAATATCTGGTTATATTCGTTAGCGTTTCCGAACACGACACCCGGTAGATTTTACATCGGTTCCAAATTGAACACCCGGTATATGGTCCGTCGATTCCCCCTTTTCCAGCCGCTTTCCGTAAGCCCGATCGATCGAACGGGACTTCGGAAACCACATTGTTGAAAGAACTTCAATGTTCAACCCAATTTTATTGACTCGTTTGGATTATAATGCGAACTTTGAATAGTTTTTGAAAAGTTAATACACAACAATCTTTGACGCGAAAATATAATGAAAATACGTACTCGTGCAATCGCTATATGTGCCATTTATCGAGAGGGCATATTGCAAAAGGCCAGAAATTTTTATACGTGGATCAGATGCTCCGCAAGGAAAATTCTTCAAACGACAAAATTTCATACGGGTTCCGTCTCTACGGATTTTGATACAGGTATGCGAATATTATTCACCCGAATTTTCCTTCGTGGCTTTGCGACGTCGATAGAATCGCGAAAAATCTCAACCGGTGATGGCGGATTTTTTAACAGAGATATACATATCTATATACGAACGAGGGAGAAAAGAAGGGGTAGGGAGAACTGATCTTCTCGTCGACGAAAAATCGAATCAGGAACTCGCACCCCGCGTTTCCTTATCCGCCCTATTTCATACGAAATTCCTTTGAATGTGAACATTACCGAATATCGTAGCCGGAATATATAATTCGATATAGGGATGGATAAAATTGACGTATAATATATAAATATATGGGCTATTCTATCATTTTTTCACAAAATTATTAAAATAAAAAAAAGCCGATCAATTTTTCTCATTATTATTGTTGTTGACTTTTTCCTCTCAGACTGTCATTTTTTTAACAGCTTATCCTAAATTTTGTCAGATGATAATTTATATAGCACTCGAATTATAGAAAACATTTCGTATAAATATTGATCATTGTTATTAACGAAATTGATCGTAAATATCGAATTTATTTTTAATGCGTGGTAAGTCTCGATTCGACAAAGTCTAAAAACACAGTTTCGTTTCGTACGTCGATCATTGACGAGAAAAAAAATGTTCTTCGACCCTATGGCAGGGGTTGTTTGAGTACGCGTAGAACATCCCATGCCCAAAGATTCACGCAAGGGCGAGCTTCCCAAGGGATTTTACCGTGGACGTGGGATAGGCTTGCTGTGAGCTGGCTCAGCTCGTCTAATGGAAAATAAAATCTATTGGAACGCAGGAGCAATGAGAGGTTAGGGAATAAAAGCTGCTGGAGAAAAATGAACATCGCATGTGTTATTGTCAAACAATTCAACTATTTTTCTTGTTTTTTATAAGCGTTTGATGGTTTCGTTTTTTTATTTCCTCCGGGAAAAAAGTTTGTAACGAGTATTATTGTTATTACTATTATTACTACTACTACTAGTTATTGTTATTATTATTATTATTATTGCTGCTACCACATTTTGTATACAAGTCTCGGCGTCTAGTCGGCAACTATGAGGATATGTCAAGGATATATCAAGTAGAATTCTCTTACAAACTTTCTACAGATTGTTCTTGCATTAGTCTTAATTACCTAACCCAAGTGGCTTTTATCCCTCTGGTCGTTGGTGTCCAAAAAAATCCCCGTATCGTCGGTGCTCAAGAATTTTCTCATGTCGTGACAGGTCTCGAGAATAACAGCCTTTTGCATTTGTTCATACGTCTGCGCTTCAAGCCCGATAGTGTGCAGAGCATCGCTGACTTGTTTTGGTATCACTCCAGTTGACGACACGACAATTGGTACTGTCCTGACACTGTCTATCCTCCATAGGCGGCGTTTTATTTCCATTCCGAGTTTCGAATATCTCGCGATTTTCTCTCGCATGGTCATCTCCACATTATTCGTGTTTGGTACTGCAATGACAATCATCGTGGTTGTCTTCATACGTTTGTCGAACATCGTTCCATCCCTCCATCTTCTACACCACAGATTTGTGGCGATAACTTGATCTTGAATAGCAATCATAAAACCTTTAGGCTCCGAGAAAAGGTTGCCTCGACTCAATCATTTGCTTGACACCTCTTTGTCAACAGAATTCTGGTTGAGGTCATGGTGGTGTCTTCCATGTAGTTCTTTTCTGGTCCATAATTACAAAGTGGATTCGTAGCTACTGGTGCTTTCGCTGCCGTTTGGGTGGTCTTCTGCCATATCCAATGCTGTGTTGTTCTGGTCTGCCTGTACTATGGCGTTCTGCATCAGTGAGATTTGCTGCTTATAGAAGAATACCCTCAGATCTTGACTTGCTTCGCGTGAAGACTGATGATGTTGATCAGGCTCCTGCCTCCTTCGGATCTTGGGAAGATCATCCGTTCCACCGCTGCTTTTGGATGGTGATACCTGCTCGCCATTAATTTGATCCTCATTAGTAGCTAAAGGCCTTTCAGGTCCGTCCGACTCCATTGAATTAGTCCGAAGGAATATGTCAGCACCGGGATCTGGGATCAAATGTGCAGGAGCACATTTGGTTGGACCATCGAGTTGTAAGTAATCATATTCTTCATCCATGTGTGCTCAATCAGCCTTGTTTGCATCACTCCCACGCATTTGTATTCTTCACCATGCTGCATCGTCAATACGATAGTTTCCCCCTCGCATCTTCCTTGTCTCTCTGTGCTAAATCTTGCACTTCTCTAGTCCAAGGCTATTATTATTATTATTATACAATAGTTGTCATTATGGTAGGTGCTATCATAGTTATGTGCCTATATATCACCGCTTTTCCATCCCCTTTCCCACACAAGAATATTTTCGCGTCTCGTACCTTATTAACCTCAACCTTGAGTATACTTTTTGTCACCCTTCGCCCGTTAGCCGAATATACCGACCCCCGTTTCCCGATATCTGACCATCGGAAGAAAGTCTCGGAGTAGATTTGTCCTCTCGTAATGTACTCGAGAAGAAACTTGGCTCCTTTCCCAATAAGCCAAAACATATATATTATTCCTCTCCGTTACTCTGGCGTACATATATCTATTTACTGTGATACGGAGATCGAAATTGAGGAATAAAGTGATGGGAGAAAAAACAGAACAAAATGGACGACGGGGTGGAGACTCGACAATTACAGCGTAATGTATCACGATCGGTTAAACGATACAAATATTTATCGTTTCTTTTTCTCTTTACTTGAAAATAAAAATAAAATATAAATCTCAACGATTTTATTAAAGAGTTCTGATTAAAGGACTAGTGTATATTTAATAATCAAATCAAGAGACAAAAGTAGGTATATTCAGTTTTATTCGAAAATCTGGAAATATACGACTCACTCTATAACGTAGAACATATAGTCTTCTTGTCGATCACGTGTATTGATATAGTGTATTTTATTGATTCATATATATATATATAATATATGTAGGTATATAGGTATCCCTAGAGCGTACGTCATGTGCCAAGGGAAAGCCTTTGCGACTGCTCGTTGAACCATAAGCAAAGTATTTGTTGGAGATTGTAAGTGTTTTCGGGGGCTTTCGGGTCAACGACGACGCTTTTGACGGATATAGACAGGGGTAATGTTAGCCATAACCTCGCTTCCTATATATTTATCGACAACAAGAATTATCAGCGATCTGACGAATTTGACAATCATAATTCAGCATTTCGTTCGAACGAAATATCGAACTAAATATAAAATGGTATAGGCAACATTGATAATGTTTTTCAAATCCATATCAATAATCAAATCTTGCGCGATTTATTATTTAAATCATAATTTTTTATCTTTATCAAACTGTAGACTACGTTTCTGTTTGAGTAAGGGGGATGAAGCGGAGACGTTGAGGGAACGAAATTTCGAAAAATGAAAAAATATGAATTATTACGTTTCTAAAATTTGCCAAGATCGAGTATTGAGATATAAAAAATATCATAATGTGTAATGTGAGTCGATTTAAGGAATTAGGGACGGTTAAAAATTAAAAAAAGAAATTCTTTTTCGGAAATTTTTACACATCTTAAAAATATGCTGTACAAATTTCGAGTTGAAACTCATTTTACTCGAAACTATATTTCTAATCGATATTGAATTTCGTGAATACCTTATAAAAATAAAAAGCTACTTCTTAATCAAAATACTTTTTTTTCGAAGAATTCTTAATCCAAAGATTTTTTTAAAGTGAACGTTTTTTGTCGCAAATCGATTATGCAACGTTGAACGTTCTGCATTACTTAAAAAGTCATGCTTTTTTTTAAAGCTTCGATCAACCTTAACCCCGTTAACGTTCGGAAACTCGACAATTTGCTTAAAAGAAATTATTTTTTTTTACTAAATGTGCGATAAATGTAATAAAAATACATTGTTAATGATTTGATTTAATTTCAATGCAAAAATCTATGCACGCAGATTAAACACAATCAAATTGTCAATTATAAATTTAAGTAGAAATTTAAAAAAAACGATATATCAAAATTAATACCGAATTAGTTAAAAATTCTGGAGGGATGAAATTATTACTTGAAACTTACAAATGAAAATCTGCAATTTCATGCTCCATTTATCCAACATCCTCCTCGGTTCGTTCGCAGAAAAAAAAGCTCAAGCTCTCCGTGAGATGGGGGAGAAACGTTCCTTTGCGCTATCGGAGTAATTTATCTCGTTGACGAATTACCCATGAACCGAACACCTCGTTCCAGGGACGCGAATTTTCCGCTGTAGGCGGAAGAAGACTTTCCTGATACTCGGCTTCCCGATACAATGGGGAGAGAATTTTTTATTCCTACAAACAACGTGGACCAAGCTCCATCGTCTTTACGTTCCTATATATACATAGGTATATATGTTTATACGTACGTGGAGGGAAAAAGAATTGAAAACTTTTTCACAAACGACGTTCACACGACGAGACGAGAGTCGAAGTCTTTCTGGAAAGGAAGCTTCGAGCCTCTGCTGGGATTTCCTCAGTGAAAAGAACAAAAAATCGCAACTTCGTCTCTCCAAACGAGAAAAACAACCAAAACTGACATCCAATTGAGTTTGAAAATAAAAATGAGAAAAAATTCGAGCAAAAATACTACAAAGGAAAAATTGAATACATATCCAACGGTCGTTTCTCGTTCGTTTTCCAAAGAAAAATATTTACTCGAAAATATACAATATTCCAGCTCGAGAAACAATGTTTTTAAATAAATTTGAATAAAAAAATATCTCATAAAAAATTTCATTCAAATTCATGTGTAAAATTATTGAAGATATGATATAAATTTAAATTTTAAGAATTTTAAGAATTATATGAAAAAAACTCGATAATTAAAGTTTATCAAATGTTTTACAAAAAGAGGCGTTCCAGTTTTGGAATGGCTGCTGAATGGAAACAGCCGCCATGGAAATACTGAACTTATTTATATTTTTAACACATCAATAATTCGAAAAAGAAACTAAAGTACTTTGCCACCCTCGACCTATCGGACTGAACTAGGTAAAAGGTTTTTGCGTGTTAGTTGTATGCATTTATCAAAGGTGTCTGAATTTTTTCGACATTATTTTTACGCGGATCTTTTTTTTGCAGTGCCTTAATACGCTTCCGTCTTGAAGAAGCTTGTGAAGTTTTTGCTAATATACAGGGATGCAGATAACTTCAAGCATTCGTACCTAAGCACTATAGTGGCAAAGTTTGTCATTTACGAGTCACTCGCAAAGCGCGTCACGTTCCCTAGGAAATCTCGAGTAAGTCAACGACCAACTGCTTTAATGAGTTTACTTTTTAAAGTCGAAATGAATAAAGGAGCCACGTACATTTATTAGTTTATTTACAAAAATGTCAAAATTTTATAGGCAAGCGGTTTTTTTCATAATAAAAACAATTTCCTGTTCCATACATTTATAATGATGGATTTATTGATATTACAAGGTGAACAAAAAAATGGTTAATTCAACAATTTGAAAAAGTCTCCGCTTTATTTATGATAAATACTGAGATATAACGAAAAAGTTTTCAACCGATGTAAGACGGTAAACTGAAAAAGTGATATCAACTTTTGAAGGAATCGTCCATATAAACATTGCCGTGGAAAATGGTTTTAATTGAACATCCAGCATATATGCAATTTCTTGCAGCGAATCTTCAGACCAAGTGTGAGTTCTTGGAGGGTTTATTCAACGTTTCGTAAATAATTTTGGCATTTACGTGTTGCTTCCTATGTCGGTATACTTGTATTGAAGCAATGTACTATAAATATATACATTAGTCAGATGGCGGTCGATGTTATGAGACGAGAGAGCCTCGTAAAATTTTTACGATGCTCGAGACCATGGAACGCGTTGTTGAGAAGCAGCTTGGTCGTTTAATTATATTTGGCGTTAGTCGAAAGAGGCCAGCCATTTTGTTGACTGGCTTTACCTCTCCCACGGTAAGCACTGCCATCTACCGGTGGCGTCTCACAACTAACAGTTTTACTTCAGATACTAAACAAATTAGAATTGTGCAGGGTGTCTTGAGTATCATTATTGATTTATGACGACCGATGTTAATCAGTTTTAAAGATTTATCACCATTATTCCTTTATTTAATTATTTATATATTTGTTCGTTCGTCTATATATATTTTTTGTTTGTTTGAAAAATCAAAATGAATAAGTATGATCTGAAAAAATTCAAAATTATTTAAATTGGACTGAAAATAAATATTAATTCAACTATTTCTTCGAAATAACAGAGAGAGAGTGAGGGACAGAGCTCGCGTCGATTAATCGAAAAGCGAAAAAATACGCGGATTTTTCTCGATATGCGCCGAGTGATAAAACGCACACCCTTAAAGTGCGTATATTTGGTATTAAAGGTGGCGGTGAATGCGGCAGCGAATATGGGGTATTCCGCCTCAATTCCGTGGGGCTTTCACTGTAACAATACGAGGCGACGATACGCATTGTTGTTATCTCCAATGAGAATGGGGATGGTGTAAATGACAAGAGTCTCGTCGTCACGTTCTATTGTTTGCAACATGACGCAATGCTTGTATTCACGTACTCGGTCATCGTCAACGAATGGTTAAGGTCGATCGTTAACGATCCAACCAATATCCTCCATTTCTCAATGCACATTCAACAATTCAACAATTTCAATTACTTTTTCATGCGAATACACAAATTTCAACAAACACAAAAATAATTTAGCATTATTCAGTACAATCTTACAAATCCAGCATTTTGACAAAACATTTTTCTTTTTCCAATTATAATATCGGTATTAATATTTTTTACTTTAATTTTTTAGAACAATTAAGAGGCCGATTTTTTTAAAAAAATGATCATAATTAAAAATGCACAAAACACTACCACGTGTTTATTCAAACGAGAATCCGACATTAATCGATTCTATATTAAATGACAACAAATTTCCAACTTGGGGAAATTCGCTGTGCCAAATTTATTTTGAAACTCCCAGAGGGGATGGTAGAATTGTATTACAAGGTCAATTTATAGAAAGATAGTGAGAGAGTGAAGGACCTGGACCAATTGATACGGAACGCCCCATGGACGAGCACAAAAATCGTTCCACTCGGTTCGAGCTATACATCACCTTTGTTCTCTTTGTTCCTCATCAACGCCTCCAGGATGTCTAGTTGCTCCCTTTCATAAGCAGTTCGTAGATCAGTTCCCTTTCCATTGTTACCTCTGTCCCTCATTCCATATATCTCGCTTTTGGTTGCAAATCAGCTGCTTTCTTCGCTAACCACACGTTGGGGAATTCGCGTAGGACGATGGACTACCCCTACCGATAGTAAGCCAAACCGCGAGAAGTTGGAGAGACTGAAGAGCGAAAAGAGGAGGTGCGCGTGAGTCGTGAAGGGTCGGAGGGGGTGGGAGGACGGGGGTGAAAATATACGAGTCTTGTTTAGTTTGCGCATACGGATAGTTAGCCCCTCAGAAGCACCGTGAAATGTCAAATACACGGGGATGCGATAACAGGGTGGAAAATCTTATTTCTAAAATACTGACAAAGAAACAAAGATAAACAGTTGGATGATCGATCCACTGAATAAATTATAATGGCTACGGTTCGTGCACCAATCACCTTTCAACAATTGATCGGGCCAGTTGGTACGATAAATTGGCAAAATGCAAACGATGATGCGATCCACCCCGAACTAACCTGATGCGAGTTCTATACCAATAAAGCGAATCAGTGATACGTTAAATGTTAATTAATTGAGCTTCGGTAGCCAACGATAATTGTGTGCCGCGAGAAATTAAAGCCTCACGGGCAACAGCTGTTACTGGAGAGGAATTTGAATTCGACCTATGTACAATCTAGTTTAGTAGTTTATTAGTTCGATGGCACAAAGTCATAATTTATAGGTAAAAACGTTTTTTTTAGATACGTATTGAATTTCAACTAATTGTTCTATTAAATAATCATTGAGTAGCGACGAATATATAGTCACTGGATAAATAAATAGTTAACTATCGGTCGAAATAGTGGTTAACCACGTTAACTGGAGTAAGTAACCTCGTTAACCAGTAATTAATAACGTCGACTAGTAATTAACCACGTTAATTAAAATTTGGTCACGAAAATTCGAAGTAATCGCTTTAACTAATAATTAAACACTTCAACTAGTAGTTAACCATTTCAGCTCGTAGCTAACCACGTCAAGTAGTATCCTTAATTACTTCAATTAGCAGTTGATCGCATTAATTACGTTAATTACATAAACTAGTAGACTGAAATAAGTTATCGTAGTTACGCAACTACGATAATGACTATCAGTTCAACGTAGCTAATTAACTAAGTTAATTATTGCTTTATATTTGATCCGCTCAAAATTTGTCACTTTTTAGATTTTAACTTCGAAATCAAAGTAAAAAAAATAACGCAGAAAATACGACGAGTATGAAAAAAGTAGGAATTTAACTTGGATGGATTCGAGGGATATCATGTTACTTCCTAACTGCTGACAGTGAAGCTGTAAATCATTTGATAAAATCCAGAAGTTAAGACGTCAAAGACAGCCAGCCTGAGTTATGATATTTCATGGTTCTATCGATAACGTGGTCGGCAAAAAGAGTAAAAAAAAATGATGAAACACGAGTAAATACAGTCGTGACGTTCGGTATACAAATCGGTACGGTAGACTTTATTCGACAAAAAGAAAGAAAAAAAATTATGAAACGGCTCCCGGCACTTTACCGTAGCACTCCCGCGAGAAATAAGTTTTGCACGCAAACGATATATAATCGTACAAAAAATATACTTATAACGTTTTCCTCAAGTGTCACTCGCACCGAAACTCGTCCTCGTGTGTCCTATCGTTTAGCGCATGAAATATATATTTGCTATTCCTTAGAAGTTCCAGAAACGCCATTCACCCAATTTCCTCGAATTTGTGACATTGAAGAAAAGAAGCTTACCACAATTTTCATAGAAATCAATATTTCAACATTTTTATTACGAATTTAGATTGAAAAATCGAATTTCCAATTAACAATAAATATAATTAATCAAAATTGTATAATCGATGATTGATTAGCTCGACTTCGATAGAAATCGATATAGCAACAATGTTTCCAATCTCGTCTCGTTTGAATTTAATTATATACCTGTACAAATAGTGAATTTCAAAATAATGAAATTAAGTGAAATAAACCGTCCGTAGAAACTAATATTTCATTATTTACTTTTGTGTAAATTTCATCGATAAACAAAGTTTGATTTTCTTTATCTTTCAATAATGCAACGGTTTGCCATAATTTTCCATCAATTCGGAGATTCGATCGCACGAGACATCACAAAAATACAGTTGGGGGAACGAAATTCCCCCCCCCCCATCCCACCCCACCGACGCCTTTACCACTCGCTCATTCCCAACAGATGCAGCAGAGTTGCACATCTGTTTGAAACTCTCGGAGAATATCTCCAATCACGCTAAAGTCAATATTAGCTTAACTATGCATACACCCGAATGCCAAGTACGAGTGTAGGATATGCTCAGGTCACGTATATCGTACGGTCGCGTATTATCTCTGCTCGACAAAGTTTATGCAAGCAGAAAGAGAAGCGGTGCGGGATGAGAGAAACTGCACAATACACAAATGCATCGAAAATGATACGATCATCGTCACGATACAAAATATATTTTGGTAGTACGTATGAATAAATTAATTCCCCATAACTCGTAATTATTTGGATAAATTTGTTATTTTTGCCTCGTCAAATGTGGGTCAATTTTTATACGTGATGCAAAAAGAAAAGAAAATCTGCAGCAATAAATATTAATATTTTATCGTCTCGTATCGAGATATTTATTAATGACAAAACGAGTGCATTTTTCAGATTTTATAAAAAAAAAAAAAAAAAAAACTTTTACGTTGTGGGAGGAATTGTGAAAATGGGAAGGTAAAGAATATTGAAGGAGAGGATAGAAAAAGAAGAAAACGATTGGAGCTTGCGAGTTTCCGAGGGGTAGATACCTATATTGTTATATATCCTGGAGGTGGAATCACCGAGAATCCCATCAAGAATTTTTACGTCGTCTCGTACCGAGCAACAGATAATTAAAAAGTATTGGAATCTACCTTGGAAATTCGCGATGGGAACCGTCTTATTATTAATTTCAACCATATATACATAACTAAATGATATACATATACACTTATATATATGTACAATACAGTTTAGTTCCACCCTATTTCGAAGTCGCGACACCATGCCTCCACGATGTTCTGTAAAAGTCCTAAATTACAAACTATTCTCAAAGTTGTAAGGAAATTCTCCTACAAAGTCCAATTTTCTCATTCTAAATGAAAAAAAAACGATCATCGTTAAATTTTCATATAAAATGTAAAAATTATCGATCGATCGCTTATAATGTTATAATTATCGTCTCATAGAAAATTTTGAAATAGGTTTGTTTCCTTACATATCTATGTGGCGAATTTTGTAATAATATACCATTTGTCGACAGTCGAAACTAGAATTAATTGCTTAAAAGTCACATTAGAAGAATTTTTGTTGCCGGGGTGGGGGGAGGGGGTTGAAAAAATCATTTATCATAAGATATTGTTGTGCCTTCTTTATGTTTAATTTTTAACGACTCACGAACGCTTTTGAACAAATTCAATCATATCGAATCGACGACGTACCGACACTTGGCCAAAAACACCCCTAAACAGAGGGTTTGCTTCGACGGAAATACATCGTATATATGTAGAGCAAACGTTCAAACGATAATTAGTAGGCGTCGTTAGCACGAATATGGTTGTGACCGGGACACACCCTTCGAAGCATACCTACCCCTTCTTTGCGAATCTCTTTTGGAGATCGAAAAGACGTAATTTTCATATCTTCGCCACGACCATAAAAATTGAGATATACAAACAAACTTGAAACCATTTTTTAAATATTGACAAGTGCTTAAAAAATGTTATTAACCAATTTCGCGTCAGACGAACGGCAATTAATAGCAGCCCCTAATATATGTATTGTTCGAATTTTCACGAAACCCTTGATTTAATAATATATTGCATTCCAGAAAAATTGCATGATTTCTCAAGCTCCAAGGAACAGGGTCGATTGAATATTTCCTGGATAATAGGAAAGTCATGGTCTCGTTTTTAATGTTCGAGTATTAATGGGCCTTAAATGGAAAAAAACGTAATTGCAAGTTTTTACGGTTTTTCTCCTATAAATTTTGGGGTTTTGCAAAAAAATAATACGATATTCTTTTTCAGGGAGAAATGTACGACCAACCGTGGCTGTTTGGAATACGCTCACTTCGGAATTCGAAAAAAAAACGCGCTAATTCAAATGAAGAATATTTCCCTCTGCCACTGGTACTCATTATTTTTCTAGTTTGCTGCTTGCTGTCGTCCGCTGGAAAAAACTACCTCTCTCAAACGTCCCAAACGAACCAATTTATAATTCCCGTACTAAGGGTGTTGGTGAAACGAGTTTTTTTGATCGATATACCGAATTTACACTAAAAAGCAAACTTCATGACCTTTATTTTATATTTTCCAGGAGTTGAAAAACGGATGTATAATCAAGAAAAAAACATGATAAACGGCACGTCAAAAGAAAAAAAAAGGTTTCGCTTTAATTTTTGCCTTGTATTGCTCTTTTTTTGGTCACCCAATTTCTTTGAAAAAAATTCTCAGATTTTCATGAATTATTTTTATAAAATAATTCCATCGTTATCTACTAAAAATTGGATTTATTTTTTGCTGTTATAGTAGGCATGCGTGAGAAAAAAATTGAAACGAGTAAATTTGGGCGAGTCCTGGTGTTTAGCCTTGGTTACGGTAGCTACCCCGAGCCACCCTAACCAATTTGCTGCCGCTTTCCAGTCTCATTGTGGCTTAGCCTCGTGGCTAATTTTGGGCACGATGTAGGTAGCTGAAGGCCATAATCGATTCTCGCCAAATTTGATAGCAATCATCCATCTACCTGTCTGTACCAGTCTATTTTAGTCAACGGGATATTCGGTTGTCAGTTTCAGGGATGTCCATACGTCTAAAGACCTTATCCGATACCTACTCATAAAAATTACGAATGCTTCGTTATAATTTACGAACAACAATCATTATTATCATTGTTGTCGTTATTATTATTATTATTATTTATTTACGTATGAATTAATAGACTAATTAATTAACCAATTAATCAATTCGTTCATTGATCGACAGATTGATTGATTTATTTATATCGCTCATTACTGATATAAATAAACTTTTCCTCATTGCCATTTTACATATTTTCGTACAGACTGTTTTATTTTTAAAAAAAACAATTTTTGCGTTGTCATTCCATCGTACAGTGAAAGCTTTCACCACGACAAAGAACAAATAAAGCGTCAAGCTGAGTTGACGAATAAAAGATTTGTGTCCTAGTGAAGAAAAAAAGCGTATTTCTTTGGTACCATTCTTATTCCATCGTTTTCCCGCGATCCTTTCGTTTTTTATCGCGAGGAAAAGCTCTCCTTGCGCTAATGTCAAGAGTAGAAGACGCGCTCTTGCTTCTGTTGGATCCACGTTTGTACGCTATTCTCTGCTTTCTCATAGGTGTATACGTCCATATACAGGGTGAATCTCTTAAAGTATAGCACCCTTTATTCTGGGGTAGACGGGACCATTACAAACAAAAGTTGCAAATAAACATTAGGGATATTTTTAATAGTTTACGAGATATCAATTTTTGAAGTTTATCCAATCAGCGCGGCGAGAAGCGTTGGAGCGACCCACTCCCCGCCCTATCCGTAGATATATAGCACAGTGTAGGGCGTTACATTTGGGATCGCAAAATTCAGAGCAGTCAATTATTATTATTTTATTAGGCAGTCATTTTTATTTGTCGGGCATTGACTGGCTAGGCTACGGCTAGGGCGGAGAGTGAGCGGCTCCAACGCTTCTCGGCAAAATTCAGAGCAGTCAATGACCGACAAATAAAAATGACTGCCTAATAAAATAATAATAATTGACTGCTCTGAATTTTGCGATTCCAAATATAGCGACCTACACTGTGCTATATCTACGGATAGGGCGGAGAGTGGGCGGCTCCAACGCTTCTTGTCGCGCTCTAATTTGACGAACTTTAAACATTCATATCTCGTAAACTATTAGACATATCCCTAATGTATATTTGCAACTTTTGTTTGTAATGGTCCCATCTACCCCAGAATAAATGGTGCTATACTTTAAGAGATTCACCCTGTATACGGCTCACGATGCCGAGTGCAGACATATCTTTATCTATGTATGTATGTATATGTGTATAAGTATATACGTGGGTATAAAGAGGGAGCTTTTGGCTCCGAGCCAAAAAGCGAAAACCACGCCACGTCGGTATGGCCATAAGTGCTCCCTCACTCGCAATATGTTTATATCTCGCTTGCTTTTGCTTTCCCCACGCCGGACCTGGGATGGGTTGTATGTTAAAGCTCGGATATCCGGTGTTATTATCACAGAGAGACGGTTTGGATGGTTGAGTGGTATAAGCCGCTTTTCAGCGATTCAACACTTCCCATCGTTCCTTTCGTCGTCGCCACACTACCAGAGTCCTACGAGTAGAGGATTCGGTATACGCGTCTCCCTATTCCACCCCTCCTACTCTTCCCGCATCCCCCTATTCTCAAAATTTTCAGGAAGAGCCATGAACGAAAGCGATTTCCGGAAGAAACTGTTGCAAGCTCCTATATTCTTGGACTAATAATTCTCTCAGGTTTTGCTGGAAGTGCGAACTATATATCTTGCGGGTTCTCCCTGGCTCTTGGCTCTTGAGAGCAATTACATCTCGAGGTCAACACCATTTACTTTGGATTCACTTACAGAAAAATTCTTACTATTTGCATGAAAAGAGATATTTTTCATTGATTTGGACATGGACGTGCTTTTTGTTGAAGGTAGAAAAAGTTTAAGTTAGGAGGAAAAATTGTCGCCATCTGTATTTGAAGTTAGAATTTGTTGGTTGTATTTTGGGGATGTTTGGGTAGAAAATTTGTACCCCATGTATTTAGAAAGAGCCCTCGTTACTTTAGACTCAAACTTTTCGTCGATCGAACTTAGCAAAAGCTTAAGGTACGTTGAAATTTATCACGTCTTGTATTTAGAGAAAAAATATATTTACTTAGAGTCAAACTTTCGATTCGTTGAACTTCGAGGAAAATAGAATTAGGCACCAATCAAACTCTCACAATTTTATAAAGCTCTCGCTTATTCAGACTCGGACTGTCTGTCGCTTGAACTTGAAGGAAGCTTAAGTTGGCTCGGAAATTTTTCATAATTTATATTTATAGAAGGCTGTCATTTATAAAGGCTCAAACTTGTAGTCTCGAGCTTAGAGAATACTTAATTTCTTCGGTTTATAAATTTGTTTCGCTCACCGTCGATACTTCTTATCAAGCCATCCCCAACCCTTAAACGGGACGAACACACTTTCAACATGAAGTAGCTCTCTCGTTTTGTCTCTGCCAGCCATCGATCTCGTATATTCTCATATACTCGTTCTCGATATCGTACAACCCGATAAACCGCACTCCCTCGTTCGCATCCGGAACCATGAAGCGTCATGCCCTTACCGGGTGATTGTGCTCGACCATCTACTTAGGAACTGTCAGCCTTCGTTCGATCGAACATGGAAGAGAGAGAGAGAAAGAGAGACGGAGAGAATGAGCGAGAGAGTGAGAGCGAGCTTTGAAGGCTGATCGGGTTGACAAGCATGTAACCGAAGTGCTTTTGGTGACGTAGCCACCCTCGACCACCTGACATGCCATATCGCCATAGCTCTCAAGAATTCGTACGCAAATCAATATTTAAAAAAAAATTGTATAAAAATAATAATTCATGTACGTATTTATGTAAATTGTAATTATGATAGTATAGTTATATAATAATATGATTTAATTAGATTATAGAATGATCAAATAATGTTTGGTCATTACGATGAAAAGTATAAAAATTCGATCGAATCCAACCAAAATCATCGAACTTATTCGATTTATTGATTTAGAAAACAATTGAACATTGTTATTTATAATATTACATGTTTTTGGACGATAGAAATTTTGGATTTTGGAATCTCGTTAAACAAATTCTTTGCATTACTTGAACTCGATGTTTTTTTATTTTATAAACAAATAAAAATAAAAGTAGTTTATACGTCGAGGGTGCGGGTGATCCGGTCAGCGTTCGAGAATGATTGAGAGCTCTGAGAGTTTATCGAATTGACGTATTCACCTACGAACCTATCGAATGCGTGGACCTCGTACAAATATATCGATAATATATCGATAATACATTCGAAAACATATGCGACAAATGGGCCTCGCCCATTTACGGTATTGTTGCATTGAAAAATTGTCCCCGAACAACATGTACTACGAAAATAATGGAGATCGAGACGTTTTTTTCATTTTCTAGCGACCTTTTCTTACGCGGCTGACAATGAATTCCTTTCAGATTTTACGACCCCACGTATCTTTTCCGAGCGAAGCACCGCCATCAAATTCACTTTCGTCAAACTTTATATTTTCCCCAAGAAAATACTTTACCAATATTTAAAGGCCGAAAGCACGAACTGCAGATTTCGAAAAATCAACTATTTTTTTTTCCAAAAAAAAACTCAAATTTTTCTTCTCGTCCCAATAACGTTCGGATAAATTCATTTTTAGATCATATTTTTTCTTCTGTTCTAAAAATATTAATTTATTTCATTCTATTTTGCCAATACATTTTTCATGAAAAAGCTCAAACTTTTTTTTCGTGGTATTTCATCAATACAAAAAGATACGCGATACAAAATTTTCTATATAAATAAATGTTATCTCCATGGGCCAAGTAATGGGAAAATCGATAACCATGAATTAACATTTATAGCCGGATTAACGTTAATTTTCATATTCGTGAATGGATATAATTTTGGATAAATGGTCGAACGGAATGAGCCGAAAAATTAGGCAAGCGCTACGTTTCTGTATTATGGACCAGAAATATCCTCTATAATAACTTTATATGAATATGTATGGGTGGAATAACGAATAATGTCCAGCTTATGGACTGCTGAGAGAATTATGGTTTAAAGACCCTTACACACCCTTATATGAGCAAAAGATTATCCTCGAATGGCTCGACCAACTTCAGCAGCACACTCGCAGTTACAAAAGATACATCTTTGTATAATATGCCATCGCGTTTAACGAGGCTTACCTCGTATCTACAGTCGTTACCAAAAAAATGCGTTTCGATAAACAAATTTGTAGGTCGTCATTAATTTTAAATATATAAAAAAGCCGACATTACGAAAATAAAAATTTCTTTTTCATTAAAACTTATTTTTTCATACTCAAAAAAAAGAATTTTCGATGGCTGGCTAACACATTAAATTGTATGAAAGGGGCCAATCTCGATTCCTCAAATATGAAGATTTTCTAAAAAAATTTTAAATACTTCATGAAAAAAACACAGAGTTAAAATCTCAAGTGAAAACTAAATTATGCCGTCTCAGTATTTTTTATATTTTTCATTACCATCGCCAAATCATTAAATGTCTTATCAAATTTTCACGCTCCTTTTGAATTCTCGAAAAACGTAAAAATTAACTATAACAAACAAATATTCCTGAGTTTTATCGCGAGGATATATTTATGAAATAAATGAACTAGAATGACTTCATAACGTAATCGAAAAATATTCGAAAATAGTTCATAAAATCGAAATTTGGTATATCACTATAAAGCTAACATTATTGTCGCCCGTTGAATAGTGTACACGAGTTTCGTGAAAAATCGATCGGTATAAAAATCGTCGAGAACCCTCTTCCAGGTCAGATCGGAGATAATATTGACTGCTGGTCCTTGTAGATCTATACGTTTATATAACACACACACGCACACCCACACACACACACATATACAGGGTGAATCTCTTAAAGTATAGCACCATTTATTCTGGGGTAGATGGGACCATTACAAACAAAAGTTGCAAATATACATTAGGGATATGTCTAATAGTTTACGAGATATGAATTTTTTAAGTTCGTCAAATTAGAGCGCGACAAGAAGCGTTTGAGCCGCCCACTCTCCACCCTATCCGTAGATATAGCACAGTGTAGGTCGCTATATTTGGAATCGCAAAATTCAGAGCAGTCAATTATTATTATTTTATTAGGCAGTCATTTTTATTTGTCGGTCATTGACTGCTCTGAATTTTGCCGAGAAGCGTTGGAGCCGCCCACTCTCCGCCCTAGCTGTAGCCTAGCCAGTCAATGCCCGACAAATAAAAATGACTGCCTAATAAAAAAATAATAATTGACTGCTCTGAATTTTGCGATCCCAAATGTAACGCCCTACACTGTGCTATATCTACGGATAGGGCAGGGAGTGGGTCGCTCCAACGCTTCTCGCCGCGCTGATTGGATAAACTTCAAAAATTGATATCTCGTAAACTATTAAAAATATACCTAATGTTTATTTGCAACTTTTGTTTGTAATGGTCCCGTCTACCCCAGAATAAAGGGTGCTATACTTTAAGAGATTCACCCTGTATATATATATGTCTACATATATCCATATATATATATATATATGGATATATGTAGACGTGCATGACTATGTGTACGTACCGAGCAGAAAGCTATAATATGCCAGTGACCCGAATGCATAAGCACTCGCACCACTTCCTGGATAGAAGAAACCCACCCCCACGAGTACGAGAGACTCCTAAATCTCGCTTAAGTGCATCGTCATTCTACCAGCACTAGCGTCACACCCGCACCATCCTCGGTACATTCCCCCAGGCCAGCTTTAACGCTCTTTTGCGATAAACGAAAACGCCGCGAGGACGGAAAACCGATATAAATTTACACCTACGAGAATTCTACACGCGGACAGATTAACACCGTGCGAACGATCGACGGTTTTTCTCAAAATAAGATTCGAACATTTTTTTGGAAATTCTCAAACGGCCGTTGTACGAAGTTAAATGAGTCGTTGAAAATTGTCACGTGAAATATGAATTCTTTTCGGTGCCGATTGGTCGCGTCGGTTTTGTTTACTGTTTGAAAATAAATCGAATCTTTTTAAAGGAAGGAAATATGAGAAAGGACCACGAATGATATTATTATGGTCTGTACAAAAATATAAATCATTTCTATTTTAATAAACGATAGGTGGTAATTAATCGATGGGAAGACGGCAGTTGGATGAAAAACAAATTTCTTTGATACAAAATATAATTCAATAATCCACGAAATGTCTAATTGTCGAAATAATGAGATTCGACTACCTATAAGATATCAAAATTAATTTTCGAATAACTAAAAACGATGGAAAGGGAAAAATTATTTGTACATTTTAGATCACATCATGTCGCTTTTATTCTCCTCTTTCGTCTAAATTTTGTTATATATACATGTATAATATATATATATATATACAGGGTATTCACAAACTGTCTGGGAACAGAAAATACCTATGTAGTTGGCGGCGGTACAAACAATACAATTTTTAAAATTTTCCTGCGATGAAAATTGGACCAGACATTAATTCGCTAAATTTGAAAGTTTGACCTATCAAAGATAAATAAAACGATCGATAAAAATTGAGATTCCGAGTTCGAGCCCGCTTAAGATTTTTTTGCACATTTTTTTGTGTATATTTTGATTAAATAACTATTAATAAAAGAATAAACGAACAAAAATTTTGCTCACACCGATGCCAACATTGCGTACACATTTTTCGTGTTCTCATAGTTTGCGAACACCCTGAATATATAAAATAGTACAGCCTCTTACGTTAAATCTGTCTTACACATTGGTTTCTGTTTTTCATGGATCGCAATAATTCCATCACTTGTTATCTCGACGTATTTTCTTATTTGTCGAAAAATCATTGCATGAACGTGTGCGTGAGAAAAATCTAAAAATAAAAATAAAAATAAAAATAAACTTTGAAAATAATGTCAAATAGGAACGCACGTACGCATTTTCGCAGACTGCAAATAACTGCATCCACGCACGCATATTTGTTTTTCGTACCCGTTTTTTCTTAATTTCTGCTCTGTTTTTTCTAAACTTATATATATTTATATATTCGGTGAATTATAAAAAATCGTCGAAAGAATGACATTGTATAAGGAACGAGAGCGTGTATAACGCGCGAAAAGTTTCGATCGTGTTTCGTACATTTGGTACGATAATACAAGATACGAAGTGTAAATTATCTTTGTGCCTAAGATAGATTGTCCCACGTACAGAGAATATATTTTTGTATATTTTTCTTTTCTTTTCTTTTTCTTCAATGTAACAGTCTGACGAGAATTCTGCTTGAAAACTTATGCGCTCGTGAATTAAACAATAATCAAATTTTCTAATAATCGTTTTTACTCGATCACTCATCGATTCATTCGCTTATACAATTCTTTTTTTCATTTGTATATTTACAAAGGGCAAATACACAGTCTCTCCTATACATACATGAGTGTGGGTGTCTGTGTATATTTATAAATAACACGAGTATATATAGTAAGACATACCCAGAAAAAAATATTTATTTACATTTCAACCATTTCGTTTCGATGT
Source organism: Netelia inedita (assembly GCA_964017225.1). Classification (NCBI taxonomy): domain Eukaryota; kingdom Metazoa; phylum Arthropoda; class Insecta; order Hymenoptera; family Ichneumonidae; genus Netelia; species Netelia inedita. The sequence goes on from OZ024922.1 coordinate 18,180,164, forward strand.
GTATAAATTTGTGTAATTCGAATTGAACAAAATTCCATTTTTTTTCAACGTCGTGATACATTTTTTGAGTATTTAAATCAAACGAATTTTTTGTTTTTTAAAATCTTTAACAAGAATCAATTTTTTTCAATATTTAACTAAAACGAATTTTTTTTCTGGGTACTCTGATTTCCCTCGTTATAATTTCGTCATTTTTCTTTGTTTTTTTGTTTGTTTGCATCACATCGAGCTACTTTAGTTAAAACGAGGATTGATGTCCCCCGAGCGTCACTTATACATACAGCACACGATATATACGCACCATGTGATGCGCAATCTTACACATTATTAGTTTTCATGTATATATATTCTCTCTATTGTAAATATTAATTATTGGTCGTAAATTCTCAATTCACGCTGTATTAAGTTTTTTTTTTGTTCTTTTTGTTCGTTTTCCTTCGTTTTTCTTTGCATTTTTTAATTTTTTTATTTTCAGTGCTTATCACTTTTCTCGTCCGTCGGTCGTATCGTTCGAGATTATGACGGAAGAGCGAGAAAAGACGCGATTGTTCAAAGGATACATTACGTGCGATTTTACAACACGAAAATTCCAATGGCTAATAATCAATACGTGTTATACCCGTTTATGCCAGCTAAGGCCCAAAAGTCATATATAGAGCATTATCTTAAAATTATCGATATTAGTTTTGTGTCGCTTGCTTTTGTGTTTTCATCATCCTTTGTTTTTCCTCATTTTGTTTTTTTTTTCATATATATATATTACAATGGAGCCTAAACGCTCTTAAGTTACGTCTAAAAATAAAATTCGATGAAAGTTTAAAGCGATGAAAAAAAAATCGAAAAAATTCAATCGTATCGAAAAATATTTTGAAAAACGTATAAGAATTTATTTGTAAAAGAATTATCCAACGAAAGGTTTTTCGAGATTCTTTAGTGTAAAATAGAAATGAAAGCGATACGCTAATATGTAAAATTGAACGAGCGAATAAAAACATTTCCAACATTAACAAACGTTCGTTTTTTTTCAATTTTCATTGAATTTAACTTTTGAAGGTGGCTGTATGGCTGTATAAACGTCCTCAATTTCACGATTTTCCAACAAGTCAAAACGTTGCACGGTCTCGCGAAAGGTCTTTTCAGTTTGAAACGAAACTATTTAAACAAAGAGTGGGAGAAGGGGAGAGGGAGTGAAAAAAAATCATTATTCGAGTCGCTCGGAAGCACGTTCTTATCAACGAGGCAAGAGCCCCAGGGGAGAGAGACTAAATAAATCCTAGCGAGGATGATGAGGTACCGATTATCAACGCCTGAATGAGCCCTAGGGTTCGAAGATAAATGTTGAAAGTCACCCTGACAGAGAACAGAACGAGTTTTTCTTTCGTTAATTTTTTTTATTCACACCCACCCACACACATACACGCTGACACACGCACATGGCGAAGTGAGTAAGATAATCAGAGTGACCTCGATACGGTCACCGAGTTAATTGTGCGGGATTATTTACGCAATAACGAATAAGGGTTGACTTTGTAATCAACAAATAATTTGAAAAAAAAAAAAAAGATTTCTTACATTTTGAAACGAACCGATTTGCTTATGATTACTTATTTATATGTAGTGATTTAAAAAACTATTCATCTTTAAATAATTATGAAACAGTCACTCAAAAGATAAAAATAATTGAAAACAGAGATCGATTAATTCACGATAGACTCGCTCACTTTTTATTCTTCAGGCCTCATTTTTATTCCGAACTCGTTCTGTATCTCCGGTCAGGCGAGAGAAAAATCACGGAAAAAAAAACCACAAAAAACAGAAATTCGAGATCCCTAGGATCGAGGGTTAATCCTCGTCACAAATCTCTTCGTGTCAGCGCCAACATGATTCATGGAATTTTGCCGCGACACGATCATCGAACCATGCGAGTATACGACGACCAAAAAGATTGTTTTGGGACACTTGAATATCCTAGTCATGATTCGATTTACGAAAAGTGTGAACTCGAAAAATCATTATCGCGGGTTTTAAATTGATTTTACTCGATTTTTGGTTAACTTAATAAATTATCGTTAGTATTCCCTCACAAAATTCATCGATCAATGTTTACGAGATGAATTAATTAACGTTTGTGAACAAATCGCTCCAAAAACTTGACAAACTTTTAAGAACAAAATAAAATGTCCTGCATAATTTGATAATTGTTTCACCAAATGCTGCATTTGCGGAAAAAATCAATAATTAGCAAAATTGAAAAAATTTGGATTCGTATAAAAAAATCGTAAAAATGATAAAGCGAAACAATTTTTTATCGCCCCAACAAATTTAATTTAATTATTTATCTCTTTAGTTTAAATCCTGTAAATAATTTACGAAAAATGAGTATAACAGTCGTGGAAAAATATTATAATCGAAACGAGAAGAAATAAATAAATGTTGGACTCCTTGGACAAACAATTTGTGGCAATTCTCTTAAAAAATTTAAACTTTTTCCATGATTAAAAAGAAAGAAAACAAGTGTGATTAAAAGAAAAATGATAGATGCTCTGACGGATTACTTCGCCCCTAACGATGACAGGGGTCTATTCTCTTTATACATTTCGTAGAGTATAAAAACTCCCTGATGGATAATTATCCAAAGTTAGGGGATAAGAAGAAATTTGGAGGCTTTTGTGGTCTTTACAGCCCGAAAGTAATCGCTCAATTATGCACATTGGCCTCGTGAATGATTAATTATAAAAACGTATCCAGAGATGAGAATATAAAAGTTCTTTAAACAGGCAAAATGAACCACGACTAACAATAAAGACGGAAAGAAAAAGGGTGGGTGAACATTTTTCTCCCCGGATTATCTTATTACTTTTTATTATTTCTTTTTTCCTCATTCTCGTCAATCAGTATCTCCTTTGCCGCGAGAAAAAAAAACAATCTACCCATAAATAATATTTATTCGATACGAACAATTATTTGAAAAATTATTTATCATAATTAATAATTTTCTAAATTTCAACAAATGATTTTTAACAATTGATACTTTACTAAATTCCAACAAATTTTCTTCCAGTACGAGAAAATAATTTAACTTAAGCACATTAAAGAAGAGAGATATTTTTTGTAATAAAATTAGTGAAATGCATTTGAACGAGTTGAATCAGGCTTAAATTTGGAATTTCAAAATACAATTTTTCTCGGCGTGCGTCCCCAATATTAAGATTTTCTTTCACTTATTTCTTTTTCGTATTATTCTTCTGTTTCATTTTCGCATTTGCGAAATATTACCTCACTCTTAGTATCTTAGACATATATATATATATATATCTATGTAATCCTCACACACGTTCATTCAGATTTTTTTTTCATTTGTACGTCCGTCGTTTTGACATCCCACAGTCGAACACGCGCACTCATAAAACATCGGCATTCACGCACATCGTCCTTAATTACCCTAGTTTTACCCTTATAGCCTCATACAGCGAGCTGAGGTACGGGAGGAAGAATTATGCGCTCCGTCGAGGAGCCACTTTGCCCTTTTTTCATTCTTTTTTCACTTTTTTTCAAGTGTTATGTAGTTCATAGCCCGGGTACAATTACTATGTTCTTTGTTTTCTTTTTTCGTTCATGAAACGCATCCCGTGAAAAGAAGTTCGAGTGAAATTTACCGCCGGACTGAGGTGCAATCGCGTACTAAAGGTAATGAAAATAATGAATTATCAATTATCAACGCAAACGTCTAATTCTTCCGGAATTTTTAATTCGATTAAACACATTCTGAAACGAAAACAATATTTTTGTCTCGATATTTAATGTCAGCTTCGTTGAAAATGAATCAATCGTTAATCAGGACAAGGGAGGAATATTATTTTTTCTTAATTTTCAATGTTTTTTCAAATAAAATATTTGCAGGATTAATTTTTAGGACTGCAAATATTGAAAACTGAATTTTCGTCAGACGAGAGGGTAGAAAGCTGATATTTGTAATATAATCTGTATTGTTAATACATTATTAGAATTTCACTCGACATTTTTCACGATTTCGTAGAACGAACAAAAAATTAATCGTACACGTTTATTAATTCTCTTAAAAGTTACACCGGAAGTCGTCAGCTCAAGTAACCCGCTTCCTCTTTCTCTCTCTATATATATATATATATTTATACGACGATGGAGATTTCGAGAATGTTGAAAAATCGATCTCGAATTTCCCGTTGATAGTGAAAACGGTAATAGGGAAGGGAATGACGCAACATTTTTGTTCCAGGATTACATTTACGATGAAATGCGAAAGTCCGAAGATTTTTGACTACAAAATAATTGGATCTACATAACCGCAACGTCGTTCAAAAAATTGTCCCCCTTTTTCACCTCATTTTGTCTTTTTTCTTCGTTTTCTTATATTGTTCAATATCGTTTGATTATCTTGTCGGCTGCCTTGTCAACGATCCGAAAAATCCCTTCGAAGAGGCTCGGAGCATCGACCGTGAACCGATCGTCGATGGAAGAAAAATACGAACGGTGGTGCGACGGTCCGACCACACACGGACTTGTACTACTAGACGTAAGTAGTACAACGCTATTTACGTCCATTCGCATTTCGAAGGTCCTCGCCGCGATTCCTCGGGGTCTCTTCCATGTTCTCCTCTTGGGATCCTTCTTCTTTTTTCACCCCCTCGTCCATCCCTCCTCACTTTTCCTTCAGTTTTTTCCCCCTCGTTTCCACACCATTCATCCCGCTTTTTCTTCTCCAGCCTCACCGTGCTTCTCGCGCTTCTTCTTCTCCGTCGTTCTTTTCTCCATTTTTCATCCTCAGCCACATACCTCGATGTTATTCATCCCTCCGGATCGATATTAGGGGTAGATAGACATTCTCTTTGGGTTAACGGAGAACAAGCTTTTTTTTTCGATATAACAGAGATCTTTTTTAGCCTCGGCAGAAATTGTATCCTTCTCGAAAGAAAGCTCTCCATCCCCGAATCCCGTCTTCGATATTTCTTCGAACAAAACTGGGAAATTGCCCTTGGCTTTGATCTCGAAAAAATGACAAATATTTTCTTTGATTTTCCAAATCCCTGGAATTTTCAACGAAGTAGCTCTCTGTTCGATCAACAAAGATCCCTTATCGAATCTATTGATCAAAATTCTTTACCCTCTAATACAAAGTCCTCTTAGATCCCGAAAAATTAATAATCTTCGCTCCGAAACTTGTTCCGAAAGGATCCACGTCGTATTCCCATGAAACAATCGGTTCTCGATCCCTCGCTGTTCCTCTTCCCCCGATAACGTACAATCATCCCTCGGTCATCGAAAAAAAAGGATCGATCGATATCTTCGGAAATTGTTCGTTATTGTACATCGAAAGTCGTTGGAAGCGTTTAATCTCTGACAAAGACGAACTCGTTGTAATGATTCCAGCGATTTTCCTCGGAATCGACACCAGGTTTCAATTGTTCAGTACTGCCACCTGCCGTACCAGAGCCGCAGCTCGCGACGAGCTTGAAGCCTTGTTCCTGGAGCATATCGAAAGCTTGCTCGATCGAGCTGTGCTTGAGAAAGAATCTCGACGTGTAACGATCGGACATGCCGTGATCGGGATCGCGACTCTCGTTGAGCGTCTCGCCAAAAACATCCCTGCAAAGGGCCATTCGTCCGCAGACCAATATTCTCGCCAATTTACGAAACTTAACGTCGGCGAGACCGTCCCGTCCGAATGCAAAACTACCCCTGTAACCGACGGTTATATAACCAACGCCAACCCTCTTACCGGCGTTGCTCGAGCTCGAGGAAACGCTCGTATCGCTACCGGACTCGAGGGTCGCTTTCTCGAGACCCGGTAAACCGTAGAACAGCGCCTCCTTTCGCAATCTTTCGCGCTCGCGAAAACCCTCGGGCAGCGTAAGCGCCTGATTGCGCAAAAAATCGAGCACGTAACGAAAGAGTACGCCATCCCGATCGAGAAAATATTTGCCCTTGGCATCTTTCTCGACCGATTTCTTGCCGGTAAATATGGCCGCCAGGTAAGAATCCGTCTCTCTCGTTAAGGTCGTCAATGACGTCGTGTAGAACACACCACCTACGTTCAACTCGACCACACTCGGCATCTCGCTCCCTGCTGATTCCTTCTGTTCCATTATTTTACTTTATTTCCGATATTATATTTGTATACTTTTTATTTTTCAATTAATCTTCTTCCTTTCGTCACTTGGAACGAATCGTCCCTGCTGCCAGTCCCCTGAGCTCGCTCTACTCCCTTCGATCTCACGACGAAAAGAAATACCGTTGGAAAAACAGTTGGAAATAATTGTTCGAAACAATGAAAGAGACCCCCGAGCTCGAGATAAAAGAGATTGGGGTCGAGGTTCTATTACGTTTTTTCGTTCACCCCCGTGGCTGTATCGTCGTGAGACGTCAGAACGTATATCGCGCGCTTTTCACCAACAGAGTTCTCTTCGTTGGAGAGATCCGACGGACTCTCGAACCCGACGGATACTGAACTGAGGTCAGTCAGCTCCGTGGCGCTGATCTCGACACTAAGAATGAGAGAACGATGGTGGAGTCGCGCGTATGCGCGCTTTCGTGTGGGGAGCCAACGAAGCAACCAACACGAAACGCGATGCCACACTGTTGGTGTGACGTACCGACGACGTGCACCACCTCCATCCCCTTTATTCTCTACCTCTTCTCCTCTCCCTCTCACTCTCTCTCTATCTTTCCGACTCTATCTCTCTCTGACTCGCTCTCTCCAGCCCCTCTGTACAACCCTACGAGGACGCTGATGCTCGTCGTTGCTCTCGCGCGTCGCCAAACGCGCAGCTACAACGCTCACGCGAACGCGCGCAGCATCATTCGCGAAAGCCTCCTGCCTGCCTGTGGCTCGTCGTCTGCTTTTCCTACATTCGATCTATTCCATCTCCCGTGATACCGACAAAGACACCTACGAATCCCACCAACCCTCACACGGATAGTTAATTTACACTCGACGGAGGAACAATGATGGCCATTGAACGCCATTCGGATTGTAAGCATAAATCGAACCTATACAGTTATTGGCAATTCGTAGGGGACTCTGACTCTATTGGACGATCTACCGGTGAAAATGTGGTTCGGTTCGTTATCGAACAGTTTAACGAATTTGCTTGAAATTTATACGGGATATTTCGTGCTTTGCACCTCAATTTCTCTAAATTATTTCACCATTTTCAAATACAACGTCGTCGAAGAACGTTGTTCCATTCTTTTATCATTTTCAAGACCAACACGAAATTACTGACAAAAATCGACTTTTTTCAAAATTCCGTTTTTAATTCTTTACGAAAAATGTACTGATAAGGTACTAAAATAAATCCTTCGATTTATTTTTTCATTGCAATTTTCGACCAACTGGAAGCGTTACAACGGTTTCATCGTTTTTTTTCTTGGTTCGAAGGATCTTGGAGAAAATTGAATTACAGTTTTTGTTACTGACTGGGTCGACAGATATTCGATGGAATCGGTCGATAATACCAGTGGGAGAATGAATGATGCATTAACGTTTCCGTATCACGAAAAGACAACCGGAAATACCAATCGAAATACATTTTCCTGATCCAAGATTATGCTCAAATACTTTTCAGCAAGATTTGAAATTTATAAGAACAAATTTTAAAAAGCATGCAATCAAATTCATTAAACTCTATTTCTTTTGTGCTCGAAGACCCCGTTGGTGTTTTGCATCGTTTTGTAGCGAGTACGCAGACAGAAAGCTGCATTTTCCTGTCTCCAATATCTTTGAAATGATTAATGTATCGAGTAAAAGCTGAGAACAGAGGTAAACTGCCTCATTGTTCAACAAAGCTCCTCGTTCGTATCGTACAACCGAAAAATCAACCACCTCGGAGAAAATTGTGTCACAACTCTTATCACCGGCTGAATCTCGAGACATTTTTATGACAGTGTCAAATGAACACAGTCGGTAAGAATAAACGGTAATCAAAGTTTTTCGTACACCAAAGAGAATTGGGCCAAACGGAAACGCTCTTGAGAATACTTCAACGGATGCTTTAAAAATTGCATTCACCCCGGATGACAAATATTTGCAAAAAAGTGAAAAGATATATTTTGTCTCTTTGGTACTCGTACGGGGTTAATATGACCTTAAGTGTTCGTATTTGCCGAGAAGAAAGTATATCGCACGTGGTGGGCCTCGAGTAATTAGCCTCTTCCGCCAAATTGCTTCTAGTACAATCGCTCACCGCCAGGTGGCAGTTTTGGTTGTCGGACTAAACAAGACGTCTACTACTTCCCAGGGGGCCTATTCTACAAGTTTCATCACTGGCGATGAGAGTTCTATAGTTATACGGTAAGTGTATTACCGGCGCTTTACGTGTGGCACGGTGCCACTGGGGACAAAATTAAGAATAACAAAAAATAGCGGCGTATATGACTATAACAGTTTTATGACCGGTCATAAAAGTCATAGAATACGCCGACTGTTAAATCGGACTCGAGTGGAAAACGGATTTTCAAGCGTTTCGAAAGCTTCGTTGACGTCGCTAATTCATTAAGGTCATAGAGACTGGCTTCTATATAAAACGAGGAAATAATAAATTTATCAAGATATAAATTTGAGACGTATTAATCAAAACGTACTATCTTTGGAAAAAAGTGAATAAGAAAGGAACTTCGTTATTTCGCCGAACTCTTTTTAATTAACCCATCGAGCTACAATATAAAGAGACCAAACAAAATAAATCTGGGTTTTAATTGGGGAAAAAAAGCTGGACCTTCTTGGGAGCTTGTGTCATCTATCAACCACCGCTTATCGTTTGATAAATTCATCACTCTTAATAACAGCTTAGACGCCTTTGAAGTAAGCTCAAAAATGGTATATCGTATTTCCCTTCCACAATATTTTCTGACAATTGTTTTGGCAATTATAAATAATTCCACGATAAAAAAAACAATTACAGTTTTCAATTATTAATTAATTTGTATACAAACCGATATCTTGAAACAAAATAGCACACGAAAGATAGAAGAAAAAAAATAAATCGTTGTAATAAATATTCGTAACACGAGAATTTTCATATGAGCCCAAATTTTTTTATTGCTATAAATTTTGTTTACAGACAATAAGAAATATCAATAAGGATGAATTCACGTTTAATAATATTATCATCATTCGGACATGTACGTGCTCACGTACAAACACATACGTACATCGAATTGTCGATGGAACGAAGGGGTAGTACAGGGGATGTTGTGGGCGAGAGAGGCAAACTTTCGGTACTTTTAAATGACACCTATCATTTATTCGTCCCATTGCCAATTCGATATTCGTCATTTGACAAAACTAATTAATACGATTACATGTTTGAAGTATCCATTAACCCACTTTGATGACCTTCAACTTTCGAACAATGGTAAATTCTTGGTTTACAATAGGATTTGACTCGACTAAATCGAATAGATCCTTTCCAGCTTCCAAAATGAAATGGTCACTTTACAAAGGACAGAACGAATAATTTTTTTAAAAATGGTCAATATGGAAAAGATTTTTTTTTCAATCTACCATATAATATCAGTATAGGTTTATAAACAAATTACAAAAATTAAAAAGTTACGAAATTGTTGACTTTTGTAAAAATTTATTTGTTACTTTTTTATATATCGTTCTTCCTCTGTTCGTTTTTAAGCAAAAGAGATCGAAGGGTTAATAATGGCTTGAAACATTTGACATTAAGAAATTGTGGTATAGTTGGTAAAATCATCAATATTTTATTAGTTATGGTAATGAACGAAAATCAGATATTTTGTAATAAAGAGAAATAGTGATTTCTAAACGTGATCAGGTACGTCGTTTGTGATCAAATATTTGAGAAAACTTTGGGCAATTGGACAAAATGTTGTACGGAAACATTAGACAATTTTCGTTGATGCAAATAGAAAAAAGATCAACCTCAAAAAATTCATATTACTCTGTATATCAGTTGTACAATGATAAAAAGTTATTATCACGTAAGCGACATAAGCGACTTTTTTTTCGTGTATCTCGCTTTACCTTTTACCTGATTTAAATTTTATGTGAAATTTGATTTATTTGCAAAATACAATTGATTGTACTAGTAAATTTGAATTCCGATCGTGGCTACTTGCGACATCTATTGTATTCCTCGGTAAGTATATTACCCATTGCGCGAGCTTAACTAACGCCATCATACGGTCGACAAACTACGCGATCGACGTTGTTCATCTCTGACGGTAACGTATCGACAGCGCTATCTGAATGATCTAAGAAAAAAAGAGAAAACGTGACTTACCGACCGAGCTTGGCTCATAGCTCGTCAAGGTGATAGAAACAGAGTCTGGGTGGCGAGAAGAGAAATAGCCAGCGTGGCGAGAAAATATATAGTCTGACAATGAATGGAGTAACGAAAGGTTAGAACGTAGTGAGAAACTATAAGGTCTGTGGGACCGAACTAAAGCTCTCTATTCAAGTACGGATTAGTCCGGTGGATTGCTCCACGATCGACCGCGCCACGACTAATCCGTACGTGTATGATAGCAACGAGGGGTTCGAGGGTTCGCTCTCGATAAGCGAACGTCCGCCGAGCCTACGCTGAACGCGACCAATCCGCGCGTGCGTATTCATTGTAAGCGTTACCTCGGTTAGTCGGCCGATTCATTCACTACCGTGGTTACATGCTAATCGTTTTTTTAACCACGTCTTTGTCCAAACACGTTTCTTTTCCTTTTTTCGGACAAAATAATTATTCCACCGGAGATTATAGCTATTTTAGCCTTTGACGTTACTTTCAGCATGATTTGAAATCGGATGAAACGCGTTCATGGTTTACCGTGGTACAACCTCAATTGAACGGTCTGTCTAGTGTATGGAAAGCGCGAGATTGGTCCGAGTCGGGGGTGGATCTGAGAGTCGGGGCCGGGTTCGTGCAGTAAATAGGGGACTTAAAGACGACAAGAACCTGTGGAGGACTGAGTGTGTAGCTGGGGTTCCTCGTGCAGAAAATAACGAGTTGAGAGTCGAGAACGAGTTTTAATACAATATACATCTATAGTCATTTATATCTTCATTGTTCCTTCTTAAATAAATATACATATATATACTGTAGTGTTTTAGCTAAACTGCAGAGAAAACTTATTAATCGGTAACGTGAAACTAGACAGTCATAAAATACATAAAATGCTGCTAAATATATATAAAGTCTTTAACAAGTTCTAACATTTATCTTCGTGATTCACCACATATCATTCGATAAATATTTTTCCCTCGAGACTCACGACTAGCACAATTATTCGATCTTTTGCACGTCCAAGTTTTGCCGCTTTTACCCGACTGTGGCGACACTAGTCGTATTTCACCGGAACTAACTGCCGGCGAGCTACCATGACCCCCTCTCCTAGTCACTATCACAAACATAACCACCAGTTTTTTGAATCGGACAAATTTTCTCCCGTATTCTACCACTTGGTGTGAAAACTTCATCGGAAGATGTAGGATAATTCATAGACAAAGTCTTGCCGTAAATAACACCGAGGATCTTCAGAACATTTTAGGTACGAAAATAAGTATTCTCAAATAGTTCGTGACAATGATCGAAATCACAGAAATCTCGATGTCTCGCACTGTCAACAACAGTGAGAGGCGAGGTTACTCGAGGTTAAACCTTTATGCCGCCTTACACTTATGTCAAAACATAATTGTCAAAATCATCGCTGGATGCTTCTCAATGATTATAAAACGAATTTTTACTCTCTATTCTTCCATCAAATCTTTGCAAATACGATACAAACGTTCGAAGCAGCCGACACAAAAAATTGTTTACGCAATTCTGTGCAATATATTGCCCGCATTCGTTTACCTTATGTTACTATTGTATGTACTCTTATCCGCCGCAGATCGAAACACCGATTCTCGAAAATGCGGGAAGTACCACGCCTCACTCGCTCTCTAAGGGCATTTACGGATCTCGATCGTAAAAAAAAAGATGCCGAACGATATACGGTTGATTTGACAAAGAGGAAGCTCGAACAGGCTGAAAATCTCACACGGTTATTATTCCAAGGATAAATGTATTAAAATGAATTTCTAATTTCAAGACGCTTCTACGTTGGTTCTGGTTTGTTTTCAGCGAGTTCAGCTGGAAAGAATTCTGCAACCATCTACCGGATATTGTCCAAGCTAATTTAAGAAAGATATTTAACATCGTTGCACAATTTTTTGGTAAGAATTTTTGTGTGAATTCTACTCGTATACTATATAGCATTTTCGACTACCTCTGCACAATTTTATCTATGTATTTCGTAATACGTAGAAAATATTTCACATCTCTTTTTTTCCAAGTTCTTCATTTCCTACCAAGGTAGCGCTAGTTAATACTTTGCGAGAAATTAAGATGAAATCGTTCAATAGGCGATTAAGATGAATAGGCGGAAATTACATATAAACAAAATTAATCGCGACTATAAAAAGAAATCTTATTTACAAAGTTAACGGAGCCTTTGGTTACTTAAAAATAGACAAACAATCCATTCTCAAGAAATTTAACTTTTAGACGAAAATACCAGCTTGCAGCAGTTATAACGTTCTTGTTTGACCCCTTACCGCATACAAAGCCATATGTGATTGCTAGAGATTCTTTATTTTCAGTATGTTAAAAGATTTGTTTTTCAACTGGTTTGCTTTTACGAGAAAAAAAATACATTCCATTGAACCGAATCGGCGGAGGTTTTCTGCAGTTTCCCTCCGTCCGTGGCAAATGCGATACAGGGAGATTAGGGGGAATGCGAAACGGCTGCAGCCGTGGTCGCGAATAAGAATGTCGGAGGACAGGTTGGATGAAATGGTAGAATGGTAGAAATGGTAGAAATGGTAGAATGGCAGAATATAGGTGTGTAAAACCCGAAGAGGGTGTACACGGTAAACTCCCACATTATTATTATAAAAAGTACATTCCATTGAACGAAGAAATGTACAATTGGGGTTCAAAGTTAGCATTGAAAAAATTGATCTTTTAACGTACTGAACTAAATTAGAAATTTGTCAGCCATATGTGGCTGTTGAACAAAAGCTAAACAAAATTTCGTAGCTAATAAAAAAGCAGGGTTTGGAAATATTTTTCAATACCAAAAATTATCGCGAGATTATCTACTTATGCTTCTTCCGACAAAAAAATATTTTAATCAACAATTGGCAGATAGCTTCGTCCCTATCCTGTTCTGCTGAGTTTTTCTACCATAAAGATGGAAAGTATAGAATGATTTTTAAACTCGAATGAGCATGAGAATGTTTATTTTCTTCGTTAGGTGGGGAGCTACCGGTAATCATAGACGAGGCAGCTATATCAGTTCTCAAAAGTCTGATAAAGGAAAAACACATTAGCCAAAAGAATATGAAACTTTTCGAAAACATGATGGTTGGCATAACGCCGGATATAGCAAACGAAATCATGCAGGTTTGTAAAACAATCGAGAGAAGAATTCTCATCTTATGGAACGAAAAATAAAAGATTCTTGTCCCAAAAGGCTGTAAACGCGATCAAGGAAAGTTTAACGGACGACGAAATCGATTTTATCGTTACATTCAGCGAAAAAGATTCGGAAAATGATTTCGTTGACTCCAATGGATTGGATGAAAACATGCCCTTCGACCCAGCGATCACATGGCCGCACATTCGAGAAATCCGCAACATGTGTCCGCTACAAGTATCGAGACCAGCGGATGACTTTACAATGTCGTATGAAAAAATCGTCGAAACGAGCAACAAAACTGGGGTCGGTATTTTTACAAATAATTTAAAGGAATAAGAAAGAATTGCTACAAGATTCACTTTTTTTCAAATGCTCTAATAACAAATTTACGAAAAAGCGTTAATTTCCATTTTTGTTTCATCGTGCGATAAATAGTGTGAGATTAACTTGAGATTAACGATTATTAGGATTTTTTTGTTAAGAATCCCCAGACTTTCAAATCGAAAATGATTCGTTGGTGAATACACACACACCCACGTATATGGGTATTTCTTTTAAATGTTAATTCTCTTCCGTCATTTCAAACACTCCACCATAAATACCTCGGGGACCGTTTCTTTTTTCGTTTCTTTTCACAAACAATGTGGACTAACGCGCTCGAATATGTTTTGTATAGTTCGACAAAAACGCCTTCGCCAAAAGCCTGAGAGAGTGTCACGGGAAATCTGCGGGTGGCATGACGTATCAAGAGTTCGTCTCAAAAATCGAAAATACATTAAAAGTACCGGATGATAATCTTCAGAACGAATTGTTCGAGTTGTTGGGTTACGAGAATATATCATTCATAGGATACATAATCCAGCATCGTCAGAGCATATCTTCGTTGCTCACAAAAGAGATCTCTCGAAGAACTCTTCCCGGTTAGTAGAAAATAATTTTTCCATCGTCTGGAGATAATCGTGATATTACAGTACGAAGGCTTTTCATTATTCAATTTTCTCTAGCCAAACCTCATGAACAACCGGGCTATGGTTGTCAGGTGATCGTCCAATCAGCAAAGGAGAAACAGTTGCTGAAACAAGTTCGCAAGGAAGAGAAAAAGTTGATGAAAGCCTCGAGCAGACACGAGGCTAACGGCGATGAATCGGACGAAGAATTCGACCCTCGTGCTTTACGGTTAAAACGACAAGAAGCTCTTTTGGCGCAAAAAGCTCCCATTCTCTCGACAACAAAGAGAACGATGTTAACCAGTAGTAATGCACGCGAATTTTATCCATTCGTGTTCGACTCCAAACTCACGACCAAGATCGCGGCTGGTGTCGTGTCCGGTAAGAGTATCATGTTACCCGAGGACGTAACTAGAAAAGATTCGCAACTTTGTGAGGAAGTCCACATACCGATACCGCCGGAAACTCCTCTGGAAGTTGGAAATGATCGAGTTCACGTCTCGACACTAGACGAGGTGAGAGAGCGTAATATCGTAAAACTTGTTTTACAAAGATTAATCGAATAACGAGGGTATCGATAAATTATTGTATAATTTTTCAAGGAGACGGGGTAAATAATTTTTTTCACATTTTCCAAATATTAATATTAATGTTGTATTTTGGATAAATGAAAAAATCCGTAATTCGAAGAAACGTAAAGGAATATTTAAAAAAATATGTTTTTTGGTATGGTGTTGGAAATATTGAACGTCGTTATCCATTATTAAGGAGTTATCTTTAGTCTTGGGTGATTAACTTTTGATATCTTGATATTCGACTATTCTGTTCGTACTATGGAATTTTCCTGAATTTCTTTACGTCGACTATTTAACGGGGTTCACGCGCCATAATCATAATAGTATATACAAAGTAACGGCAAAATCATCGGATACAATTTTTTCCAAGATAATTTTTTGAAATTTTGCGTGAATCTTCTCGAGCATCGTATTATAATGGGTAAGAAATTTGAGAAGGTTTCACCGTCTAGTAATCGAGATATTCAGTGTTTAAAATGACAACTTTAACACGAGGTCTTATGAGAAGTTACGAAAAAATACGATTTTTCACAATAAATAACTCGATTTCTAGACGGTAAAGTTTCTCAAATTTTACCCACAGTTGAGTATTATTGTTAAGAACGTTCGTACGAATTTTAAACAATTAAACTTGGAATTCATCTAACCCATATGGGGTCATATCGACCCCTGGCGTTTTTCAAATCGTTGTATCTCGGTAAATATGCATTTTTTCAATTTCTTTGTAGAGACATTTTTTGCAGTACACGATTCATATTTTATGGGCCAAAAGTTATTTTTGGCCGAAAGTAAAAATTAAATGCCAAAACATTCGTGCGAAGTGGGGCAGATACAATCGACGAAATGCAGTTTAAGGGTTAATGAAAACTCCACGATATACTTTTCAGATCGGTCAAATGGCATTTAGCGGTATCGAGACACTGAATCGAATTCAGAGTATCGTGTTCGACGCGGCTTATCACAGCAATGAGAATCTGTTGATATGCGCACCGACGGGAGCTGGGAAAACGAACGTCGCCATGTTGGCTGTCGTTCATCAGTTGAAACTCCACATGGATAATCACATACTCAATAAGAATGATTTCAAGATAATCTACATCGCACCGATGAAGGCATTGGCAGCCGAGGTTACGTCGAGTTTCAACAAAAGACTAGGCTGTTTGGGCGTAACAGTCCGCGAATTGACCGGAGACATGCAACTGACGAAAACGGAGATTCAGAAGACTCAGATGATCGTAACGACACCCGAAAAATGGGACGTCGTAACGAGAAAAGGTTCCGGTGACATGGCGTTAACGAAAATCGTTAAATTGCTCATTATCGACGAGGTTCATCTTCTTCACGGTGATCGCGGTCCCGTTGTCGAGGCTCTCGTTGCTCGTACACTCCGACAAGTCGAATCGTCGCAGAGCATGATCAGAATCGTCGGACTTTCGGCAACATTACCGAATTACGTCGACGTCGCGAGATTTTTACGAGTAAATCCTTACAAGGGTCTCTTCTACTTCGATCATCGTTTCCGGCCTGTTCCACTCAGTCAGACTTTCATCGGAGTAAAGTCGATAAAACCGTTCCAACAGATACACGACATGGACCTCGTTTGTTACAATCAAGTCGTCGACATGGTACGGAAGGGTCATCAAGTTATGGTTTTTGTTCACGCTCGCAACGCGACGATACGAACGGCTAATGCCCTCAAAGACATCGCGGGTCGGAACGACGCGTTAAAATTATTCAAATCCGACGGTTCGGCCAAGGGACTCGCTCAAAAAGCCCTCGAAAATTCGCGGAACAAGTATCTCGGACAATTGTTTCAGTACGGCTTTTCCTGTCATCATGCCGGCATGTTGAGAACCGATAGAAATATGGTGGAAAAGTATTTTTCGCAAAAACTCATCAAAGTTTTGGTCTGCACTTCGACTCTCGCTTGGGGCGTCAATTTGCCGGCTCACGGAGTCGTTATTCGCGTAAGTTATATCTCAATTATATATATTTTACATTGGGACGAAGGTTATTCGATCTTTTCAACTGTTATCTAATAATAATAATGTCGGTGTTTATCGTGTACACCCTCTTCGGGTTTTTACACACCTATTTTATACCGTTCCAACCTTTCCTCCGACATTCTTATTCGCGACCACACGGCTGCAGCCGTTTCGCATTCCCCCTAATATCCCTGTATCGCATTTGCCACGGACGGAGGGAAACTGCAGAAAACCTCCGCCGATACAGGTCAACTGTTATATAATATATAACAATTATTCAACAGGGAACCGAGATATACGATTCGAAACACGGAAATTTCATCGATTTGGGAATTCTCGATGTCCTGCAAATTTTCGGTCGAGCTGGAAGACCACAGTTCGATACTTCCGGTCATGCCGTTATAATAACCACGCACAATAAACTCTCGCACTATTTGTCCCTTCTAACAAATCAATTTCCGATCGAAAGCAGTTTTATAACTTATCTTGCCGATAATTTGAACGCTGAAATAGCACTCGGCACGATATCGAACGTCGAAGAAGCTGTCGAATGGCTAAGTTATACCTATCTATTCGTTAGAATGAAGCTCAATCCTCTCGCGTACGGTATCCCGATGCAAACGGTCATAGATGACCCGAATTTGGACCGTAAGAGAAAAGAATTGATACACACCGCTGCGACAGCTCTGGACAAGGCGAGAATGATTCGATATCACGTTAGAACCGGAGATCTCAGTTCCACGGGTAAATATTCCTCGAAGTATAAATGCAATTGGATCGAGAGATTATTTTAAAGGACGATTCATTTTTTATTTATACATTTGAACGTTACTTGCTTATTTTGTTTTGTTCACAAAACTTTGAGAGTTGACGCGAAAGTACTATTTGTCGGCAATTTGTCGATTATCTCGATTGATTTGCATAAAAACGAAGTTTAAAGACGAAAAACATTTTTTTCGTCTCAATTCTCGATAAAGCCACGTTATCCTTTTATTAATCGATAATTCGCCGTTTATGATTCAAGATCTTGGCCGCACAGCCAGTCACTTCTACCTCAAGTACGATACTGTCGAAATATTCAACGATTTGACCAAGCCGATAATGACCGAAGCCGATATATTGGGTATGATATCGCGTTCGCAAGAATTCGAGCAGCTTAAAGTACGCGACGATGAGATGGCGGAGTTGGACAATCTGTCCGCCGATTATTGCGAGGTAATACCGCAAGGAGGAACCGAGAATATCCACGGGAAAGTGAATATCCTCATACAAACTTATCTCTCCCAAGGACATCTAACTTCGTTCTCTTTGCAATCCGATCAAGCTTACATAACGCAGGTAATAATTTTTCATCAAAATACTACAAAAATCGCGACGTTTTTCCTTTTTTTTATTATTTACACGTTCATTGTCTATGGTAATTTGTATTATTTGACTGAACGTTTGAAAAAAAACAATCTACAGAATGCGATAAGAATCTGCCGAGCGATATTCGAAGTGATGCTTCGTAAGAATAACGCCATAATGGCCGGACGTTTGCTCAGTATGGCGAAAATGCTCGAAACTCAGCAATGGGATCACATGAGTCCATTAAGACAGTTTCGTTCGTTGGGACGCGATATACTGGAAAAGATCGAGGCACGATGTCTGACTGTTGACAGATTACGTGAAATGGATGTCAGAGAAATCGGTAAGATTGGACGGTTTAGTACGAAACGTAATAATTATTTTCTCCAATCCCAATTGAATACTTCTACGGCGTATGTATCTCGATTTAATGAATTTTTTAGGCGAATTCCTACGGAATCAAAAGACAGCGCTTCATGTAAAAAAATGCTGCAACGAATTTCCCGCTCTGGAGCTGGAATCGAGCCTTCAGCCTATCACGCGAACGATTCTTCGTATTCGCCTGAAAATATATCCAAATTTTAATTGGAACGATCACATACACGGCAAGACTTCCGAGAACTTTTGGATATGGATCGAGGATGTTGATAATAATTTCATCTATCATTACGAATATTTTCTCGTGACGAAAAAAATGGTATGCAATACGTAAGAACGCAAATACGTATCATTATTTAACGTTTAATCTACATCTACTCTAAAAAATGTATCATTTTTTAAAGTTTAATTGTTTAAAATTCGTACGAATCTTCTTAACAATAATACTCAATTGTGGATAAAATTTGAGAAAGTTTTACCGTCTAGAGATCGAATTATTTATTGTGAAAAATCGTATTTTTTCGTAACTTCCCACAAGACCTCGTGTTAAAGTTGCGATTTTAAACACTGAATATCTCGATTACTAGACTGTGAAACATTCTCAAATTTCTTACCCATTATAATACGATGCTCAAGAAGATTGACGCAAAATTTCAAAAAATTATCTTCGAAAAAATTGTATCTGATGATTTTACCGTTACTTTTCTAGAGTTAAAGTTTCTAGAGATTTTCAAAAAGTTTTCTAAAAGTTAAACGTAATTAGTCGTTTGTTATTTTTGGTGTTTCAGGTTGTCACGAATACTGAGCAAGAACTCGTGATGACGATACCTCTGATCGAGCCCATGCCGTCTCAGTATTTGGTGAAAGCAACGAGCGACCGATGGCTTGGTTGCGAGATAGTCTTGCCCCTTACATTTCACAATCTCATACTGCCGGATCTGGATCCACCGCACACGGATCTTCTCGGTCTTCAGCCAATACCCGTTACCGCCCTCAAAGATTCAAATTTCGAGAAACTTTATAAATTTTCTCACTTCAATCCCATACAAACTCAGATATTTCATTGTCTCTATCATACCGACAATAATGTTCTTCTCGGTGCACCGACCGGTTCGGGAAAGACCATTGCCGCCGAGATAGCGATGTTTCGCGTGTTCAAACAATATCCCGGTCAAAAAGTTGTCTATATAGCACCGATGAAAGCGCTCGTACGCGAACGTATAAACGATTGGAAAATACGAATCGAGGAAAAACTTGGAAAATCCGTTGTCGAACTGACCGGCGACATAACTCCTGATATGAGACAGGTCGCTCGTGCGAGTGTTATCGTAACGACACCGGAAAAATGGGACGGCATCAGTAGAAGTTGGCAAACTCGTAGTTACGTACAAAAAGTAGCTCTTATAATAATCGACGAGATTCATCTGCTAGGAGAGGACCGTGGTCCCGTTCTCGAAGTTATCGTTTCGCGGACAAACTTTATCGCGTCTCATACAAAGAGAACATTGAGAATCGTTGGTCTTTCTACTGCATTGGCCAATGCCGTTGATCTCGCCAATTGGCTCGGTATTAAAAAAATGGGTCTCTACAACTTCCGTCCTTCCGTACGTCCCGTGCCGTTGGAAGTTTACACGA
Organism: Netelia inedita; assembly: GCA_964017225.1. NCBI lineage: Eukaryota > Metazoa > Arthropoda > Insecta > Hymenoptera > Ichneumonidae > Netelia > Netelia inedita. The sequence continues at coordinate 18,200,492 of OZ024922.1, forward strand.
GCGGTTTTCCTGGGAAACAATATTGTCCGCGTATGGCCACGATGAATCGTCCAACTTTTCAAGCTATAAGACAACACGCACCCTGCAGTCCAGCTCTCGTTTTTGTCTCGTCGCGTCGACAAACGCGTCTAACGGCTCTCGATCTCATCGCCTATCTCGCAGCGGAGGATAAGCCGAAACAGTGGCTTCACATGCCCGAAAACGAGATGGCGAATATTGTGGAGAATATCAAAGACTCGAATCTCAAGCTTACACTCGCTTTTGGCATCGGTCTTCATCACGCCGGATTGCAAGAGAGGGATCGTCGCACTGTGGAGGAATTGTTCGTCAATAGCAAGATACAGGTACGTCGATCATGATTTTAAACGTTTCGTGATAGAAAAATTCCCAGTGAAATTTAGTTTCTGGAGTGGATAAAATTATTAATAAAATCATCGTATAAAAATGAATTTTAGGTTCTCGTAGCGACTGCTACATTAGCTTGGGGCGTTAATTTCCCAGCTCATTTGGTCGTGATAAAAGGAACCGAATTTTACGATGGAAAGACAAAGCGTTACGTCGATATGCCGATAACCGATGTTCTACAGATGATGGGACGTGCCGGTAGGCCCCAATTCGACGCTTCCGGTGTCGCGGTAGTTCTCGTGCACGACATAAAAAAAAATTTTTACAAGAAATTCCTCTACGAACCGTTTCCCGTTGAATCGAGCTTGCTCCAAGTACTACCCAATCACATCAATGCGGAGATCGTTGCTGGCACGATTAAAACGAAACAAGAATTTCTCGACTACATGACCTGGACGTATTTCTTCAGAAGATTGTTGAAAAATCCGCGATATTACGATCTCGAGATTTTGCACCCTGAAAATATAAACGAATATCTCTCGGCATTGGTGGAAAAAACTCTAAACGTTTTAATGGGTTCTCATTGCGTCGAGTTGGATGAGGTAAGCTCGGAAACGGAGCAGCAAATTTACCGATTATTATCAAATTACGATTCGTTTTGCTATTTTTCATTAATTTTACTTTCTTTTTTTTTGCTTTGAATACGCAGGAAGAACAAACGATATATCCGCTTTCCATGGGGAAAATTGCTTCGTTCTACTATCTGTCGTATATGACGATCGCGAAATTCGACGCAAATTTAGAGGACGATCTCCCGATAGCGCATTATCTCAAGATAATGTGCGACGCTCAAGAATACGACGAATTACCGGTTCGACATAACGAGGATCTATTGAACGAGGAACTATCCAAACGATGTAGATTTCCGGTCGATCGTTTGCAATGCGATTCCCCAAATACCAAAGCTTTTCTCCTGCTTCAAGCACATTTTTCGCGGCTCACGATGCCATGCGCCGATTACATAACGGATTTAAAATCGGTGCTGGATCAGGCGATAAGAATATTGCAAGCTATGATCGACATCGTTGCCGAGCGTGGTTGGCTCGTCGGCGCACTAAGAATCATTCAACTCTTGCAAATGATTATTCAGGCACGATGGATCGATGAATCGGCCATTACAACGCTCCCATATATTCGAAAAGAGCATCTACGTTTGTTCTCGTCGCTTCCCAAATGCTTGCCAGCTCTCTGCGCGAGTATGAGTAACAATTATAAAAAATTAGCTCAAGCATTGGAGATGGAACTGTCGACGGACGAAGTTCGCGAGGTAAATTTATTATTCGTCGATAAAAAATGTATCGATAACTATCGGAGGATTTTGATCGAATTCTTTTTTCTTCTCACATGGAATTTGGCTTGTTTTTTAGTGAAAATTAGAGTAATTTTTATAATTTGCTTTCTCATCGAAAATCCATTGCTCTAATCACGAATCCGCTAGTAATTTTCTATCAAATCTCAACATTTCTAGGAAAAATGGGTTTTTAGTTCATAACTTATGAATATTTCGTTTTTATAGACGTAGATTCTTTTCTATTCGCCCAAATTTCTCATTCTATGCATTTTTATCATAATTTTCAGATCCATCAAGTGATGAAATCAATGCCTATATTATGCGTCGATTTGACGCTGCACTACTCGACGGACGATGGTAACGATGAAAAAACGACAATAAATCTGTCATCGAAAGCTAACGATTGTATAGACGTGTGGGCAAATCAAACCTACACTCTCGAAATAAATCTACGACGTAAGAATCGCTCGAGCAACCTACGAGCTCATAGCCCGATGTTCCAACGTGGCAAGGACGAAGGATGGTTCCTCGTTTTGGGCGATGTTTCTACGAAAGAATTGTGGGCATTAAAAAGAGCTTCGGGTATCAACAATCAAACAAGGACCAACCAAGTAGAATTCACCGCACCTTCGTTTCCAGGTAAATAAAATATTTGTTTCTCTAACTTTTTTTAATAATACCAGATTGTCAATTTTTCTTCAAACTTATCCCGCATAACAAAACTTTTATCCATTTTTCATTTTAATACTTTGGCTAAAAGTAGTAAAATATACGAAGACAAATGAAAATATACAAATCAGGAGGAATTACACGTTGTTCTTACCAGGAGCATAATAAAATCGTATGAGGGATGATATTTGGATGGAAAAATAGATAGTTGGAAATAAAATGAGCAGGCGTGTTTGCATAAATAGTTTACCAAGTGTTGTAGCTTTGGTTGTTGAATCTCGAATGATAATCAATGTTTGAAAATTATTTCTCGTTTCAGGACGAACGGCACTAACGTTTTACCTCATGTCGGATTCCTACATCGGTTTCGATCAACAGTACGAGGTCAATCTCAATGTGATATCTTAATTTATCCAACGTTACAGCCAAAAGTTTTTACCGCAGTGATTTCATACGTTGACCTAGGGTGGAAAAAAGAGAGAGAAAAAAACGCAGAAGCATGCTGTATATACTGTATAAACGGTGAAACATAAAAATGATAGATTTATTAATGGCAAGAACATGATTAAAACGAAAGTTAAACAACGCGTTTCTAATTCATCGATAAACTTTGGTATTAACAATTACATCGAGATTCCTGTGCTACAATATTGTATCTAATATTTCTGATATCTCGTCTCGCGAGGAAGAAACAAAATCGTCGCGTTAATCCCCCTATGCAACGAAATTAGACAAATATTTTCTACGTCCTCTTCGAGCTTCCCATATCGGTCAAATCGTAGAGTGGGTTTATATTAAGAGCATTGAGGAAGTGCGTGAGATGCGGCTGATAACCGCTGCTCGCCAATTTATCGGCAACATGAGCGAGATACGTTCTCGCGTCGCAAAAGCTCTTGTACATATTTTCCAATCTGTCGAAATTCGCTTGGGTGTAACCGTGCGTGCTCGACGACCAATTTTGAGAACGTATGCAATTGTGAAATTTCAATATCACCTTGAAGATGTTGCAGAGAAAAGTTCGCATCTTTTCGCCTCTCATCGTGAGCATGCAACGTGACAAAATTTTTTTCACGTAATTCACGTGAGTCAAGTAAATTTGATCGAGGGTTCCTGCGTTAACGAGTTCTTTCTCGAATTCTGTCCAACTGGCGTGCAGTACGCTACAGGTCAGATAATTGTGTAACGCCGTTATGAATTGCATCATCGAGTGACGATACAATTGTAATTTGTGATATTGTGATGAGATTGTCGCTTTTCTCTCGGCCTTGAGAATATGAAAATCTTCTTGCAGAACGTGCAAAACGCGACCGACCATCAGGAGAAATTTAAATACCTTGCTGTACTGTTGCAACAGTCTGTCGTCGAGTATGATATTCAATGGCCACGATACTTTATAATTTAGACAGAGACAGTTGAGAAATTCAGGATTCGATACTTTTAGCTGCAAAGGTATATCCGTGGCCGAGAGACTGAGACATTCCGAATTCTCATAAGTGCTGCTCAGCGAACTGTTTAGAGCGGTTTCCAAAAAATTCGTCAGAGTCGCCGATTTGAATAGCTCGATGGGAACGGAAATCTCGTACAGACGCTTGTACAACGAGCTTGTGAGACTCTTAGCAAATTCGCCGTTCAACAGAAAGAAGAAACTTCTCAGGCTGCGTAGATGCGAGAGCATTTTACAGTCGTACGTGAGATACTTGACTATCGCAGCGTTTGCCAATCGACTCTGAACTCTCAGGGGTATTGCGACAGATTTTTCAAGATACACTTGAAGCGAAGTATTGTCGATCATCTCGACATCGGCGATAGTAAGCGATGACTCAAAGACCGGTGTCGGTACTGTCTCGAAACCGAAAAATTTCGTACGGGAAGTACCGCGAAGCGAAAAATTATTGTTCGTAATCGTCCCTTCCGGATGACCAAGGGAGGCAGAGTCGAAGGGTGTCTCGACGTTACTGCTCGCACCAGTTTTTATCTCGGTGAAGAAATAATCATCGCAATTGTGCAGTTGCCCCGAGACACTGCTAATGGAAGTTGCAAATGTATCCGTGGTGCAAGACATCGGTGTAACGCCGTTAATATCGTCGATAACTTGACTCATCGGTGTCAAAGTTTCCAAACCGGTCGCACCGAAGTTCATTTCGACGTTCGCGTAGTCGCGATAATTTCGATTATCGTGACCCATTATTCTCGCCCGATTTTTCTGCAAATCCGTGGAATTCCCAAAATGCGTCCTCTCTTCGTTTCCGCCGGTACAAGAATCGTCGCGATACGTGTGACTCGTGTTTCTCTTGCGATTTTTCTGAGCTTCCGTCATTTCTACGATTTCTTCGTTATCGCGCGTTAGCTTCGAAAATTCTTCCTCCTCGCTGTAAGCGACATTTCTGTTACGATGTTTTTCACTGTCCGTCAAACTCTCTTCCTTAGCCTGCACGATTGTTTCCGATGTCCACGAATCGGTTCGATGTCGCGTATTCCGATTGCGATTTCGTAATTTCTCGACATCGCGATCTTTTCGCATATTGTCGTTTGCAATCGTCGAAGCGTCTATGCTTATCGTATTTTCATTGCCCTGGGCATCGACGACGATTATATTGAGCTCGTTGTTGTTCGGTGTCATACCGTACTCCTGTTGCAAAACTTTCAGCTTGTTTCTCTGCGCGTCGGTCATATTTTCAGTCGCGTTAAATCGCAAATCCCTCGATCGTTCCGTTATATTTTCCGAATTTATATTCTTCCGAATAACACAATATTCATTGAGATTTTTCGAATCTACCTCGGATTTTACTCGTATTTTTTTAATATCCAGAACGCAGGGCCGAGGCGATTTGGTAGGGCCAATTTCGACTTTTGCCTCTTTCTTTTCTTCGATATTTTTCGGCGAATTTTTCGGAATCTCAGGTGTCACAGCGTCTGACAAGTTTTCTTCTCTCGTCTTCGACGAGGTCTTAGAATTTTTATTGGCGTCTTCGGGGATGAGCGGATCGTCGGACTTTCCGTCGATCGCTTCGATCGTTTCCAACGCATCGGTGTTGTTTTCGGTGTTTTTTACATTCTCCACAGGTTGGATCGATTTCTCAATCTCCTTGAACTCTCGTCTCGATCGATCGATCGAGTCCGCGCGCTCTTGAAACAATTTCATTCGTCTCTTGCGCCAATCGACTCGCACCTTGCGTCTTGAAGCTTCGGCTGCCAATTCGTTGTAATAATCAAGAGTATTTTTCTTCTCGGCAATTTCAGCATTTTTCGCTATTTCATCGGCAGCATTCATATCATCCAAGTATTTCTTGTCTTTTCGCAATTCGTCCTCTTTCTCGCGTTCTTTTCTATTAGCAGCTTGTTCCGCCTGATCTTTCAGCTGCGCCAAGAATTCACGTTTGTTGCGAGCCTCTTCCTTCTTGTATTCCTCCCTTTCGCGTTTTATACGCAAAAGCGTATCACGCTGAGCATTTATAACGAGCTCGGCTCGTTCCCTTTCCGCGCGTCTTTGCTCCTCGAACGCGTGAAAGATGGAAACTTCGTGGCCCAAACATTTTTCCCCTCTGTTCATAAAATCCCGGCAAATAATTTCTTGCTCTCGTACCATTCCAACCGACAGACAAACGCGTACAGTCGGACGAGACGTTGCAAAAATCGTTGTCAGTGGATTTTTTGGATCGCAGATCTTCAAGAGTCTCACTGTTTTGCCGCACTCGAGTATCGATTCGGTCACGTGACTCAGAAACGCTGGCACGGAATGTTTATTTATCGCGAATGCCTTTGTCCAAAAACTATGACCCTTGTCACGAGCGAATTGCGGGCGTATTTTTATCATAAATTCGCCATACTCATCATCGCACATACCCTCGAAAATCCATTTTTCCAAAAATCGAAAATAGACCTCGCAGCATGCTTTTAAAATCGAATAAAAAACAAGCGCGACGCGTGGTTTCGTTACTCTCGTTACTTGCTCGTAAATGTGCGACAATAGTCCCAGACCCTCGTCCAAAGTTTCTCGATTGTTTCGATCGCATCGACAGAGCCTCGCTACTTCCGCTATCAACGACCCGACCGGCCTCACGCTGTTCAATAACTTCAAGAGACCCTTCGAATCTTCGTTATCCAAGATTATTCGTAATATCACAGCCTGATAATAAAGCAACAGTTCTTTAACGCTGCCGCACATGGCACGAAATATGAGACCCTCCTGTTGCATTTTACCCGTCTGTGGATCGGGTTTTATCAATGTACACAACGACTTGTAACATTCGCCCCAATACGTAATTTCCGTGCATGCACTTTTCAAAGCTTCCACGCTTAGCCCCGATATGATTATGTTTCTCGTTAGAGCGAAACCCGCCTATAAACAATGAAAAATATTTCAGTTTAATGATTATATCGACGCTGCTTACGAAAAGTAGCACGATTCAAATTTCTTACGAAAACTAACACGTTTCTAATTTCACCGCGAAAACCAACGCGTTTCGATATTCGACGCGAAAACTAGCATGTTTCGGCTCTCACCGCGAAAACTAGCATGTCCGAAATATGCTAGTTTTCGTGGCAAAAGCCGAAACATGCTAGTTTTCGCGGCAAATATCGAAACGTGCTAGTTTTCGTGTCAAAAGTCGAAACATGCTAGTTTTCGCGCTGATATCAAACGTGCTTCTCTTCGTAAGAAATCTGAAACATGCTAGTTTTCGTAAGCAGCGTCGATATATTAGTACATGATTCTCGTTTCTTTTACGTTCGAGAACCATCGAACGAAAGAATATAAAATGTTAAGGAATTTTGTTCTCTTACCTCGTCGTCCCAGGTAAACGTACTCGATTCTACACCAAGAAGAAGCAATTTTATATTCTCCATGAATTCTCTCGTAGGAACTTGGATTATCGTATCCACTGAATTAACAACGTTCGGTGGCAATAATAAGAGAACTCCCGCTTGCTGTACTCTCTCGAGATGCAGCATTGCCTCGGTAGTTTCCGTGATGAAAGGAGGCTCTTTCGGAGCATCGGAACGTCCCAGCGTTTCCCAATTACGATGCTCTTTGACTTCTGTAAAATCGTCGTCGACCTCCCAAATAGCGAGTTGGTTTTCTGCGATATTCGTAATTTTGTGATCGGAGACAAAGTTCGTGGATTCAATGTCGGATACTTCAGACACCGCGTCGCAATTGTAATACGCAGATTTCACGCATTGCCATGGAGGATCCGGTTCTGGGAAAAAACCTGTGTGACCCGTAGCGTAATTGTTTTTACACTCGTCACTGTTGTCCTCGGTTATTCGAGGCATGAAATAAGACGACACGGAGAATTCACGAGTCGAAACGAGTTTGACCGTGTATCTTGGAACGGACAGCATTGATCCTATCGTACGTTCGCTTCGAGCACTGAAACAAGATATTTCCGTTATTGGATTAGTTTTGGAAACGAAATAATTTAACCCCTTATCGCATGAATTATGAAAGAGATAAAATGAAATTTTTTTTCAATGAAAACCTTTTTTATTTGTCTCCCTCATCGCATCAAAACTTTAAGCTTTATGTCTGGTAAAGATCCGTTTTCTTTTTTCATTGTTTTACAAGATTTTTTAAATACCAAATTTAATCCTAATTGTACATTTCTTCGTGTAAGGGAAAGTATTTTTGTTGTTGGAGAGCAAAGCGATGGAAGAAAATTATTTTTCACAAACTGAATAAAAAAAAAAGTTTAGTAGCTTTGTACGATTTTATATGCTGTAAGGGGTTAATGGTCACGATTACCTGAGAGTTTCTATGCCGATGGTAGACACAGATCTGAACGGACTTTCAAAGCAAAGACCGCCGCACGGTTCTCCTCCCCTATCCGCTAACGTATGATTGCTTTCTATACCCAACATTGCATCAAATCGCTCCGGTACTACGAATGATTCTATAGGATAAACCTGATATCGTGGCACTCCTTTGACATCTTGAAGTTGCTCCGGAAGAAGTGGATTGGGTTTACCGAAATGGAATATATCCTGAAAAATAGCCGATTCCCATAAAACCAATTTTTAAACTCTGTAAGTTGCTAATTTTCATAACGCTTCTTTAAAAATCGTGGATAAGCAAGAAACTACTTTCGTAAGTAACGGTTTTCAATCTATTGGGTTTAAAATGACGGCATTTTATGAAATACAGAAAATTATACGTATTAATACGTATTATTGATTTTATGAAGTACAAAAAATTATAAGTATTAATAGGGTAAAACAGCCAGTAGTCGGCCAGGAAACAGTAGTCAGCCTCTGTGTATCCTTTGTACGAGTGGGAAGAGAGCAAAGCATATATTTTGTACTCTTCTCACTCGTACAAAGTATAGGCAGAGGCTGACTACTGGTTCCTGGCCGACTACTGGCTGTTTTACCCTATGTATTGTTGATTTTATGAAGTACAAAAATTTATAAGTATTAATAGGGTAAAACAGCCAGTAGTCGGCCAGGAAACAGTAGTCAGCCTCTGTGTATCCTTTGTACGAGTGGGAAGAGAGCAAAGCATATCTTTTGTACTCTTCCCACTCCTGCAAAGTATAGGCAGAGGATGACTACTGGTTCCTGGTCGACTACTGGCTGTTTTACCCTATGTATCGTTGATTTTATGAAGTACAAAAAATTATAAGTATTATTTAGGGTAAAACAGTCAGTAGTCGGCCAGGAACCAGTAGTCAGCCTCTGCTTATCCTTTACGAGAGCAAAGTATATCTTTTGTACTCTTCCCACTCCTGCAAAGTATAGGCAGAGGATGACTACTGGTTCCTGGTCGACTACTGGCTGTTTTACCCTATGTATTGTTGATTTTATGAAGTACAAAAATTTATAAGTATTATTTAGGGTAAAACAGCCAGTATTCGGCCAGGAACCAGTAGTCAGCCTCTGTCTATACTTTGTACGAGTGGGAAGAGAGCAAAGCATATCTTTTGTACTCTTCCCACTCCTGTAAAGTATAGGCAGAGGCTGACTACTGGTTCCTGGCCGACTACTTCATGTTTTACCCTATGTATTGTTGATTTTATGAAATACAAAAAATTATAAGTATTAATACGTATTGTCGATTTTGATGAAACTTATATTTATAAGAGACGAAAAAATTGTATTTAAACAGACTCTCTAAAATTTGAATGCCGCTATAGATTCTGGCTAAAATTTAATTCTAACGGAACTCGGTCGATTTTCGAATGATCGATTTATCTAAGATCCAATAAAATAATAATTTTCCACTTAAAAAATTTCCGACAAATATCGTAAAAATAAGTTTTCCAATATATCTTACAGTTATTCTAGATATCCAAACTTACTAGTGTGCCTTCGCTTTTCATATCGAAAGATCTCAAGCCATTGAGAAAAAGCAAAACAGAATGAACGCCAGGTTCAAGTTCGTCATTGCCATTGCATAAACGATCCAACAGAGTTTCCAACTCTTTGGCGCGAGAAAAACGCCGTAGAGCCCTTTTTAAGACAAAAGTGTATTTCAATAATTCTACTATAGGGTCAGCATCTCTGGATTCTGTGGAAAAAACTTATATGTCAACAGGCGGAATGGTGAAGCAGACCGCGATAAAGATAGAATTTTTAAACATTAGCCAAACATTATGCCATTGCTAGAAAATCATGTTCTACTCACTATTCTCCTCGTACTGGATAGAAGATTTCTTCAACAATATCTCGAAAGCTCTTCCTCTCATTTTTTTCAAAACAACCGAATCATCTTTTCGTGGTAAATAAGGATGTTCCTCGGTTTTGCTTTTGTCGAGTAAACGCTTGCACAAGTCTGTCACTAGACCGTAAACACTGATATCCTCGTTACACGAATTCATTGTTCTTTCTTTGTATCATAAGATTTACACTATTGTTTCTATTGTACGTTTTTTCGTAACGAAATAACTAAAAAATATTTCGTGCTCAGTAGCACTGGTGCACGTAGAGTATTTCACCGTTTCCGACGTTTCCGACGTACGTACGGTTTACATTTTATCGGCAAGCTGTCATCGAAAAACGCGGCCCGTGAATTATAGTAAGGATCGAGATAGACGACTGTAAGAAGTTTTTGCGGCGCCACCTGCTGGTTGGATGAACGAACCCAATCAATAAAGGGAGAACAATGTAGTCGAAGAAACGATAGTAACAGTATCCCACTATTACCGATTATTATTATTACTCGATTGTTAGTCCATTCTTAGTGATAATGGACTAATAATCGAGTAGGATTAGAAGAAGCAGCGCAACACACACTAACGAACGATTAACAAACGATTGGTTACGAAGAAAAGTTCGAAAACATTAAAAACCATTTTCGCGCGGCTAACTTTGACATGAAATTTGTTTTTCGTATTAGTCAATAAATAAAGTCTAACAAAGGCTAAATTTTGTCTCACAAATACTAACAAACGACTAACAATCGATTGGCACAAAACAAAGATTCGATATTTTAATAGTCGCGGCTAAATTTATAGAGCTTTTAATTTTCCGTCTCATTTCATTATGCATGGCCATCACTGCCACCACGAAATCCGCGGCCGACACGCCATCTATATCGCCCGCGACTTTTCAAACGCTTAAGGCTGTTTCAAGACATCTAAACCTGTTAACGTAACACGCGTCTATAACCGCGATTTACGTGGCAAAAGGTTAAATTATAACTAAGTACATAAAAAAGCGGAGATCGATGTTAATTTATCCTATAGTAGTAAGGATCGAGGTGAAATCGTCATACGGACAATATGATTATTGTCCGTATGATGATACCAATGATAACTACAATCAGTCCAATACCAGTGATGACTACAACCAGTCAGTGATAAGAGTCAGCGTTGCAGAGGCGACGAGCGATTCGAAAAGGCAATCCGTACTTTCCCTAGCACTGAGCGTTCAAGTTTTGCCATCTAGAGAATTATGGAAAAAAAATTGACGAAATAAACATTTGGCCACATTTTGCCATAATTTTCTAGATGCCCTCAAAATTTGAATGCGTTCGGTTGCTCAGTGCCGAAGAAAGTACGGAACGCGTTTTCGAATCGCTCGTCGGATGTAACACTGATATGACTCCTAATGGACCTGTTAGGGCCGGTAAGTATTTAAGATAATTTAGGCTATCGCATCCCGTTGACCGGTATCCTACTCTTGCTTCATGGTATCCATTATACCGCAAGAAAAAAACCAATGATCCCTGGAAGTCCCTATCGTCTCGCGAAAATGCTTCTGGAACGCGGAACGAAAATTGGAACGACGGCTATTGGCGATTTCAAAAACTCTAGATTCCCCAGATTCGTTTTCGTAGAAATAGTTTTAGACATGAAACGGAAGAGGAAAAAGGACTCTCTCTCTCTTTCTCTCTCTCTCTATCCATCTATCTTTCTGCAATACATGCTTAATTGTTAAAATGGTTAATATATTGAGTGCGGCTCTCTGTAAAACGTGTAAAACTATATTTGTTCATATTAGAACAGTATGATACAAATTTAGATTTTATCAGATTTAATTATGTTCGCATCAGCTCAAAGATAAAAACGGAAATGAGAAAGATGTATGTCTAACTTCCTCATCGCACTTATTACAAAAACACATTCATAATGCTTCGATTATAGTTTCGCGTGAAAAAGTGTGGAAAGGTAAGTCGCTAACAAAGAACGAGTCTTCGATGGTTTTTAGTTGTTAAATTACGAATTATTTGTGCAATTCTCGATGAGCAAAACAAAATTCTGAATGACCACGTTTTTGTTCTCCCCACATCACGCAACGAAAGTTTTTGTCGGAGTTCACGCATGTATTTTATCAGCTTAAGAAATTTAGACAATCGATTGTATACTATAAATTTGTGATTGATCACATTACAAAATGATATTCCATGAGAATTGACAATAATTGCCGATGTTTTTTTATATATTTGCGTAAATTTGTTCATTTCAGACAAAAATAAACTTCACTACTTTCATTTTTAACCAGATTTTTTTTACATTGAACAATACGCACGTATTGCAATGCCAGGGATATTACTTTTATTTTCTTGTAGAAGAGAAAGTATTGTTTTTTTTTTATTTTGGCTGTTTTGAGTTCTGAAATTTGTTCAATGTTTTCAAAGTGATAATTCGTTCGATTTAATTTACGCATATTTCACTAGTCCATCAATTACGAAGTTATATACACAGATTCGAGTTAATACATATTTTATTTATCCACGTGTTACTTTTAATGTGATTTTGGAGAGGGTTGGAATCTTCAAAAACAATGTTTATTCGTCATATATACATGGATACGTATGTAACGTGAAACAAGTATGCATTGTTTTCCATTCATTACAACAGATGGAAGAGATGGAAGAAACGCCAAATAGTGATTTTTCGATCGGTCAATTAGCGTGGGCGCAGACTAGTAAATTTCCATATTGGCCATGCATTATCACGCTAGATAAAAAAGAGAAAACATACAAAAAATTCAGAAGTAAGCTCGAAGGTGTATTGATATAAAAATGAACGATGAGCAATGAAATTCACGTTAATGAAAAATGTATCATTGCAATGTTACAGAATATCGTACAGCAAAGTCGAACGTCATTTATGTACGATATTTTGGATACAATCGTTCTTATAATTGGGTACCCGAGCGTTCGTTGATACCTTTTACCGGCTTAGCTGATTTTCATAAACTAGCCGAAACTGCACGGCGCAAGGTAAAAGTTAAGAAAGGAAACTTTGATCCATACAGAGTAAAAACGGCGCTTCGTGGTAAATGGAACCTTGCGATCGAGGAAGCCACTAGACTTCTGACAATGAATAATGATAATGGAATGAAACCTTCGAATATACAAGACGAAACAAAAAATAACGAGCATGTAACAACAAAGACATCGAGCGATGATTGTCCAAAGAGAAAATGTACAGTCGATTCTGTGGTTCCCTGCGAAAAACGCCTGGAATATGAAGAAGTAAGTACTCCAAGTCCACAAACATAAGCTCCATCTACTTCGACCTCGAAGCTATATTATTACCCTTAAAATTGACCTTCGATTAAGCAAATATAATCCAGTTCACACTGTACGACCATAATTTTTGCTCAAATTTAATTTGTAAGTATAAAAATCTAAAGCTCCTAAGTTTACCTCGATTTATATCGTATATTCAGCAATAACCATGAGATTTTTTTCAGGCAAATGTTTTGGAAAAGACGTTTGAAAAATCCACCGATCATCAAATAGAGTGTACGAAAAGATTGCCAGAATACAAAGATTCAAGCGTGAAATACAAAGATGTGAAACGTGGGAAGATCTTAGAGCCGAAGGATTATCTGGATGATCCTCCGTCGTATTACACGAACACTCGTAAGGAAATAGAGGATGAACAGGAGGCAAGTTTGGCGAGCATGAGATACAAGACAGAATTAATTCCAAAGTGGTGAAGATGAAAAGCAAAAAAGCTCTCAATTGCACTAGAGATTCAAGGAAAGCCAAAGTATATTAAAATACGTACGCTTTTTCTTTGATGCAATTTTTTTACACAGACTTGCGGTAGATCGTTCGAGTCAATGAAAGAAATTCTTCGAAAATAACGAGAGCGATTAATAAAACAGATTGATTCGAAAAGCAAGTTTATTCTAAAGGACTTTAATTTTCTTATTTGTTTTCTTTCCGCAATTACTCGTAATTATACTCTAACACGCCGTTATATTTCAATACGTTATCCTGGCCTATTTTCAGACTGGACAATTGACCGAAAATAAAGCGAAACGAGAAGTTCGTTTCGCTATCGGCGATTTGGCATGGGCACAGGTTGGTACATATCCATACTGGCCATGCGTTGTCGTGCGCGATAAAAAGGAGAAATTATATACAAAATTGAGAAGTAAGGAATCTCACGAACCCTTTGGAACAAATAAAAATGAGCATAAACGAAGACGTTAATTGAAACGATATTTTTGTTGAAACATTGCAGAGTATGGTAAAGTAACGACGACTGTCTTTCACGTACAATTCTTCGGGGACAATAATTCTCACACTTGGATATCCGATCGTTTTATAATACCGTTTACGGGTCTTGCCGATTTTCATAAACTGGCCGAAATCTCGAATTGCACGATTAAAAGAAGGAATAGGCACAGCTGTAATCCTTACAGTCCACAAACATCATTACGCGATAGATGGAACCATGCGGTCGACGAAGCGACCGAGGCGTTGATGATGACGAATGAAGATAGAGTCGAAATGTTTAATCCACGGGATGGAAGGACAGTTCATGAACGTATAATGGTGTTATGGCTGGACAATAAACGCCTAAAACGGAAACGCATAGCTGATGGTTTGGATTCTAGTGATAAACGCTTAAAGCAGGAAATAATAACGACTCCCTCAGGCAATACCAACGTAAGATTGATTTTTCATAAAATCCTATCTCAAAAGAAGATAATGGTCTACACGTGGTTCAAACTATTAGATGACGTTATAAAATAAAGTAGCGAGCAGATAAAATATTTTCGATTTAACCATTTCTCAAACTTTCTGGCTATAAGATTTGCTTGCGAACGACGATTTTATTTTTTATTGTAAACGATTACCAATTCTGTATTCAGAGCCGTGTATTCGAGGAAACGGTACCGAGATCGGTGGAATCCCCGAAAATTAATACAGAGACACCACCGATTACACCACCGAGTGAACAAGATTTTAATAAAAGATTTACTACTGCGAGACGAGCGAAAGATTCAGAGTTGGAGGAAAAATTAATTGATTCCGAGTCGTATTGCACGAGCAATAGCGCGGAGATAGAGGGTGAACCGGAGGGTAGTTTGGCAGATACTAAATACAAGATGAGATCAACAAGCAACTGGGAGAAATCAAAACAGGAGTCGCCCTTGGTTGACTCGCACTTGGAATACAACGAAATATCGTTGTAAGCATTTTTCTCAAAAAAATTTCAAAGGCATTTCCGAATTATTTCACATTACTGGCGAGTGTCAGATTCTCTCTGATTATGCATTGGTTTATATTTTGAAAAAATCAGGGCATTTTCCGGGAATATTTTCAACAACATATTGGACATTATCCGGAATTTGTCGCAACATTCTTCCCCATCTGATCGCAGATTATGTATAAAAATTGAGCTTCTCATTTAGTAACAGTTTGGAGAGATCCATGATTGTTAGGAGAAATTCGTAACTATCGAGAAAAAATGTGTTTTTTTTTTCGAATTTTTATTTTCTAGAGAATATTCGAGATTTTTTTCACAATTCCTCATATAATTAAAAACACGAAATTTCCTAGTAATCATTGGCTATATTGTTCACCAGTGCGGAGCAAAAGAACATATGGACCATCGCCGCTAAGAAGAAATTCTTTCCTTACGACTTATTCTACAATACCGAATATGAGAGAGTCTGTCGAAAGTGCGAAAGACCAGGTGATTTAAGGAGATGCAAAGGGCCATGTCGCTTTTATTTTCATTTGTCCTGCGACGAACCCGCTGGTTTAAAGCGCAACGCACGAGCACAGAGAAATGATGATTCGATGATTGACGATGGTGAGTTTTCCTATTTTTCAGCTTGATTATTAACATCCATTTAAAAAAACACAGCTTTCTTATTCCTTCTCAAATGATAGCGTAGATGTAGTTTTTTTAAAAAATACATAAAATTCTTTTTATCAATCGATGAATGAATTTTTCAGAAAGAAAAGTCGAAATTGTGAACAACGAGCCTTTCCAGTGTACCGATTGTCTCGCCGGTATCGAACCCGATTGCTTAATATGTAACAGACACGGCGTAGTG
Organism: Netelia inedita; assembly: GCA_964017225.1. Classification (NCBI taxonomy): domain Eukaryota; kingdom Metazoa; phylum Arthropoda; class Insecta; order Hymenoptera; family Ichneumonidae; genus Netelia; species Netelia inedita. Next base: position 18,216,606 of record OZ024922.1, read on the forward strand.
GACAAAGTTATATGTTCAGTTTCCCATTGTAAAATAAATTATCACGGCAAATGTTTGAACGCTTGGCCACAGTCCTATTGGCAAGAAGGCCGATTGACTTGTCCGCGTCACACGTGTCACACGTGCACCGCGATTCATCCACAAAACGATATTTTCAAATTCGCGAAAGATGAATTGGTGCGTTGCGTGAAATGCCCATCGGCCTATCATACCGCAACGTCGTGTATACCAGCTGCATCGAGAATTAAGTCCAATAGTCTGGAAATTATATGCGCAAAACATTTCACACCAGGAGATCCGTTGATCAGTGCGGATTGGTGTTTTATGTGCAAACGCGGTGGAAGCCTCGTTCGCTGCGACACGTGTCCAAAATCTGCTCACCTGAAATGTCTCGGTAAGCTCTATTTCACATCAGCGCACGCACTTTTTTAAAACAAATTTTTCCATGCACCATCTTGAAATTATATTGAAATACATCATAGTAGTTTTTGTGTGAATCTTCTATAAAAATTCTTATGAAACAATGAAGAAGCAATGTGTAAATTTCCAGTTGTTTTAGTAAATCAGTGAAAATTTTCTGACAAAGGCTGCAAAGTCAAAAACTTCGCAGGCTTTTACTTATTTTTCTTTTTCTTTTTGTGAAAAAAGATCAATTATCCCTTTCACACTCGGAGTGACTCTGCCAACATTTCACATAATCTTAAGTTTTCAGAATAGTAAATTAATTTTTTATGAATTCACGCAGATTTGAAAGCCCCGCATGATCATTTTACGTGTAAAAATTGCACATACGGTAGGTTGCCAGTATACGGCGAGATCGTTTGGGTAAAACTGAAGAAATTTCGTTGGTGGCCAGCGCGCATATCTCTTCCTCATCATGAATTACCAGCGAGTCTCTACACTATGAAACACGGTCCTGGCGAATTCGGCGTTAATTTTCTCGCCACGGTTAATTTCCAATGGGTTCATAGGTAGAAATCATATTTATCAAGGGAAACATTAACTCGTCGTTCCAATTTTATCGTCGAACTTCGCGTTTCTTCCCAAGGGGTCAAGTTTTTCCCTACGAGAGTGGCGACGCGAGTGGTGAAATTGCGTCAAAATATGGAGAAAGGAACGTGGACGGAGCTTACGCTCAGGCTTTGAAGGAAGCACAAGATCTTCACGAAAGTTTTAAGATCGAACGCCAAAAGGCAAGATCATTCGTTGAGAACGAGCCGGAGGATGAAGAAATTACGAACTTATCAACATTTTATAAATTCAAATAAATTATCTATGTACCGATATAATTGCTCATCGCATGTAAGAGATAATAAAAAAAATCAGCACAGAGTAACAAAACATACCATAATTTCCAGGCTTTGGGAGACTCAAAGACCACGTTTCATTAATAATATAATAATTATAAAACATACCACAATTTCCAGGCTTTGGGAGACTCAAAGACCACGTTTCATTATTTTTCGAAAGAACCGACATTAATGTACAGAAAGTAGCCCTACGGTTAATAAATCTACAAATTCTATCCCCAACAAACCAAATTCGTTGAAAGAGAATAAAAATTCCTCTGATTGTTTTTTTTTTAAATAAATTCTTTCATTCGTAATGAAAATGTGACCGCAAAGATTCTTGATATTGGAATATCATGGAAATGCCAATGGACATACTCTATATCCCGCGCGAGAATTTTGTCAACGCTCACGAATGATGCCGCAACACGTTCTCTCGCATTCTACGCTCGTAAATAAAAATTACCCAACCATGGATGTGAACGAGAGTGGAAAAGGTCTTGGAGGACTCGAGATCGATTAATCAAACGATAAATTACAGCGCAAGTTTGTATAGTCTTTAACGTATATTTCATGTTCATCAGAAATTAATACATTATAATTTGTATATAATTCATTACTAAAATTAGCATCTTTCGTTGAATGGGAGAAAAAAAATTAAAAAAAAAAAAAGAAAAAAAAGAATTTGACAAACGCGATGAAAATTAAAAACGTATATCGCTTTGTCGAATGGCTAAAAAGCTCTGGAAAAAGGTTCATTTCCTATACGTGTATCTGTCTTTGTGTGTATAAGTGTCAGCAATATAACGTATATATAAAATTGTGACTGCGTGTTGCGCCTACGGCGCGAAAAAATACGATAAAAATCATATACAGTTCGGGTGTATCGTTTATCCTGTGAATAGCTTCGCAATAATAACCGTTAATACTATACAGTGAGGATTACAAATGGCAAAGTTTTACATGTAATAAATTAATATATTCGTATATACGAAAAACTAAGCATCGGATGACTACCACTCAAAATGCGAGAGACTTTTAAGAAATATCTTTTTTTTTGTTTGTTTTTTTTTTCAAGCTTAATAATATTTTATAATAATTTTTAAACGCCGATCAACGGTCAACCAGGCACAAGATTCTCGAACTCAGGGATGTTGGATTTTTCTTCTCGTTTCCATCGGCGAATTTATACAGAAATAATCGTCGCGGCGAGAAAATATCGATAGAAACTTTTTACGAATTGAAAAGAATAACAAAAGACATTTTTCTCAAATTTCGTATTCTACAACGCAAGAGCTTTTCTTTTTCTATTTTTGCAAAATATATTCAATGATCCTTTGTTGAGGCAAGTGCCGAATAATAATAATAATAATAATAATAATGATAATAAGTGCTTGCGCGTTTAAATACAATATTAATCAATAAATATGGATGCTTGGGGCATATTGATTCGTATTTACATTTGATAATCATTTTTTAGTCAGCATCGCCCTATACGCTCGGTATCGTAAAAGAACAATGATAATAATAATAATAATAATAATTTAAATATCTCTATAAAGTTTAATTATCAGTTTAGTTATCTCTACTTTACAATTACAATCCCAATAACACCGGGGATGGTAAGGGCTGGGCTTATTAAAAATATAATATTCCCTTTGTGCAACAAAGCTCTACTCGCAAAACCACCTTGCGGGTAATTTCTTTTTCATTTCTTTTCGTTTGTTTTTGTTTTTATAAATTTGTACAATCAACTTTCTGGACTCAACAACGTTTGGTCTGATAAAAATTAAAGAATAATTTATACAAGTAACTTCTGTACACGTTTTTGATCGCTTTTTTTTTGCTTTTCTCTGTCTTTTTTGCTTCTTTTCCAACGGATTGGAGCCGTTTTTTTTTGCTAATTTACCGAAAATAAAAAGAAAAAGGAAAATTTTCATTTTCGTCACCGAGTCTCCGTGAGTTTGATTCTTATCTTCGGACACGTGTCTATTTCGTAACTAAGTGAAACTTCGACATATTCACAGAACTATGTTCCACAATTAAACCGTACGAGGGGAGACGCTAAATTTTTCTCGGTAGCGATTAATCCCGAATTGCGCACAAGCTTAGAGTCCGATTCTCTCTCACTCCTTTCTCGTCATGTCGTTGCTTCTTTATTCTCTTTAATGTTTTTTTTTTGTTGTTTTTTTTGTTTTCGTACGAAAAATCGCGACAAAACGAGCGAAAAACTTGTTGCAAATCGTTCCGAGAATAAATCTTAACGTCTATAAACATCTGATAAAAGCTATAAGCTGAATGGACGGGATGTTTTGAAAAATCTAATCATCGTTATATCGATTACGTACATTAAGTGACGTACTTAGAAGTAATATATGATTTATACATATAACGTAATGATACTGACCACTCGAAAAACTTCGCTCTTTCAGTTTCTCTCATTTTCGAGATTTAACGAAATTTCAACAACTGGTTTCTTAATCATGTAGACTCTCAATCAGGCCGTGATAAAGGATAAAAATTCGCTCATTTGCCCGTTCTTTCGTTTTTTTTCCGCGGATGCGTTCGTAAAACGTAAAACACGCAATACGGAAAAGCTTTCGTAGGGGTTCGTTCTTCGTTCCAGGAACCCCGAGCCACCATTTACATATGACACTGTACTGTCCAAGTGACGAGTGAAATCACAGCAGCCTCGTGTCATTTTCATTGCTCTCTTTCTCTCTCGCACTTTCTTTACTTGGAAGATTTTCATTTTACGCTCTTCATTTTTCCGGACTCTTCGCGACCTACTTACATTACGCAATGTCACCGACGTCGCGTAATCCACCGTCACGGATTCAGATTTCCTATCCTCTTGCGGTTTCGTCTGTTTCGATCCAATAAAAACGAAAGATCGAGAGGATCCTTTTTATTTGGCATTCTCTGAAGAAGATTCATGAGAATGGTGTTCAGCCTCTTACGCTGTTCGTCCTTCTGTAAAAGTAAAATGTATTTAACGACAAGTTGGACGAGGAAATATATCTTATTTATGACGTAGTTTTCTTCGAGACGTAAGTGAACAAAAAATGGCTTGAAAAGTGAGGAAAAGCTCCGCGAGAATTGTAGTCGAACAATCAACAAGCGAAGCTCATACCGTTGAGCCAGAAGTAAAAAAATGGAAATATTCATTAATTTTTCACTTTGTCGTTTTTTTTTGTTGGTTCGAAAATATTTCTCCGAGATATTTGTATTTTCACCTGTGCACAGGAAACAGCGAACGTTTGAACTACGTTATTGTCGCACGATCTCCGTCGTGTTCTGTTGCTGAACGATTTCGTTTGTTCCTTGCCATTGCTCTTCGTCGTTTCGGCTCCTTCGTTCTGAGCATTATTCTCGTTCTCGTGACTCGTTGCTTTTTTCTTACTGTCCTTGGGTACTTTGCTGCTACCACTACCTTCGATACCGTCCAAACTATGAGGCTGTCGGAAGAAAAAGAAATACAAATTGTTATATGAGCAAATATCATGAAATAAAAAATATATAAATTCTTTTGTTCAAATCGGTTACCAAGTATGTCCTATAGTGTTTGATACGTTCGGGGAAGACCTCGAAGGCGTAAGGTTTCACACAAACTTGATGACGAGCTCTGGCTACTTTTGTGAAAAGCCGCGCTGCTCGATCGACTCTGTACTCGCAAACGTACGTGTGCTCCGGCGTCGAACCCACCGGACGTCCTGCGTTTAAATAAATATAATGATTTGCGAATAATCTCCCACGAGTATTACGTATTATCTTTGTTTCAAATTATTAAAATGCGTATCTTGGCCTTTGCGGCGAGCGAGCGAAGAAAAGAGCGTGCGAGCGGCAAGAAAAAGCGAGCGTGCGAACGAGAGGCGAGGCGAAAAGAAAAGAGAGAAGATAGAAGTAAGAAGTAGAATAAGGAAAATGTAAATAGAATAAGGAAATGTAAATAGAGTAAAGAATGTAAAAAGAAAGGAAATGGAGTCTTGTAACCCCACGGGGAAACAATAAAAAATATCCAAAAACGGCGTATCTTGCCTTTGCAATAAGTATTAGGATCGAGAACCCAGCATCGTTCGGCCACGAGATCGCAGGGTACGGCTTCGTAGAGCGGTGCGCATACAACTTCGTTCTCGTAAAATTTTCTCGTTGGTTCGTGATACGTCTCGTGAGGTCGAAGATAATGATGACCGAAGACGAAACGTTCGCCCCTGCGTCATTCAATTCGTTGATACATCGGATTGGTCGTAAAAAAAGAGTTTAGTGGCTGGTTAAGAAAAATTATTAAAGAAATAACTCACTCTGGATTTTTCCATAGACGTTCGATTCGGAAAATATCCATTTCCTCGTAATCGGGCTTTTGTATAGTTTTGTAGGTATGCTTTTCCGGTGTGTCGCGTAAAACGTAAACCGTATCGCCCTGTCTTAGCTGCAATTCCCCTCTGAGCAAAGTAACGAATTGCTTTTTGCCCTCTTCCTCCTCTTCACCCTCCAGAGGAATTTCCAAATCGACTTCGCGAGGCTGACACCTCTCGCAGAGATAAGATTCCGCGGAAGTGTCGGCTTTCACGCAATCGCAATGCTGCCAAACGAGACAACGCTCGCACTGAATCATGAGGCCTTCGTCCCTAAAGACGTTAATTAACCCTCGATTAATTAGTTTATACACACAACTTTAAGATAGCGTAATGACGTAATTTTTAATTAAAACAGCAAACTATAATATTGTTGTGCGAAATATTGTAGCGAGCAACTGTGTTTGTACAATTTTTTGTACCTTCGAAATTGTTCCGACTAAAATACGGCTTGGGTTACAAAAAATAGCTTTAGGTAGTCCTATCGTTACAGCGTTTCCGTTAGATTTTACTGTAAAATTTCAGGGGCCTTTATCGACTCAAAAATCACGATATTTATTCTTGAAAATCGTCATTTTTCGTAACCTCCCATAAGAGGCAGTGTTAAATATCGCAATATTATACAACGAGTGTCCCGATTTTTTGGTCGATCAAGCCTGTTGAAATTTTACACACATTTTTATACGACATCAAAGAAGCTTCGAGTAGTTTTTTTATAACAATCTTATGGAAAAAAATTCATGATTTCGTTTATTATATAACAAATAAACTTTACGTAGGATCAATTTGAATTTTGAGTATGTTGTTCTTTAGTCGATTTGCAACAACTTTTTTAAATGGATTTAAACGCTCGGTCCGCTTGGAATTTGAGAAAAAACGGGAATACAATTTTAATTCCCCCACCCACGATAGGACTACCTTAATATCGACCTTAAATTCGATTTGAATAATGCATTCCAAAAATAAAATTCTTAGTTCGAACGATAATGAGGAAAAATCTGTAATCTTGTATAATTTTCCATCCCAACATTACAGTTGCAGCAAAATTTTGTTGTGCTCGATTGGCTCCATGTCCCAAAAATATATTTTGTCGAAAATTCTCGAAAATGTCGATAATTAAGTTTTCTCGCGACTTATTTAATCAAAATTACAAATTCGAGTTATATATTCTAAATTAACGAATAATTCCATTCAGCCATAGAGAATAAAACCTTCCACACTTTTCTTCCATTGAAATAAAATTCTAATTCTAATTCTTGTACTCGCGGATTAGAAAAATCGCTATCAACAATTTCGCAAACCTGTGAAGTCCGCAAATACACCGAATAACATCTTCCTCTCCAGCTGTCAAGCCCTGAGGCGGTAGGAAACCTTGAGCCGGTGGCGAACCCGTTGCTTCGGTAATGGCCTCGATGAAATCGGCCTTACTGCCGAGATACAATTTTCTCAGCCTCGCCGCTGCAATTCCAAATTCGGAAGTTCTACCGAAAAACCGAACGTTGTTGTCGAAGAGTTTGATCAAATCTTGATCGAATTGCTCGGCGGTTTTGTAATGACCCGTGCCGATACCCTGTTCTATCATCGTTAGATCGATAGGATCCAAAACTTTGTCGTAATATTCCGGCAATTTACGTTTCGCTGGCAACGTCACGAATGGCGAGCAAAGTAGTTGATTATTTTCATCATTCGCAGTCGCGACCACGGTGTACAGATCCTTCAACACCTGTGAACGAACAGAAAATGGAATTATCGTGAGAAAAACGTAAGAAAGATTAAAAACAGATTAAAAACAGAAAATAGTCGAATTACATTTTTTTTTACTTTACTCACTTTAGCCAATTTTGCAGTTTTGTTAACTTCCGGATCATCTTGCGCCTGCGCAAGCCTCCGGGTTCGAACGGTACGGCAAGTAACATTGTTCAGTGCCGTTAATTGCGAATAAAAAGCATCCGACTGTGTCTTGGAATCTCCGACGGTCTTTTCCTTGGGTGTCTGCAAGATTTTCTCTTTACCCTTTCCAGTCTGTGACTGCACGTTGCTGCTCGATGGAGCCTTGAGTCGACGAACTTTTTCCAAATTTCTCAACAGGAAACAGTGATGCTGCTGGGCGAAACATCGCTGCTGATGCGACATTGGTTTTATCGAGGGCGGATGAATAATCGCCGAATCACCGATCTTTCGAGTTTTACACAGTCCTTTGGAATTCGAAGATTGAACGATGTTGGATTTACGAACATTTTTACGCGGTCGACCCACCGATCTTCTCTCGGTATTATCAACCTGAGACGGTGTTATCGCCAGTGATTTCGCCACCCTCTGGCTTTTCCCACCTGATTTCATATTGAAATAGGGACACAAAATTACATTACAAACCGAGTGAAGATTAATCTACGAACGATTAGATTGGAAGTTACATTTAATAATTGAATTTGATACGAATTTAAGTAAACGCCAGTAGAACAGAAGATGGAAACACGAATCGTACAGAAGATACTAAAAATATTAAAGCCGAGCCAAAAAAAAAGATGTTTATTTATTGAATTGATAAATTTAAGACTAATTAATGCTTCATTTTTCTCTAGATTATATCGACGCTGCTTACGAAAAGTAGCACGATTCAAATTTCTTACGAAAACTAACACGTTTCTAATTTCACCGCGAAAACCAACGCGTTTCGATATTCGACGCGAAAACTAGCATGTTTCGGCTCTCACCGCGAAAACTAGCATGTCCGAAATATGCTAGTTTTCGTGGCAAAAGCCGAAACATGCTAGTTTTCGCGGCAAATATCGAAACGTGCTAGTTTTCGTGTCAAAAGTCGAAACATGCTAGTTTTCGCGCTGATATCAAACGTGCTTCTCTTCGTAAGAAATCTGAAACATGCTAGTTTTCGTAAGCAGCGTCGATATGAACAAAATAGTAGTTAATTATTCAGTCTGCATTTTTGTGAAATGTTAGATGTTGAACGAAAGCAAAATGTTTCTCAAACGTTCGAACAATTATGATTATCGATATCCGATCATAATTATTCGACTTAGAGAATTTTCAAATTAACCATCATAATTATTCATTACTGATACGAAATTAATTTCGGCGATGAATCATCAACTTCGCATCTGTTAAACTGGTCTGTAATTTTATCTGGCAAAATTGCAAATATAATATGTCCTCCTTCCACAATTAAAAAATCATCTAAAATCCACGATTTTCTATCAAATTCCGAGGAATTTAATTTTTAAATAGCTAGATAGAATTCTTGCGGAGAAACGAAAGAAAAATACAGAAACGTACCTATGACACCTCTGCAACCTTCGCTGTCGCATCTGCATTGTTGTCCCTCGGATGGATTGAAGAGTGCAAAGTTATAATCGTATGTTAATTCTTCACCAGGCTTGATGTCCCTCGAAGCGAAGAGTGCCATTCGCGGTAAGCCGTGAACGCTCCATTTTTGCATTTCACAATTTGGCTCGCAGGAATGATTCACGAAACGTCCGTCGCCTCCCATCCGATGACCATCGATCACCAATCCTCCGTCGAGATGAAGACAGTAGTGATGAGTATCGTTAGCATACCTGTAAAAGATAAATAAACGTTAAAAAAAACGTATAAAAACAAGTATTAAAGAAATGAAACAAAATACTTGTAATGGAATAAACGTTAAAGTTTGAAAATAAATATTACGTACCTCGTCGCCATGCGAGATTTGAATTCTCGTTCGGAGACAACTTCGCCAACGTATTCTAGAATGAAATCGCCGATTTTGATGGAATCCTTGGTTCTAATGCCCCATCCTTTGCAATCGGTCATGAAACGTTGCAAACCCGGCGACCACTCGTGTCTCTGTATCTTTTGGTTCTCGCATTTCTCACCGCACGGGCAAAATTGAGGCGAACATTCGCTGAATACCATGCGATTTATGCAATCATCGCCGCAACCACTCTCCGGCTTGCACTCGCAAGCCTGAGCTTCGTAGAGAGTCGTTGGTTTGACGTCGAAATAAATGTTTGTCCGGATTTTCCTGAAATCGAATATCGAACATGATCTGGACAAACTAACCGGCTTAATAACGTCGATAATTATCAAATTTCTTCGCAAGCTAAAACCATTTACATTTAGTTCAATGGTACATGGTTGATTAATTTGTATTCGTGAATCAATATAATTAGATTTGACGATTCCAGCAGCAAGCTCCGATAGACTTGTCAACCATATCGAAAAATAATATCAAGGAAGATATTTTAATCGCGTATGAAGAAAATTGCAAGACTAATTCCTAAAATTTGTCGTCGTAATCATACCTGTAATTCCAGGAAGGTACGAGATCTCTTCCGGGCAAACGCGAGTGCGTGTGCAACCACCAAAGATCGTAAGGTAGTTGAAAGTGTATTTTACGTTGTCGCAAAAATTTGCCGCAATGATACGGCGGTGGTAGCAGACCATGAGGATGTTCCACCGGATCATAAACCATTTTATTCTTCCCAGAGGCATTCTCGGAATTCGTGACTCTACGAGGCTCGTCCTCCTTGTAATAATCCGAGAAGAGACCCGCTTGAAGATATCGCTTTTTCCAGCGTGGCTGTTTTCTCTTGCCCTGCGACGAGCCCAATTGTTTTCCAATCTCGGGCTCGTCGCTAGCAACGTCGCTACTCGGAAGTGCGTCGCTCTCCGTGTCGTATCCGGCATTTCTGAGACGTTTTATATTTCTAATCGTCAAATTGCACGGACTCGCCGAACCTCGTCGTCTTTTGTGATTGTTATTGAGACATCCGGACATTTCGAGCTTTACGCCGTTCTCGGAACCTGCTCGATCGAGTCTCTTAACATTCTCGATACTCAGTTCACCAATTCGTTGACTCTGATTGTAACGCTCGAGAGATTCCTCGAGCGTCGCGTTCTCGTCGTGCATTCGCGAATCTTGGATCTTCTCGAATTTAACGGGACACAATTTGTCGCAGGGACGCGTACCATCGCATTCGACCAAGTCTCGTCGTACACGAAGTTTTCCCGAACGCGAGTGAGTCGTGGAGTCGCAATAATTTCCCGAATTCTCGTTGTGAACGATCAGACCACACTCTTCGAAATCCTTGTACTCGTCGATTTTTTCGTCGTCGCTTTCCTTTATCAGCGTGTCCTTGACTATCGGAAGTATCTCCTGAATCTCGCTCTCGGTCAAAATATTTGTCTCTTCGTTGATAATATCCACTTCCGAAGCGTGAGATTTCTCCATCACGTCCGTGCGACGAATGAGCTTCAGTTCTCCAGATTCTTCGCCGTTCTCGATAATCTCGGAGGGCAATTTTTTCTTTTTCTTTTTCTTCAGGGTCGGAAAACCTGTGCGATTTATCGGTTTTCTACGGCGTATTTTCTTCTTAGCGACGATCGTTGCGGCGATTCGTGGATTAATAGGATTGGGTACATTTTTTATTGCATCGTTTTTCTGTTCCTTTCCTTCCGCTGCGACGACCTTGACGATTGTCGGTTTCGAGTCGCACGGATCCACGAGGATCTTCTGAGCGTTTGTCACGGGAACGTCGAGGCTCACTTTTTCCGAAATTTCCGTGCTGGTTTTATCGATTTTTATCGTCTTTTCCGTCACGACTTTGTCGTTCTTGACGATTTTTTCATTCTGAGACTTTGGGCTGCTCTTGTCGCTCGGGTTTTGATGATTCTCCGCTTTTTCCGATTTCTCGCAGTGATTGTCGGAATTTAGTTTTGTAACCGTGACACGAAGATCCTTGACGATCTTTTTCTTTCTTCTCGGCTGTATCTCCAAGCGATTCGCCGGTTTTTCATCGCTCGAATCGCAACTCTCGCTTATCGTCGTTGATGTCTCGACCGAGGCAATTTCAGCGTCTCTATGGCGTTTCTTCGGTGTCACAGGAACACTTTCGCGCTGCGCGGCATTACCGATACTCTCGCTGTATCTCGTAATCGTAGCCTCGATCGCTTCCTCGATATGATTTTCCGTCGCGTTAGTTTCGCTCGCGTTCGTTTCGATTCCACTTGCGTTTGAGCTCTGCGAACTATGGGGACTCGAGACGTGATAATGTCGTTTTTTCAATGGTAATCTTTGCTCGTTCGAGTTTGAATTACTGCTGAGATTGAGATTACTCCTTGCGTCCCCGTTTCCGGGCAATTTTTCCTTCTTTAAACGTCGTTTTAATTTTTGTTCCTCGCTCGAATTTACGTCGCTGCCTTTTCGCTTTTTAATCATCTTCTTCACGCGAAATATTTGCGGCAATTCGGAATGTACGACGTTCGCGTTGTTTCTGCCGAGACTGCACGATCTTGTGAATTCGTCGATCAATTGTTCGAGTTCCTCGCTCACGCTTGGATTGATCTTGATCGGTTCTCTCGGCGGGACGACGACCCGTCGTCGATGCTTGTGATGATGGTGATGATGATGATGATGATGATGATGATGATGATTATGCTTGTGACGATTATTTTGTGTTATTTGTAAGGTTTTTTCGCATTTGTACGTTTCAATCTCGATGCTCTCTGATTTGAGGGTATTTACGACGGGAAGGGAAATTACAGTTTGCACGCCAACTACGTTGGTGCCCAAAGCACTCGGTACGCTTTTCTTGCTACTCTTGTTCTCCTTTAACACTCGTCTCGGAGTCGTCGATGACGCCGGCGAACATTTTTTCGACGTTAATGATTTTTTAGCCACCAGCGAAGTCTCGATACGATTTTCTTTGGAGCTTTTCCTGACACTGGTACTACCTCGCTCCTCCTGCGTCTGTGATTGCTCACGACGAACGGTTTTTTGAACAATCGGCGCTACGCTTTTGTTACTCGTATTGGCGGATTTTTCCGATTTCGGTTTTTTACACATTTCTACGATCTGTTTGCTCTCTTTGACGCAAGATTTTTTCGTTGTTTGTTCACTCGTACGTTTTTCCAGTGTCTCCGGTACTTTGTGACTGTCCAAAGTCGTTTTTTCTTCTACATCCAGTGTTTTTTCGTCATCGCCAACGGTGGAAGATAATTTTTTGCTTTTAGGTTTTTTGTTCTTGCCGGCAATAGGATTTTTGATCATTTGCGGTGTCGTGGCTTTGCTCGTTTCGAGTTTTGACGCTTTTACATCGCTCGTCTCGATTTGTTTGAACTTTTGATTGTTCGAGGGTTCGTTTCGTTCGATCTTCTCGATTTTCTCAACGACTTCCGGTCGCAATCTCGGCCTGCCGGGACCTCGAGGCTGTGTCGATACCATTTTCGCTGGTCTACCGGGTTTGCGCTTTGGCGGATAGAGAACACGATCGACATTGACGGCGGGTTTGGTCGGTGCCGTTTGAGCCGGTGATTGAGAAGCTATGGGTGGACTCGTCGGACTTATCGCTAGATGAAGCGGACTATTGTCGACCGATTGAATTCCCGAATCCGGTGAAACGTTCGAGACACAAGCGTACTCGGGATCGGTAGATTTTTTCACGAGTTTGCTTCGTCGCTTGCGTGGTTCCGAAAGCAAAGCCGTTTTTTCCACGAATTGTTGGAGCAAAGTCGACGAATAGACCGGTACAGGATTCGCATCGGCGGTTTCGCTAGAGTCCGAATCAGCACCGAGAGACATACGCTCGATCGCTTTCGAGACCAAACGACCCGACTCGGAATCCTCGAAACCATCGAAAGGTGCATCCTCGTGCTCTTGGTCCGGCAATATCGCTGCCAGATCCTCCTGATTTATCTCCTGCAACGGTTGTTGTTGCGTCGGTGGCTGCGCAGGTTGCGATGTCGTTGTCACAGGTGCGGAAGCTTGAGACGTTTGTTCCTGGGAATTAGTCGCGCTTGGCGTAGCCGATGAGTCCGAATCGTCCGTTGTGTATTCACCGCTCTGGAAAAATGCAATATATAGAGGTTGGATGAAAAATCAGCGTGAATATCGAACTTTGGGAATAATTTGAGAAGAATCCTTCGTTATCGAACTTTTTTACCTTTACGCTGTTATTAGTGACTTTGGTCTTTCTCGTACCGACCCTTCGTGCTTTTTCACACTTTGTCTTGTCAATTTCCTCCTTCTTCTGTGCTTTCATACTGATTTTCAGCTTTAATGCACCCTTTTGGGCAAAAATTCGAATGAAATAATATTAAATAAATGTTTGCATTGAAATTTGTCATTTAATTACCTGCTCAAAATTCGTCTCTCTTATGGAGAACGTTTGTTCGCTCGTCTCGGACGAACAGTCCGTGTTCGAGCCCGAATCTGCGCATTCTTCCTCGGCGCTGCTCTCATTTTCGGACTCCGAATCGGAGTAGGAACAACTGCCCTCGGTGCCGCCCGAGCTGTCCTCGTCGGAGTCCGAATCATCTTCGGAATCGACCGAATCTGTATCTTTGATGTAAAATTAAAATTTAATAAAAGAATTATGTTCGATCCGATTAGAAACTAGTTTGTTTCTCTTTACTTTTTTTTCTTCAAATTATTATCAAAGACGCATCGTTACTGACCAAAGTTTTGCCTCGAGCGCGAGACGGATAGCTGGGGAAAATGTGATTCATAAATTCTCTCGCAACGGACGGAAACCTGGATGAAACTGAGCTCGGCGACTCTTTGCGATAATTTTGCATTAGCTGAACGAAATTTCATCGTACACCGTCGTACCGTAGCGGAGAATTTACGAATTGTTTGTTTTCAAAGCGATCGTAGAGTCGCTTAAATATATTCGATTTTCTTGGATCGCGCGTGAATCTTATTAAAATGTTTTTAAGTAGCGTTTGAACGAATCGACGATGTACCATTTCTACCGGTTGCCGGATCCCAGCTTCCGCCTCCCTTTATAGCGTCCATATCAACGGTCGAGGGTAATTCTCTCTCTGCCTCCTCATCATTCTCGTCCCAGTTCCAATTCTGTAACTCGAGCTCCGACGGATGATGAATGACGGCGTTCCATCCCGAATCACCGGACATTTTTCCGATCGTCAGACATCCACGTTCGTCGAGTATACGCTCATTCCTTGGAGTTACTTTTATTATCCGAAGGAACCCATCAAACAGTCGATTCTCGTGTTTTTCGCGATTATTCTGGATCGTAAAGAAAAAACTTTCCGATTAGACACGAAACTTTGTCCAAATATCATTGACGTCTAATTTTACGCCGGGATTTAATTGGTCATCGAGGTGAAATCTATATTTACGTGGATTCACGAAAAGGAGACGAACGCGAGGGTGCTCCAAAACATTTTACGAACAATTCACCCTGGTAAACATCGTACGTTATTATAACACGTATGTACACATATATGTCGAAGTTTGTGTCAAAGATCGAGCACGATTGTCAAAATTCCGTTCGCGAATTATTTCCAGTTGTTTTCTTTCTATTTTTTTCGAGTTTATCACAAAACGACCTGGTGCATTGCGATACTGTCGACCGGTATGATTCCAGGGGTAGAAGCTCGACAACGCTACTGATAAGGATCCTGCATTAACGGTGGCTGGACAGCTGTTTATTCGGGGTTGATAATATATAAAAGCAGATGTACGAGGCGGGCCCAGGTGCGGCATATTATGGACGACAAGCGAATTGGCGCGAAAAATCGACGTTACTGATAAGACGACGAAAGAAAAGGAGAATCGTCTTATCAATATGACGCGAATGTACTTTTATCTCACGTGTGAACGGGCCTAAAGCGCGAGAATCGGCACGATTATCGCGTCTCGTAAACGACGTTCGAGTAAACTCGATTAGAAAGTTTGTTGCGATGTTTACGTTATCCGTGCGTGTTGGTCACAAAATGGCGTTCAACGACCAAGACATTTGTCGGACGATACGTGAGAGAGAGGCAAAAAAAAAAACGACGAAGCAACACATACGCGCACACACGCGCGCATACACGAGCACTCGTACACAGACGCAAAATACACGAAATTACGGGATGAACTCCGGTAGAGTAAACTCTTTATCAGAGACTTTCGTCTCTCGGGGCTTTCTCGACGAATCCTTGTATTTCCCCTCGATAACCCATAATCGCGGCTTTAACACTTATCGTTGACCGAGGAAGAAAAAAAAATCACATACAAGTATGTTTTTTCACGGGTTTATACGTCGAACGCACACAACGCGCGCGTCTCACACGTTTCTCGGTCATTGCTTTACTGACTCCGCACGTCGGTGACTAATTGAACGCGTTCGTTCTCTCCTTGTATTTGCCCCATCGATAACGAAGAGAGGTAGAGAAATTCGTTTTTTATTTCAGTACGTTTCTTTGTTTTTCTTTTTTTTCGTAAATTCCTTTCGGTGCGGAATGAAAGTCGTACAAATATTTATAAGATACGATTAGCATAAAATTCAAATGTGTACAACTATCAATGATATTGTAGCGCATATATATGTGGGTAAAAAATATGTACAGAATCTAAGGTAATCTGCAACCCCCGTTGGTGCGTAAGAAATAAATACACTTTTCTAAAAAACTTTTTTCTTACTCAGAGAAATAACGGTCTCCGAGCAAATGTCATGGGATGCAAGAATCAATTGTAATATTTTATGTTGAAAAATCTATTAAAATGGTCCAGGTTTCCGAAGAAATTGTCCGGAAACTTTTGTTATCGGTTGAGCCACTTTCATATTTAATCTTAGGATAGGATGATGTGGAATGTGTTCGACATGGATCTCTGTCGCCTCTTCATCGACATCCATATCGTTCTCTGCGCTGCGCTGCTGTTACACATCATCGTAAAGTAATATACAAAAGTCTCGATTGGTGTTACAAGTGTGACAGAGACACTGGTATTGGTATTATAGGGAAGCGAGCGAGAACGGACGACTATGCGTTACACACGTTGCCGAAGTCGTGAAACACCGGCGGCGACATCATGCGTGGGAGAGGGAAAATTGACTTTTCAGGCAAAAGATGAGAGCAGCGACCTGCAAAAATGACTCGATCCAGTTTGTCGCTGATATTTCTCGAAGCATTCAATCATCTCGGTGAAAAGTCAATTCCATTTTTATTACCGACTGAATCTATCGCATAAAAAAAATGTAACCCTGCGGTCGGTAACAACAATTATAATCCAATTTTCTGCGACGACTATTTTATCAAAAAATATATGAATATGGCGAATGTTATCGACGAATTACGCAGCTTATATTTCATGCCTTTGTTCCAAAATATTGGCCGTTTGAGAAATATTTCGAGCAGAAAATTGCCCCCCCCCCCCCCCCCTGGTGTCTACCCTATTATTTTTTTATATTATCTCATTATGAGATTTAGAAAAAGACGAATAGAGTCAACAAATTAATATTGTTAGTGAATATTCCGAATTTGAAATTTGGCGGAAAATAATGAGAAGAAGCTTCGTAGGTGAAGCCGTAAGATGGCGGTTTACGAACGTTCCGCTTGTCTGTGGGGTATAACAAAACGGTGCCCGGATTTTAGCGTCTCAGTCGTATTTCTATGCATCGTGGTGGAGTGAATACATTCGAAGAGTAAAGAATATTTCGTGTTCCGGCAATATGGCCGGCCAGATGTGCAGAAGTAGGGTGGTGTCACAGTGGTGTTAGTGACGTTATTATTTATGTCGTATTATCGCAAATCCTGTCCGAATCTCGCGTGTTTTCATGGACTGGGCGAGATACTACTGTGCAGAAGCAGAAATTCGGTTTGCATGAGGTCATAGCACTCGACCCAAAGCCCAGCGAATATGAAGTGAGTATATACATTATATACCATGTACCGAAGAAGAGGAGAGCGGCCGAAAGAAAAAAAAAAGAACGGAACGAAACGAAACGAGATTCAACTTCCTCCCTCGACCAGTAACACGGCGAAGCTATTTTTTCTCTTTCATTCACGGTCTTTTGTCTTACTTTAGTTCCTTTGTACATATCGCCCATTGTTTATACCGATTGACGTGGGCGTCGCGAACTTTCCGACGATAGGCGATTTTTTAAATTTCCAGAGACGTGTTTTATCGCACCAAATTTATCGTCACGAATGACTAGTTTTCTTCGATATTTCTGTCGTTCGTAATGTACCGAGGGGGTCGCAGAAAAGTAAACGCGCGCTCGTCACAAGAGGGGAGCGGGGTGGGCGTACGGGGGTAAGGCGTTTTTCTCGGGGAATTGACTCCGTGAGAGAGTAAGAGAGATGGAGAGATAGAGCGAGTGTAGTAGATCGCGGAGAGCGGCATGGCTGGGTAACGATTTTTGACAGATTATTGTTATTATTGTGTTACAAGGCGTGTTTGACTTTTGTTTACAGCTGACAACTTTTCTAATACAATTGTCATTTACGTCCCTCCAATTGTGAATATCGCGCGTGTTACATGGTGGAAAGCCCGTTCATTTCGTTGCCTAATTAAACAAAATTCGGCACAAAACGCTCGCACGTTACTTAAAAAAAAAAAGAAAAACATCTAATTATTACCTTGCGACGAAAAGCAGTGTTTTCACGTTTACGAAAGACGAAAAATAACATCCCATCGTTTTCTAAATAATCGCGAACGAATTGGTAATGAAAAATCTTTCGAAAGAATTCTAATGACGCGACAAAGAACGATTATTTTCGAGGTTTCGATGATTGATAGTTCGCCAATGTGAGAATGTGAATAAACGTCATTTGATCAAATCTCGGAAGTGCGCATGACGATATCTCGCGCGTGAATCGCCCGAGCGACTCATGGCTTCCGGAAAAACACGTTCTTTTTTTTTGTGCAAACAGATACGAAAAAAATGTCGGATAAAGAAATCGTAGTCGAAGGAGGATATTGTGTATACGAATCGAGGAGAAATTTGTCATCGGTTTCTCCAGTGGTGTGCGGTGAATGGGCTTTAGGTTGGTTCCTTGGGGAGGTAGGGATTCCCAGTTTTATTAGTATCGGACTGTTTCGCCACCCTTAATTCTAACGACCCTCTCTTCCCCCATCGTTGTAATATCACGACCGTTGCACGCGTAGTCACACGCTTACAGACACCGGCTCGTGGTCGACTATGTCGTCGGTTGAATTTGCTAACTGGTCGCACACGCCCTAGCACACATCTACGTTTAATATACGATTGTAGGAAAATCGAAAAGCATAGTCGGGCCGCTTGGGGGTCAAACATGAGGTAAATCCGCTTTAGTATGATACAAAACTTTGAACCTAATAATAATAATAATAATAATAATAAGTCTATTTTATGAAAATACTAATAACCTGCGATTTTATGAAAATTGCGTATAATTGTTTTTATTTTTAATTGTCTATCGTTTTTTAATTTTCTTTTTTATTGCTACGAAGATTAAAACAACCGCCAATATTTTATAGATTATGACAGGCTTTATTTTTTAAATTATATTGTTAAATTCGTAAATTAAATGTTTTTAAATATTCGGTAATTCTCGGGAAGCGATAGTCCGGCTTTTTTTATCAGAAATTAGTCTTACTTAATCAATAATTTCGAATTTAGATCTTTTTTAATTATTAAAGAGAAAATTTTATGTTCGCGGATTAATTGCTCCCTTCAACTACAATCTTTTCATTTATACATTCACGAAGGTTTTCAGACTTTTTGTCCTTATGTGTGGAAAATAATTAAATTCGATTTTCAACTAATCGTCTTGAATTCGTTGATGTTAGTTTTATTTAAATACTCCAAATTATTTATGCGAATGATCATTAACGAATTAAATTTTGAATTTTTTTAAACAAAACTCGATTTTGCGATAATACTGACCTTAATCAAGGTCTGACTAAATTAGTTGATCTTAGTTTTATTTAAATACTCCAAATTATTTATGCGAATGACCATTAATGAATTAAATTTTGAATTTTTTTAAACAAAACTCGATTTTGCGATAATACTGACCTTAATCAAGGTCTGACTAAATTCGTTGATCTTAGTTTTATTTAAATACTCCAAATTATTTATGCGAATGACCATTAATGAATTAAATTTTGAATTTTTTTAAACAAGACTCGATATTGCGACAATATTGACCTTTATCAAGGACTGACTAAATTCGTTGGTCTTAGTTTTATTTAAATACTCCAAATTATTTATGCGAAAGACCATTAATGAATTAAATTTTGAATTTTTTTAAACAAAACTCGATTTTGCGATAATACTGACCTTAATCAAGGTCTGACTAAATTAGTTGATCTTAGTTTTATTTAAATACTCGAAATTATTTATGCGAATGACCATTAATGAATTCAATTTTGATTTTTTTCAAACAAAACTCGATTTTGCGATAATACTGACCTTAACCAAGGTCTGACTAAATTCGTTGATCTTAGGTTTATTTAAATACTCCAAATTATTTATGGGAATGACCATTAATGAATTAAATTTTGAATTTTTTTAAACAAGACTTGATTTTGCGATAATACTGACCTTAATCAAGGTCTGACTAAATTCGTTGATCTTAGTTTTATTTAAATACTCCAAATTATTTATGCGAATGACCATTAATGAATTAAATTTTGAATTTTTTTCAAACAACACTCGATTTTGCGATAATACTGACCTTAATCAAAGACTGACTAAATTCGTTGATCTTAGTTTTATTTAAATACTCCAAATTATTTATGCGAATGACCATTAATGAATTAAATTTTGATTTTTTTCAAACAACACTCGATTTTGCGATAATACTGACCTTAACCAAGGTCTGACTAAATTCGTTGATCTTAGGTTTATTTAAATACTCCAAATTATTTATGGGAATGACCATTAATGAATTAAATTTTGAATTTTTTTAAACAAGACTTGATTTTGCGATAATACTGACCTTAATCAAGGTCTGACTAAATTCGTTGATCTTAGTTTTATTTAAATACTCCAAATTATTTATGCGAATGACCATTAATGAATTAAATTTTGAATTTTTTTCAAACAACACTCGATTTTGCGATAATACTGACCTTAATCAAAGACTGACTAAATTCGTTGATCTTAGTTTTATTTAAATACTCCAAATTATTTATGCGAATGACCATTAATGAATTAAATTTTGATTTTTTTCAAACAACACTCGATTTTGCGATAATACTGACCTTAACCAAGGTCTGACTAAATTCGTTGATCTTAGTTTTATTTAAATACTCCAAATTATTTATGCGAATGACCATTAATGAATTAAATTTTGAATTTTTTTAAACAAGACTCGATATTGCGACAATATTGACCTTTATCAAGGACTGACTAAATTCGTTGATCTTAGGTTTATTTAAATACTCCAAATTATTTATGCGAATGACTATTAACGAATTAAATTTTGAATTTTTTTAAACAAGACTCGATCTAGCGACAATATTGACCTTAATCAAGGACTGACTTATCAAAGTAATCGTTTTATCAATTTTTGACGATTTTATTAATTTATTAGCGTTGAGACCTGACGTATCGTGGGAGAGAATTTGCCTATTAAATTCATATATTCCGATATGTTGATCTTCCTTTATGGCGTCCACTGTAACGGTCAGAAATTTTTTTTTAATGATTTTTCTTAAATTCAGTTAATAGTTTTTTTTGGCTCGATTAAAGATATGCTATTCCACGTACATTAATTTAGATCAAAGTAAATTTGTATTGAAAGCAAAACAATAGTTGAAATACAATAAATTATTGTCGAAAACACGTTTTACAGACTGGTGCAAACGATAACTGGAGCAATAATAACCGGATATGTAAAATTTTCGCACATAATTTTTTCTAATTGTAATCGCTATCGTCGAGCGTAGCCGTTTTTTATTTTGTTTATTATTCGAATTATGGTCACGTTTCGAAATAGAAAGTATTATTTTCATATACAATATTTTTATTCAAGAAATAGTAATTTCCCAAAAAAAACGGTTACGATCGACGATAACGATTACACAATTACAAAAAATCGTACATATCCGACGATTATTGCTGAAGCTATCGTTCCCCCATTAATTAAACAAATTGTAGCTTCTAGAAAAAATTATCGTAGGTCTTTTCAACTATTGTTTTTTTTCACCAAAACGTTTACTTAGGTCTACTTCAAAATATATTTCGTTTAATACATCATTAATTAAGTCAAAAAAGCATTGAGTGAATTAAAAGAATTTATGAAATTAAGCTCATTTTTCTGATCATCACAATGGAGTTTTGCCTCGAGAGTCTTGCGAAATAAATTTTCCATCGAACCGTGTAATTAAATATTAATTGTTCATTAATAAAATTGAGGGATTTCTCAATTTCTTATAAAACTGATTGATTTATCGATGAATCAATTGATCAATCTTTCGTCAAATTTATCGACAAATTTCTCCAAATACATTGATGAGTAATCGATAAAAAAAATTCACCGAAATCGTGGAACGTACAATAAAAAAGCGTTTTATTTAATCTTATTTCTCGTAACTCTGAAATAATGTTCGAATTGGCTCGTTTGAAAAAGTCCAACGATAAATATTCGACGGTAAGAAAGAGATTTTTATTTTTTTATTTTCATAAATTTATTTTTCATTTCCTACAACATCGTAGAATAATCTCGACGGATTGCTTCGAAAATATTATTCAATTGAGACGTGATTGTGTCATCTGGCGGTTATCACTCTCGGCGCAGGAAGTTAGTATCGGGCTCACGGACGAAGCAATCGTTATCCCTCGCTACTTTTTCCCATTATAATATTTAGACCACTCTCCGATAAATTGTATCGAACGAGACGCGAGAGACGCAACCATTTGCAAAAGATGACGAATGATACAATAGCAACAAAACAAAAATACAAAAATTTAATGAAAATCAGAAATAATTAAATTTAGAAAACAAAATAAACGAATAAAAAAATAAACCATCAACGATCATAAAATCGAACGAAATCTTACAATTTTCTATTCGACAGAAATCTTAGGAATATCGAAAAAGGAAATAATAAACGTTCTATTTCCCAAAAACAATAAAAATACAATATTTTATTCGTTCGTAAATACGAACGATGAAATTTCACGAAGAAAAGTTACTAAATCGATTTTGGTTTTTTTTTCGTTCCATCGACCATTCAGGTGACCGGATGTTCCAAGAGGCGAAAAGATCTCACCGTTGTTCCGAGAACAAGGCTACTGATACGAGTCGTCGTCGTTGTCGTTGTCGTCGTTGTCGTCGTTGGCACGAGAACGTCGCGTTTCAGTTCAACTCACCTCGTTCGGTTATCGTCGTTCGACGCTCAACCGAGATTACAAACTGCGACGAACGGAAATTGTGGACGAATCTTATTTTTTTCTATATAAAATTTATTTCTTTTTTTCCAAGATACTCGTACGGCAAAAATACGGCGAGGGCGGAGACAGTGATAGACTCGCGTTCCACGTGTCGGCTTACCACCCCGCTCAATTAGCCATATGCTTCTCGTAGCATGCAATCCATATCGGATGACTCAAGGTGTGCGGAAGCCATACGACATTCGGTCAGGCAACGTCATACCGATCGAACAACGATATTAGAACTTTTTATTTTCAATATTCAATCGATTCCTTGTTTTAAAATTTTTTTTTATCAATTTATATCGGAAAGATCGTTTAATACGTGATTTTCGAAGTCGTGTGTGGAGGCTGTTTTTATTGGATCGGTCGAAAGAGTATTTCTTGGCGGAGATAAAAATTAGAATGCTGAATAAATCTTAGGCATAGGAAAATTCAAATAAATTTAATCAAGCGTATGCTTGTTTTTTTTAAATTTGTTGTCGAAAAACGCGATATTGCTGAATTCTCTTAAAAAGTACGTGTTCCTGTGGGTTAACATTATTTTCGAAAGATTTTCACGATATGCGAAGCATAATCATTCGCGTTTAAATTAATCAATTTTTTCCAATGAAAATTCGGTATTGCAGAATCGTTACCTAAAAGTCAATATTCAATCACGATTTTGTTTGCAAATCTTTCAAACTGACGTTGTTTCGTACAAATTATGAATTTATTAGCATATTCGCATTATAAAATTCCTCTGTGAAAAAAAAATATATATAATGCAAGGTTTATCGTAAAATAAAAATTTCATAACTTTAAAAGCCTTCGATATTTCACTGCAAAAAAAATCGTACCCTTTTTACTAAAAAAAAGCTCGAATAATCACGGATTCGAACAATATTTTCAACCTATCGTTCGCATTCTATGAATTCTAAATAAAACCAAGTCGTTCGTTTTTTCCTTCGACCTTTTTGTTCGATTTTAAGGAATATTTTTTCTTTTTTTTAGTTCAGGTAAATTGTAAGAGGTAGGGTAGTAATGGCATCCGTCGAATTGAAGTCAACGTCCTCCATCATGTATATATAAAGTTGTTTTAAAAATCATTCCTTTCATAACGTTGAGACTTTCGAAGGGGAGGAGGGTGTGTAACCTACGCGACTTGCGAAAAGTACCTCTCCGACATGGTAACCGAATACTACACGGTCAGGAAGGAGGAAGGCTCTTTCTCTCGTATAAGGTAACCTGGGACACACACGCTCCAAAGAATTATTCGCGAGGGGGTCTCGCTGTTGCACAGTTCGCCTAGTTTCGCTAGTTTCGCTTCTCTCTTTCATCCCTCGTTCGCCCCCTTGCCCCATCGCCCTTTGCCATCAACCCTTACGAACACATCGCTTTTCTAACGTCATTCCGTGGCTGTTTCAAAAAGTCCTTTTACTCCAAAATACTCGGGGATTCACGCGATCATTAAAGCAGTCACTGTGACGGTCAGAAAAATTATTTTTTCATGATTTTTTTTTCATTCACTCGATGCTTTTCTGGGGCTGTAATTAAAATTTTTTATTCTACATACATTAAAGTTGATTCGAGGAAATTTGTATCGAGGAAAAAAAGAATGGTTGAAGTAGAATAAATTTTTCTCGAAAACACGTTTTTCGAACTGGTGCGGACTATAACTCCAGCAATAATAGTCGGAGATATAAAATATATGCACGACATTTTTTGTAATTGTAATAGCTATCGTTGAGCGTAGCCGTTTTTTTTTAAATTACTATATCTTAAAGAATCTTGAATCGAAATATGTTTGGTGAAAATAATACTTTTTATTTCGAAACGTGGTCATATTTCGAAAATAAAATAAAATCAAGAACGCCTACGTTCAACGATAGTTATTACAATTACAAAAAAATGCAACTTCACTAGTTCCAAAATAGTAGTGTCGAGAAAAATTTATTGTATTTCAACTATTGTTTTGTTTTCAATAGAAATTTACTTGAATCTATTTTAATCTATGTGAAATAGCATATCTTTAATCGAGTGCAAAAAACCATTGAATGAATTAAAAAAATTGATGAAATTAGCTCATTTTTCTGACCATCACTCTCATCTCTCTTTACGACGAGTTGTTTCAATTTTTTAAATTTATTTTTCCCCTCGAAATCGAGTTCTTTTTTCGTTGGTAAAATTTTTAGTTCGAATGAAAAAAAATCCTACTACAAGTCCTACATAATAGTATGATACTCGACTGTATAAAATGTCATTCGAGTAGAATCGATAGTTTGGAAAATATTTATGGTCCCGATGATAAAAACGTTAGTTCTAGAAAATTGTATTCAAACTTTAGAAATAATTGTATACTCTCGCGTCGGCTATTGGTTGTCGAGACTCGAGCAGCAATCTCCTTTCGACTAGGACGTTTAGTTATTTCTTATTTTTTAATATTTTAACGTAGAATTATCACAGAGTATTATTAAAAGATAAAATTATCGAAAAAAATTGTAATTGAAAAAATGATTTGATTACATTTATAAAAATACGCAACAGCTTAAAGATAAATCGAGATAGCTTCAATTATTTTCCTCTCTCGACACTTTTTCGACACTGAAAAGGGACCTTTAGAATAAAAACAATCTCGTAGATTGTTGCGATGTTTGTTATCAACGAGGGTTCTGTTTTCTCAAGACTGGCGAATACGGAAGTTACGGTATAGATCCTCCTCGCCACATCCTCTTTCACGATCTCGATGAATTTCTTCTGGTGGGAAGTAATAATTACAGAGTTTGCGCGGGGCCTCGAGGCGGAAGCTCGACTGATATTTTGCATAACTCGTTAAAACTTTCTGGACGAGTTCTCGGTTAATTGCAACGCTTGAAAATTACCCCAAAGAAAATTTTTCATTATAAATCGTATAGTGTAATAAGCGTTCTACGATAATTTATCGTGACTTTACGTTTGACCTCGAATTTAAAAAAAAGCTCGACGTTTATCGAACGTTTTAAGGATGAAGATTTATGTGAAAATATCAAGGAAATAACTCATCGCGTTATTTATTTATTGATTTATTTATTTTCGTTTCAAGGGATATATTTCTTTTGCTCGGTCTCATAATTAACGTAATTGAGGTTCAATTTACCTACTCGCGTCAATTGGCTTCGAGTAAAGGATAATTGGAGTCTTCGACGTTGACGAACGATTGTAAAGTTTTTCCATCCTCTGTGCCTGTAACGAGAACGAAACGTTATATGCGAATGATCGTGGTGGCGAGGACTGGCTCACGCTTACGTCGACGAGCTCGTTTAGGCCCACGTGGAAGTTCGCATTATCACCAACGCCAATTTGTTGGGTTACGAGCTTTCGCTGGAACTTGCTCACAGAGTCAGTCGAAGCGTGGGCTTAACTGTCGTTCGATCAACGTACACGACTGTTTAGAAATTTTGTCAACGAGAAAATAAAAAATTTGAAGTAAAGCGGATCTTTTAATGAAATTAACTTTTTACCACGTATCTTGGAAGTTTCGACGTACTCGGGCAAACGTTGATTGGCTATGTTCAAAAAAAATTATCTAAAAACACACACACAATCGTCATTATAATTCGAATTAATTATTTTTACGATTGACAAATTTTGACAAATTATTATTCTCATGGAAGGATTTCGCGAAGGCTCTTTTTATAAAGATTGTATCGACGATACAATGTTTATATTAATCGATAAAAATTATTTAACGATTATAAATAATCATTTATTTATAATCGTTAAATAATTTTATTCATAAAAAAATATTTTTTTTGGACTTGGAAAATGGGTATATATAAAAAAAATGATAAATTCGAAAGTATTATAAAACGAAATATTTTTATTTTTAACACAAGGCAAGATACGGTTTTAAAAATGCCTTAAATAAATTTTAGTTCTAAATATTAAAAAATGGCGGCGCTGCAGAAATTTCTGGGGAGGTCCTCCGTACGAGACGCGCGTATGTCGTTGGGGGTGAATCACCGTCATGTTGCATTTGAAAAAAAATTAGCTTATTCCTGGATAGTGTCGCTACAATGTAGCGTAGCGTTTTTTTCCGACCATTAGGGAAATTATGGTGCGCCGAAGAAGAAAAAATGTGTATTTTTCACCGTAATTTCAGGAGAAAAAACGTCATTTAAAAAAAACCAATCAAGTAATCGAAAAAATCCTACGCTACGTTTTAGATAATGTATCTAAAAGTATTGTGTATAAATTTTGCAGCGTTCGAACCGATATTTTACGATATTTACTTGGGACCAGGCCGAAAACTAAAGTTTTGAGAAAATCGCACGATAAGGCGAATGCGCGGTTATTCGTCTGACAATGCGGTTTTATGAGAACTTCGATCAGCGATTTCTGGTTCATACATGTCCCTTTCGGCAGTTGATTAAGCATTCTGGGCCTCTTTTTGAGATGATCTACGTCCTTGACGTGTTTCTTTCGTGTTTTTTTGTCCTCGTATACACTGAACTTTGACAATTTTGCGATTTTCAATACCAACTACGGCTTAAATTATTCGTAACATTTCAAGGCTCCTTGTAAAAAAAAAGAAAAATCATTTTCTGGGTGGCCAACCCGCTTTAATTCAGGAAAAATAGAGACCAACTAATTTTACAAATTATACGAATATAAAAAAAAACATTTTGTATATTAGGCGATAAAAAAATTCTACGATGATAGAATTTTTCTTCAACTAAAGTTGAAAGTGAAAAAAAACTCGGGAATCTCAATAACAAGGTATATTTCGTTCACCCCTTTTCTCTTATTTTCGTACTTTTTGTTAACACGCCGTCAACGAAGCGAGCATTTAAATAAATTAGACTATTTCTCGTTAAAAAAAACGTTATCTTTTTAATAAAGCATTTTTCCCTTGGGACGGAGAAATTCTTTCATATTTGTTTATTCGTGGAGAAATATTTGAAAAACATTGTTAAAAATGTGTGTAACTAATACAATCGTATTTGATATGTTCACAGCGAAGTGAGCATATCATCAGCCCGCGCGTCGGTGATGGTCTACGACGACGTCAACAAAAAATGGATACCAAGCGGTACGTCGTCGGGACTATCGAAGGTTCAGCTTTATCATCATCTCGTTAACAATACCTTTCGCGTCGTGGGAAGAAAGCTGCAAGATCACGAGATAGTTATAAATTGCGCGATACTGAAAGGACTGAAGTACAATCAGGCGACCGCTACGTTTCATCAATGGCGAGATAACAAGCAGGTTTACGGTCTCAATTTTTCGAGCAAGGACGATGCCGATGCTTTCGCACGTGCGATGCTTCAGGTACTCGACGTAAGTACTTATTATTTCTTTTCTTTCACCACTCATCCTCGATCCCCCCCCTATAGATTTAAAAACAATGACCCAACGATATTGGAAATGATTCTAACAATTTTATTCCGTTTTATTGAAAAACAATTTGCCGCCCTTTCGCAGATTTTCTTACGTATAATCTTCTTCCAATCATAAAAAGTATACAAAACAAGAGAACTCGGACAAAGTAAACAATGAAAAATACAATAAATCACATTTAAAAATTGTATCACAATAATGGGAATAATTCTTGAAGAAGAAATAAAAATCCGGAAAAAAAGTGATCTTTGAAATTGTTGGAAGGTTCAAATTTTAAGATAATCGTATATCGGTACTGTGAGGAAAGGAGCGCGCGGCCTAGCTGCTAATTGTAGAAAATAGACGAACCACTCAATTCTGCGATTACAGTCTTCAACATCGTATTAACTCGATAATTGATCTTGGTAATCGTTAATTAACCATTTTTCTTCGAACGTTTGACGCGTTAGGTGCTGAGCAATGGAAGCAACATATCACGCAGTCTCGGTCCGTCGGTCACACCGGCAACACAGCAGCAGCAGCAGCAGCAGCAGCAGCCGCAACAACAACCGCAGCAACCGGCTTATCCGCAACAACCGCAACAACAACCGCAACAACAACCATCCCAACAACAACCACCGCAAATGAACTCGCAATACGACGAGGATATGGGCTACAGGTTGGTCATCGGATTTCTTCGATCGTTTTCCTTCTTTAATCGAATTTTTCACAATCCGACGAAAGTACGGGACGAAACGATCGGGAAGAAAACGAGAAACTTTCGTTTCTCGTCGGACTTGAATTTTCGCGCACTTTTGACACGTTCGTTAAAATCTCACCGTTCCCGCGATTTTTGGCAACGAGAAACTATTCGTACTCAAGATTTTTCGATCGTCGTACGAATCTTCTTTCAACGATGTCAACATTCTCTTTGCCAATTGGTTGAAAATTTTGTCTATGGATGGCTTAGGGGGTTTGTGCTGATATAGAATGAAAAAAAACAAAACAAAAACAGCAGAATGAGCGACGGACCTAGAAAATATTATTTGGATTTGACGATGCGAATATTTGGATAATTTACACAAAGTTGCGTTGTTGGGAAGGATGTCGATCCAATGCGAGAAACTTGTTTAATTTATTGATTCATGTCCAATGCATTTTTTTTCGATATCAACGATTTATTAAATGTCATTGATCGTTTAATATCTTTATCAAGAAACGGACGAATACATTTTCTTATAAAAATATCCACCACCCTGTTGGCTGAATACAGTTTGAATTTTTTTTTATTGTATCGTTCAAGCTTCCTTAAGAATATTTAACTCGTACAGTTGAATTTCAAAAGACGATTCGATGAGAATTCTAATACATTGCCGGTAGATAAAACTCTTTTATAAATGTCACAATATTCAAGTTATTAATTAATTGTGACAAAAAGGCATTCGCTTAGCAATTAATAAAAAATGTATATTTGTCCAATGTTTCAATTTTTTAATTTATATAAATTGAAACCTCTGGTTTCTTTTCACGTAAATATTATATTTTGAACGAATCAATCTCAACTCTTTCAACACGATGTGTCGAAGAAATGAAAATACGCAAAAATTAAAGATTCAGAAAAATTCAGAAAAATTATCGAGAATTCGAAAGTTTTTTTAATATTGAAAATTCGCGAAATATTAATTTTTTACTTCCTCAAATAGAAGCACCATATCGAACAAGTTTCAATAATATCCGTTAATGGTCGTTAAACCATAAGCATGAGCAACATTCTCGACATTCACGAGAGAGAAATATTTACTGTTCGCCGACTGTGCAATCTCCAAACGTAATTTGACCGCTAAAGTATTCGTTAATTTCCGAAATATCTCTCAATTTTCATCGAATCTTCTAAAATCACCGACTATACGGGCGAAAGATTCTCAAAACACTTTGTCCCGTAGATATCGGTAAAAGAATTTATAATTTTGTTTTGTTTTGTCTTTGTTTTTTTTTTCTTTTTTTTTTAATCGCGTCCCGACGACCAGAAGAATTCGTTTGATTGTACAGTGTAAGTAGCCCTGAAGGAACGTAAAACTGGATGCACGTGACATTTAATCATCGCGACGTGTGTATCCCTTTGATTCATATTTTTGTCTCGTTTTTTTTTGTTTTCTTCGTTTTCATTCGTATCTGGGTGAAATCATTCGTCTCGTTGGGAGACCGAGGGGGAAGTTAATGATGCTCTCCCTCTCATTTCGCGTCTAGTCTGTTCCGTCGATTCATTTCATTGAATGCCCTCGTGGATATCGTTACAGTCAAGGTCAGGCTCATGTACAAGACATTAGCACGATGGGATCTGTATCGCGGGTCTCGTTGTCACTTGGTCGTCTTACTTCGAGAGGTACCTCGAACTCCTCCGTGCCCCCGACCCCAAGCCCAAACCACAGCCACCCGTCTATTAGTAACGGTACGACGACCGTCATACAGGTTGGCGGCTGCACACCCTGTACACGCGGTTCGCCAGCTGAGGCCCCTATGAGGTGACTTCTCGATCTATAAACTAAAACAAAAAACAAGAGCAGAAAATCTATTAAATTCAGAGAAAGAAATGCAAAAAAAACAGACGAACAACGATTATTTTTGAAGGATTTTTTAGCTCACTGACGCATTACAAAAATGAGTGCGACATGGCATTGGGAGGAAGAGTCTGTTGAGAAATGAATCGTATCGAACAACATTGAGAACAATTCTTGAAGGCTTGAAAATTCGAGGATTTAGTTTCTTTCTATTTTTAAGAATTTTTATCATCTTTAACGATCGTTAGAGATAAATAGAAACAAGAATATTTTCATCGTCGTATGAAAAATATGGGAATTTATTTTTCGAAATCACGACTTTCTCTCAATTTTCGTCGAATCTCATTTTTTAATGCGACTGTATAGACTAAACATCCTTGAGGACAATCGAGCGATGCAGATTAATTGAATAATCTCGAAGTTGTCGATTCGATGACATTTTAACTAGAATTATAAATGTACGATAAAAACATGGAAAAGAAAAATCAATAATGATGCTTCGATAGTTAATCGATCATCCGCAAAAGATAAAATTCTATAAATCTTCTAAAAATGTTCTCGAACGATTTAAATATTTTCTACAATTTTTTAATAATTCTTTGAATATTCGTAGTCGCTATTTTTTTTTTTTTCTCGAGGACACATTAATCTACTCGAGATTGATATTGCATTCGTTTAAATTGTCCTTCGCGAGCGACGAGACGACAATTTTTCAATCATTAATACCGATTTCGAGTCGATCGAATCGCTCGATTGTCCCTGTGAACGTTGTCAAAGTTGATTTCTCGCGATCTAACGGGTGGCGTACGTCCGAATTGCTTTCATTAACAAAATTCAACGATACATGTCGAATTACCACGTGGTGCATGCAGTTCGATGTCGATCCGATCACAGCCATAGCTAAAAGCTGGAAATTAACAGCGTCATATAAATGTAAATAGTTTCATAAATATAAAAGAAAAGATAATTAAAAATTGATCGTTTTCGTTGATATTTCGTTTCACGCCTTCATCACCATCTCGCTTAAAGAGGGTCGCTTCTCCGAGCATTCTCGATGTTCATTCGAACGTTTGTAAAACACGTATACGTTTTTTTTGTCCTTTGAATAATCAGTAGAGAACAAACTTTAGCGCAGAGATGATAATTTTGCCAATTTGCGCGAAACGAACAAAACCAAAATTAGCTGTCTTAACGAGGTCATTTTGTACGCCATGAACAAACGCGAATTTCCTCATACGCAAAAGGATATAATCGCATATATGTTCCATATGCAGTTTGCCTTGCAACGGCCTTGAATAAAAAGAATAAAAGTCATTCCGTAAAGCGGAACGTAAAATTATACTAATGCGTATACCACCTTAGCGATAGCCGCATGAGTGATCGAGGGTAAGTATACAATTTTTGGCCGAAGAAATGTCCGATCGAATAACTCATCTATAATGAATATGTAAAGCAGATTTAGTGTTGAAAAATTACATGTCCGAATGGGTTTGAAAAATGTATCTCGTTGAATTTTCAATGATTTTTCTACTCGAGACATTATTTTCGTTTGATTCCTCTAAACAATGACGAAAAATGGATTTTACTTTGCGAAAGGAAAACGAAACGAATGTTAACATTAAAGCTACTAATCGCTAAGGTGGTCGATACGACAATTTCATCATCTTTCATAGGTAGCTGTGGTTCCTAGAGGTATAACACACATTTTACTTTAATACGTTAGTCTAGCTGGCTGACTAATCCTGCTTTGCATTACTCTATAAATGAACTATGTCCATGGAAGAGAGAGAGAGAGAGAAAGCGAGATAAATGGAAAGAAAAAGAAATAAGCGAAAACGAAAAATGGCATTTTTCGACGAAAATTCAAACGGTTGTGAATTTTTTATAGGACCATGACCAGAGAAGACGTAGCGATAATTCAGGAGCGTAGGATGTCACAGCAAAATCAAGGTAAAATTAATTTGTAAATAACGCAAACATAGTCTAGATTCTTTGAAAAAGGAAAAAATAAATTTACAAGCGACTACCCATTTGGTAAAACTTAAAACCGTCCCATCATCGTTAATCACTTTATTATCATCCTCAGCTACAAATGGTCCGAGCGCAATATCTCCAAGTTGTCCACCGGCTGCGGGCCAACAACAACAACAACAACAGCAGCAGCAACAGCAACAGCAACAGGCTCAACAAGCATCGGGTCATCACAGAACATCGTCGGCACCACCGGCGCCACAGCCACCTGTAGTGGCGTTGCAACAATTGCCGATGGTGGCGCCGGCAGTACAACAAGTGTGCGTCGCCGGACCGCCGGTACCGCCTCCGCAACCACCGGCGGCGCCACCCGCACCGCCGTGTCCACCTTCGATGATGAACTTCGTGACTCCCGTGCCACCCCCAATGATGACACAGTATGCACAACAAACACAGCCTTCCCAATCGAGTATCCCGAGTCAGTCGCAATCCCAGCCTATTTACGCCACGAATCAATCGAGCAATTACGTCGCAAACGTGCCACAAACGAGTAGTCAGTATTCCGGCAATTCACAGCCGCAACAACAGACCCAATATCCACCGGTTGGAAATCAGAATAATAGTATTTACGGTCAGAGTAATGGTCAGAGCAGCGGTTACAGTCAGACAAACGCGATCGTCGCTCAGAACGCTCAGAATAGTCAGTTCGCCGGTAACAACGGAAACGCGAACGGTACGCAACAATTCGCCGGTAGTCAGTACGGTAGCAGTACTTCGATTAATCAATACGCGAGTGGTTCGTCACAGTACGCTCCGGGACAAAATTCATTCGGTAATAACGTTCTTCAAACGTCGCAATTGCAATACGGTAACAACGGTCAAAACGTTGTCGCTACCACGAATCCATACGGTACCCCGGCGAATACGGTCAATCAATATGCAAGCGTTGGTACGACCTTAAATTCTAATGCTTATAATACCATCAGCAGCAGTGGACCACCACCACCCCCTATGGGACCATCGGGTGGTCCAGCTGCTCCACCTCCACCTCCACCCCCGCCCGCTCCCAACGCTAACAACAGCGGTGTCATACCGAACGCTCCCTCCATGGCACCAGGAATGATTAGCAACAGTTCTATGGACGCCCCACCCGATACGAATTCATTGGCAGCGGCTCTCCAGGCAGCGAGACTCAAGAAAAAACAGGTCAATATTCTCTCGAGGCATTCGTCACTCGTTTATCATTTTATTCAATTTCATTCGTAAAAATATGCATTCTCCATTTTTTTTCAAATCGAGCTCGAAGTATTTGCCTTTTTTTATCTCCGTTGGACTTTTTTAGTTGAGGATTTTGTCACCTGGCGCGCGTTAACTGTCGTGCGCGCCTCTGGTGGCAGAATCTGCTACTAACAAAGTATCGCAGGTATCCCATTTTTTAATACGCGTCGATGATATTCCATGTCGATCGAATTGTTTTTATGAATTATTGTCGACACGCAGCAATCGCAACCCGTGGAGAACAGCGGCTCGAGTACGAGCAGCAGCGGAAGTGGCGGGGGTGGCGGTAACTATGGAACGCTCGGGCGCGGAGGTGGCGGCGGTATGGCATCGATGATGGACGAAATGGCAAAAACTCTAGCACGGCGTCGAGCAGCTGTCGAGAAAAAACAACCCGAACAGCCACCGGTAATATATTTATCGTCTTTTTTTCAAGGCTGTTTAATTCGTTGGGGAATTTAAAGTTTACCATACAGAAATTGATCACGCTATCCGTATTTCTTGGTTTACAAAGGAACCGGAAAGCTCGCCCGACAAAAAGTGGGATAAAAGCAATTCTTCGAGCAATAAATTTTCGAACGGTGGTGAATCACCAAAATCGGCGCGCAAGAGGTTCGGCTCCGCATCGGAAGACACCCTTCTAAAAGTCAACGGTGTCGGTGACGGTTCGTCATTTTCTGCTCAAGAGATGGAGGCCTTTAAAGCGGAAATAATCAAGGAGGTTCGAAAAGAATTTCAGAAAATGAAGCAAGAAATAGTCGACGGTGAGTTTCATGAAATTCACTAAAATCTTTATATTTCATAACATTTATTATCAACGTATTACGAAATATCGTTATTTTATTTGCAGCCTTGAAGGGAGAACTTAGAAATGGGTGAAGATGAGTTTGTAAAACTGCACTGACGAGTGACGTGAATGATCAGCGAACAAAAAAAGAGAGATTTGACTAGATAGCTCAACCGCAGCATCATCGACAGCCACAATACAGGTTTTTATTACATACTTGCGAATACGATGTAGCAAACGATGGAAGAAACGAAAAGAGAAAAAAAAAACGTCGTGTATATCAGGCATTTGCGTGTAAGTCCGGTCAGACTAGTTTAGTATTCTAAGTAAGCTTTACTCTGTCCCTCCGTTGCCCATGACTCTATTATTATTATCATCATCATCATCATTATCCGTTGAAAGTTTCGCGAGTCAGCATGGGATGAATCGAGTGCGATCGAGACCAACATCATCCATCATTTTTTTGTTTGCCACGCAACAGCGCACAATTCGACATTAGAAATTTTTTCCTGGGATCCACAGTGCACAACAATAATCAAAGTTATAGTTCTACGTAATTATTCATTCAAGTGGAAACGAACGATTTTTTTTCTTTTGTGAAGAAAAAAAATGGATGAAAATAAGTTTGCGGTCAAACATCCGATGCTTACTCGACTTTGCGTTATAGCATAAGAGCCAAAACTCGTGGGAAAGAAAACTCGATGATTGATATTTGAGCGACCTCGAATAATTCGATAAACGATAAAACGAGAAAAATCACTTACCACGGCCGTGAGATGAATTTTATGAGAATGAAAAAAAAAATAAGAACGTTGCTCCAAACGTTCCTACGTGTCAACAATGAGAACTGCGACCTCGCAATGCTTTGTGAGAATTTGTTTCTTTATTTTTAACGATAGTGGCAAAGCGGGTAAAGTTGGATGTACAAAAAGCAAAAGAGGAGAGATAGGTCGAGTACGAAATACGGAACTGTCGATTTTACGATTCTCACATATCGCGATCATTCCAATAAAACAAATTTCCGTTACGCTCAATTACTCTTTTACCGAGGAACAACAATTCCGATATTGCATTTATCACGATTTTCGTCCACGACAAATCTCATCTCGGATATTTTAACTGCCAATTTCTTCGTAAAACCCGTATTGTCCACGTTATCGCGTATTCAGAATTTCGTTATCACGATTAAACAAAAATAAGGATAAATAAATTTAAAAAAAAAAACAAAAAAAATGTAACGAAATGAAATCAAAAAAGATTGCGAGAATGCACCGTTGCTCTTCTTAAAATACGGCACGCGTTATTTCTATTCTGATCAGTCTTTGAACGGAGGGCTTACTCCACACTTACATGAATAAGCGTCGATCTCTATTAGTCATTTAATTTTTAGGAAGAAAAACATTTGGAAAAGAATTTGTGATTTTTTTTTGTTTATTCGCAACATTTTTTATAATAATACGTATAAGACTTACGTACGTGTATTTCTCGTTTCTTTCATTTTTCTTCCTCGATCCTCCTCCACCCACGAGTGGAGGTAATTTCACGACGAATCCAGCGTTGGAAAATATTGTTTCGGTACAATAATAATACATTGAACGAAACGATCGTTCGCTTCGTCGAGTATCGTAGCTAGAATATCAAATGACAATTTGTGTCGTTTGAAGCGCTTGAAAAGCAACGTTCGTACAATCAAGAATTCGATGGGAATTTAGGAGAGAATAAAAAAAAGAAAAGGAACTCATTAAAATTTGTACGGATACCTTCCATCAGTGTCGTTGTCGACGTACAAGATTTTTCAAAGGCTGATCATAAATTTTACACGAGTCTCGATGCGCAAAACGCGCACTCGTCGTCCCGTCTCGCGAGCTTTCTCGCGATCTTCGCCCGATAAGCCTATCGATACAAAAAATAAAGTAAGCAAATTTAATGATAATATAAATTTAACAAACTTGAGTTACGAAGCAATCCCAAGGTTTTAAGTCGTCGTGTTTCTTCATCGAAAGAGTGAATGTATTCGTTACGTAGAATGGAATATTTCGAAAAATTCTGGCGAAGTACGGGAGAAGCTTGTGGAACGGGCGAATGCTTTTTAAGGAAGATACACGGATACTCTTCTTCAATCTATCGCTATCGACCTAGGAGCTTTATCAGAATGGTATATCTGTATAAATATACATATACATACTTTCGTTCTGGTAACAAGAGAGCTCGCGAATTAGAATTTGTCCTGTATGAAAGAGAGAGAGAGAGAGTGTGAGGGAGAAAGAAAAATAAGGAAAACGAAAAATATTAAGACTGCGTCTTAATTCGTGTGGCATATTCGTTAAAAACGCAGCGCAGTTCGCTGTAATCGTCATACAGGGCCCATTCGGCGCGCGCATGAACTCGGAACCCCTCGTTTTTTAAATATATTTTATACGTCCCTTTTGTAAATATAATTCTTATATCTTCCAGTATAATATATTTATTTTTCATTTTTCTACAAAAATAATAAAAAACAACAAAACAAACATGAGGATTAAAAAAAATGAACAAAAAGCGTGAGAAACGAGAGAAAAAGAAATAGCGCGGACATTGCTTTTTCATGGCCCCAGTGTCACCGATTGTTCTGATTTAAGCGAATACCTTTGTCTCGTAAATCATTATCGATTCGAACGCAATTGGTGTATGAAACTAAGGACGTTCATTTTGATTTTTTTGTCGGCGATTAATCGACGAGTGCGACACGATTCGTGTTTTATTTGCTCTACGAAATTCTGTCCGTGTTTCCATATTTCCCACCGATGAGGAACAAATATTATTTTATTTGTTTTTCTATTTTTTTTCACAATTCATATACCACGCGACGAAAAGTTTAACGTCGAAACGCGCGATCGGCGCTATTTAAAAATAATTCGATGATTTTTCTTTCGTCAAATTTTCATTTCCTTTTCTTTACGAAACGATAATCACACGTCGGCGATCGCCGACGAAAGATTTTTCTAGCGTTTAAGACCGCATTTATAATATGTAAAACTTTATGGTTTCGCAAGAGGAGGAGGAGGAGGTTGAAAAACGAAACCGATTTAGTAATTAGACGAATCGCTAGAAAAAGTGTGTTTGTTAACGTTAAATTCGTTAAGAGCTGATGTACAGCGATATGAAGAAAGAAAAATGCGTTTACGATGCGATTAATTAAACGTCACGTCGAACCGGAGAAAAAAAAATTCTCGTGTAATAATGCTGGAGATATATAAGTGTAACCGAGGCCATTATAATATCTTGTACTCTATTAACGCATTACCAACATTCGACAACCGACAACAAGAGAAATTTTTCATTTTTTACATCTCTTTGTTTTTTTTGTCTAAACAGTAATTTTCGTCTCTCGAATCGACGACAAAAATCACATCTTTTTCAAGCTTTTGTTGACGGTTGCGAATGCGGCGCAAGAACTACCGCAAAAACAAAAATAAACAAACAAATATTATAAAATATTTTATAATCCTCCGAGTAAAAGAGAAAGAGAGAGAGAGAGAGAGAGAGAGAGCGAACACGATTTGAAAGAGTTTCGATTGACACAGGAGACGAGCGTTACGAGATCTAACGTAAAAAGTAAAAATTCTTTATTTTCCATAAATAAAAATCTTACACTCTCTTTTTTTGTTTTTTTTTTCATTCGATTGGAATGTCCAATTTGTCCTGCGAGTTCACATTGTTTGGGAATTGATTAATCACAATTATCGCGTTATTCCTTTGTCGCGTGTGCTTTGTATTATTAAAAAAAAAAGAAAAAGAAAAGAAAAAAAGTATATATATCATTCGATTATTGAAAAACGTCGTAATTTCGTCGTAGGATAATTTTGTATTTTTCTACTACAGTGATTCGACGAAACTCGATCGGCCGTGCGATGAAAATATCATCGCGTTGAAGCACGTAAAAAGATAAAAAAAAATTGCCGATGAGGGCTGTGATTTAATCGATACAACGTACGGTGGCAAACGATCGTCTCGCCTATACTACAAATTCGAGACTAATGAGAAGAATGAAATAAAAAATTGCAAACAAAACGAAGAAGAAGAAAAAAAAACAAAAAACAAACAACGACTCGTAAAGGCTCGTTCTTGAGTGAAAATCGAACTCTAGTTGCATTTATTATACAAGATACCAGAGGAAGAACGCGTGAGATTGTAATGATTTAAAAAATATTTAAAACGACGTTGTTACGATTATTCCCTCGTTTTGCCGTTGGCGTTTTACGCGAGAAGAATGAATCTGCGAGCAAAGAAAAATTCATGTGTAAATTCCAACATAACGCATTAAAAATATTCCACCGAGGCTCTCTCGTATCGTGACTAGGACAGAATTTACATCCGAAAACATTTATAACGATCGATGTGGCCATTCGATTTTTTCCTACGACACTGATTGTCGCGTTATTAATTTTTTCATTCATTAACTAGGAATGAAAAATAAGACAAAATACGAAAGAATTGCGCGAGCGCGTGTGTGTGTGTGTGTCTGTGTGTATGTGTTATAAGAAAGAAGAAAGAAAAAGAAACGATTCCGTGATTAAATTCGCCCACGTTCCCTCGGAGTGTTTTGTCCATATTTTGATTATAATCTAATTTTATTGTCACGAATCCTGTGTTCGGGAACTCTTCGACCTACGCAAACGCAAACACGTCGAGCATACATTGTCGTCGCGAGTACAAATTCAAACAAAATTACACCCTGGTTAATTCTCTTAGCGTTCAATTAGACGAAGCATGTACACGACTAATAATGATGCTCGACGATTTTAAGCCGTGAGAGTCCGGAGTCGCCCATGCACAACCGAGACTTCAATTTTTCCACACATTGGCTCTCGACGCCTTGTGCCCACGTATCAACGAGAGGATTCCGATCGACTCGTCCTCGTATACGAATCCATCGAGAGGAAGAAATTCTTCGCGTTTCTTTTTTCTTCTTTTTTCAAACCTTTTTTTGTAACTCGAGAGATTAAAAAAAAACACGAACGAGCAAAAAATAACAGAATACCGAAGAGTCAGCGAGCATGCGTATAAATATACATACACTTATAAATATTATACGATTGAGATATTGGGGAAGTGATTTGACAACGCCACATAGTATTTGGAAGAAGAATAAATAAAAAAAATTAAAAAAAAAAATAATTAAAAAAAAAACAACCAGAATTAGACGATAAGTAATGTAAAAGTAATTTGTATGAATACGTTTAAATTATGAATATCAACACCGACATTATAGATGATAAATAAGGCGAGGCGAGACGAGCGAGGCGGGGGGAGTAATACGACTAAAATAGGTTCATTTCATAAACGTATCTCGAACCGACGACAACAACAAATTAATAAGAAAAAAAATGAAAAAAAAACACACACATAAAAAATAAATATTTGTATGTAAATGAATGACGAACGAAATATATATAAAAAAAAATAAAAACAAAATATCGTATGTACGTAATGAGCGATTTCCTTGCGACGTTCGAACTTTGATCGAAATTATGTCCAGACGTCGAACGTGCTGATTAAAAAAGGGGGAAAAAACAAGAAAGGAGAGAAATTTTCACGAGTCTACGCAGCAACATCTTCTTTTATCGGCGATATTTTCTCACGCTGATTTTGTCGTTGATCTCGTACGCAACAAGGTGTTCCGTGACTGCTGGACTTCTGTCACATCAATGTAAGGCCGATTCCAGCGAATCATTTCTATAAATAGCGCATTACCGACCTTCGTGAGAAAGATAGACGGCGAGCGAGAGCAAAAAGAAGAAGAAGAAGAAGAAGAAGGAATAAAAGAGGCATAACGTTACGTCGCGACGAGATAAGCCAAAGTTTTTACACTCGGAAGGTTTCCTTTTTATTTTTTTTGTAAACGAGAAAGAAAAAAAAGCGAACTTTCTCGGATAATCTATTAATATCGATGGCTTTTGTTTTATTCGATTTTATCGTATAAATACATTAATCCAACGATCGTGAAATAATCAGCTGATAAATTCGCGGTCCAATTTGAAACAAATTAATTTTGACGCTCGAGTTGCACAACTTCAAGTCGACCTTGATCAGTCTTAATCGCCCGTAATGATTTCGATTTCTTTTTTACAGAGCTTTCGTTACAACGAGCGATTCACCTAAGCAGGAAATGCAACGAGGGTAGAAAATTTAGAAGAAAAAAAATACAAAACAAGAGAAAATCCCTCTCGAGTAAGAAATTTGTTAGAGTTTGTTACGAAAAAGGTAATAGTAGCGGTTCGAAATTCCATTCGAACTATGATTTCCGATCTTTTCGTTAATTATTTTGTTTTTCTTGCAGCTTTGTTCCGGACTTGTTTAACGAGCCGCGTTGTAAGACGGAAATCGAGCCATGGGTGCGCATCGGATCGATAGGGAGCGTCAGCCAGGAACGGCTACGAGGACTACGAAGTTTCGACTAACACCACGACTCTTCGCTTCTCCGTGGAGGCATGCGGACTTGTTCGAGATAGAAACGTGGGAGGGATGGCAAAGATATAGAAAATAAGGGGGATAGCCGAAGCATTACTACAAAACCAGCCAACGAGTAATCGGAGTGGGAGAAATGCCGTGAAAGGAGTTACGGGGGTGTGTGTGTGTGTGTATGCTCGTGTGAGGAACTCGAAGCGATATACGTCGCCGGCGTGGCGGTGCTATACGCTCGGTACTCTTTGATCGAGAGAGCGAGAAAGAGCCGTAACGAAAAAATAAAACCAAAACGTCAGCTAGTCGTGAACTGTCGCACATGGGACTTGTAGAGAATAATTTACGTCTCTTCCATTTAAAATACATAGAAACGATAGTTTGCTTTTTATATTTAAATTATTTCGTCGATTAATTTCATTTCCGGTCGAGAATTAACGAGTTATCGGTTCGGTGAGATTTTGCGTAGTATCGAGAACTTGTTTGGACGGGTTCTTTTTCATTGATTCGGTTAATTCGTCCAGTGACGTGTTTTTTTCTGTTTCTTTTTTTTTTAAATATCGTGAATTACACGTCGAAGTAATTATCCGCGTGTGCGACGTAATAGTGAAGACAATTTTAAGAAGATTTATTTTAGATAAAAAAAAAGGACAAAGGTTTGTAATTTATTCGATCGCGACGAAGAATTTTGTGAGCGATACGGAGGCCTAGCCTCTTTATTGTTCGAATATCCTGCGGTTAATATTGCTTGTCTTACCGAGGACATCGGATTGCCGGAACGAAAAATTGTGTC
Organism: Netelia inedita; assembly: GCA_964017225.1. Lineage (NCBI taxonomy): Eukaryota > Metazoa > Arthropoda > Insecta > Hymenoptera > Ichneumonidae > Netelia > Netelia inedita. Next base: position 18,258,565 of record OZ024922.1, read on the forward strand.
GTCCATGTAGGCCACTCGTGTGAGTACGATAATATTTGTTTACCTGCGTCATAATCGGCAGTAGGCCGTGCGTGACGAAGACTCGATTTATTCAGCTTATTTGCTTCAGTCAATGTTCGTCTACCTCGCTTGGATCATCCAGCGATTATATTTTATTTCATTTATTTCTTATTATTGTAAATAATTGGTACGCCATACTTGTTTATTTAGAATATTTTTCTATCGTGGAAAAGGAAGAAAAAAAATATGCGCGTAAGTGGTCCGTACGTGTTTTCACGAATTTTTTTTTGAAAGTAGTATCGAATTGCCATTTCCACGAGCTCGACCAATTTTTTTATAAATTCGACGCGTTTTCATCAATCGTTTCGTTATTTTATTATTTATATTTCTTTTCGTTCGAACGACTTCTGTTTTCGTTCCGATTTGAGAAAAAAGGTTTTTGATCGAGTAAAAAGTGAATTTAAAAGGTTCGAAGCGTTTTTATTTGTTCATTCACAAGTTGATACATTTTTTTCGTACATGCAAATTTTTTCTTATGTTTGAAAGATGATGTATTTATCCGTTCGTGTCTACATTTCTTAAAACGTGTGATTTAAGATTTTTATTATAGTTTTCTTATACGTAAAATGTGCCCACGGACTTGAATTTCGTTATAAAATGTTTTTCGTTTTTTAAATGACTTTGCACAAAAATGCTTTTGAATTAAACTTCTAGTTTGAATGCAATTTTTTTACGATTGACATTAATTAATTTCAATCAGTTACAATCCTTTAGAGATTTATTTACGAGTCAAGGTATGACTGAATAAATTTTTAATAATTTTCTTTTAGCGCAAACAGTTGCGTTCCGAAAAAGTACTTCAGTTCGAGCGGACGAAATTATTTATTGAAAAAGACAGTCGTATTAATATGTGATTTTAGATAAATTGTGAATTTGACCCGTTGAATCGCATTTTCGTCATTCGTCATTTTTTTTACCAATATTTTTTATTTCATTGTTTTTTCATCCAATTTATTTGATGGCAATTTATAACAATACGAATATAACATATATAATATTGTTATTATTTGTTTATTTGAGTATTTTATTTTTGAATTTATAAACTGATGCCAAACCAAAGTTGTCCACATCGATTGGATCATCAGATCCCTCTTGGGTTATCGTTCGTCAAAGCTCGCCCTCTCTCGCCCTAACGAGTTTCATGACCTCGAAATAAAAATCATCGTCGCAAAATAAACATCGTTTTGTTACTCATTTTTTCCGTGATTTTTCGAAAATTGCGTCGAAATGAATTTTCGCCGATCGTTCGACCGGAACCACGTACGCATTTACATTTTGTCGCCACGACTCTTATCTTTTCGTCTAAAATTATTTTTCCATTCCAGTTCTCACCGAAGCCGTCCGAATCTCGTGCGCAACAAGGACAGTTCGTGTCGACGAAACGACGGCTTAGGAAATCCAAATTTATCACGACGAAAAAAAAGAAGGAAAATCCAATAAACGACGAAAAATTCTGATTGTCCGGAAAAAACGAGTTTCCCATCCTCTTCGTTGGATCGAATTACAAAGTCGGTAAGGAAATACGTTATTCGTGCAATTTGCATTTTCGTACATTACAAAAAACAAATAAAGTTCACTTTTATCTATTCGATTTCAGACCGTTCACAAAAATGTCAGGATTACCCGGAACAACTCGTCGTTCTCGGACTACCACGAACTTATTCCAGTGAACGTTCTCAAATTGGAATTCTTTGTTCACGAACATGGCACAAAGAAAGATTTTTCGACACGAAATACTCCTGGAACTCGGCTAAATTTCCAAAATCAACGTTCATCCGTGTCCGAGCATCCAGCTCGAGAAGAAACGAAACGAATAAATCTGACCTTCCTACAAAATTCTTAAAAAAGAAGGAAGAAGAAGAAGAAAAGAAGAAGAAAAACGAATCGGAGCGTCGTAAAAGTAACGATAACTGAGGAACTCGTCACTAAATAATACAAGAACGTAGCGCGAAATAAAAAAGTGTCAAAATTGAAAAACGTCGACGTCCAAAATCACCCAGGACGAGTCCGCAAGAGTACGAACGAATTCGCGTTGGATCAAAAGCTCGCGGTGAACCGGAAGAACGTCTCGTGGCAGCCTGAGGATTTTCATCTCGCAGCGGCGTCGACGGAGAGAGAGAGAGAGAGAGAAAGAGAAAGAAAGAGAGAGAGAGGTCCGTCAGCCAGGGTGTATACCAAGGTGTATAAATAGAGTTAAAACACCGTCTGGTGGAAGCGGTGAATCCGTCGTTGAGTGGACGTTAGGCGTGTGTGGGTTGGTAACCGGGGTTGGAAAGCATAGGCGAACCAACACACGATCGGCGAATAAGTTAAGGGAACTCGAAGAAGGTGGGGGTATCGTAAGCGGCCGCTCGTCGGTGGAAATAGAAAAGAATGTTTTCGGAATCCAATTGGACTTGGTTGGCAGAACGATGGGGCAATATGGCCGACTTGGCCGAGCGTGTGGACGATCTGATATGCAGTTTCGATTCTACTGGTGATACGACGATGGATACCCTATCGATGCTAATTTTCGGCTGGATGTTGTTCGGTCTCGTTGTACTTTGCGTCGGTAAATTTGTTTACAACCGTTTCGTCAACAACGAGCTAACCAAACGGGAAAACGCTGGCGTTGGTCAAACTACGACGAGCATCGGGTCTTCGAGTAATTCCTCGACGAAGGAACAACAGCAGCAGCAGCAACATGCATTCCACATTGGTGAAAGTGTCGTCGGTGCGGGTAATGTCGCGAGTAAATTATTGGCTAATGAGAAACCGATAAGGGCGATGATGGCGAAAAGTGCGTCGATGGGGATTGCCGGTGGTGGTGGTGGAGTTGGTGGTGGTGGTGGTGGTGGAGGTGGTGGTGGTGGTATTGGTGGTGGGGGTGGTTTTATCGGTGGTGGTACCAGCGGGGCTGGAATTCTCATGTCCTCGACGTCCTTTGGCTCGCCAGGAGGCGGTAGCGGCGGATACGTACCACCGACACCGCCGATCAGGAAACGCCTGACCAGAAAAACTTCCGGTCCGCTCTTGAGCCCCTCGAGAAGCTCGAGATCGCTCAATCTACCAGCTGCTACCGGGGCTGATACCGAAGCTGTTAGATGGGTCAACGAGCTCGTTTCTTGGCTACACAGTGACCTCGTTATTCTCAACGAAATTCTCGGCACATGGGTCCTATCCCTTAATGATTTTGTCAGCAGCTCCGTCGAGGAAGTAAGATTTTTTTTCTCAATTCCGTTTCATTACCTTTACCTTATATGTATGTGTGTGTGTGTGTGTGTTTTTTTCATAGGAGTTTCAATTATTCGATATTTTCAATGAATAATTTGATTTTAAAGAAATTAAATTATTCCTGCTTGAATTATTTCTTTTTGTTCGTTCGAGAATTATTGTTTACGCGTTAGGAGAACGAAGCGAAGAAAATTGTCGAGGTTGCGGGGGTTTTAGCTTTCACCCCCTGCCGAGAGATTATAAATAAACGGCTCGGTTAGATAAACTCGATGGTTTTATCTTGACTATCTTGTATATAAATTCTTTTTTTCTTTGTTTTTCTTCTATTTCTTCCTTTTTCCCAGGCAAGAAGATACGTTGAGACAGTATAGATTTTTCATATTCAATCAAACAAGCAATTATTAATCGGGGCTAATTATTTTAAATTAATAATTCAATTATTAATAAATCTGAAATAAGAGAAAAAGATTAAAAAATTGAAATTTAATTAAATTGAGACTACATTTAATTAATTAATGTACGACAAATTGGCTAAAGTATTGTGAGAGAGAGTATTCGCGCCGATAATAATTGCATTGATCTCGTTTGACCCGCATAAAATTGCGCCTCTTGATAAAACCAATATTTATCAATGTAACAAAATTTCAAAGAATTACATCACAGAATTTTGATATTGGTCGACATGACCCACCGAGCGCCAATGCTTTCGCATATTTTTATATACGAAAGAAGAAAGAACGAGAAGGAAAAATAAAATCGTATTTGGCAACAACATTGGCAATTTGGTCGAGACAACTGATTGAGTGATGAGACACGTGTAATATGCCAAGTTATTCTGTACCATTGGAATATACGTTTTAATAGGTAGAAGTATAAATAATTGCATACCCGGTATTAAATACAGTACCTACTGTTTTCAAGCCCGATGTTTATAAATATTGCAAATTAAAAAATAAATAAAACGTACAATTTATTTTATAAGTACACCGCGAATTTTGACGAAACTTTCAATCATAACGAATTATAATCTGATGAATTAATCAAATTGAAAAAAAATGGATAACACTGTTTTTTAAAATGAAGCAATTTATGAATTTAATAATTTATACGAATGTGCGTGATTAATTAGTTCATATAATTAGGAAATATAATTTGCAATAAAATTTTGAAATTTAATTTGTCCGAATTTTAATATTTTATTAATCAATTAAATATTCAAAGGAAAATTGATTTAATGATGAATAATAATTAATCTATTAATGACAAAGTTTAATGATCTCGAGCTTCGAGACCGGCTCGCGATTCGTAGCTAAACAAATTAAATTCCACGTCGGGAATAAGCGAAGAATTATCATTCACTTATCGAGAAGACGTGATTCTCTCTCGGTACAATCGGAACTTCTTAACTTTGTCCTCTCGTTCCATCGTCGTGTATTCTCCGCTCATTGTTATAGTTTGACGTTTCGAGATTCGTACACGTTGTACACTTTTATCATTTATCACTGCCGAGCAATGTTCTGCATGGAAAATCACGCAAACTCGAGTTCGCCAAACGAGTGAATTTCTTGTTTTTTTTTCATTTTATCTTTCAATCCAGTTCAATGTTCGTTCAGTGAACGAACGAGTATGTCAAAGTTGGTATTATCATTTTTAAAATTAATAAATCATTCGATCTTTAGCCGAACTATAATTATATATTTATTTTTGTTGATGTATCAAAGTCCATATGGAAATTTGCATTATCGTCAATTAAAAGTCAAATATAATTCTTAATCGAAAGAAAATATTGGACTCTTGATTCAACCGAATTTATAATTTCGGAAAATTTTCAAAACATGATTGTCTAAATGGCGAATATTTAATTTACAATTTTTGAATAAATGTTTTAAAAAATTGTATTTTTCTTGGACAATTGTTGTATCAAAGTCCATAAGAAAATTTGCATTATCGTCAATTAAAAATCAAATATAATTCTTAATCGAAAAAAAATATTCGACTCTTGATTCAACCGAATTTTTAATCTCGGAAAATTTTCAAAACATGATTGTCTAAGTGGCAAATGTTTAATTTACAATTTTCGAATAAATGATTTAAAACATTATATTTTTCTTGGACAATTGAATTCAACGTTGTTAATTCGAACGACAAAAAGAATGATTGCCTCTTAATTCAGAAATAAATTAAATATTCAATAAAATCAAACGTTAATTAAAAATCAACCCATCGAAAATTACTCTCGTCGAAAGAAAAAAAATCAAAGTCAGCCAAAATCCACGTTCGACACGAATCGACTTGTACAACAATGATACAACGGAATTGTTCTGCACCTACGCGAACACGAAAAAAGAGGACGATTTATTTATAGTTAAAATTTAACTCGGCAAAAGCGCATCTTTGGCACAGCTCGAGACAGCAAGAGAAATAGAAAAAGATAGAAATCGAGATAAACGTTTTTTAATATAAATTTTCATCTCATACTCAACGATTCTTTGACCCTATCGACATTCTCTTTTTCAAACCCCAAATACATCACCAAACATTTTCACTGCGAGCAAAAATAAAAAATCACATTTTATCATCCAATAAAAATGCAGCAAAAAAAATGATCGAAAATTTGATATTTCAGGAGTAATTAATTCTTCTAAAATAAAAAGGGTGAACCGACCAAATTTTCGACTATTTCTTCGCTGCATTTTTTATTCAATGATAAAGTGCCAATTAACAAAAAAATGTTTATATAGATAAACGAGGGACTTGAATAATCGTTGATTGAATTTAATTCGAATCAAAGTATCCGATTAAAATCGAATGCAGCGATATTGCGAGTTTGTTGTTATAAAGAAGGTTCGAACGTTGGTATTAGAGTCGAAAGTCGGCTGTAATATGAGGTCATGCCGATTACGTCGTTGAGACACACACCCGGACAGGATAGTGTAAGATATTTCGTCACGCAACCTGTCAACGGCCTTGTGTGTGCCGGCTGTACCAGAAAGAAAGAAAGAGAGCGAGAGAGAGAGAGAGAGAGAGGTAGAGGAGAGGGAGTGACGTCACACTGTCAAAAATAACGTCGAGTTCCACGCTAAAACCGTGGGGCTCTCCCTCGCTCGACATTCCTCCTCTTTTATCGACAATCTTTTCTGTATTTTTTTTTTTTTACAAAAAAAAATCACAAACATTGGATTCTCCTGCTCGCTGCGAAATTGTAAGACTGCCTTTTCACCACTTTGAGAGATAATTCGCGTGACACGGTTCACAGGACTGGAGGTCAACGATTCCAATTCGTTTGGTCGATTATGAGGACGTAATTTTAATGATCGAGGAATTTTACCGGTAGATTTTTTTCTTTTCTTGTTAAGTCGCTCGATAAAGTACACCCTGTTATTTCTGTATCACTTTGCTTGGAAGCTATTTTTTGTTGGTGATTGAGTAAATAAGCAATTTCATTGGGGTTTTAATTAAATATAGAGGATCTCGTTGTAATTGAGTGGGGAAATAATTCAATTGAGTTTTCAACAAAATGTAATGGATTTTAATAATTTTATAGGGGCTGGGGTAGTTGGCTTGATTTCGTAACAAAATTTTGTCAATTGAATTAAGGTAGTCCTATCGTGGGTGGGGGAATAAAAATTTTATTCCCGTTTTTTTTCTCAAATTCCAAGTGGACCGAGCGTTTAAATCCATTTAGAAAAGTTGTTGCAAATCGACTAAAGAACAACATACTCAACATTCAAGTTGATCCTACGTAAAGTTTACTTGTTATATAATAAACGAAATCATGAATTTTTTTTCCATAAGATTGTTATAAAAACTACTCGAAGCTTCTTTGATGTCATATAAAAATGTGTGTAAAATTTCAACAGGCTTCATCGACCAAAAATCGAGATACTCGTTGTATAATATTGCGATATTTAATACGAGCTCTTATGGGAGGTTACGAAAAATGACGATTTTTCAGAATAAATATCTTGATTTTTGAGTCGATAAAGGCCCCTGAAATTTTACACACATGTACATATGACATCAAAGAACGCTTCTGCAAATTTTCAGTGAAATCTAACGGAAACGCTGTAACGACAGGACTACCTTAAATAAATTATTTAATCGGATTAAATGATTTTGAGTGACAATTTGAGCAAAGAATTATTGATGGATTGGTTACAAAAGATTTATCCAATAAATGGGGTGGTAATTTACATTGTTATTTTTTTTAATGCTTTGTTTTGAAAGTTTGACTCTTGTAAAATTATTCGGAAAACCGGTTGTCGAACGACTTTGCAATTTTAGAAACTATGATATGGAAAGTCTCTTCGAAAATATTTCCAACGTAGACTTTTTCCCTTTTAAAATTAGCAAATTTGGAAAAACTGAAGAAAAGTCTGAAAATAAAAATCTACTTGAATTCGGAAAATAATTATGAAATAAACAAATAGTAAATTATTCTCAGATATTTATTCAAAAAATATAATTTGCCTATAAGTTTTTCAAATTATTATGAAATATTAAATATTAATATTCCGAATATTTTGGATATAAATTTGTATTTTTCAAATTTATAAATTCGTTAATTGGCTATCAAATCGTTTCGTACCTCGTCGATAATTCGAAATTTATTAAACGTAATAAAAATGAAAGAAATTATTCGACTTTGCTCAAAGCCCACAGGTGAAATCCCGTTTGAAATTTTGTTATTCTCGTGGTATCGAAATCATCGAGACTGATGACGAGAAGTGAAAAGTTCAAGGTGCCAATTGGCAATCGTCTGGCCTTGATTGAATTACTGCGATTGCTGCACGTGTCGACATTCTCAGATGGACAGATGGACATTCTTCGTTCGAGTCGATTTTCGATTTGCAACGAGATCTACCCTTTTTCTTTTCTTCCCTCGTTCGTACAAAATTCAAAAGAGCGAAAAGCGAAACGAGTTTTTTTTTTAATCAGTGACCTTCGATTATACAACAAGTTGGAATATGCAAGTCGAACGACGAAACGACCGTGACGAATTTTGAAACGAGTCAAGCGGCACATTAAATTTTTTACTATCGTCGCACCGTGAATACTTTACTCCAGTTCGAATGGTCGTGAAAATAGAAAAGATTAGTAAACACGAATAGAATATTTCTCAACGTTGAAAATATTTAAATATTTTCAGACAAGTGAGTACAGTACGTTGGGAAATAAAAAAAAGCGACGTTAGAAAAATAATTTATCAACGACATTGCACAATTTTTTATTCAACGTTGGTATTCGAAAAAAAATAATTGTATGATATTTAAAAAAAAGGGAACAAAATGTAAAATTATCGTTTGCGAAAATATAAATAATATTTTTCGTGCGGTTAGGCAGAAATATTTTGAGATGCGAGATAAAAACGTAGTCAAAGTTTTGATAATCGATAGTGCCTGTAATATAATTTTTTTTAGTTTAGTAAAACGCGTTTCAAGTTTGATAATTTGAATTTTCGGAGTAGTTCGTCTTTCCTCTTACGGAACAAAAATTAATAGTCATAAGTGATAGTTCGTTAAAAAGTGCATAATATAAATGCTTTCCATATTAATCTGATAATTGCGAACGAGTAATTTTTGCAAAATCTAAAAAAACGAGGTAAATTCAAAAATATTTAACGACTCTCTACCGTATAAGCACTTGCCATAAACATTTGAAGAATTTTTTAAAGAAATATTTTGCCAGACAGCCTAGTCACCATAATTCGAAGACGATAAGCAAATCTGTTTTTATCAAATGGCGGTTGCGACACATTACACATATATAAAATAGTCAAAATATTATTGAAAATTTACCCAAATATTTTTGATCAAAAATGCATTATAGGTCTAATAATAATTTAACGTTTTCCTAGCATGGGGTTGGTGTCGAATTCGTACGTGTCCTACCGGAAACGCATCCACCAGTACTGTCCAACATATTCTGCGAGTGTGACTCGAAAGACGATGTCGTGAGTAAACTACGATAATAATTTCTTCTTAGAAGTAATGTATTTAGAAGAAACATTGGACGAATTTTTAAAAACTATCTCAATCGAAAATACGCATTTACTCGAATACGAGAAAAATCAATACAATAGATAAAGCTTTGTTTTTAATTGGAAAAACAATTTTTGAACAAAGTTCTGTCATTATTTCTATCGTAAGGAAAAGAAGGGGTAGATTTTTTATTTTAAAAGGAAATTTAAAAACGTCAATTAAAAATGAAATATATAAATTAATTCTATCGATTTCGAGGATTTTTGTTGAAAATATTGTTTTTTTTACCATCGAATTTGCATGGAATAGCCTACATATTTATTTACTGAATTGAACTCAGTTCCATGACCACGCTCAACATTATTATTTGGATATTTTTCAGACGATTACATGTGACTGCGAGGCAACGCCGGCTCTCCAGCTGAAAGCATTTCGCCAGAAAGGCGATAAGGTCGAGGTTAGCCACTATCGCGTAAACGTTAATCGTTTCCGGGCGCGCCTAAACGTCGTGTGCATAACGGAAAAAATGCTACTCGATCTAAAATGCGACGGTTGGCCTGAGGTATTTATTTATTATATGCGAATTAAAATTATTAATTATCTTGTTCAAATAATTCGAGCGAGAATAAAAATTTTCTATTTGTATCTTATCTATAATTAATTTGATTTATTCAATAAAAAGGATTCAAGTTCCAGCAGAATTGTAAATTTAAATGTTTATTTTTGAATTAATAATGTGATTTTACGCTTTAAGGTGAAAGTTTCGTTGGCTGCGGTCGGCACAATCAAGAAGGACTTGGACGAAAGTCAGCTTCAGGAAGTAGTAACGGAAATCGTTGTCGGTGCACTGAGAGGTACGAACGTGCATCTGAATCTCGGACAATACCCAACGTGCCCACGCCTCTGGCGAGAACCACCACCTCAGCCTGGTCATCCTTTGCCTCTCCATTATGATAGCATGGTGAGACGACATTTTACTCTGCTGACAATCTTTTTTTCCGTCTATTAATTTTTTATCAATTATTTTCGCACTAAGAGACAATAATTATTTGAAATTTTAACATTGAATATTAATCACGGAAAAAGTATTGTTAAAAATTCGACAGTTAGACGGTAATTAGCGCTTATAAAACGAGATCCTCGTTAACCATTGATTATTGATGTTTGAATGAAATTTTTCGACCAATAATTAATTTCTAATGATTTGAAATTAAATTATCGATCGTTAATTTTAGATTCTTTAAAACGTATATTTTTCAATGTACGATTAATGATTTTTCGTTTCGATTTCATTAACGCCAAAGTTTAATGTTATCAGCAACCGCAACAACGTCATCAGACTCATCATTCGTCTGCTTCGACGATTCATCAATACGCACCGGGCGAAAGACGTTTGCTCGTCAAAGTTGTAAAGGCAGCCGACCTGGGAGGTCCGGGTGGTTGTCGCGAGCCATACTGCGTCGTCGAGCTTGACGAACCTCCCCAAAAGAATCAAACTTCGATAAAGAAGGACACGTCGAATCCAACTTGGGAAGAGGCTTTCTTATTGTAAGCACGAAATTTCTAATTCTACACGATCAACGCGTTTTTTAAATTATTTTTAGTCCGTTTTTTCCAACTAATTCAATTTTCAAATTTGATTAAATTTTTACAGCGACATAAGTCACAATACTTCGGAGGTACTTTTGGAAATTTACGATCGCTTCAACAAAAGCCAAAGATTTTTAGGTCTCGGAATCGTCGGGGTCGAAGAACTTCTGGCTAATCCGAGTCAGAGACAGATTATTCCACTTCAGGCTCGACCGTACGAGGCCGACGAAGTTACCGGAACTCTGACCGTGGAGGTATTGGATACTTTATTTACTTTTTTATCCGACAAAGAAACTCTTTAAGGTAGTTCTATCGGTACAGTCAAATCAAAAGTTTTTTTCTTAGTTTATCTCCGTACCATATGATTTTTAAGCTTGAGTTTATTAATAAAAGTTGTTGAAAATTCATTCAAGAACAACATACTATAAATTCAAGGTCATCCAAGGTGACCTATACTCGCTACGTACGTTTGTAAATCATGAAAAATAGTTTTTTAAGATTTTTTTAAAAAATTACGGAAAGCTTCTTTGAAGTATTATAAAGTGACATGCAAAATTTCAATAAGTTTCACCATCTCAAAGTCGAGATATTTGGGATTGAAAATTGCTATATTTAACACGTACTCTTATGGGAGAGCGCCTAAAATTATGTTTTTTAACAATAAATATCTCAATAACTACGAGGTCAAACCTCTTCAAATTTGGCACACGTATGTAGATCATATTATAGAAGACTTGTGCAATTTTTCAACGAAATCCTAAACAAACGATTAAACGAAAGAACTACCTTAAGTACGTTAATGCCAATATTAATAAAAAAAAATTCCAAATAGTCAAAACATCTTGCGTACAAGTGAAATTATGCGAGGCTTGAAATTGTGATCATAATTAGCACACGAGCCAAACTGCGATACGCTTAGCATTGTCCTTCGTGACAATTATGAAAAACAGTGAAAGATTTGATCGGTAATTCATTTTTATCGACAATCAGCGAAGAGGTTTCCGGTAATTAGTACTTTACACTTGGTACGTAGAGCTTGGTAATTAGCACTGTTTCATTAACACTTTCCTCCATTTTGTCGAGGTTCGACAATTAACGTACTGTTAAGATAAATCTTGGGATAATTTCAAGTCGAATGACACTCGTTTTCTCATATCAATGAAGTTAAATAGAAATAATTATTTTATAGTCAATAAAAGTTGTAGCAATTTCAGGCCTAATCGATCTAGAAATCGTTGCTTTCGATAAACATCCGTTCCGATCAATTAACGATGAAAATATTCGATTTATTCCAAGTCTAATTTTTCGGTTATTTCTTCCAAAAATTTTATTGCATTAATTGCATAATTTGTCGTTAGTTTATCTAGATTTAAAGTCTAAAAGTCTCTATGGCGAAAAACGGTGGCGAATGAGCAAATTTTATAATCCTATATTTTATTCTTACCGTGCGGTAAAACTAATTCCGTTTTAAGAAACACACTCTAGCGATATATATTGCTCAAAACAATCAGAGGATTTTTTTTTCCTTCGATAAAATTACTAATATGTGTCAGAACATAATTTTGGTTGTATTCGTCGTATCGGGATGAAAAAAGCAATTTGAATCTTGACGTTTATTTTTTAATATCTTTCGAGAGATTCTTTTTTCATTGACATTCTACAAAATTACACGATGAAGTAGGGAGAACAAAATTTCTGTAAATTCCCTCTGTCCGCGGTTGCTTAACGAGGTTCACGCGCAATAATCATAATAGTATATACAAAGTAATGGCAAAATCATGAGATACAATTTTTTCCAAGATAATTTTTTGAAATTTTGCGTGAATCTTCTTGAGCATCGTATTATAATGGGTAAGAAATTTGAGAAGGTTTCACCGTCTAGTAATCGAGATGTTTAGTGTTTAAAATCGCAACTTTAACCCTTAAACTGCATTTCGGGTCAATATGACCCGGCGCGTTTTCTTTCGTCGATTGTATCTGCCCCATTTCGGACGAATGTTTTGGCATTTAATTTTTAGTTTCGGCCAAAAATAACTTTTGGCCCATAAAATATGAATCATGTACTGCAAAAAATGTCTCTACAAAGAAATTGAAAAAATGCAAATGTACCGAGATACAACGATTTGAAAAACGCCAGGGGTCAATATGACCTCATATGCAGTTATAGATCGGCAGCCGAAGTGTGCAGCTTAAGGGTTAACACGAGGTCTTATGAGAAGTTACGAAAAAATACGATTTTTCACAATAAATAACTCGATCTCTAGACGGTAAAACTTTCTCTAATTTTACCCACAGTAGAGTATTATTGTCAAGAAGATTCGTACGAATTTTAAACAATTAAACTTGGAATTCGTCTAACCCATGGATAACGCCTTCGATTGAATTCAAAAGGTTATAGATTCGGCTACAAAATTGTTTTTCGATTCAGTCCTGTTTTTTCAACAGACATTGACCTTTGAAGCATAAAATACAACTTTCGATTCAAGTAGCCATAATCGACGAATAAAAAAAAACATTCGATGGAAAGAAAAAAAAAGTTCTTTATTGTTTTCGAGCCGTGTATATCATGAATCTAATGAGAAATTTACAGGCCTATCTTTATTCGAGACAAATGCAAACGTCATCTTAAAACATTAGGACTTTTTGAAAAAAAATAAATTGGAGATTCGTGATTCGATCAAAAACATTAATGTTATTGAAGTAATACGATTAAAATATAATTTCCACGTTTGTTTCAGTTCTTGTTCATCGAAGGCGCCGAGGTACCTCAAATCGGATCGAAACCTTTCAAAGTAAAGGAATCGATAAAACCGGTATCCCCGACGAGAACGTACAGCCCAACGAGTCTACTCAGCAATAGTAGCCTAAATTATAACAATGGTAACAGCACACTTATCTTGTACGACTCTACCAGTCAGTCTGCCGGCGGTAATTAACGTTTATTATATCTGGAACGTTATTTATTATTCCTGCGTGGAACCTTTAGTCCCGTAGGGCACGTTCCTCTTATTAAAAATTTACGAGACGCTTTGAAAAACAAAAACAAAAACGAAAGATCGGAAAAATCGACGAATAAGAATATGTCAACGAAACTAATAATGAAAAATTTGACGTGTTATGGCCCAGATTGATTTTCCAAAAGTTGACAAACCACAGTTTTTCGTGTAGTTGGCAGCATGACCACTTCATTTCCCAAAGCTTGATGATTTTTTCTTAAAAATTCTATATGTTAGATTTTTTTTTGTCACATCGATTTATCTTTTCCCACACCCTACCCCGGATTCGCCTATTATAGGCGAATCGTAGAGTTATCAATGATTTTCTTGATTGTGAGCATTCGTAGGATCTTTCGAAGATGGTCAAAAACAGACATTCGTAGCGATGATATCGAAAGTGTTGAAATTTATGAAATAATAATAATGGAATTTAATGATAAAACAATGCGTGAAATAATCGAATAATTATTTTAAATTTCGTTGAGAATTTCGGTCTTCGCCCATCTTCGAGAGTCACGAAAAAAGTTTTCATCTTTATCTACACGACGATATTTTTATATTATTCGGATAAAGATAAACAAAAATGTAACGAGTACATTTTTCGATTAACTGAATTTTATAACAAAATTTTTCAGATTTTCTTACGAACGGTAATACCGAAGAATCGCCTTATCGGACAGGACAGACAAACGGCAACAAAGGAACCCTCATCGTTCACAGTCAGCAGAGGGTGAGCCTTTCGTTATTTCTCTGGACATTCGGTCGTGAATTTTTTTCGTGAAGATTTTTCATCGTTAATTTTTTTTCTTTTAATTTTTCAAAGTGTGCTATCTGCTTTTATTTTTGTAGCAATCGGAGCGACAGATAGTCAAGGTAAGATAAAACAATTCGCGTGTATTTGAAATTTTGGGACACGTAGAATTATGACGTAAAATATATCGTATAACTCGTCGCAGACCGCAGTGCGGAAAGCGTTACGAACGACGGAGCTTGCAAGTTCGTTTTACGTCAAATTTATAAGGTCATAAATAAAAATCTGCTCGTACTTCCGCGACGAACGAAAAATGGACATTAACAACGCGATTTCAAGACTCTAAGATAGCTTTCATTGGCGTAGTTCCAAAATCTCGAATCCGCTCGAATTTCACAGTGAACGAGAATGAAAAAAAAAATTTTAAAAGACGATCGTCTCTTTTGTTCCCATTGAATTTTGTCGTGGCCCCTTAATTAACATTTCCTGAATGCCGTGTGTTTACTAATCCGACAGGTCGCCTTGTCCGACAAGGGAAGTTGGCAGGAAATTTCACCGGAGGTAATTCATTTTTTCTTCGTTAAATATAAAAATGATCGCTTCAGATTTGATGAAAATTTTACAATGATACAATACAATTTCGTGACACGCTTACGATCTTTCTTTCTTTGATTTTTTTAGCATAGCAACAGGGATACCAGCGCCACTTCCGGTCCGGAGAGTACTCCCAATTCGTCCAATTCTGAAAGTATGAGAGGTACAAAGATCATTTCACCAGTAACGATTGAATTATCGAGTAGAATCGAATTTGTACAGAAATTCATTTTTTTCTTTTTTTACGTATATTTTTACACAGAGCGTGGACGAACGAGGAGGAAACGACGGGACTTTTTTGGCACTATCAAGAGACGTCTCGGTAGATCAAAAACGAGAAGTAGATCGGTTGGACCGGAAGGTGACACGAATCACGAGGAAACACACTCGAGATCGATATCCGCTGACAGAGCGAGAGATCCAGGTTCCAGTGAGTCTATGCTCTAATTTTATTCAACAAGTTTCAGTTTATACAAAGTCGATCCGTTCGATTAGGTCAAAATTGAGAAAAGGTTCACGAATTGTGTTTATTTCGCTGGAAATACGGTAAATAAGAACGTTCTTAAATCATATCCCTTTGTCAATGTCGAGTATGATCCTTTCGAACGAACGAAATGATTCGGACAAGAAAAATCAAAATATTCGTTCCAGACTTTTGTGAATTTTCAATTTTTTCCCTCAATTTCAACTTTATTGTCGCTGATCATATGCTACAGGCTTTAAAATAATATTCCAATTAGCGAATACTGAAAATCGCGATCGAATGAAAAAAGTGTTTTTTTTTCGAAAAAAAAAACTGCAAAATTCTTTAAATAGATTTAAACGAAACAGGATCGTTTTGTTAAAGTCATAAACTCGAACTTGTCGATGAATTGTTTATCGAGAATTTATAATTTCCCCACGACTGGAATCTTCTAATATTCTTTTTCTTTTATTTCCGTTTCTGTCGCGGGTCGAGAGTATTGTACGTTATAGAAAATCTTTTATCGGGAATGTTATATTTTATGTATTCTTTATTGTTCGTGAAAAATCCGAACGTGTACATGTAGCTGCAGATACTTCGTAGCTAATTTGTAAAAACGTACGGTGGACAAATAATATTCAGTTTATCGAATAAATTGAAAATTCATTTAATCGTAAGACTTTAATATCTCAGACCGATTTATTTGTAGTAAAATTGTAAATAAAAAATGCGTGTAACGTAGAAAAAAATTGAAAAATACAGTAATTTGATTTTAATCGTAATCGACCGTAACAACTGTATTAACGATTTCTTAAGCAAACAAAAAATTTAATTACTTTGAAAATTTGATTGATACGTTTGTTAAACCGCTTTATTAATAATATCGAGCATTAAATCGTTCGAACGGAGTGTGTTTGATGTCTCGAGTGTGATTAATTTTTGTTCGATGATTCGACCGCGTTCTTTTTTTTATTATTTGATTTTATTTGAAATTTTCTTGATATCTTTATTTTCTCAGCATTACTGTCTGTACCAGGAAAAGAGGAACACTCGAGAAGATCGAGCCTGAGCGAAGCTTCGGCGATTAGTGGCACCTCGACCAGGACATACGTCAATGAGGCATCTACCTTGGTTCTCGAGAGCCTAGAAAATGGAATTAAAAAGTACATTATTCTTCTTTAATCGATGCAATTATAAAAAAAATCAATTTCGCTTAAAAACTAATGATTTTTCGTAATTATTTTATTTCAGACACTACCTCGTACCGTTGTCTCTCGCTCAGAAGAGCAAGTGGCGAAAAAAAGGCACAAAACTTCATATATTCAACGATCACACATTCATCGCGAAACACATGCCTGGGTAATTTATTTTCTTCGCCATTTTCCATCGATTAGCCTTGTGTAAAAGAAAAAGTCTTAACCTTTTAGCTGCGGGGGTGGTCGATATATCGACCACTCAAGAGGCGCAAAATATTTCATGTTTTTAGGCAAAATTTGATGTTTTGAATAATTTTCGCCGAGAGCGAAGGTCAGAATATTTCTTGATATCTCCAGAGATGCGGCAGTAGCTTGTTGCGTTTGTGGTAGAAATGAAATTTGACCTCTAAATAGACGATCCGCATAACAAGAGTGTCCGCGATTTTTTTAATGTTTTTTACGTATTCAGCGCATCAAACTACGTACGAAAACCTTCTCAAAACTTGGCTTATACTAGAAATGAAATTTGACCTTGAAATACAGATTTTCAAGGTCAAGGCTGTCTGCGGGAATTTTTTTACTATTTTTTTTTCATATTCAGCGCGTGAAATTACATAGAAATACCCTCTCGAACCTTCATGACAAATGAGACAAATTTTTTACATTGCACTATACGTTGCCTCCGGGGCTGGTCGATATATCGATCAGCGGTCGGATCGGGAACTCTACCTGAGATATCCAGTGATTTTATGTATAAATTTTGCATTTTATAAGAGGTCGATTTGTACTGAAATTCTCCCGCAGCTAAAAGGTTAATCGAGAAATGATTCTTACAAAAAAAATCCCTTTCTTCACTTTCCCAAGAGAATTTCAAACTTTTAAAACGACATTGAACGATCAAAGTTTTATTATTAAATTCAATATTTAATATTTCTTTCATGAAAATTCATTCGAAAAACTCGATCATATCATCTCGCCGTAAAGAGTCTAAATATACAAGAACAACGATTAATTCAAATTGCTTTGGAAATCCTGCGCTTCAACTTGTTGTCAATACGATTGTTATTATATTTTTTACAGCGGCACGATTTGCGAGGTGTGCAAAAGGACTTTGGCACGAAGATTGGGAAAACAGGGCTACGAGTGCCGAGACTGCTTGATGAAATGTCACAAGCATTGTCACGTGAAAGTCGAAATGATGTGTTCGATGTCCACAATTCAAAGCATCGAACTGTAAGCTTTTTTTTCACTTTTTTACCACAATTTATTCATTATAACTTCTTTTTTCACGATGTCATACATATATATTCACAATTCGTTCGTTATACATGAATGAACAACTCTAATAACGTTTATCTAGGGTAAAACAGCCAGTAGTCGGCCAGGAACCAGTAGTCAGCCTCTGCCTATACTTTGTACGAGTGGGAAGAGTACAAAAGATATGCTTTGCTCTCTTCCCACTCGTACAAACTATAGGCAGAGGCTGACTATTGGTTCCTGGCCGACAACTGGCTGTTTTACCCTAAATAATATTTATAATTCTTTGTACTTCATAAAATCAACAATACATAGGGTAAAACATGGAGTAGTCGGCCAGGAATCATTAGTCAGCCTCTGCCTATACTTTGTACGAGTGGGAAGAGTACAAAAGATATGCTTTGTTCTCTTCCCACTCGTACAAAGTATAGACAGAGGCTGACTACTGGTTCCTGGCCTAAGACTGGCTGTTTTACCCTATGTGACCAAAAATAAAAACAAAAAGATGAAACGAAAATTATGAAAAAAGAATTCGAATGAAACGTTTATCGTCATTCAGAGAATTAATTATAACCCGTATTTCTTTCGACGACGTTTTTTTTTTAAAAGGTCCCTACTACCGATACTGAGCGAATGAGATAGGTAAGCTAACGACGGAGAAAAAGTCTGCTACTAAAAAAGAAACAAGCATGACGAATAGGTCACCAGCAGTAGTGAAAGATAATCCTGGCAATCGTAGCGCTGCGATTACGATTTAATATCAATTATTGTTCTTTTTTTTTCTTTACCGATGATCGATCATGCTCGATAAGTGCCTTGTTAATCGCTTAACCCTTAAACAGTACACTTCGGCTGCCGATCTACAGGGTGAATTCTGTAAGGTGTTTCAAACGGGATTTTGGTGCAGATGGGATCATTACAAACAAAAGTTGCAAATATATATTGGGGATATTTTTAATAGTTTACGAGATATGAATATTTAAAGTTGATCCAATCAGAGCGCGCCGAGAAGCGTTGGAGCCGCCCACTCTCCGTCCTAGCCGTAGATATAGCAAAGTTTAGGGCGTTACATTTGGGATCGCATAATTCAGAGCAGACAATTATTATTATTTTATTACGTAGTCATTTCTATTTGGCGCGCTCGGCAAAATTCAGAGCAGTCAATGCCTGACAAATAAAAATGACTGCGTAATAAAATAATAATAATTGACTGCTCCGAATTTTGCGATCCCAAATGTAACGCTCTAAACTGTGCTATATCTACGGCTAGGGCGGAGAGTGGGTGGCTCCAACGCTTCTCGGCGCGCTCTGATTGGATAAACTTTAAATATTCATATCTCGTAAACTATTAAAAATATCCCCAATGTATATTTGCAACTTTTCTTTGTAATGATCCCATCTGCACCAAAATCCCGTCTGAGAAACCTTACAGAATTCACCCTGTATAACTGCATATGGGGTCATATCGACCCTTGGCGTTTTTCAAATCGTTGTATCTCGGTAAATATGCATTTTTTCAATTTCTTTGTAGAGACATTTTTTGCAGTACACGATCCATATTTTATGGGGCAAAAGTTATTTTTGGCCGAAAGTAAAAATTAAATGCCAAAACATTCGTCCAAAGTGGGGCAGATACAATCGACGAAAGAAAACGCGCCGGGTCATATTGACCCGAAATGCAGTTTAAGGGTTAAACGTATCGCCATTGCGGCGATATTAAAATATTCAATATTTCGTGGCAATTGGAACGAATCTGTATTTCGATTTAACGAGAAAATTCTAACGTGCGATTATACGAAATGTTGCTTGCGCACGAATTCTCGCCTCCATTTTGCTTTGTCCCGTATAGCGCCGTTACGAAGGTGATATGTGCTTCACACTTGCTTTTAGACTCCATATGTGCAGAAAAAAAGTAGTTATTTGCGTCAAGGTTAATATTGATTTGCGCAATCGAAACCAGTGTTTTTGCTTTGTCAAATTCGATTTGAATAAAGCCTTGTTTTTTTTTATAAGCAGTTTACGATCGAGACACGAATTATCCGACGAAATAGTAGCTACAAAGTACAATCTTTATTTAATCAACCCCTTACGCACAAGTATTATTCGTTTTACAAAAAAAAAATAGTCGAAACTTTAGAATCGTTAAAAAAATTCTCAACGAGTTAATGTAATTAAGAATATTCAAATTTTCAACAAATATTTGTGGAAATGAAAAATTATACGCCAAAATTATATGACAAACTCGGACAACTTCGAGCAATTTCGTACAGACGAGTAATTATCTTAAAAAATACTGCAAGGTGAAAGCTCGTTGTTTGTATTAACAAATAATTTAAATAATATTTATCGCGTGTTTGTATTGCTCCGAAAAACTAATCGATCACCACATTTCTGTAATCTCGAATATCTTTGTGACATAAATTTCTTTCTCTTTCAGAACCTGCATCAAGACGCCGCTGCTGGAGAGAAGATTTTCCACTCGACGATGCTAGCCACGAATAATTTATTGCGACCGACACGACTTCGAACGAGGACATTGTTGAAGAATTTCGTAAAACACGAAATTTTTTATGTTAATCATCCTGTGTTTTATTTATTTTATATCCCCCGCGAATATCTCATATATAAGAGGTATGTTCAAAAACATTCGGGTCTTAATCTTTTTTCCCGCGTAAATAAATGCGGTGCGAGAGATGTGTTTCGGTGAAAATGTGTAAGGGATACTCATGCGCATGCGTGAATTTTTCCCGCCCGCAGAAAGCGTCGGCCTAAGAATGAGGAAAGGTGAGGAAGCGTCCGCTAGTTTGTGAATCGTTACGAAACGTTAGAACGATTTGAGCAGCTTTATTGCATCACATTTTGTCAAACGCGTGGCGATATCTAAGTGGAAACTATTCACACAAAATTCAAGACTTCCGAGGACGAAACCACGAGCAGTTCGTGGATCACGAAGTGGTACAACCGATTCAAAAATAGCCACGGATTAGTCCATAACCTTGATATTGTTGTTCATCACCAGCGATCACGGTTTAGGGAAGTTCGAGTCACTGTTTGCATTGATCAGCATATCCCGTGCGGTTTTCAAACGGAGTTGCGTATGCTTCACACCGTTGGCACTTTGTACGAACTTTTCTAACAAGCAGCTCGAGTCCAAATTTAATGTACCGATCCAATGCATTTCCCACTTGATTCCCAACGTTACGGACTGTTCTACGACGATTCTGCACGATCGAAGTTCGCGCTTGGTTAAATTTGATAAAATTTAATGCACGTCGTTCCGTCATCCGCGACAACTAACAATCCGATCACCATTCGCCACACTATCTCACTCATCGGCCGACTGCCAGCGACTGACGCAATCTACGGGCGGGAAAAAAATCTGACGCATGCGCATGAATACCACCAACGAAGGACACTTCCCGTGTTTCATTCGTTTACGCGGGAAAAATTAAGAATCGATATTTTTCGAACATCCTTCGTAAAGTTGAACGATTTTAACTGATGATAAATCTGTTAGCTCATGATGCTTAACAACGTTTCACGTTTTTCTAACGTGTACGCATAAACCTTCTAATCTTTCCAACTTTGTACGCTGACCTTCGTTTGTCCTCTCGTCCCTACCATTCGTTCCCACTGCTAGAATTCAAAATTCATCGTACAGCGGAAACCGTGAAGGTTTTTTTTCCAAAAATCACTACTATTGTTACCGAAAAGCATAATATATAGTATATACATAGATATATAGATAAATAATGAAATATAAGGATATTATGCTGGAAGATAGGCCGAGATATTGAAGGTGATCTACATTGCTTCGTAAATATTTTGACAGTACTTTCGAAGCAACGATTGACACCAGCGACCTGGAAACTGTACTTGCAACATTATTACGCGTATTACCGTTTAATCCCAACTTTCTTCGCTTCGACACTCGACGCTAATATAGCTTCCTAGGCATCAGCTGCCTGGCATAATTTTTATAACAAAAATCTCGCACGTATTCGTAAATAATAACGAAACCAGGGATATTTGACTCAACGATAAAGGGATTTAACAAAAAAACAAACAAAAAAAAAGTAACGATATCTTCCGTTTCGACTCGTTCTTCCAACGAACACTTGTTTTTTTCGCACAAAATCCAGGCACTTTCGAAAAAAAACAAACATAGCGAAATCGTCATTTCTGTGGCGCTGATCGAGTCAGACGTGATTAGAAGTGATAAAGAAGTGTCTTCGATAAATGGGAATAGATTTTTTAACGTAAACGAAAAATCAAATATACCTAATTCTTAATTTATCCTCAACGAAGAAAACAAAAACGATCGAGCACGATTCAATACTTTTTATTTATTTGTTTTCGTAATGGAAAAGCAACACGAACGTTCATTTTATTCAACGAAAACTTCGGACTAACCCGCGACGAATCGGCGAAGCAATAAAATTGTTTTTTACGACAAAAGTTATTTGTTTTGTTTTCTTCTTTGTTTTTATTCTACGAACTATTCTATAATTATAAAAAAAGGAAGAAAGTGGTAATAAATATTGATCGATTGTATATATATATACATTCGGTAATGCATAATCGCAGTCTACTGCACAAGCTTGGCAAAACGGAGGCGGACAATCAATAGCAATTTTTTTTTCGCGAGAAAGAGACGACAAAGATCCAAGTAGGTGTACAGACTCGTTTGCGAAAAAAAACAAATACACGCACATACGATCACTCGTACATTTTGACGTCAACGATAGAGGGTATAGTTGACGACTGATTTAAACTCAACTATAATCCACTCGTAACAATTTACTCTACGAAAATATATTTCTTCGACTTTTGCCAACGGACATAAATCGTTCAACGATCGTTCTTTCGAGCGATCTTTCATTTTCGCCTCGTTCAATCTGTTCCATTGGAAATTTTGCAAACGTAAGACATACTTATTTATAAACATTGTAATTATAATTTTTCGATTATTTACATATAATCGATTTTGTTGAATTTTATTAAAGTCAAAGGGACATTGAGTATTATCGATTATTATCGTTTAATTATTTTATCGGTTGGTTAATAATACGTTATATTATTTTTTATTGAAATTTCTCAAATTACGATATTTCACGTTCGTCGAGGATCGAAATTGTTTCTCTTTCTCTCAAGAAATAATGTGTTCAATCGGGCTCGTCATTAGTAACTATTAATCTTGAAAGAGTAATTAATGGCTAAATATTAATAATAATGATAATATTAACGATAAATTATGGCCTCGTGATAAACTCATCATTTTAATAATCGCACACTTCAGCCAAGATGATAAATGAGATTTTTAAAAACGCCACAATTTTCTGCACTCGATAAAACTTTGGATAATTCTTAAAATAATGACTTTATATGGGCTGTGAATGAAAAAGAAAAAGAAAACAAAAAAAACGAGAAAAATAGAATAAAAATAAAAATAAAAAACGATAATTGTTAAAGGCGATGAGAATAGAAGGACTTGGGCGAATGTCTATCTCTCCTTGCTTATTAAGGCTGATGGTTGTCCTCAAATTTTCAAGAAAAAAAAAATTCTTTTATTTAACGAAAAATCCAAGGAAATTCATAACGTGACTAATTTTTAAACTCGATACATAATTTTTTATTGTCCGATAAGTATTTTTTTATGAATATCAAAAGTAGTATCCATGGCGTTGGTAAGTTTCTTGGTACACTCGCGAGTGGTGGACTAGCTTTGGAAATTTCGAAAAAATCTTAAAAATATTCTAGGTGAATAAAAACAATGGAAAATAAGTCACTCAATTTTCTCATTAACACGAATTTTAAATAACGCGAAAAATCTTTATCGGTGTAAACGACAAATCTTGAAACGGCTTTTTAAATAATTTTATTAATTAGTAGCCATCCTCTTTAATCGCGAATCTCATCGTTTTCCTCGTTTTCAAGCATACGAAAGTCTCTCTCGTCAATTATAATCGATTTTCAATAGTTTCGATTATCCGAAAACGGAACGAATGAGAAATTGCAAAAAAAAGAAAAATCAAAATCGCGATAGATGAAGTTTTTTTTTAATAGGAAAATAAAGTATAATCGGCGCATATGGCAGCAAATATAATATTAAAAAGGGCGTGCAGGTATAAATTAAATAATAATAATCATAATAACAATATTTCGAAATTCGATTCACAGTTCGATTGATATTTGATTTTTGATCTCGTCTCCAATCGATTTCTTCGACAAAATCATCGACCGTTCGATCTTTTTGAAAATTAATAATAATTATAAGATATAATTGGAACGATGAACCAAAACGTGGAGCGCTTTTAAATAAAAACAAGACAATTTCATTTTTTAAAGATTAATCTTTGTTGCATTCAGAATAAAAAAAAATCTTAAATGAAGAAAACAAAATTTTAATCGCAAAATTTCAATAATACGGTCGTAAACTCGTGAAAATGAATAGTAGGGAAAATTGAAATAAATACGCATCGACGCCCCTCCGTGCTAAAGTACACTTGTTATTCAAAAAAAAGGAAACGATACCGGTCAAAAATATAAAAAATATATATAAAAATCCCGATATTCTGTCCAAAAAAAGAATAGCCAGAGTATGGAAATGGGACTTTTAGCATCGAGCTTTGCCTCGTGCAGAGACTAATTGCATAATTTAAGCGAACATAGTTATAAGGAAATTTAACGTATTTACATTAATATAAATATCAACAAAAATTGGAGGAACGTGGATAGCTTTCGAGCTTTCCAATAATCTTATTTGCACGAACGAACGAAATTTGTCGAATATGTCCTCTTAAGGTCGCGATTATGAGTGTATAATTTCATTTTTAACTAAGAAAACGCGATAAATCATTGAAAATTAACAAAAAAATGGAAAAATAAAGAAAAAAACGTACGGTCTACGTGGCTTGACGACAAAAAAGAAAATAGAAGGAAATAAAAAGAAGATCCAGGTGCCTATATGGGTGTTATCGTTATATACAACACGATTTATCATACGTTTAAACATATTTATTATGCAGATGCTCTATTTATTGACACGGCATCCGCATGCGTAACGCAAATGCTAACAAACATGTTAATCAATCATCGAACTCGCGACAATGTTAATTATACAGACATATAAAAACACACGCATCTCTTTATTTGTATACATATATACAGGGTCTCCAGTTTTTAACTCCCCAGTAGAATATTTTCGAAAAATAGCATTTTTTTAAAAATGTTTCGTATAAAACTTTTAAAGTTCGAAGGAGAACGTAAAATGGCATTACTTGTTTAATTTTAGGTGAAGGTTTTCAAGGTCATTGAGTAAGGTCCACTTGGTTTTTTTAAAATGGAAATCAATATATTTTTGTACAGTTTCGTGTTCTATATAAAAAGATAAGAAGTTGTTGCTTACAACATTTTTTCAGGGAATTTTAATTTTTTTAAATAATTCGTCAAACTTGCGGCAACTTTTGGAATTATAGAAATTTGTCGCTCGAAAAATATATCGCTCTTTCAGTGAAGACGCGCATGACGCAAGAAACACTAAAACAACAATTAATAAACAATATTTCTTGTTTTTAAATTTAACCATTTAATTCAACACCTTTTTACCATCAGCGACTTCACTTAAAAAGCTTTAGTTTTTGAGTAAAAAACTGATAAAAATTCAATAATTGCTGCGAATATTGTGATTTTTCGGAAAAAATGTTTCGAACAAGATTTCTTTATTTTGTTATGTAGAATTCAAATCTGTAAAGAATATACAGACTCCTATTGTAAACAAATTAATTGACCTTGACGTGACCTTGAAATTCTCCATCGAAGATCAAAGAAGTAATGCTATTTGAAATTTTTCCACGACACATTTGTTTAAAAAATGCTATTGTTCGAAGATATTGAGCCGGGGAATTTAAAACGAGACACCCCGTACATATATACGTGTGTGTGCGTGCGTGTGTGTGTGTGTGTGTGCGTGTATACATTTTTCAGACCATGACGAGTCGGCTTATGACGCACAAAATTCGTTTTATTATCGCAATTAATAATGCATCTCGCCGACGAAGCAAAGCACATTATTGTATAATCGCGGGACGTACTCTGTTTCAACAACGTGTACATTTCGGATAAAAGTACGATGAAAAAAGGACAAAAAATGGCAAAATATTACAAAAAATTTGTCTCATGATTATTTATTACTTTACATCCTCGTTGTGGCGATCAAGCTATCCTGGCTCACACAATCCTTCCTTTTCCACTTAATTTTCAAAAAATTATGGAACAAGCAGCCTATATGGCCTATTTTGATTTTTTGCTATATCTTTTTTAATTTTTCTTTGAGGATTTTAATACTTTGGAACAATGTTTAGAACAACTAGAACAATCCAGAACGACAAAGAAAATTGGATTTTTTGAAAAATGGGGGGTTGCTCAATAAAACAGTTTTTTCCGCCATGTTTATCTGGTTATTTACTTTAAACTCTGGAACAATTTAGAACAAATGTAGAACAACCTGGAACAACAACCAAAAGTCAAGAAAATCGATAAATGGGGGGCTCACTTCATAATTTTTTATTCCGGTTAGTTTTCTTCCGCAATTATTTTTTCTCGAATAAATTTTACCTTGTTCACTTTTCGTCATATGTGGAAAAAGAAAAATGGTACCGACGATTCGAATTATTTGGGGTGGTCTCGTTTCGCCGTTTTTTTTACGTTTAGCATGAAATACAATGTCGTTTTTACAGGCACCCTCTGAGGCACGCATATACCTACCTATAATTAGGGCTGTACATTTTCCCAGGACTGATCTCCCTACAACCGAAAATTCAAGTGTTCGTCATTTTGCGTATTCAAAAATTCTTAGTTCCGTCCCGCTCCGCTATGACGCCACCGTCGCTATCTCCCTCGCACTTAGGCTCGTTTTCTCCAACGCGTTTCAACGTTGATCTCGGTTCTGTCCATCTTTTTCTAGTTCCAAAAATTCGAAAAAGATAAAGAGCAACTTGAACCAAGATCAAACTTAAACCGCGTTGGAGAAAACGGGCGTTAATCGCGCCTAGTTTAAGAGGTTTCAAAGTTTTCGGTACAAGTTCTATTTCTCTCCGCTATGACGCTACTGGCGCTACTGTCGCGTATCGGCCCGTTGTCTTGTGATCACCGGTTACAATTTCCACGGTAGTTTTCAAATCCGTTCACGAATAAACGATTTAAATACAAGGACACGGGGGAAAACGATAAAAATATTCTCGTACATAATTATATCTTACCTATGGAGCATTGGATATATATAAGTACCGTACAAAGTATGAAAAAAGAATAAAGACGAGCGAGTAAATCGATCAGCCCAACGAGGGGAGCGAGCAACAATGCCCATCGAGCGTGCCATTATGGTATTACGGTTAGAAAGGGTGAACCGTCAAATTACTCGACTGATCGATACCCACACGTACCGTACATATATATATATACATATATGTCTGTGTATACGCATATTTATGTTGGCCGGCGTGTGCTCGTTGATGTCTGAACGGGCGCGCACAATTTTATCCTGCTCTCACACTCTCCGTTTCTTGCGCCGTAATCGGTGGCAAAAGGGTTAAAAAGAAAATGGCGGATACTCGACGCCCTTTTCCCACCACTCTTGCGACGCGAAAGAAAGTTGTGGAGGGGCGAGAGAGGGAGGGGGGTTCGCTCGCGCGCGCCGCATGGCTCGGATTGAGAGAGAAGCACGCACTGCGCAGGGCACGGAATAACGAGGCATTGAAAATTGTCAAACTGGTTATTGCGTTAGGGCAGGACTGACGGACGTCATAACGCGAACAAGAAGAATCACGGAGCATTCGTTTTGAACGCGGTTAGACTCCATCAAATCTCATTAGTCGGAGTTAATTAATCGTCCGAACGGCTGTATTTATACGCGATTTTATTAACTAAGATGCGTTGACGAAATGTTTGTTGAAACGATTAAGACTGATTTGAAATGTTTGAAAAATTGTTGTTGCCACTTTAGACCATGAAAGTTGTCGACTCTCGGGCTGAATTTTTCAATATTTCGCGGATCTATTGAGTTTCGATCAAGAATGTTTAATGTTTCGGACGCGTTAAATTTTTATGAGAGTTTGTAAGGTTTTGAATATTTGAAAAACGCGCGCTACGCTCGCACTCCCGTAATTGGCGAATGACTAAGATGGAAGTTTATGGCGTTGATATATTATAATTTGAGAATGCTTAATGCGGAATTTGATTAATTGTAACGATTATCATTCGTTAGAATTGTAATAGTCGCATTAAATAAGACTTTTTTGTTCGTCGTTTCGTAAAAATCGTCTTAGAAATCGCGAGTTGCATCTCGTTTACGTTTGAGAGGTTAGCTTTTTCAAAATGGCGGCCATGTTGCTTCGCGGGCTTTTCAAAAGTCGAGGTAAAGAATTGAAATTTATGATTTAAACGTAAATAAATCGACGACGAATCGTGAAAAGACGATTGAATAGTAATGTTCGTAAATAAATTGAAAAAAAAAGAAAAAAAGAGAGAAACAGCTACAAAGTTTGAAAAAAAAATCATCAATCGTTACACGAACGAAATTTTCATAAATGAATTCACGGTTGACTCGGACTCTCCCCTCGTTAACGGTTTCGCCAGTTCAAAATGACAAATTGAAAATTATTTCCGCGAGGGGGCAGCGTGTACGGGCGATTTTTCACCCATAATAGGTGTATAAAGCCTTTTATCACGAGAGTCCCGATGTCTTTTTAAGAGGCGGTGCCTCGGTTAGGCAACACCCACGTGTACGAGGAACGAAAATATTTCTCTCCTCCTTTTCGAGAACGACGTACTAAACGGCTATGTATACGAGCTCACGATTTTACGAGCTACATTTCTGTGTATACAAGAGCGAGAACCGTGTCGAGACCGTGCGCGCTCTGGCGGCACTTTTTCGTACTGAAACAACGTGGCGCTGCGATGGGAGGGGTGGGGGCCTCGTCGAGATTGGAAACGCCTATAGGCCGTTAACGTTGACGAATCGGGGCTCGAGAGACCAAAGGATTGAAACTGTAGCCTTTGAAAATCGCGGTTATAAAGCTTGTACAATATAGAAGGACGACGACTCGCTCGTACTTGACGAGTAGCAACTAGAGACTGCCTCGACAACGACACTCTTAAACATCGTATTAAAAATATATTCTTGTTTTTTTTTTCTTCTCAAGAATTTAATTCGAAGTTCGATCGATTTTCCGCACGAGCTATATATCAATAAAAAAACGTTCGTTCGAATGAAAATTGATATATTTCCTTTTGATAATAAATTATGCGATTATTCACGATACGAGTAAAATTGATCAATGGAAAAAAAATTTTTACCGTACGTGCGTTCTGTTTATTTCAATTTCTTTTCTTCGTTTTGATTAAAAATTGAATAATAGCTATCTTGATTGAAAAATAACCGATATTGTTTTATTATTTCATAATTAAATTGCTCTAGAATTCTCGAAATTAACGAAACGTTCGCTCCAATTTATCGTCCGTCGTCAATTATTGCTTCGGCACTGTCGATCAAAACCTAATTTCGTACAAACACTTTTTTATATTGAATTTACCAATGGAAATTATTTAAAAAATTATAATTATGAACCGGTTCGTTCGGCTCGTATATATTATTATTGCGTAAACAATGAGATTGATGATAATTGTGATTAGAAAGTAACGATAGGTAGATGGTACTTTTCTTTTGTCTCTTTGATACAATATTCTATTGTATAGGCGGTAATCGTCATTGAACGTAAAATTGGCGAATTCAATTTGATTTTTTTCCGGCGGAGAATGGCTCGTGAAAAATGTTTGCAAATCACTCGTACACTTATACATCTCACTTTATCACTTAGGCTGCGGTTAACATGTTCGTTCATAGAAAAAATTTTATACGTAGATGGGTTTGTACCTATGTATATATTTTTTCATTATTATGTAGAGAACGCATGTATTGCCGCAAATTGGACGCACGATACTGCATCGAGTATTTTATGAAGCAAAGGGATACGCGTTATCCGACCTCGCGTTACGCGTAACTATATTTTTAATACTTTATTCGGACCAACTTTCAGCGTGTCATTTACTTGTCCAATGCTCCCCCGAGATAACGCAATTTTTTTGTTATCAGGTTCGATTATCAAGGACACGATTTATAAAAAATTTGTAATGAAACTAATAATTGTATTTAAAATAAACATTTTAAATGGAGAAATTTGGTAAAGTTTCTTATTGTTATTAGTTATCGAGAAAATGGAATTTTTTAAATAAAAATTATGCAAAAATTTGTATTTAGTTGTTTTTCTTTCTTTTTATAATTTCAACATTTTTGGTAATTTTATGTCTGTAATTTTCACGATTATTATCATTTCTTGTGATTGGAATGAAAAAATGAGGGTTGCACAATCTTAACCACCGCGCAAATACGAATTATACGTAAATTTTTATGTAATTTTTTTAAATAATTTCGTTATAATCTTTTTTTAATACGTATATACTATTTTTATAATAATAATAATAATTGTATACTTATGAGAAAGGTAGTCACACACGGTGGATCCGGGTTCGATTCTCGCCAGCACCAATACAATTTTTCTATCTACTCTCCCTGCGCTCTCGGTAGTTCGCAACGTACTTAAGAAAAATTGTAGGTCCATGGGAAAAATAAGATGCCTCGAGTGGTGAAAAAAATTCTCGATCGCAGATGAAGGCGAATGGCGTAAGATTAACTCCAGATATTATAAAACAACGTTGCGAAACACGACTGTGCCAGTACTAACCCCTAGCGAGACGCGACGATCTCCGGGCTCCGGAGGGATCGAATCGGACACAAACGAATAAGGGAGGAAAATATAGAAAACTTGGGAGGATATAACGGTGAGGGGATCGGTCTTTACAACAAATATATAAAATTGTAACACTTCCATTCGATTTTTAATCAAACAAAATTTTTAATTAATTAGCATCGATTTTTAATCATTTTTATAATCTGCTAAATAGTGCGAAAAATCTTAAATTAATACTTGGACGTTTAACCTTATAATTTTCCCTCGATACGCTCAATCCCAACTCCATATGAACGAGGGGGAACAGTTCCCGAGAATCTGTTCAACATTCGTTGATTTCACTCACCGAGAAAAAGAACGAAAACAAATCTTTCGGAAGTCGTTTTTTTAATATACCACAATAATAACGTTCATATGTATACGCAATGGCCCGTCGGTTTTCCCCAACTTTTATACTCTCATTCTCCCCATTACTTTTGCCGCTCGCTCAAAGTTATAACGCTTGCGGTATAAAAAGCGCGTTATACGGCAAAACGAGAGATACATTGTGGAGAATATTTTCTCAGGTATTACAATTGCTCGCTCTCGAAGAGTATAAACGTAATGATTCAAGAACGGTCTTTTAACACGCTAAACAAGATTTTACGTTTTATCATACGTTTAAGCTCGACATGCCACGATTTTAGCTAATGGCCCGTGAGGATTTAACGATCCTTGTGATATCCTTGCCTCGCAGTCGTGCTGCCAAGTGGCATGAAAAATTTTCAAACTTTCCAAGAAAACGATCTTGGTCCGGACGGTCGTACGAAGTTTATACGTTAAATCATACGTATGTGTAGGTATATGTTGGAGATCGTAAAGAAAAATAATGCGTATGCGTATCGCAGTGCCTCGTGAAAAACTTGATATAGAAAGTTATACGACCATGTGAGAAAGAATAAACCGAGAGAACGTTTCTTATCGATAATGAAAGTCGCTTTTGTATACCGAATAATCCCAATTTGAAATAATAGACTGCTACATTTTTTGCCGCCATTTATTTATTAAAAACTTTCATTACGATGAAATTTAATTGCTATAAAGATTTTACTCTAGCATCAATTTTTCATTCGTTATTCTCGCCAATGCGTTCGAAATCCGAACACAAGATGGCGGAAAAGTCAATCGAAAAAAAAAATGTTGTGGCACATAATAACGTTTTGTAGATACGTAAACTCCTCGCGCCATCTCGAGTCAACATTTAGTATGCAAACAGCGCAATCCCTCTTTTTCCGACTGAGATCCAAGCAGGAAAGGAATAATAAACGTTCTTAAAGTTTCTCGCTTTTGGTTAGACTGTCGCGAACGGCCCACCTCAGTTGCAAAAATTGGCCACCACGAGCGCTGCCAGCGTCTCCCCTCCTAATACACCAACCAAATACGCCACTATACTGTTATATATATATATCTGTTTGCACTTCGTCTAGAAAAGTGCGTGTCTGCCACTCAAACGAATACATATATAAGTTCAAAATACACCAAAAAGAGCTTCGTGTACAGGTATGTATGAAAGTTCACGTACAGGATGTCTTATTGTAGTTCGGAGGCCGAAAAATTGAAATAAGACGAGAAAATGAGATAAAATATAAAAAGTTGACACCCTATATACGTATATATGTATATGTATAATATAATGCCGATAACTCGTACATAGAATATATGTTTCGGGGTTCTCGATGGCGCGGTACATAAACAAGTTTCCGACTCTTTCGCGTCTCTCACCCCCCCGCTGCCCCTCTCCCGCCCCTATCCGTCGTTCGTTCTCTCTCTCTTTCTCTACCTCTTCCTCGCAACAAACTCAGATACGGTGCGATATCAATTATTGTTACTTAGCAGTTAAACCGCACTACGGGATCGTAAAAGTTGGCGAGTTTGCTGCTGGTGCGGCTGGTGCATTTGTGTTATCCACGCTGGCTTTAATAGCAAAGTTGCTTTTTTTCTCCCGGGATATCTCTCTGTCTGTCTGTCTCTCTCTCTCTCTCTCTTTCTGTGAGAGTTTAGCTTCGAACGCCAGCAGCGCGCCAGCGTGCGACTCTGTAAATGCATTTTTTACGATCTCTCTCTCTCTCTCCTTCTCTCTTTCTCGACGCGTAACACTACCCTCTCTCGTCCAATGAGATTCCCAGTTACGTTTTCACGTGGGCCAACGAGAGAATCGCTCGCCGATCGTAAACGCGCGAGGCAAATTATTGCGCTACTCCATGAAAAAAAAAATACTTTTTTTTTTTTTTTTTTTTTTTTTTTTTTTTATAAAGAAAAAAATGAAAGAAAGAAGGAGATATTACTATACGCAATGGGTTTCCTGCGTCGACCGCGAGGCTACGATCTTGCGTCGTATTATGTGTAACATGGATGGTATACGACTGTGTTGGTCCTCCTCGATCACGATACGACGAGTGATGATCGGTGTAAATCGGTTTTCATGAAACCACGGAATTTATTCTACGCTTCTCCATCGACGATACGGTTTCAATCTTTCGTTGTTTTCGGTCGTTTATTTTCTCTTCTAATTTTCATTCGTAAACTCACGCAGATCCGATCGTAGATGCGCAACTACGACGTTACACGTGAATATTTTCATCGTTTGGTCGTCAATCATATTGTAGAGAAAATATAAATCGATATCAATTATTTGAATCGATTGGAAGAGCGAATGGTCTTCTTTTCCGAGCGTCAATAATAATGTGAAATATCATTGGTGTACCTATACAGTTTGTAAAAATCTCATGTTCACGTTTAATGGATTGTTTTTTTAATCGAGATCTTTTGAAAAAAGAAGCTTATTAAGGCACGCGCCATAATCATAATAGTATATACAAAGTAATGGCAAAATCATCGGACACATTTTTTTCCAAGATAATTTTTTGAAATTTTGCGTGAATCTTCTCGAGCATCGTATTATAATGGGTAAGAAATTTGAGAAGGTTTCACCGTCTAGTAATCGAGATATTCAGTGTTTAAAATGGCAACTTTAACACGAGGTCTTATGGGAAGTTACGAAAAAATACGATTTTTCACAATAAATAACTCGATTTCTAGACGGTAAAACTTTCTCAAATTTTACCCACAGTTGAGTATTGTTGTTAAGAAGGTACATACGAATTTTAAACAATTAAACTTCGAATTCGTTCCTTAATGTCCTTCGAGAGAAAAAGTATTCTCGAGGTCCTTGAAAAAAAAGGACCTTAAAATACTCGAAAAGAGGACCTTGAATTCGTGAAGAAAAGTACTTATTTCTGAACTTATCCGAAGAACTCATTTTTTTTAACGATCCAAGGACTATATTTGTCAAAAGACCTTAGAGGTTCGCTTTGATCGATAAATTGTCATTTATTTTCTCCACGTTACGAATTCAACATGGTTGAGAAAGCTAGCCAAGGACTCTCTTCGCGAACGACCACAGCCACCTATAATCTCTATAAATTTTAAGTTTTCAAATTCCTTAAATCATCATCCGTTTAATAAAACCACCCTAAACCTCAAACTCAAGCAGGTACACAAATAAAAAAAAACAAGTATATCCGTGCTCGTTCGCTCGTTCGCAATGAAGAAAAAAAGACTGGCTAATCACCATTTTGAGTCAAAGAGGCGATCGATAATAACGTAATTGCTCCGATCGATAATCAGCGTATACAATGGTCAACGTTCTTCTTATATCCCACATTCAATTATCTCAACGTACTCTCAACTTCCCAACGACCGGCATTTCTTTTTTTCCTCGATTTTTCCCATATTATAACGTCCCTTGGTCAAATGTCGTCGCGCAAGGTCCGAAAACATTTCTCGCACGCGACGGAACGAGAATCAACCATATATTCCTGTTTTTTTAATTTTTATTATAACAAAATTGACCCTATGAAATTATTAAATCGAATTAGCGATCAGCTATATTTCATAGTAACAGGCAAGATCCTCGGAAAGAAAACAAACGTATAAATAAAATAAATAAATAAATAAATGGTAAAACGAACGATAAAAGATTTGCCTGGGACATTTATAGGGCTGTAAAGGTCAGGAAAGGGAGGATGAGTTGTCCGGTACGAGAAGTGAAAGAGATATGAAAGCAGGAGAGAGACAGAGAGAGAGAGAGAGAGGGAGAGAGTAAAACGACAGGCGACAGAAAGAACAGAACGTAATATCTATTAAATTATTCACAGGCAGTTACCAGCTCATCAGACGGCCCCGCCTCCCGCTCGCTTTTTGTCCTCCACTTTCACCCGAGAATGTCTCGAGTCTCCACCTCCTCTTTGGCTCGTAAGCGCGAAAAAGGTCGTCAACTTCGACCGGCGTAGATGCGTAACAATTAAGAACAAAAAATACTGACATTTTAATAAGAAATGTTTGAAAAAACTGTTTCATTTTAGGCTGAAATAAATCTTGACGAACCGCGGAATGTAAGTATCAATTTATGGTTAAAGAATTGAACGATTTTGGATTAAATTATCACTTTCAAGGCTACGAAATATTCTCGTGGAATTATACCTTTAAATTATTAAATTTAGAAGAATTGTTTTGTGCCAAATTTACGCACATTTCGCGTTTATATGACGGAACAAAAATTATAATAAAGAAATGGACGTGAACGTTTCATTAAATACTCTTTATTACTGTGCTAGAAACTTTATTCTTTCCCTCTCCAATTAGGATTAAGAATAACCCTTTAAAATGCATGAAAACAATGAAAATCATAGCTAATAAAAAAAGTCTTTTTAGTTGCAAAAACATTTTTATGGTATAATTGTAAAATTATTTTCCAATTTTCTTATTTTTCAGACCAATTTTGAAGAATTTTTTATTTTATTATAAATAAAATTGTATTTATTATTATTATTACTATTGCTTACTAGCTCTTTACGAAAAAATACAGCATATAGAGTATTTATTAAATCATAGGGAATTAATTTTCCGCTAGGGATTTTAAGGATTTCAAGTTTGTCCAGGTAATTTTTACTGTAAAGACTTGGAATTTTTCAGGCAATCCATTGAAATTTTTATCGTTATGTGTCGGAAATGTTTCATAGTACAACGTAAAAAATCGATATGAGAATTTTTCAGAATTTCTACTGAGAGGAATGTAAAAATTATGCTACGTGCTACAATTTTTACATGCCTGAAAGAAAAATATCTGAAACTAGTGTGAATTTTTAACTGCTTGCACATTTGTCACCGGGTTCAAGTTTTTAATGTAATTTTTACCGAGATTTCACAGTAAAAATTAATAAGAAATTCTCTCCGTGTACTAATCAGTCGTTCCGGGACAATTATCGTTTCGAAAATAAATTATCTCGGTAATTGTTCGATTGTGCAAAAAAAAAATCAAAGAAAAAAAAAATTACACACATAGAAATTAAAATAAAAGATTGAAAAAAGATATTGCGATGTCGTCGATTTTTTCGATGCAATTTGATCGGCGCTTGATCGACGAGAGAGGACAAATTGTTCGGAAACGTCGAAACCGCGATCGAGCGAATATCCGCGAAATCTCTCACGGCCGCAAATATTAGTCCCGAGAAATCGTCAAAGGATCACGATCGCGGTATAAAAGATTTCACGCCGAGACGGATGCCACGCTGGACCGTTTTTTTTGCTTCTTTATTTGATATTTCTTTATTTTTTTCTTTTCGCTTTTTTTTAGTTTTCTTTTTTTCTTTTGTTGTCGGTCGGATCTGCCCCGAAGCGTGGAATCGGAAGCTTCTTCTCCACGGTAGCTTCTCGCGCTCTCTCGATCTCACAATATAATTCGATGCTCAGAATCGGGATGGAAAAAAAACGTCCCGAGTCGAAGATTCTTTCCTTTCTCTCTCTCTCTCTCTCTCTCTTCCTCTCAATCTCCGTTTTCGTCTGGAATATAAAAGTTCGTGACGCGTGGGAGCCGATTACTATCATGGTGGTCCACTCGCACTCTCCGTCTCTCTTCATTTCAACTCGTATAACGGACTTGATCGATTGACTAAAAAACAAACAATAAAAAAATCAATCTCTTTTACAACCCCGTTAAAAGCAGCTTCAAAAATTGGGAAAAATGTTTTTGTCATTTATTTCAGTCGTTCGTTCATTCGTTTTTAAGCCACCGTAAAATTTGCGCGAGAAAAATGAAAAAAAAATGATTTTTCAGGAAAATACGTCAATTGCGAGAAATATTTTCAAAATGGCGAGAAAAGAAAAATGATTTTTTTGAGTACCGACAATTTTTTCATTGAGAAATCTCACTTGACTCGAGGGTGAAGCTAATAATTTGTCTCGTTAAATTTATCGTACTAATTAATTTATACGATAATTTTTCACGTCGATATCGAAAAGCAACGAGTCACGATCGATGCACCAAAAAAAAAGGGAAAAAATGCAAATTTAATCATCTTTTTTCATCCAATCTGTCGAAACGATTATTTTCGAGGATAATTTTCCACGTCGCGATTAAAGAGAAAAACATGTCGCAATGTGGACTAATCGTAAGCTATAAATCGTGATCGGACATGACCTTCTAAAAAGTATCGTTCGAAAATTTAATTAACGCGCGAGATATTTAAAAAAAATGTAAAAAAAAATTTTTTTTTTAAAGCCATAGTGGTTTATCGTATTAAAGAGAGCAATTAAAAAAAACCTCGTTTCGAGTATATATTGAATTAGTTGCGTATATAGGTGTATAATATCACGGTCGAGCTCGATGATCTTGCCGCACAATGGAGGAGAACCGTGAATAATCGAAACGACTAGCGCTGCCCCAGACGCGATACTCTCTAATTGATTCGACGTTGATGATGAACGTTACGGAATGTTAGGCGCCAAAAAAGTGTACGTAGACGCGTTTCTATACGCGTATAATAGAAATAGGATTTCGACAAGAGCTTTCCGCGGACGGTATAAGAGATTCCGGGGGTGGGGAGAATTTCGTCCGATTCGCGTGACAAGATGAACAATGAGCTTCTATCGCGGCGGCACTGATCCTCCCGGATACGCCATCAGCGTCTTTTAAACCCGGAACTAAACCACCGTGGACCATCGTCATCCTGGAAGAAGATGCGAAAATAAAAAAATCAAATCGGTTGGGTGCGTTAAATGGCAAATTTTGGTGCCCTAAAATCGTTATCTGGTTCAAATCAACGCCCAAAAAATAAGGGTCCAAGTATTTTCGAGGTAATAATGCCGTTAAATATAAAATGGGGGTGGTTTTTTTTCACGTAAGACGGGCATTTAAAGTATTGATTTTTTCAATTGTTAAATTAGAATCGAACGGTCGAGGTTAATTTAAAAATGTGTTTATTATTGAAGTAACACAGGAAAGGTAAATATTGTTTATATCAATTTGTTGTTAAAATGAGACAAGCGGTTGTGGTATTTAAAAGAAGGAGACAAAATATGTAACTGGGCTAGTTTTTTCGAGTTTTTGTTTTTATCTTCGAGCTTCACTAATCACGTTGATACGCCGTAATTATGATACGAATAATAATGCTGAATAAACATCGTGCATTTACAAGTAGCATGTTTAGTGCAATCGAGATTTGAGATGCAGAGGTCTTGTTTACATCTCATTTCCTGACCGTGAATTTCGTTCTTGACAAAAATGAAATATTTACACGATTTATTTATTTATATTTATTTATGATTATTAGACTTTTACTTTTGGTAAAAAATGGCAAATTATTTATCATTATTATAGTATCAAGTTTTAATCGTGTATCGTGAGTCAAATAACGAACACTCACCTAAGGAATTTGAATAGCGCATCTAAAATCGTATCTACGAAATTTCAGAGCTATACACTTTTAGTATGCACTTAATGTTTCAGATTTTAGTGTAAGGGATGAATTCGTCGTGTGAAATTATCGTAAAATACATGCAAAAATTTGTCAGACGTTAATTTTTCCTAAATACTTTTGGAATCGTTGAGCAACAAAGACGGGTAAAAGAGAAAAATAGGATTAAAAAACAAACCAACGTTTATTAAAAACACAATGATGAAGGACAATTAAAATGATGTATAAAAAACCACAGTAACGCCTATGCGTTAAAAAAAATATAAAAGGGGAGAATGGGGGAATTGGAGCCATGTAAGGAAAAGTTTAAAAAAAAGTAATTTATTGCAGTAATTATTTATGGTTTTCTCTATTAATCAGTCTTTTGATAAATAAACTTTCATTTTTATGAAATAGAAACTTTCTCCTAATTGTTTAAGGTAGTGAAAAAATAAATTTAAAAAAATGTGTCTGTGGCTCTCATTATCCGACGTAGGGGGTAATGGGAGCTAGAAACTAACCAAATTTAATAACTTGTTAAGTAAATTTTATTAATAGTAAATATGAACATTTACCATATGATAAACTAAGGAACATATATAGTTAACCCAAATATAGCCTTTTTAACACGTAGGAATTAAATGTA
This sequence comes from Netelia inedita, assembly GCA_964017225.1. Lineage (NCBI taxonomy): Eukaryota > Metazoa > Arthropoda > Insecta > Hymenoptera > Ichneumonidae > Netelia > Netelia inedita. The sequence continues at coordinate 18,297,890 of OZ024922.1, forward strand.
GGAAAATTAATATGTTCTTTGCTTTGATCTAGATGAAGCAAAGATCACAAATATAATCTTTAGGATCGTCACAATTCGAACACTCTGCATGAGCCCATTTTCCACAGGTTCTACAGCGTTACCATAGCTCGTTATGTTTTCCAACGTCAAAACATATCACCCACTCATTTTCTTCATCCGAGTATTCAGGTAATGCTCTCTAGCTCCCATTACCCCGTAGGGAAGCATTTCGAATTAAATATAATAATATAAACAAATTATTTTGTAACTTATTTTTTATACTTCCAAACCAAAGTACATGAACTAAGCTACCGAATGAACTCGAAAAACAATTAAATAAGAAAACTTTAGATACTTACTTTGATTGTGAGAAAAATATTTTTCTTATAACGGGAGGACGCAAAATACGTTTGTGGTCATTGCCGTTATACTTGTGGCACTGAAGCAGCCATCGGCAGTCGTATGACATGATCGAAGTTTAAGAAAGGTATTTTGGTTGTTTCGAAACATGTCGAGCGTTTCTAAGTACGTTTTTGGCGCTAGCTCCCATTACCCGCTAGCTCCCACTGCCCCGTTCTCCCCTAATTATATATAATCAATTAACATATTAGACCGTCGGCCTTGATAATTTTTGGTTAAATGTTACCATAACCTATTATACCAAAAAAGATATTACTGACATCTAGTGACTTTTTGTTCAACCTAGAAAGTTTTTCTCCCCCACAGTGCTTCGTTTATTCCAAAATTAAAAAAAAACAATCATATTTAAGAATCCAGATGTAACGTCCCAGCGCTGATTCTAGATCTAGAGAAATCTAGTAACTTCTAGAAAATTTTCGTATCAACCCAGTCTCGACGAAACGTCGCTCACGGGGTAATTCCGGCATTCGACCTCCTTCGACGAAACTTTCATGGAAATAAATCACTATGGAAACCATCGCAAAAAGTGTCTCGTAACATTTGTTGTACGAATCCATACGTAGGTACCACGGTACTACGGTAGTTACCAAGAGACTGCCACGAAGCAAACCCGACGGCACGATGAACGTTCCTCGTTTGCGACCTCGTCGTTGTTCGCATCGCGAGACTCATCGACGATACTTACGTCCATAAATTGTAAATCCGACCTACATCATTTGTTACCCACTAATGTATCTTGATGCACTCACCCCTCTCTCCCTCAAATCTGTCACCCCAACCCCTTAATCCTTACATCACTTAAAGTCGCTGTCTCGAATTGTAAAATCTTTCTCGTATTTGCCCCATGTGTAATAATTCAATTGAGATGAGTTAGCGCTTTTCTTTTTACATTCAATTGCTCCTTGATTGCGACAATATAAGCAATTCCACCAACACCCCTTGTCCCTTCGTATCTGACGAGATGAAAATTTCCTCTCAGCCCCTAGTTCTGTCTCACTCTCTCTCTCTCTCTCTCTTTCTCTCGCAACGATTTTATCATGAGATGCTTTATTCACGCTGGTTTATATTCCCACCCCTTCACTCCCCTTGGCCCTCTCCCTGCGCCTGCGGACGTATATTTCAAGCGTAAATTGCCGCCCTCCTTCCAATGAGAAAACAAGAGATGCCTCCTGTATAAACGTAATAGAAGAAGAGCAATCTCTCTCGTTTCTCTCTCTCTCTCTTTCTTATTCTCTCTGTCTGTCTGTCTGTCTGTCTGTCTGTCTCTCTCTCTCTCTCTCTCTTCTCTCCCTCCTCTCACCGTCGTGTTCGCCGGCGGGAACCAAGGCTTTGGTGTTACTGTTGCTGCTGGTTGTTGCTTCTTCTTCGCAGTCACTGATGGTGATGGCCGCGTTGTTCATTTAGCGATTCGACACGCGCGCCACAGATCGAGAAGCCCCCGGCTCGTGGCTTCTTCGTTCACGAGTCGTTCGCGTCTATCCACGTACGTATACCTACCGCAATATATTTCCTCGTTCGCGAACTGCGAAAGACTTAAACGTATAATTGTTTATAACTTTTGGCAACGGCGATGTACGTTGCACGGACTGACGTCATTTATTTATTTATCACGATGCATTGTAAATATTCGCGAATTATTAAAGAACGTTGAAATTCGATCGTCCAATATCGTTCGATAAATTCATTCAATTTTATTATCGCAGAATTCAATCGAATTATCGATTTTTGGGCGGCGGTAAACTCGACAAAAAAAGTAACATTTTATTTTTTTCATTGACAATCAGAGGTTTTCAATGTCATTATCGTTATCGTTTTCGAAAGAATTTTTATTTATTTAGATCGATATTGATTAATTAATCGATGACCTCCAATCTCAAGCTCGAATTAATCGATACAAATTGACGTTTCGTCCTCGAAGATATACGTGAATAGTAGAGTATTCTACAATTCCAATAATTGCCAAAAAAAAAGTACAAGAAAAAAATGTAACCCCGTACAGATGTATGTTGTCGCGCGAACACTTTTGTAGATCGTCGTGGCCAATGAGTCTCGGAGGTAGACGCGAAGCTCGACGAAAAAATTAATTACCACTATCGTGGTAGCCTCGGGTGCTTATTCGTTCAATTCGAGACACCTTTCATTCCGACGTGAGGCTTCTTAGCTCCCTCGGGGGGCCTTGCTTGCACGAAACGCTTTTTACATAGCCTATCTCTCTCTCTCTCTTTCTATATATATATATATATATATTATACGATATATGTATATATATGTATATACAGGGTGAATCTCTTAAAGTATAGCACCCTTTATTCTGGGGTAGACGGGACCATTACAAACAAAAGTTGCAATCAAACATTAGGGATATTTTTAATAGTTTACGAGATATCAATTTTTGAAGTTTATCCAATCAGCGCGGCGAGAAGCGTTGGAGCGACCCACTACCCGCCCTATCCGTAGATATAGCACAGTGTAGGGCGTTACATTTGGGATCGCAAAATTCAGAGCAGTCAATTATTATTATTTTATTAGGCAGTCATTTTTATTTGGCGCGCTCGGCAAAATTCAGAGCAGTCAATGCCCGAAAAATAAAAATGACTGCCTAATAAAATAATAATAATTGACTGCTCTGAATTTTGCCATCCCAAATGTAGCGTCCTAAACTGTGCTATATCTACGGCTAGGGCGGAGAGTGGGCGGCTCCAACGTTTCTCGGCGCGCTCTGATTCGATCAACTTTAAATATTCATATCTCGTAAACTATTAGACATATCCCTAATGTATATTTGCAACTTTTGTTTGTAATGGTCCCATCTACCCCAGAATAAATGGTGCTATACTTTAAGAGATTCACCCTGTATATATAACATGGTATATATATATAGGATGTTTCTATGTGGCAGGAATCAGGAGGATATGAGCACGACGCAAGAATGTTTACTCGGCTCGTAAAGTGTTTGGAGTCATGCGTACGGTTGAGTTGCATCGGTGCGTGCTTCGGAGCACACGCGCCGCGTGTGCCGGCCACGTGGAAAAGCCAGGAGGCTGCCGCATGCCCTGAAGTCCATCCGTTTACTTATATATATATATATTATATATTTATATATATTTATATATGCATAAGTAGTCATAGTAGTTTTTACATGCATAGTGGGAGACGTATAGTGATTTTAATCGCTCGAATATCTGCCAGTGCAGATAGATCTTCGATGGTAATACGATGTGTTAAAATGGCAAAAAAAGGAGTGACATTTTTGTGAAGCGTACTTTTTATTTAGTGTAGCAGGTTTTCACAGAAAGTAATCAATTTTCGAAAAAATAAAAAAAAATTTCACTGGCTGTGAATACATATATATATATTAACATATATAGGTACATATAAACATGTATGTAATATTGAAAATTGATCAGGGGATTCTGGAAATTTAGAAAAGTAATGAAAATTATGAGCTTAATGAACTTTTTGTGGTAATGTTTTTTGAGTTGGAAATTGCGTTCTGAACTTGAGTTTCATCGAGTAAAAAATTATCCTCGCTGGCAAATTATGCACGTGGAGCGATGTAAATTTTTATCTTTTTTTTCCAAAACAATAATTCATCAATAATGTAAGAAAAGCTCTAGTCTCCTATCTTTCTTGAAAATTCTTTTTATAAAAAAAGGGTTGTGGCAGACGGTTGTCGAAATTTTTTTTTAGCAATAATTCACGTTGCTGTATTTAGAACACGTTTTTCCAAGTATTTCGATACCGTTGAGCATTTAGATATGAGATTTTCCGGTATAAAATTATTATATAAATCATTAATTATGATAAATACGAATTATACTCATTAATTAATTATAGTTTTAATAGTAATTATAAGAGATTTGAAAAATATTTTTAAAATCATATTTTCACACTCCATTTCACAATTTTCAAGTCATAATTCATATTTCCACGTCACTATTTTCATACGTCGTCCATTCGACACAAATTCATGAAAGTTTTCAAGAAAACTTCAATCACAGACCGAATTATCGTTTCGAAGCTACCTTACATCTCGCACGTCAACATTTTATACATGACGTCAAACTTTTTTTTTTTAAAGCGCACAAAATTATTTATGTAGCAAATTTTGCAATGCAAAAATATTTCAATACAGCGTGGCGTACTTTTAAGGCAATAATTCACAGTCGAGTCTAGAAAACACATACGTATTATGTACTTTGGTGCATAGCTCGCCGATGGTTGCGACTACAACTTGTCACGTGTCCATCGTCCGTTAAATTAAATAGTGACGTTCACCGGCGAGATGCTGAATGGTCAATATATTTCCCCGGCTCGTATAACATTGTCGTGTCATTGTAACCACACGAGAGAGATTTGCACTGTAGCCGTGCTACCGCGGTTTATACGTGGATGAGGGTCTTACCGTTGCGCGAAAATACTGTTCTCGCGCCTCCACAGCTCTCATAATTATTCATTAGTTGGCTTATTATTTTATTTTTTGCATACTTGATGGTCACGGTGATGATTGAATTAATTTCACTCGACGATCGATACATTGTAGTAGAAAAATTCATAGCGCAATTATAAAATATTAAAAGTCACGCGGTTAACGCCAGTTCGTAATTTGTATAATTAAAAAAAAACTCAAGTGCAGATATTTTTGAGTCACGTAGAATTCCGAATCGGGAAACTTGACTCTAGTTTTAATTCCTTTCTTTTTTCTAAATACGACAATTGCACATATTTTTTTTAATTTCTCCTAGTTAATTATAATCGTGGTTCATCACTGATGCAAATATCAATTCGTAATTTGTATAGTTGAACAATTTCAATTTGCGCGGATTTTTAAGAAAAAATTAAAGATAATTGCGATTTGCATGGGTCGAAGGTCATGTACTAAAACTAGGGATATTAACTATATTTTGTCAGATTATCTAAAAATTGGGCTTTTTTTTTAGTATATATAAAGAGAGAGAGAGAGCAAGAAAAAATGTATGAATTCGCTTTTAATTCAATTTTATTGTTCTATTTAAATATATTGAAATAGCTATCCTAGTTTTTGTCATAAGATAGTTAATAGTAATTTCTTCTTTCTATCGTCATACAAAGAGCTCCATGCCATGAAAAATGCTTCATTAGATAACAAAATAACATATGTATTATTTATTTTTGACATTTTTAATTAATTAATTTTATTTGTTAATAGTTATATTATTATTTTATTTATTATATACATTCTTATACGCGAAGACAAAAATCCGAATAAATTAGTCGATTCAAAATCATTGAGAAGCTTTCCCAAGTAAAGCGTATCGAACAACGGATATGAAATTGCCTGCGTCATCCAAATCCATTGTTCAAGATTGAACGAAGAGTAACTTCCGTCCGACTCTTCTTTGGCCTAACGAGCGCCTGAAATTCTCCGAGCTCTTGGGATTCACACCACTATTTTATATATATATATATAAGAATTGGTGTGAATCTTGAGTCGAATACATATACTATATACAGTCAAGTAGTCTGTAAATTAGTGTCGGATATATACGGCTACTGACGCGAGGCAATCGGCGTGACAAAGTGAAAAAAATTCAAGGGACCACCTTGAACGTCGGAAGATGGTAGTATACGAAGTTTTTTGCAAATTATACGGCACGAACGATCGGTCTCCCCGAGAAAAAAAAGCGATCAATTGTACAAAAACTACATTAGTGTAGAGAATGGACAGCAGCCGAAATGCTCCTTGGATAAAATTATCATCGATAATTCTCCCAAAATCACAATCAAAATAATTTGATTGTGATTTTGCAAGGACTTTTTCCCTTAAAATAATTCTTTTTTACAATAATTAGCCTTCTAACAAATATTTTTCAAATGGATTTCAACTCGTGACGTATTTTTTTTTTTTTACGATCAATTAATTAATTTCGATGGATGCAATAAAACATTTAATACGTATGTTGTAATAAATTGTCACAAAGGAAAAAAGAGAAATGTCGGATAATCAAATTTATTTACCCAAAAATATATTTTATTACGTGAAGTTTATCCAGAATTTATTATCACGATAGTTTGACAGCTATAACAAATGTCAAAATTTCCCAGCTAGCCATTAGTCTGTTCAACCCTCCAGTTTATTTCCTCAATGTGGAAATAATTGAATCGAACAGATTTACAAATGGTGGGAAAGTCGTCGATCTAAAAATCCATCAGTTCTCAAGAATCATTGATCGTCGATTGTTTGCGCGGTCTGGCTATTCCGATCGTTCCGCTGTTTAATTGTAAAAAATTGTAAGAAAAATATAAAAAGAAAAAAGTCGACGGTTATTCGGGGCCAATGGTCGATCCTGTGGTCGGGCGCGATAAGAGAGAAAGACTTTGACGTTGTTTTTTCCTTTTTTTTCGTCGATTCTTGACTTTTTATTGTTTTTTTTATCAACTTGACGAGGTGGTTGTCGTGCCTTGCGGGATTCAATAATTTCGTCACGGATACGCTCGTGTCGACGAGCGGACGTCGATTGGTCGGCGGATTTAATCGCGATCGATCTCTCGCACCGATCGACCGTTTCATTTCCTTCTTCTTTCTACTTCTTCTCCATCTTCTTATTGCTCTACGTTCCTCTTCGTACACCAACGACATGACCGATGGGAGGACCGACGGTGTACAACAGCGCGCGTGCTTCAACGGGATAAACTGTGAATAATTCGATTCCACACTCCCACTCGTGTGCCCCATCGTTTTTATCAACCGATACCTCGACTCTCGGCGTTCCCACAATCCATTGACGAATGTGGTATTTTCTAATAATTTCTTTACAATAGTCAATTTGTATATTGGTAAGAGGATTCATTTTTTCTTTTCTTATTTTATTTCCAGACTGTAAAAAAGTTCATAGGTGCGGTGATAAATGACAATGCTACCTTTACCGTCTTCCATATTTTTCTTCTCACACCTCCGGCAGTCAATTTTTATTTTCATTAGGACGACGCGACCGGTCGACATAACCTCAAACCTTTTCGGCCCCGTTCATCTCGAAGATGGTTAACGTCCGAACCGAAAGCGAACCATTAATCCCTGCATAATTGACCCACATGGAGAGTTATTCTTTGCTTTTGGCATAGATATTAATCATTGTAGAGAATTATTTGATCAAAAGTATTCACAATCGTTCTCACACTCGGGTATCGCGTAATACAACCTTGATCTTGCTTTGCACGATTTGCAAACTCGATCTATCAATACAAAATGTACATTAGCCTATTCTTGCCATAATTCTGTATTGTTTAATCAAATTTTCGTCTCGATCCATTACGCCTATCCGGAGAATTTCCGAATTCCATTCGCGAAGTGGTCCGAGGGTATCGCGCTGCGTCCTAACCTCAAAATACGTCTCCATTCTTCCCTCCCACTCCACAAAATTCTCTCGCAACGCACTCCATTGGTCCAAGCGACGCTGTAATGACGAATAATCTATGAGAATCGTATCAACAACCTTCGCGAATGGAATAAACTCAAAATTAGCGACTGAAAGTCTGTAATGACGATTTGTACTAGACGATACCTAACGAAAACCTCCAAGGCATCATTCTCCAGAAGACCATGTGCGTGGGTAACGCACGTTACAACGCCCAGCCGCCTGCTGCGAAACCAAGTAAGAAAAATGAAACAAAAAGAGAACAAAAAAAGCCCGGCATTAAATACGATATTCTTTCCTCTGCGTTGACTTTCTCGTATATAGACGTAGACCGCATCGCCTATGTATATTCATGTAGATACGAATACGTACGTACTCTGTGATATTACAGCGTGAGGTGGAGAAATAAATTAATAAGTGGACGAATTAATTACGTACAGGCACGTAAGTGTGTATATACAATACATACAATATGTACGCACGTCATGTATAACATACATATGTGTGTGTGTATATAATAAATGTGTAGATATATAAGAGCTCGTGTGGCGGTGCGCCGAGCGGCACGATAGACTCCGCGCAACGATTAAGGCCTACCCTAATCAACGGGATAAGAATCTGAATGCGGGTTTTACCGTCGGTCTCTTAGTATGTATCGCGTATTTGCATTTAGTATCGTGTATGCACACATATACGTACATACCTGTATATATAGACTTGCTCTCTCGGTGGCATACATGCGGGCCCTAGAGAACGATTTTGTCCGTTGCTCCTGATCATCATACATCAGCCGGTTTTCCGATTCACTCCCACCTTATTCTCTGTGCTTGTAGTATTACAATTATATAGCTATATATAAGACATTAAAGTTTATTGTACGAACTTTTATAAATATCAATGTATATATATGTTGGTATGTATAAAATACGTAGATATTGTATATAAATGTACGGAGACGCGTTCGGGCGAGAGGAGAGGAGCGGGTAACTAATTTAATGGCACCGAACATGCACATTATTTGCATAATTACACGGTTCGATGAGCACATACACTCACGTTTCTATTTTCTCGAGAGCGTGCATACATACCGGGCGTTTGCAGCACGAAGTCGTTTCGCCGCTGAGAGTTTTATTCACGTTTATTGGATGTCGGATTATAATGAAAATTTTCGATCAGGAGTCTAATGAGTGACGAAGGCATTTTTTGTTAACCATTCGATAAAGTCGGATTTATTTTATCGACAAAAGTTTCCAAACGAAATTAAATTTTACACTTTTGTGAAAAATAGCGTGTATCAAATCGATTTGTACAATCAACTAAAAGTCAAGTGTGCACAATTGGTGGATTTTATTATTTAAAAATTTTCAACCTTACAGCAAATTCAGGAATGGGGTTGAAAAGTCATTTTTTGTTTTCCATCTATACACACGTCTGCGTGTGTTAAAAAGGCAATTATTTTTTTTTTGCCAAGAGAGTATATTAAACAAACGGAAAAATAATTATCCGCATTATATAAAACAAGATACGTGTACATTACAAAGCAGTTCAGGAGGTGATTGCGAGTCTCATCGTGCATCAGTGACACGAGAAGCATTACAGGTCATGGGAGTTAAAGAGCCCTGTTACGAAGCGTGCAAAATGCCCGCCGCATTAAGAGGGCTTGCAGCAACAACAACGACGACGCCTGTAACGCCAAGGCATATTGTACTTTATCTATATATACAGGGTGAATTCTGTAAGGTGTCTCAAACGGGATTTTGGTGCAGATGGGATCATTACAAACAAAAGTTGCAAATATACATTAGGGATATTTTTAATAGTTTACGAGATATGAATATTTAAAGTTGATCGAATCAGAGCGTGCCGAGAAGCGTTGGAGCCGCCCACTCTTCGCCCTAGCCGTAGATATAGCACAGTTTAGGACGTTACATTTGGGATCGCAAAATTCAGAGCAGTCAATTATTATTATTTTATTACGCAGTCATTTTTATTTGGCGCGCTCGGCAAAATTCAGAGCAGTGAATGCCCGATAAATAAAAATGACTGCGTAATAAAATAATAATAGTTGACTGCTCTGAATTTTGCAATCCCAAATGTAACGCCCTAAACTGTGCTATATCTACGGCTAGGGCGGAAGGTGGGCGGCTCCAACGCTTCTCGGCGCGCTCTGATTGGATAAACTTTAAATATTCATATCTCGTAAACTATTAAAAATATCCCCAATGTATATTTGCAACTTTTGTTTGTAATGATCCCATCTGCACCAAACTCCCGTTTGAGAAACCTTACAGAATTCACCCTGTATATGTATATATGTGTGTGTGTGTGTGCATATGGTGCAACGAAAAAAATGCGACAAGGAAAAAAAATGCAAGTTGTTGCACCCTTCACCCCACTCTGTGCTTTGTAATGCAACTAAAAGCTGCAGTATTATACTACACACGTATATATAATATAAAATATCGTATAATAAAGTATAATATCGTTCGTTTGTTATATATATGCACATGTATGTGTGCGTACGATATCGACACGAGAGATCGTCTCTCATCGCGCGCGGTAGGTAAAGCACATTTCCACGGGAAATTAGATACAGTTTAGTCGGTTAATTCATCGGGTAGAACGGGATTCGTTGCGCTCAGCTGGTTAAGAATACCGATGGACCGTGACGGATCATCTTTCATCTTTTTTTTTTCTTCGTACTATAGATACACTACGATATTCTTTACCTTCGTCTTTCGTCCCGCGACTAATATCTTTCTCGTATATGTGTGATATGTATTGTTATTGATGGTCCTAAGAATATACACGAGTTTATCTATAAACTCGAAGAATTTATCGATGAACGCAATTTATTGCCGAAAAGAGGATTAATGCGATTTTTATGATTAATATATAAGAAGATGTTTGAAAGAATATTCGTAAAATTAACGGATGATTTGATTCGACTGTGCCTGCGTTATTTTGGGGACGTCGGGGTCATTTGCATCAGTCCGGTTTTCGTTTATCGTGACAACGCATAGGGGTAATGTGGATTTTTTTAATTTGTGACCCATGGACATGCGAAAGATTTAGACCCTTCGGCACCCCACCCCTTTTTCTGATGATATTTCATTTCTACACCCGTTGAGTATAAAAATTCGTTTTCGAATAAAACGTGTTACGCTTGTATTATCGTCTCGATTTTCCAAGATGATCGTCGAAGGCAAGAAAATCGCGTCACTCATTTCGATTCAACAAGGTCTCAAGCCCAAAATAATACCACCAGCCATTTTCAAGGTCAAGCATTATACTTTATCAATCAACCATATTTTTACGTCTTACATACAATCTGATAATTTAATAGCCAAAATGGCTATTTTTGGACAGCAATAAAAAACGCAGTTTAATTCAATGTATTTTATTTATCACCGATGCATTTGACCCCGCTCTTCCATATATACACCGATATACACATATCGGGGCAAGTTTAAGGCGCATTATAGGAGTAAAACACGCAGGAGAAGCTCTCTCGGATTGCATTACGTGTCTCATCTATATATGAGACGCGTAATGCAAGCCGAGCGCGTCTCGTTATTCAGAGAGGAAGAGGAGGGCATATAGTCCTCGAGCGGAATCGAGTCCCGCGGGAGCCCCTTGGCTCTCTTAATGCCAGTAATCAGGCTTGTGAAGCAGTAATGTTTATACTGTGCTCCGAACGTGCATTCGTGTTATGCACATGCGTATACTATCTATATTTATACTTATCTATATATATACACACGCAGACGCACACACACATACTAATATCAGTATAAATTCCATATGGACATATATACACATATAATATATATTTTACACGCATATATATGTATATATCTACATATGGCATTGTGTAGAGAATAAAGGGATGTGTACGATACGCATGTACGCGTGGGCGGTGCTCTATGTGCGTTCTATGTGACTTTGAGTGGCGCTACACGTGAATTGTACTCCGATGATCTGCCTACGAATCGCTATCTGTCAGCGCGTATATTTTTCCTTAGCTCCGGTAATATATCTTCTCCTCTCCATGAGACAAAGGATAGGCTAGGCTAAATTTCATACCGCGGTAACTATACACTGGGGAATAGAAAAGTACAGAGACCTTGTTTTTCTTGGTTTCTTTTTTTTTTTTTTTTTTTTTTTTTTAAAGAGAGAGAAAACGTGGAAACGAAGAAAAGTTCCCGCACCCATGGGCACTGACACACGTGCGAGACGTACCGAAACTTCCCATGACATACGGGGGTTCGTTTGTCACTTGACAATTGTTTTTTTTTTTCATTGTTTTCAAAAGACGCGATGATTATGGAAATGTATGGTACGAGTTAATTACAAACAAAAAACATTGAATAACATTGTCTGGGTGGAGATATCAGCGAGTTTGTTATCTCAGGATGTAAAACTTGCGATTCGCGAATGGAAAAAATAATAAAATAAAATCTCGTCATCGGAACATTTTTGACATTGAATTGTGTTTGTAATTTATCGTAGAAAAAAAAACATTTTTTTTTGGAATCAACTCTTCTGATTAAGGGTTGCTCCAATGGGCAAGGGTGATTTATGAAAAATATTCAGAAAATCGTTTTAGGCTAATAAATCAGTTACACTTATCGTAAGAGAAGGTATTTTTTTTTCTATAATTATCGCCTCTCTTTTTCTCTCTCTCCGTTCAATTAATACCCCTTTGATTTATTCACCCCTAATCTTTCGTAATCGTAAATTCCACATGCAACAGATATTCGATATTCATCGAGTTCGATTTCTCTTTTGCGATACGAATGTTGCATGTCGAAAATTAAACACGCAATCTTACAACCATCATTTTTTTTCCTAATAAGACGAGAATCCATCGACCTATAATTAATTAATTATCCATTGAAAGATAATTAATAGTGACTTGGATAAATTTGATTAACAAAAATACGTAAAGGTTACCAGTAGAAAATATTGGTGCTAATATGGCGATAACCAATGGGTCGAAGAAATAAATTTCAGTCTCGTTAATTCTTTTCAATTATTCTCACTACCATGATCATTTACGAGTTATATAAAATCGTACCTGCAAAATTGTTGGCAGTTGGAATAAATATGAAAAATTAATGAGACTCGAATTTATTTCTCCAAACGATTGGTTCTTTCAGCGTATATGTACATATATATGTATATATAAATAACGTTATGGGAGTAGAGCAGCTGAGCGGGCCAACTTTGTTCCCTCGATGTAATTTGCTTACGAGCATATTGTATGGATCGTACGGATATGCGTGCGACTGTACAATTTGAGAATTCGTTGAATTTATATCGAAATGACCGATGAGTTCGAGGGGGTGAGCTCCTCTCTCGATATCAATACCCGTTGGTCGTAGGAAAAATAAAAATCTACCGACAAACACTCGTTTTCTCTCGAGTAAATTTAATTGGTCTTCGTGAGGATATACAAAGTTCGAATATTCGTACGTTGAATGAATCGCTGCAAAGACCGCAGATATTTCCGCTTGGAAAGATCCCACGAGCGTATAACCGTGCAAACCAAAACCACCGATCTTCTTTTTCCATTTTTTGCGTTTTAAGAATATGTCTAATTTGGGACATGCGAAGGAATTGAATTCAACGGGATTAAATCATATGTCATAGATTTGAAATTTGTTTGTTTGAAATTTTACATCTATTTTTACTTTCTATTTGTCTCTATTCAGTCACTTTTCTTACTTCTACTCTATTTGATTTGTTTCAATGTTTACATCTCGATTTACTCTCTTGTCTTTTTTCTACATTTTCACATATTTACAACCCCCTCCACAGGAGGTGTCTACTGAAAAAATGTTTATTTAATATGATTTTACACTTGATGTTTGAACCAGATAAGCTATTAACGTAGGAGAATAATATTCATCAGATTTAGGCAAAACAACATATAGGGTGGTTTTCACAGCCTTTGGTAGGGGGGGGGGGGGTTGACTTTAAAATAAGTAAATACGTGATCTTTCGGACTTGAGACGTCGTACGTATATTTTCGTATTTATATAAATATGTATATTTGTTTGTTCATAGTATCTAACAAATACAACTTTGAGGGTGGTTTTTACTTTTTTGAACCGAAAAATACGGATTTATAAAAATTACATTTCTTGGAGGATAAAAGTTTGAAAAAAGATTAAATTTTGAGCACAAATTTGAAAAATTGTGGCGTTTTAAGTCGCTAATGACGAGTTGAATATTCTGCCCCAACAAAGCAGAAACCTCCCTTAAGTAAAGTATTCGAAAAAAAATATAAAATAATTGTTTTTCTTCAAAATTAACAGATTTTTGTAAGATTTTAGATTAGACACTGCTGAAAATATTTTTCGAAAAATGCTCGAGTAATCTTAAATAATACACAATTGTTAATGACTCGATCTACTCGGTCATTGTGCATTTTTGTAAAAAATAAATAAAACGACGATTCGAATAAATAAAAATAAAACAATATCCACGTTAAATTCTAATTTGACAGAAATATTTCTGAAATCACGAGCTCTTTCCGTAATTTCTGAAGGAAATTACCCTTTTTTAAGTAAAAGGTCATTTTTTTTCGTTATTTTAGTTAGCCGGTCAAAGACATCGAACTTGTAAAACCATTGGCGTTACTTAAGCCCAAAAGTGGTGAAACGCGTCGTTTAGACCAAAGAGGCATTAAAGTGTTTCCGGCGAATAAAAAAGTGGCTCGGGTCTTCACGCCCTTGTGTCAAAGCCCTCTTCCTCGTGGCTATCGGATGTTTGAGCCCCTCTCGTTTCCTCCTTTCGTGCTGTGATCCGTTTGAAAAAATACAAGCTGTCGCGAGGAAAGACGGTCTCGACGACAATACGATTGCAGGATGGGCAAGGATGTGGTCACTCCATTGTCCGTTCACTTACCAATCTGTTTCGTAGCGCATCTGGCTTTTCTGCTGTCCTCTCTTCTGTCAATAGTTCTCGTGAGTTCGCACAAGGGACCACATATATATATATATATATTTATACATGTATTATTATATGTGCAGACGAGCAAAGTGCGGTGTACTTCTCTGTCACGTGTGGGACGTTCTCGCGTTTGATCGCTTCACACGCATGTTCCAGGACAAAAATTTTGTCTCCTTTCCAAAATTCATCCCTACTGTGAAAATGAAATAATGCAATTTCTGATAAAAACGAATGTGATTATTGTCATGTTGTTATCATTCCTTTCTGCATGAGGAAATAACATTTTCTTCTTAGTGGTTTTATTTGACTAATTTTAATAGTAAACATTGTTCGAAACGGTAAATACGGTTGTATAGTATTATAATATTGCGTCTCAAGAAAAAACAAATTTTGATTCCAACACGTAGAAATCAAAAAGAAATTTTTTGATCGCAGAATATTAAAAATTATTTTCACAATGAGGGCACTAAAAATGTCCTAAAACATTGATATTTTCGCATGTAACCTCAAAGTACCGAATCACTTTCTAAATTCGCTTTCAAAGCTTTTTGTTCGGTGGAAAAATATTAGAAACGATTGGAAAACGCACAAAAAATTCGAAAATTTAATTTCCTCCAATTTGCCAATAATCGAACAAATAACGCAATCGACCGGAAACGAACGATAGGTAAATATATTGTAAAATATGACATTCTCACTTACGTCGTAAAATTCAAATTTCGTCCGAAAATCAATTAAGAAAATTGTTTTCAAACATCATTTGTTTCTTCATTAATTTACCCAACACAGAGAATACGTGTCGCGCAATACATTTTTCAATACGTTTCCGTACACTTAACATTACGTATAGCTGTACAATCATTTATTTTCCATATAAAACTCGTGCAATAATCGAAGAGTGACCATATATACATATATATATATAGAGGGAGAGAGAGAGAGAGAGAGAGAGGACTGTTATTTCCATCGTGATATATACATGATTCAGCTGTAACGTGATACATTAATGTTCGAGGAAACGATTCGAAAGGAAGAGAGTCGAGGCAACTATGTAGACCGAATCGGCAAATTAATAGTCGAGAGCCAACGACGATGATCGCAGTATGTTGAAGCAAATTGACGGTTCGTAAAGACGATGTAACGTACCGAGTTGTTTTTGTTCCTTTTTCAAGGAACTATATCGCTAACTGCGAATTATAAGCATGGAACGTTGAAGAATGGTCAGTTACATGAAAATCTCTCGGTAAGAGACCTTCCCGTATCGTATTTGCTACAATCGAGGCAATAAAAACATTATATCTATATACCACACGTGCCAATTGATTTCCTATATTTTCATTTTTTCTTTTCTCCCTTATTTTATAATTCTCATCTTCTAATTGGGATTCAGCGCCGATTTGTGGTTCCCGTATCGTATAGCTATCGTCGTTGACCGTTACACGCGAGGGTACATGATTGCGGGCTACTTCTGGCCACCTTTTTCTCTTTTTTTTTCTTTTTTTTTCTTTCTTTTAAACTCATTTAATGTAATACAATGTTTCGACTCGTATTACACGTACGCGAGCCCTCCAACAGAAAAGTATGTACGTTAATAATCAACGAACTACGGTACCCCGTACTTGGCGTCACGTTTAAACCGGAAATGAGCTCCATTGAAATGAAGAACCATCGAAGATAATTCACCGACGAAACAATTGGGCATAATTATTTTTTAAAATAAAAACGTAGCATCGCTTATACAATTTTTTTACAAGTGTTATAATATTTATATGGTACGCACGTACATCACGTTAATTGAAGGCGATGGTTCGACGAAGAGTACCCTTGCGATTCGATTATAATTAAAAATGCATTTTCAGATTCTTCACGTCGATGATGATTGTGCAATTGAAAAATATTTATCTTCCCTAAAGAAGGGGATGATATGATTTTCTCAATTAATATATTATTTGAGGCGGTTGGTTTATATTTTCGTTGTACATGTCTCGAGAAAACATGGAAATAATAAAAAGAAGAAACGGAACTGCAATGGTGTCGATGACGCTGTTCTCTTCCTCCTCGAGGTAGCGACGGTTTCCGTCCTTGGGGCTATTCTTCGCGTGGGTTTTCGGAAAATCCCGAGTTCCACGGCCGG
Organism: Netelia inedita; assembly: GCA_964017225.1. Classification (NCBI taxonomy): domain Eukaryota; kingdom Metazoa; phylum Arthropoda; class Insecta; order Hymenoptera; family Ichneumonidae; genus Netelia; species Netelia inedita. Next base: position 18,314,798 of record OZ024922.1, read on the forward strand.
AGTACGCTTATTAGACCAACTCGGAAACGCGGAAGCTTAATTGATATGCGCGGATCGCCCATTACCTTTCCCCTCTGTCTTCGCGTAACTCCTCTTCGACCCAACCACCGTTCCACTCCTCTCATCGTACTTACAACTTTTCAACGCCCTGTCTTACGTTCCTCTCTCACGTTTCGCAATTTTTTATGTCTCTCGGTCTTATGGGAACTGCGAGCATTACCAGGAATGGTTTACATGCTAAATGTACTCTAATACATATATATGTCAATGACTACAATAGTCGGTATTCTAAAATGTGTACGTACGGAAGAGTGGGCTGAGTTGCAGAAATTTTTCGAACTTTTTTACGGTTTTCGTTATGAAGATGGACGATTAACCGGTAAAAACGATCGATCCAGAGATTAACTGACAAACGACGCCTGCTCCGACGCCCGGGCTGCAATTATTCGTACGCGGGGTCAATTGCAACAGCGACTACAAAACTAAGGTCAATTGCTTCGAACTTAAAAATCACACATAAATGGGTTTTCTATATAACGGATGTATCAGTCATAAGCATTAAAAAATGTTCATAAGTAACGATAAATTTTTCTAATGTTTCCATTATCATACGAAAGTATAGAAAACATGACCCTGTCGATTGGCTTGAGCTTCAATGGTCTGTTTTACAAACGAATGGTAAAAGCACGGTTAAACACGAGGTCGACGTTGAATGACCAATCTGCAACATATTCAAAGGTAATCTAGTTGATTTAAATAGGTACGTGTAAAAAACAAAACGAGACAAAACGAGAAAGACGAGTCTTTCACTCGAGAGGATGGAAGCGTTAAATGTTATTAAAAAAAGAAAAAGAATGTTGACAATATATTTTGCGTATAAGAGTAGTAACTCCACGAACTTACACTGGGCTCGACAGCGATCGAGAGGTAGGTTCGCGTTGATCGCAAATAGTTACCAGTGATAAGACCTGATGCAAATGACCCCGATCTCCCTAATTAGGTGTAAGGTAGGCGTACGAATACTCCATTCTTTCCCACTGGATACGAGGATACTTTCGCAAGCTCTTCTTCGATTCTGTGGGAAAACTACAATACTCGAGTACCTACAATGGCGAAACTTTGTAAATCCCTAATATCAATAGTCCGCCCGTCATCGTCTGTCCTGCCTTTTTTGCAAACCTCATGTCATCGTAATGAACGGACACGTGTGCAAACTTCTGTAGACACGACACCCTACACCTGTATCCCAGGTAAAAAGAGAAATATTGCTAAGGACAAAACTTTACCCGTGTCATCCATGAATTATTTATGAATCACGACTACTTTGTAGATATACATACACGTCACACATTGTCTTAATGCATCCTGTAACAAACTTCGGATATACACAATGTATAAATACATATATAATGTATATCTGCGTTTCGGAATAAAAGTTACTATTTTCGTGGAAATAAACAATACATATTGTCATAAACTGCCACAGTAAAAGTATCCAGTACGTAATTTATTATTGATAGATGTGTTCCTCGATGCATCATCAATACCAAACGGACTATTTGTACGAAAGCACAGCTACGAGGATTTCCTTTATACTCTAATGTTGGCTAATAGTCACGCGAATTCAGTACTTCGTGTCTCTGTGTTCTCTGAGCTATTTTCGTTGGATGAAACGATCGAAAACGAGGGAACTTTTTATTTTCGATGTTCTAAATGTATGGCTTTCTATGTAACATATTACAAAAACTAGTTTCGGTTGGACTTATCTTTGTACACTGCCATTTTTCTTTCTTCGCATAATTTTTCATTATACATTTAAAGTGATCATATTTAAATATATTATTATGATCAGGTTAGTGTGCGTCGCTCACTTGAAATATCAGAACGATGATTTGAATTATGAGAACAACCACTATGACATATAAAAGGTTTGGTAGGTCTGAAAGGGGAGAAATATTTTGATAAAGAACTTTTTCGAAAGATTATTGCTAAATTGCCTTTTATATTATTTGAAATGTTTTAAATGCATCTTAGATATATCATAGATACATCATAAATACATCATGCGATGTATTTACAGTATCGAGTTCAATTAACGTTATCTTTTTGTTAAAACTAATTTTCCCCGTGCATTAGTAACAAATCGACGATGGGGAATGATCCCAGTACCATATAATATACTCAAATTACCCATATGGCTATTAAAGTTGAAAGCGAAATGAAACGGAATAAGATGTGTTATTATAAACACGAAACGGTTAGGTTATCTGAAAAAGGGCAAAATTATATTCACTTGTACTCGGATACTCGCTTGTACTCGAATATATGCGGCTGGAATATATGTGAATCGCAGACTGTCAATTTGAGGATGATCGTGCCAATCAGTGACACGCAACCGAGCCAATCGCTTCGCGTTTTTCAACGTGTAAAATATCCTTGACGTATGTACATATATAAATGTGCATTTACAAATATATTAAACGTGTAAAATGATGATAGACGCGAGAGAAGCGCAAGCCGAAGGATCTGCAGTTGAATCCCCGTCTGGCACATGTTACAGTGATCAATTTGCACGAAATTATCCATCTTTCATTTTTCTCTCTCCGTTTTTATTTCTTTTTTTTCTCTCCAACCATCCCTTTTCTTCGTTGCAATTTATCCCCGGCTTAGCAAAAATCTCAAAGGGGCACTGTACATAGTATCGTTCCGTGAGGGAAGATGACGTATTTATCCGAGTATACCACAGCAAAGATAAATTCCATAATGCAGCCAGTTCGAAGCGAGTATGATACGTAAAAAAAATAATTTACCGTACCTGCGTTGCGTGTGAATGATTGGAAGAGCAAAGAAATTGGGAATCGTCGAAGATATAGAGTTTTTCTTTATTATGACGTCTGTATTTATACTGGTTTATGTCGAGAGTACTTTATCAGGCGATATAACATTTACGGAACTTGAGTATACAAATATTTCACCATTTATATGAATTCAGGAGTTTTTAAGAGTAATTGTTGGGCTCTTTAGCCCGGTCTACATTCGTTAGATCGAGAGTCTTTCGTAGGAAAATATCCAAACATCAACGATCCTCCCTGTTTTTCTAATTTTCGATTTTTATTCAAATACGTTTCAATTTATTCAACGCGTTTTCGTATACTTTCAATGATATCTCTAGATTTCAATGTATATTCGAACATGTATCTTGTCGTTTGGTGATGAAACAGTCCTCCCGGATAGATTGGAACCGATTAGCGGAGAACGGGGTCAATTGCATCAGTGGCAAATTTGATCACTGGCATTCTTGATCCCCGTCCCTGATTCCAATATCGCTATCTTGCCAAGTGTTTATTCCTGGGGTTGCTATACAAAAAGGATTTGCCACCCCCACCCACCCCCGCCGCCACAATTCCTGCTTTATCCTCATAATAGTTCACTTTTCTCAATCGTTTTAGTAAAAATATGTTATCGAATAAAACGTGCTATAATTCACGAATATAACTTAAAAAGTTTAATGACCCGCGAATATATTATGGATTAGATTGTCAAACTTCAATTCGAACCTCATTTTCATGTATGCCCTTACCGTTTATTTATAAAATAATCCATCAAAGCAAACAGCGAACAGAGTCAAAATTGTATCAGCTCCTGTTCCAGCTACAACGCCCTCTTACCGCGATCTTATTCCTCGATCTTTCGTACGATAATTGGCCAGTAGAAAGAACGTTCATCTTTAACACAACTGAGAAACCTATTACCTAAGATAAAAGTGAGTTTTTACGATCTGTGCTCATCAAACATTTAAGAAATGAGATCGGACTGCAACTAGAATCCTATTTTTTCACTGTAGTTCACCATCGAGAGAAAACGATAGAGGTAAGACAAGATTACTGAGCGTTATGCGCTTTCAAGATACATTTTTCCCTATCTACCGGTGCAATGAACTTCAACAAGGTGTCGTGTCTGATTAATTGGAGCTACGTAGTCGAACCACGCGTCGTTTCGAACATAAATAATCACATTTTATGGATCAATCGTTTTTTTTTTAACTATTTATGTTTCACTATATTAATCGAGTGTTTTTATAAGGAAAAGAGATCAAATGAAAAAAAAGTGATGCAATGACCTCAACTCTCTCCTACATAGTAATTCGTGAAAGTATTTTTAATAACTATAGCGTACACGCGCACTCGAGGTGCTCGTGTTTACGCTAGTTAATCGTCCGATATACAGGCCTTTCGTACAATAGCACACGGAGTTTAGGTTATAGGTGTCTCAGCACAGGAAGCTGTGCACAGAGAAAATCTCACCTATAGAAGTCCTATACATATAAGAGACTTGTCCGGGGCGAAGTAACCAACAAGAGATGCACACCAATACCAGGCTCTTGCTCCTGCCCGCCGGCGAATCCTGCACACCGTAGACTCAAACTCGGCCATAAACGACCGAAACGTTAATTTATAGCTCACCAGGCCCGCAATGCACGGTAATCTAATTAGTTTAACGACCGATAAAACATTCTTCGGCTTTTTACCCCGTATCCCGCGCAATAATGATTCTGTTTTTTTCTCTCTCTCTCTTTCTCTTTCTCTTTCTCTTTTCAATACATCACACCGCAGAGAATTTGCTCGCGATCCTTGTAAAACGTATAATTATACCGTTGGATATATATGTGTATTCGTTTTAATATTCTTGGGAACTACGATATTACCCGATGGACATAAAAACGACAAAGTAGCCTTTTCTAGCCAAATATTCTTAACAATTTTATACTTGCCGTTAGATGTTTCGTAGAGAATTGCAAAAAATAATAATATAATTTCAGTCAGTTCATACGATACATTTTGATTTTTTCAATTCTTGGGTTCGTCAAAAAACAATTGTTTTCCCAATGGATGGAAATGCATGCCCATAGATTAGAAAAAAAAACACAATGAATCCAACGAGAATAAGTCATTTTATATACATAAAATGAAATGGAATAAAAATACAATAAATTAAACGAAAAAGAAGTAAATGAAAATAAAGCAAAATAAAATAAAGTAAAATAAACATATTATAAAATTCTAAAGTACTTCGTTAATCGGAAAAAAAAATTGATTTATCACCAATATTGCGTTACGATTGGGACGGTGGTGGGGGTCTGTAACATTTCTCATGGTTCAACATCGATGAGCGTGGCAAATGGGACAAAGGTGTGAAGGGAACAATTTTGTGAGGTGTAAAGGAGAAGAAGGAGAAACCTGTGGGGGCCCCCCAGGTGGCTGACTGACGGTTCCCTAATCGCGGCAAGGCGGAAAACAAGCGCGATGAGTTGCCGGTTCCTTGGAACCGAGAACTGATCTACCTGCGCGAGAGTCAAATGGAATCGGCAACACCAGGGGGTAAGGAGAAAAACTCTCGCCCTCTCTTCTATATACGTGTATACACAATACATCCTTTTTTTTCCAGGGAGAACAAACCGCGTATGCATCTTCGTCATGTTACACATATACCAAATTTTTCATGCACACCTGACAATGAGTTTGTACATGGGACCTTCTAGCACAAATCGACCGGTTGTTGACCCGGATCACCACCTGCAATTTTATAAATAATTTTTTATGCAGTTGTTTCAACCCCAAAAAATACGTAAAGTTTAATAGGGTCCATGGGTTTTTTTGTAAAATTATTAAAAAATAATTATGGAAGAAGAAGTTTGGAACAGTTTGAAAATCTGATATTTTTTACGGAAATTGTGTTTGAAATTGAGATTTTGTGAACCTTTTTTGGTATCGGGCCGTCCCTTTCATTAACATTTTTACGCAAACTATAGTTGGAGTTTTTGTTCTTTTTTTTTGTTTTGCCAAAAACTAAATATTATATTTCTTTTGATTTAAAAAAAACAACGTCACGGTTGTTTCAACCCCAAAAAATACGTAAAGTTTAATGGGGTCCATGGTTTTTTTTTGTAAAATTATTAAAAAATAATTATGGAAGAAGAAATTTTGAACAGTTTAAAAATCTGATATTTTTCACGGAAATTGTGTATCTAAAATTGAGATTTTGTGAACATTTTTTGGAGTCCCTTTCATTAACATTTTTACGCAAACTATAGTTGTATTTTTTTTTGTTTTGCCAAAAACTAAATATTATATTTCTTTTGATTTAAAAAAACAACGTCACAAAGGAAAATGCATATTATGTGGCAACAGTTTGACGTAACAGATAATCGCTCATTACGCTCATTTTTTACGCGGTTGTTTCAACCCCAAAAAATACGTAAAGTTTAATGGGGTCCATGGTTTTTTTTTGTAAAATTATTAAAAAATAATTATGGAAGAAGAAATTTTGAACAGTTTAAAAATCTGATATTTTTCACGGAAATTGTGTATCTAAAATTGAGATTTTGTGAACATTTTTTGGAGTCCCTTTCATTAACATTTTTACGCAAACTATAGTTGTATTTTTTTTTGTTTTGCCAAAAACTAAATATTATATTTCTTTTGATTTAAAAAAAACAACGTCACAAAGGAAAATGCATATTATGTGGCAACAGTTTGACGTAACAGTTAATCGCTCATTACTATCGTCGCAACTTTCTCCATACAATATTGATCGATGACCACATTATTACGAGTTTCAATCAGCGATGAATAATATCTTTCGATTATAATACTCTCGAAATGAAAATACGACAAAGTAATTAACAATAATTACTCGGACCATTGAGAAATTCGTAGTATAAAGAAAAAAAATCGTAACACATAATTTGAAATATGAAAGTGTCAGATACGTATTTATAAAAAAACAATCTATTCCAATTAATAAACTTAATTCAAAGTATCATTTTTTGTAATTATGATTAATCCAGAAATTGCAACCCACAAATGTTAAATACGAAGAAAAAACAATATTGAACTTTGAAATTATAAAATCGTAAACCTAAATTTAAAAAATAACGTTCCACACATCTTCGAAAATAATTTTGAAAACGTGTTTGACATAGACTGAAAATTTTTCCTTTCCAACAATGTCATTTCGTTAATCAAGAACGTTATTAAAATGAAAATAATAATGAAAAACAAATTCGACGACACTGGTCCTATTTATGGAAAAAGACACAACGGTATAAACAAGCCGCTTGGCATTAACCCGTATACACACATTCGAACTGGAGAGCTTTCGAGATAATCCTTCGGGTCTCTCGCGAGGCTCGAAGAACGATTTTAATGCTTATATCGCTGTCGGCTATGGTGTAGGATAGCGGCGTCTCTACCAAACGCCGCCTGTAAGATTTAGAAATAATTAATGTAAATTACAGATGTCCGAGCTACTGGTTATGCAGATGTAGCTGGGATATGACTCCTGGCTCGGATATACGATATACTCTTGGATGTTTGTGTATACAGTAGGATCGTTGTATAAGATACACATGAGAATTTAAAAAAATAGGCGTTGAATAGCGCGTCCTGGTGAGCTCGATATGTGATGACGGTGGACGTTGGCTTTACCCACTGTGAGCATGTTCGAGCTGTAACATTAACCACGATGCGTATATTTTATATATTTTTATATATTTTACATACAATTTTTTTTATTTTTGACACAAGTTTTGAAATTGTTGGCGAAAGTTAATTTTGGCATTTTTTAATTATCGACAGTAGCTAATATGAGAATTTTTTTAATTTTTCGACAAAAGTCATTTTGTCTTACTTTAATTTTTGACAAACACTGGCTTTAGCATTTCTTTACTTTTAGCAAAAATGAATTTTAGCATTTTTTTAATTGTGGCAAAAACTAATTTTTACATTTTCCAGTTTTTTGCTAAAAACTCATTCTGGCATTTCTTAATTTTTGCCTAAAAGTAATTTTGTAGTGAGAGAACACTTGGAAAAATACAATGTAATGGTAATCGAACTATAAATTAATAGTAATAATATTTATTCAGAATTTCGGACGAGCCAAGTAATTTTCCAAAACTGACATAAAGTGAATTACGAGTTCGAGCTGAAACTTCGTCGTATGGAAATTTATGGAATGCTCGATGGCACGTGAGAATGACGTCGATATGTGAACAATAAGACAACAAAATAACACGAACAAATACCAAACCAAAATAAGACGTGCAAGAATAATACATTCCTCAAGCCATATTTTATTTCCAGATGTTCTTATTCAAATAACGTTATCCCGATAACGGGACATTGCCATATAACGATATAATTTGTATTCAATAAATCCAAATAAAACGAAATTGAATCCAATATCTTTAACGATAATTTATAGCTAAAGTGTTATTTATCGTTCTCGATTTTCGAAACGTGTTATTTCGTGATAAAAACCAAATATTCATAACTGGACTTTAAGCAAATAGTAATTATATCCAATGTTGTTCAGCGTCTACTAAACCAGATGTGAGAGTTAAAATATTGTTTACTCACACTTGCCGACAATTGGTCGTTATTTCGAATAACGATTCACCGGAAGTGTTTCCATGTTTCAACCAATATTTCGAACTAAGGCGCTTGTTTATTCACGATTTCTGTTTCCATTATCCAAAAAGTCTCGATTCCATCGAACGCCTTGAACAATCTTGCATAACGAGCGACCAGAAGAGAGAAAAAAAAATCTGCACTCGGGGTGTTCAGCTTCCCCATTTCAGCTAGTAGTTTGAGAGGGACGTTTACGTTATATACATATCTATAGAATATCGAGGTCGATATTTCTCCTCGTATATTATCTTGGTTACGACTTGAGAGCGTTTCAGGACCCTCTTGTTCTTACATCGAAGTAAGTGAGTGAGAGATAGAAAGCTCGGTGTTCTCGCGTCTTACCGAAGTACATAGTACCACAATAGTCGTGACGCTAAACACAGCTCGCCCGGTGAAGATGAATAACAATATTCTTAACATGGGAACTCCGCTGGTGAACATTCTAAATCGATCATTTTTATCGTGCTAAAAAATTTAAATTACTCCGCTCGTATAGTCTTACTAACAAAATATTAAGCTAACGTTATCTTTGTAATAATTTTCAAAAACGAAATCTCATTTAATTCTTCGGTGATTGGTCTTTTAAACCCGGCAAAAATTATTTATAAATTAAAAATTAATTATTTTTATAATTATTAACTTAAAAAAATAATAATCATAATGATAATGATAATGATAGTAATAATAAAAAATGAGAGATAACGGCACAGTGGTAACGTCCGCAACTCACATGCAGTAAGTCTAGGGTTCGATTCCCGCCAGTACCAAAAAATTTTGTATATGTTTTTTTGCGCTCCCATTGATACGAAACCCACCTAAGAAAAATTGTAGGTCCAGGGGAAAAACAAGATGCCTTTCCATTTCCGGTACCCGTAGGCCCGTAGTGTCGTCTCGGATAAAGACGAATATGGCGTTACGATTATCAACATTATCACGATTATATCTGTGCTAGTACATGACACCTAGCAGGGTGCGACGAGCTCCGGTGTGGGGGGGGGGTCGAATCAAAGACTTACTAATAGGGAGAACCGAAAATAATGAAGGAAATTCTAAGCTGCAACACTGAGGGGATCGGTGTACAACAAACGTTATAATAATAATAATAATAATAATAATAATAACATTTAATTGTAAATATTCTTTAAAAATAATTTAGAGGAAGAATGTTTAAAAATTGTTTACGTTTACGAAGTTTAATGAGGTGAATATTATCGACCTTTCAACCGATGCAAAATTTGGTTTTGGAACGACCGTAGAGAGAATTTTTGAAAATTGAATATCTTTTGAAAGTGGCTGTACCGTCAGTTAATCCTCAAACGTATTTCCCGGTATTTGGCTGACATGCGCAAGCCCGTATCGCTCGGAGGCCGACCACTAAACAGATGCCTCGGCTATAATTTATGAATTATTATTTTGTAGTATAATGTCGAGCGGTCTCGTCGCGAAGTTTTCTCGACACGGTGTTGACTATACGCTATTGGCAAAAATATTATGTTCGAGCTTCGCCGACCGTCTCGAGTGAATCATCGATTCTTCCTATAACACAATTTGATTTACAAAAGAAACTTAAACCGAGGTTAAAAATAATTTGTGAAATTTTGATAAAATTTTGATTTTACTCGATAAAAAACAATTTTATAATATTACAAAATTTGCATAAAATTAGAAATTTAGGTGATGAAATTTTTCTGTCGAATTTAGCCAATTAAAAATGATTATATAAAACGTCTCTTGAGAGCAGTTTTTGTCCGAATCGTGATAACGCTATAGGATTAAATTTGACGAAGTTTATTTTGACAACTTGGATTTTAACTTTGATCGGTATCAACCCACGTCTCTCGACTCACCGACTCGTGGCGATCGACTTGTAATCATTTTTACATAATTACGTTGTGCCACTTTTACGATCGTCCATCTACAGGTATCTATATAGATACTTCTTAGTAGGACTCGAGTACGGAATCGAATCTGGGCCGTTGGTCATTTTCCTACGTATCTTTTATTCATTTCCGAAGCTCGGTCTCTCGTTTCCGGCACCATTAAAGACGGACACCGTGCACGGTTACTATTGTATGCACCGTTTGCACCACATTAGCTATATATGGACGGCGACGCTTCGCGATAAGAAAGCACCAACGGAAAATTCGATACACGCCGTCCGTTACTACTTACAGTCTACTTTATATATATATATATATATGTATATATATACGTGTTGTAAATACTCTTGACAACAGCTCGCACACGGTGAACCATACTCAAATTATGTTTCCAGTTATTACTGGAAGAGAAATCATTCGAGACAATTTTCTAACAAAATAATTATCACAAATTGTTCCAAAGGAACATTAAGATGCGCTATAAAAGAATAATCCTTCCAAATGATTCGTAATTATTCGAAAAAAGTTGTATTTTTTGTTCGCTTCATAATTATTATCATTTTTGTTGTTGTAGTAAAACTTTGTTGCTTGCGGATAATAAAACGGATATCCTCGTTATTTATTGGTGGAAGAACAAAAATCAACTATAAACAATTTTCGAGAATATATCGGATGTGGTCTCTTTTTATTTTCAAAAAATAATCTTAGAATGATTTAGAACCGAAAACATAATTAATTAAGCACCATTTTCGATAATATTTAAGCTTCGATTTTACCCTTTTTTAATTGGCGAAAATGAAGTTCTCGACATTATCAACGATTTTCAATGAAACCTCGATTGAATCTTTATTTTTAATTTGATTAAAATGGAGGCAAACGGTGGTACGTCGATTGAAATTCCACATGACGATATTAGGCAAATGGGAGTCATATGGCCACCACATTTTTTTCATAGCACATAAAACAGTGTGGATAAAGCATGATTCATATAAGCATCTGTGTAAAGGTACGAGAGAACGAGAGGATTCGACAAAACTATAAGAGTCGAAAAGGGCTGGTGGGCAAGCGAGAACTAGAATCACCGAATATCTCGAGCTTCTCTCGTTGTCCGTCTCTCTCGCTCCCTCTGTGAGGCCCCACTGGACTATCCTATAATTACGAGTAACTCAGCCACATTTGCGTTGATCCGACACCTTAAAGATAGCATTTAGCGGCCCCTTTCATCTCAGCGGCAAACAAACCAATTTATACCGTAGGCCGCTTTGTGCCCTCTCAATGGGCGTGGTTCCCTTCTATCTCTTTCACCCCCCCACCCCTCCTCCCATCACCCAGCACCTACCTCTTCTCCGGTAAACTACGAGAGACCGAGTCAGGCTCATGTTCTATCTATAACATCTAGAGAATACATCGGGGAACTTTATAGTTATTTCTCGTATAGTCCCAGTATATATTATACCTATACCTGTGTATGAAAGGGAAACACGTCTGTCACGGTCTCAGTTGTTTACTGTATCCTTGTCCCAATGCTTCATCATTCTTTTTTCATCGCTGATTAAAAATTACACCTTTGATACATTTTCATGCAAATTTTTGTGAATTTTACCAATGAGTCATGAGTCAGTGGTAGGGAGGTCAATATCTATCGACATTTTTGGTTATGAAGACGATCAGGGGAAAAAGAATCTTTACATTCGTACGGTGACAAAAAATGGTGGAGTAGAGTTTTGATAAGGTTAACGTAAAAGATTTCAAATTTCGTCGATAGAGTGTTCTGAGAAATTTCCTAGGCTGAATGACGCAGGGCTCGGTTCACCTCGAAATTACGATTCGTAAAATTTTCGCCACGGTGATTCCGATTGGAAGGAAATTTTGCTCAGTCGAGAGAGAATCGTGGCAAGAAGTGGATACGCCATATTTGCAGCCGATCGGTTGAGCCGTGACGAAGAATTTGTCAATTGTATTTTTCCATACTTAACCTGTAAATTTGCAATTTCTCAAAATATATTGGCCCACCAAACTGAATATTCTTTTCCAGGTTTGTAATACTTGCGTTAGTGAACAGTCGCATGTTCGTTGTGTTTCCTTAAAATTCTTGTTATAATTGTAACAAAAGACAACTGTTTAGATTTTTTCGAGGTTAGGATTGTTATTCGAGCAAACCCAAAAATCACGTTAAACAATTCTAGTTTTTTGTGTATTCGACAATAATTTTAATTAAAACAATGAGCAGGGTGTCCTTCAAGATTGTATTTATTACAACTCTGAAAAAAAGAATCAATTCTGTTGACTAATAATTCTTATCGCAGTCGGTAAGAGAGAACGTCTTCCGTTTTGTTCCGACAGCCGGACCATGGTCCTCGATTCCATAACTCTGTATTGTACTGGATATATTCTTGTGGTATTCTCGATCATCACATCTTTGTCTCGCATTTCCGCATATATACCGATCAGATCGGATGTCCGGACTGCATCGATGCGAACGATGGGACAAGTCCAATTGTCCTCAAGGACTTTCACTGGAAAATTCATCTTATTTACCATGGCAACTGTCACCGACCGTGCGACGATCCTTTCATGGATAGAAACGACCATCTGACCGTTGACCAATATTCTTTTGCATCCCACGATCCCAACATTGGGAACAGATGACTCTTGCAACCTTTTCGCACTAAATTCTCATACGTCGCGTATGAATGGACACCGGAAGACCTCGATGCCACCTTAAAAAAAATAATTGCAAATCACACGATACATCCATACTATGCGACATAAATATTTCTATGCCTTATTACATGGACCCTTTATGTCATATGATACTTGACCAACCCCTCATTCCTCACTGTGCCAGGCTATAATTCTTTTTTACATCGTCTCACTCGTATTTAACGTAAAACAAAGTTACCTATATTTATTAACACTGTCTAATTATTATCAACAAAAAGTAATTGACTTGTCAAATGTAAAATTTGTTAAACTTTTATAATTACAATCTAATACGTGGCTGAAAACTATTCGACATGTCTCGTTCATTCAAATTATAAAAAAGTTATGTTTAATTTAAAAAAAAACTCCTAAAATAAATAATTGAACGTAAAATCTTTTTTGTCTTTACATTGTTTCATGGGTGCAGCAACAATGTCAAAAATAATGTATAAGATCGAGAACTACTAAGGATCGTTATTATTCGTTGGTCGAGGTGACAGAGCTCCCCTCCAATTCATATATCCGCACGTATCCATCACCGATATTATCTTTCCGTGGTTCTGTAATGAGGTCGACACGATCCTCTTTTTCTCGTGAATAATATTACGCGGTTATGGATGATATTAGTAGGCGCTCGATATATCCGCGGGAAATAACGATCGACTCGCGTCCTGTCTTTCGTACCATTACACGTATATCATCCATATATACAACACTCACACTTTTGAGACAAAGAAGAAGAAGAAGAAGAAGAAGAAGAAGAAGAAGAAGAAGAAGAAGAAGAAGAAGAAGAAGAAGCAAAAGAAGATGAAGAAGAAGATGAAGATGAAGAAGAAGAAGAAGAAGATGAAGAAGGAGAAGGGCCACCCCGCATTTAAGCAAAGTGGCACCTATACGAGCGCGTTCTTGGGCTCGGGAGTATCTGTTGAGGCCGTGCGGCAAAGGCATTTTTTAACGCAGCGACCTCGCCGCCGCCGCCGCCGACCAAACCAGTGCTCTTCCTTTTTCTCTTTTTACTATCTTTATCTCTCTCCCTCCTTTCCTCTCGTTCTCTCTCCCTCTCTCTCTCTCTCTTCGTATCAATTTTAAAGGAAGTAAACCGATTAATTCATCGTCGAATCAATGTTGAACGGAAAAAATAATTGTCGCGCGTTTTAAAAACTTCGTCGAGATTATTCATCTGCTCTACTTTGTTTGTATACCATACTCGGAGGATTGGAAATAATTAAAAGTGATTAATTAATCAAGAGGTGTATACGTTCGTTTAAAATAAAATGGAGGAGAATACGGGTAGCTTGTAGTCGCTATCGCGTGATCCGGTCGTGTTTAATGCCTCGAGGAAAAGAGATTTTATGTAAGCGTGTTGTCGAGCTTGTTTTCATTCCCGGAGTGTCAACAATACCTTTTTATAACTTTGACGAGAAGCGGAGGCTCATCTTTTTTTATCGACGAAGATAATTCAGCGTACTGTCGAATAACATCGTTATTCATTCATAAAACTGATTATTTTTTTTTGGATATCGTCAAATTTATATTAATAAAAGATATACGGCTAATTATTTGTTTAACTCTAAAAGTCCTGAATTATAGTTCGCTAAGTTCTGAAAGAACGCTGTAATCCTATAGTCGCCATTTTACTTAGGACCACTGTTAAAACAAAATGGCCGCTATCGTGTTTTCAAATGTCACTATAACAAGATGGCCGCCATTATTGTCTTGGTAAGTCATATAGTCACATAGCGGCCATATTGCTTTTCAAAAAATCGATGAATTGAAATTCATTATTCATAAAATATTTTTTATCGAATCATTATCAGGAAAATCTTGACGATTATCACTCGTCGGTTAAACTTACAAAAGAATAGGCGAGATGTATTCTATTTGCAATTTTTCAGCCAACAATTTTCGCGTGACCAAATTAATAACACAATATCGTTTATATAGTAAATATCTCCCGTTGGTTCACCAATGATGGAATTTATTTTTTAATATCATTCCAAGACCATGTTGCAGAGGCTGCTCTCTCAAAATTTCACGGTGCGACGGCTCGTGGAAGCGCGAAATATTTGTCATCTTGCAAGTATATCGTGCAGACCTCTCGTTGATCAAACCATTTTTAACTTCTTTGATTATGCGCTCAATTAATTACAAATAGTCTTGTTTCAATTGTCTTTTTCATAGCCTTGTTCCATGTACATTGAGATAACTATGTAAAATACGTCGTTGATGAAATTGAGGCCCAGTACTTGTATAACGACACGTACCATCACCACTGCGGCGATAGTATTATTTCAACGGACTCTGGTCCGTCACCGCAGCTTAGTGTCCCACGGACGTTAATAGATATCCATTAATCATTTCTGCCGGTACCGCTTCATCGCGGATGAGATTTATAAAATGCTTCCACTCAAATAACCTCAAAGCCTTGGGTGCGACGGCTTCCATAAATCGCTTCGAAAATTGTAACTTTCACGCAACCCAAAATTGACACATTTTATTTCTGTATTTTTGGTAATTGATTCAGGATGTAAAGCTTGGATGCGATTGAACTTTAATTATTCGGCATTTCATTTATTTTTAATGTAACTGAGAAATATGAGAAAAATAGTTTATAAACTCGGGTTATTTAGCCATTTTTTTTTAAACCGAGTATTTGCGAACGACGCCATTTTGTATTTTTGTAATTTTTTTATTTTTTGCTTTACGTCTTTAACTTGTGCGTCCTTTATCATTGAATTCTTCGCAACGTAACGTCGATTTATAACTAAAAACTATAGATAATATTTTTCGTAAAGCGAGATACATTGAGTAAGATAGGAACAAAATTTTGTTTTCCAGAAAATGTCTCAGAAGCGATTTGTGTAAGCTTAGCAAACAAAAACAAAAAAGTACCTAAAACGACTTGTAATTAAAAGTTCATTGTACTCATAACAAATTGACAAATCTTTACATATTTTTCTGTTACCGAATTAGTTGTTGCGATGAGCAAATTGGGAGTATAATCGCAAAATACGATTGGGATTTACGAAATTTATCTGACGATGTGAAACGATACTCTGTCGGTAATAAAAACTGCAAACAATGCCATTTAGAAAATGCTGAGATTTCGAGCAAATGAAAATTTAGGCCATACGCATCTATACCAATCAGATATATGACCTGGTTTTACATCTTCGTGAAGCATCAATCGCCTCGGAGTGGTATCGTCTCGAAAATTGCAGCAATCTCTCTCGCATTCGTACGAATTTCACATAATCTCAAAACTACCTACCCAACTTCTCTACAAGTAATACGAGTACATTGACTAGTTGCCTAATCATCTAAAATTGCAGTCGTTTCACTTAAATTATGAGAACACGGACTTGAATAATGGGAACACCGATTTGAATTATGAGAACAGAAAGGTAAATTTTGGGTACTGTCCGCTCTAGAGTAGTGAGTGAAGGTGTTAATATCCTGAAGCAACGACCAAGACACTTTGTAAACTAACTTTAGAATTTTCAAGAAATCTTTCGAAAAAATTTGATTTACAAAAAAATTCATTTATCCAAGATTTTAATCACCATAATGTAATAACCTTCTATCCATCCAAAGTGACACAGCTCTGATTTCTTTTAATTTCATTCCTTCGGGTACAAATTCGCTTAGACCAATTCGAACCGCAGCTCCATCGAAATCAAACGTCACCCGTCCCAAGCAAGATTTATTGGGACCAAACGAATAACTATATTCTTTTCCCCGATACGTTCGATATCTCGTGGAAAAGAAAAAGAAAATTAACGTTCCACGGTCATTTTGCACTGGAGTCGCGTCAATTCGCGTCGAGCTTACTTTTCATGGGTTCTCCAACGCCCCTTTTCAACGGATCTCCTTGACTTTCTCTCTCCCTCTGTCTCTCTTTGTGGAAACAGATCTGCTGATACTTGGTGTGTTCCCGCGAAGATGCTGCCGCGAGGCCCTCTTTTGAACGAGGAAGCGTCTATCGAGGATAGACGAAAGGAGAAAGAGAGTAAGAGAAAGAAAGATGGAAAATAAAAGTTGGAAAAGGACGAGGTCGGACTTTAACGGCCCGAACGAGCCGTCGGCTTCGCGCCCTCGAACCGCCTTTCTTCTTCGCCGACGCTACTACCCATCTTCGAGGCGTTGCTCTCTCTCTCTTTTTCTCCTTCTTTCTCGGCTCATCGCATCTCCCGCGAACGAGAGTATATAGCGCGAAAGACGAGAAAGCCTCTCGGGCCGCGGTTTACGATGCCCATGGAATCCTTGAAATAACTTCGGGGCCCCATGGCGTGTGAGAGCGTGTGTATTTGTGTGACCGCGTCAAGTAGCTCAACTCTCGGAGGCCTAGTGTGCAAGAATCGCGAAACGCACGTTCCTCTTCTTTGCCGTTTTCTCACTATCGAACTCTCCTACTCGTGAGCGCCACGGTTACGAACGTATATAGGGCGGTCGTTAAGCCGCCCCTTCGTTCGTCCTCCTCCACCTCTTCCTCCCCCTCTTTCTCCTCGTCGTCGTCCTCCTCCTCCTTCTCGTCTTCCTTCTTGCTACCCTTCCTTCCGAGTTGGTACAAGCGAGATATCTTCCGATACCGATACACACGCTATCTCGTACCAGATGTGTACACCACTTGGAAATTGTGATGGTGCTTGATTTTTCAAAGAATCATCGAGGTTACACGAATCCGAATTTCTCTTTAAACAGATAAAAATATTCCAGGAAGAACAAGTTCGATATTATTCAGAAAAGTGTGCTCGTATTTTGGGCAAGTTTCGATCAATTACAACATTTCAAAGCTCTCGAGTGTTTACATTGGAATCAAAATCAGTGACGGAAAAACTGTTTTAGGTGTCGCTGTATCCGAAAATCGTGATGACTTGTATGAGTTCCGGTAGCCATGTTGATATTGCTACCGCCATTTTGAATTTAAATGTGTCGTCTGTGAACTGTAAGACAGTGACCTTGAAAACAATCGTGTGGTAATGTTCATTCTGATGTAATGTGATTTTTGATCATCTCGTTCGACATCTTGGTGCCGCCGATTGTTCACGATGCGAGTGATCCGAAATAACTCGAAGTCAAACAGACATCTCACATTACTCCGTCGATTAAAAGGACAATTTGCCGTTTGGTGAAAACCATTTCAATTACCTCGAATAAACTCCCTTCGAGATGCTTCCTTATCGACCGAGTTTTGCCGCGAGCTTTAAATAAATACCTGCAAAACCTGATTCGCAAATTCTTGAATATGGTGTAACTGATCGGTTGGAAATGTAGCTGAGTTTCTTGCCACGAATCTGCGTGGGTTAAGCCCATTTTCATCCCGATGGGTTGCTCCCTGCCGGAAAATTTGCAAATTGAGTTTTCGAGGTGGTCAGAACTTATCGCATCAACGCTTAACCCTTTCAGATTACACGCTCTAAGATTCTTGATCTACTTCAAAAACTCGTCGTTTTCAAGAGTAAACATAATTGATTCAATCTACAATTCTCCACATTCATAAAAACCATGCCGCATTTCGCACGAAGAATGAGGTTATGTTACTTCCAGACCTTATCAAATAATTCGTTATGAAATGGTAACTTAATCAGTCGCATTGTCAGTAAAGCTTACACTTTCTCCTCCATCAACGATAAATTCCACAATGCAAATCACGTCTCATCAAACGCTCTTAATTACCGCAACTTCGCAAATACCAATTCAAATATTCGCGCCAATTACTCGAACAGGACTCCACCCTGCGGCCGTACATTGAACCAATGAAATTCATTTTTCTCCACGTCCGGGTTCATCTCTACTCTCAACACCCACGTATACCTACGGTTACGTCGGATTACGACTGACGTGTCCCCACATGCCGAGATGTTCCACAAAATGTCCGGTAGGGACCGTCTGATCGTATACGTGTCTGTTTCAACATCATTGATCTGCGTGTACGTGCGTGTGCACTCTAGCTGCATACAAGCGTGACGTACGTTGTATTATGACTTTGCCAAGAAAACCGTAGAGTCGTTAAAACGAAACTCTATATTAGTATAATGGAACATTGTGATGCTCCCTGCCGGTATTCCGAACCTTCAATATATACACATGTACACACACACACACATATACATGACCACTTGAGCGTAGCTATATATATATACATAGCGTGGTCTCGAGGCTAGTTGGCATGAATATATGCGTAACATGAATATTGAATATGCGGAAATAATGGTCGTGCGTGTTCTGGAGGGTTAAGTTTCGCCACTACCAACTAGCTACTATCGTCATCGTTGCTTTCGTGACGTCTCACAGATGTCAGGCTCTCGTTGTGTCCCTCTCGCAGAAAACATATATCGACACTCTATTTCTTCGGTGAGTCCTCGGTTCCAACCCTCTCACGGCTTGTTCGGAGGTCGTGGAAATTATACCGAGAAGAGACGCCTTAGTGAGAGAGAAAGTGAGACTGAGATGGAGAGTGGGAGAGAGAGCAGGGCAGGGTTGAAAATAAATAAAGACAGAGGGAGTAAAAACAGAACGGAGCCTCCGCTACTTCTGGTATCCCGCCACGAGATGGCACAGGTGTAACGTGTCATTAGCGAGGGCGATCTCTACGCCCACAGAACAAACAGATTGTTTCGGGGTGTTGTGCCCTGGACACACCTAACACCTACCTGGAGTACGGCTCCACTCGTAAGCCAGAGTCACGGAGCACAAAAGAATGCCGACTAATTTGAAAGAGATCCTCGTGTCCAATTGTCTCGAACAAAAGAGCCTGTGCGCACACTTTCGGACTATGTGGCAAAGAAAAATTGGGGGGTAGGGGGTGGCTGTTGCTCCGTGGATTAAATTTATGGCTGGTATACATGCCTCGAGATTTATTTGTTGATCTATTTATCTATAATTGTGGTAAGGTGCCAGCATTTTTTGTCGATTTAATATCATTTTACCGATCTAAACTATCACTTGACCGAGTTTGTTTTTTCGAAACGCAACAAGAAGGCATTTGGAGATTTTCATTAGGGATGATGAATGATCGAGGCCTCCCGATTAACGTTTAGACTATGAAATTAAACATAAATATTTTTTTTCATTTCAAAATACATTAAAATGTATTGTTATTTATATCGCACCTCCAATTATATAGGGTGACAACTCAAAAAAGTCGAATTTTGAGCCAAACATACAGAAATACTTGAAATTTTATTCCATTTCTTCTCTAAAATAATTATAAGTGTAATTCTAAAACTCGCCGCTAGGTGGATTTATTACGCTATATCATTAATACAGACTGTGTAATAATCCCTGATTTTGTTATCGCTCCCCTGAAAATATAGGTTTTCCGAGTTGTAACCCTATTTTATCGGAGGTTGCGATATGATCAAAATACAAGGAGCATTTTTGCTTCATTCGATATATGTTTCAGCCGATCCAATCTGACACTTGAACTACTTTTTTTTAATCAACAGAAGAAATAAGTGGGCCATGTTTATTAGGAGCGACGAATCATCGAATCATCCTGATTAGTATTGCGACTATGAATTGTTCAAAAAATCGATTTCGTTTTTTTTCTTCTTGCTCTTTTTGTAATGTCTCAGGTTTCGTGAAGATACTTTGATAGTTATGTGAACGAACTTATCTTATAGAAATTATTGGAAAATATTATAATGCACCTAATAATAATATAGTATAAATAAAATAGTCGATTGACTTAATTCGTTTCGTATCACTTTGAATTTTTTTCTTTTTACATTCTTTGTTAAACGCTGCAACGACGACACCTCTCTCCTATGCACACGTACATATTCATATTTGATGTCTATAATGAGTATAATAAATACGTAACATATATGGCACGGTGAGATATTATACTGTCCACATGTGAGAGCCAGTGTGCACACACATAATAAATAAGCTGCTTACACCATGTTGTACCATGCAACAGATAATATCTAGTTCACACAAACGATCATACGTGCGTTGTATATGCTCGGTGAACTATCGAGCGAGAAAATTTCCTCTTAGCACGGGATAATTTTTATTACATTAGCTTTTAGATAGATGGAATACTCCTGTTATGAAACTTGCGTCGAGTTGTTTTGAAAAAATGCGCGAAATCTCGCGCTGATATCAAAGATAGATACATAAGAGTTTTTATTAATCGTAAATACTTGATAGATAACACGGTTTTACGGTGAACTTTATATACTTTACATGAAATTATAACGTACCGAGATTAAATGATTTATTTTATTTCCTGAAAAATTTATCCCAGTAAAAATACGTTTATTTCGTTGAAATTACATTTTATCAAAGTATCGTTAATAACAATGATCGTAATCAATTTTATTTCGCTTCAATAAATATCGTTTCGTTACAATTAATTATTTTTCCATTCGAATGAATAGCTTGCGTTTCGATAGCACTTGGACTCGTTTAGAAAAATAAATTTTCCATTTACTCAACCTTTTAACTAAGAAAAATATATATTTAAGCGAAATGAGTCAAAGAAAATATTTGATACTTCAAATTTAATTGCATAAATTTACTCTTTATCCGTATGCACTCGTGTACGAATCGCTCGATGATTTTTATCTTGTTTTTGTTAAATAATCATTTGAAAAAAAAATCTTTCCTCATATACGCTTTCTTTTTACGGTCGCATATCCGAATAATGGTCCAGTTGATTTTCATACAGCTAACATCGGCCATACATCCTCGAGTCTGCGAATAATGTTACGTGTTGTCAGGTTACGCTTTCGTGACGTCCCGAGCAACCAATTCGTTAGTATACCAAGATTTAATAGAAGATGGTCATGCATCCGAGTGCAAGGTAGTATAAATTTCACCCGCTCGTCAGCGGTATACCGTTTGATGTTGGCTACTTGTTGTAGCACTCAGGCCGCGTTCCCGTTTCATACGGATATTCTTTTTCTCCCTTTTATTTCTTTAAATCATACGTTTAGTGTTTACCATTTTTTAACCATATTTTATTATCCTTTGGCACGTCATATCGCATCTTCTGCGCGGTATCGCTTCGGTGAAATGCCGTCGGCTATCCGCTGTGTGCAATGAGCACTTTTGATGTCCACGATCTCAACAAAAAAACACTCAATTTCATTTTTCGTCGTAAGGTTTATCAATAATTATCGAGCGTTGATGAAAATTACAATTCTTTCAATTTGTGCATCGATTGAAATTTTGAAATTATTATTTTTTAACGATAAAAATTAATATTTTTTGTAATAAATGTACGAGCGCTCGATGTGATTTTCCAACGTAGTATTTGAAAATAATTATCGAGAGTTAATGGTAATTACAATATTTTTTATTAACGTATTCATTAACATGTTGGGATAATTATTTTTTTAATCATAAACATTAATATCTTTCGAAATCAATAAAAAATACTCAATTCGATTTTGTAACTTTGTAACTATTTAGAATAATTATCGAGCAGTAATGAAAATGTCAATTTTTTTTATTTACGCCAGAACCAATGAAAGTTACAATCCTTTTAATTTGTGTATCGATTGAAATTTTGAAATCATTATTTTTTAACGATAAAAATTAATATTTTTCGTAATAAATCTACGAGCGATCGATGTGATTTTTCATCATAGTATTTATAAATAATTATCGAGCTAATTACTTATTTGAACTAATTATTTTTTTAATCATAAACATTACGATTTTTTAACTTTGTAACTATTTACTCGTATATGAATAATTATCGAGCAGTAATGAGAATGTCATTTTTTTTATTCACGTCAGAACTAGTGAAAATTACAAGTTTTTTTTGCCGATTGAAATATTAACGATATTTTGAAGTAATTATTATTTCATGATAAAAATTCATATTTTGCAAACTAAGGTTTCGTGATGATTTTTATTTCAATTTGGAAATGGTAAGTACTTATTAAATATTTGACCTTTTTGCGGTAGAAAATTGTGTTTACATTTTCAACCGAAAGGCGCCTCATACCTATGTCAACTTTGCTATGGCTGGAATATCTTTTGACTCGAACGGTTATTACTGTTGCAATATACATGTCTATCGATTCGAGAAAGATATATACATGTAAAATTTCTGGCTGTACGTATAAACATATACGTGTTATCGATTAGTCGCTATTGTTCGCAACGAGACATACTTGTAAGATTAAATAGAGGAAAATAATGGACGCGGTTTGACTATAACTATATAACGAAAATAAGTAGTTCGAGCATAAATTTCTACTATAGAATCAGACATCGATCTCATTCTCGTAACATTTAACCATGATTTTATAATCGAGGTAAAATACTTTTGATGACAGACCATCACCGTACGTATGATAAATTACCAAACCTAATCCCTGTCCATAACTGGAAATAATTTTTTCACCAAAATACATATTTTTTCACACATGGAAATATTTATTCAAATTACACTTTCATAATTGATATTAATTTCTTCAAATTATTCTTCTCATTATCACCTGGTAATTTAGAAACAAATTTTTTTTAATCATTTCTTCAAAAGCTGACAACTTTTTTAGGCAGTCAAATATTCATTCCAATTGCGTTTTTATAATTGATATTAATCTCCCAAAACGATTGTAAATTAATTTTTCCTTTTTAATTACAATAGCTTATAAGTATCGACTAATTAATGCCCGAGACCAACGAGAATATTTTTTAGCAAATTTTGTATAGCCAATAAAAACTTTTGTGACAGCTCCATGACACTGTTTGGTGGATTTTTTTAAATGCAGTTGCCATAAATAATTTGTTCCTCCTCGAGTCACCTGGCTCACGTTATCCTCTCGCTTTCTCGACTTTGCCTCTTCCTCTTATTCACGCTTGCTCGCGTGAACGTAATATCTTCGTGTGATATATATAATATATATCTATATATGTGTATGTATATTACGAAAAGCCGCGTCGAAACTCTGTCCACGAAATCGGGCGCCTATGGGCGAACAGACTGATGTTTAGGTTGTTTGACTTGGCGGCCCGAGAGCGCTCTGTAATTATCTCGCCTGGCATGTACCTGGCTTCTCGCGATGCCCCAGCTGTATACTATCTCGATTTCAAAATATATATATATATATATGTAAACACACACATACATAGGTACGAGAAACGCCAAGCCTGAGAGCCAACACATTTTGCCTTGGTTGCCCGAAATATTACTAACCGTCGGGGCAAAACTCTACCCATCGGGCACGCTTGTAACCTAACCTCCATCCACACGCACGCGCTGGATCCCTAGAGAGCGAGGTAGAGGCAGTAGCTGATCGAGAAAAACGCATGTCTCTCCGATCCTTTGGAATGCCCCTAAAAGGAATTGTGCAGCTATGTATAAGAATTTCGTCTCGTATCTGCCACGTCTCTTGTCACACAAAGTATCGCTAAAACATCAACCGTACGTGCTCCATCGTGCATTCTCCACCGCCGCGTGCGCCATCTCGCGAGACGCCATACAACTCGCACGGTTTATAGGTTAGGTAACAACACCATATTTAACGAATCTTCTCGTATTTTTGGATCTATACGAATCTTCTCCAAAATTTCACGAAGAATATTTAGGTTGCATATTTAAGGACGAAAAACTAATGCAAAATCGCCATTTTCAAATTACTGTACTTTTAGCAAATTAGCTGAGGTTGCTGGAAGCAAAGTTTGCCTTCGTTGCGTCAACGAATCTTTTTTATCGTTCCGTATACGAAAAACGAAGCCGCAGATACGATTTGGTCATTGAACAATTACCTTTTCGACGATTTAAAGATGAATATGTAAATGTAAATATAGCTTATGTAAATAGCAATGAATTTCTTGTTGTCAGAGACAGGGTACTTTTTATCAAGTTATCGGACGAGAGCTAGAGTTGACGTAGTGTTGGTCGTTAGTCTCTGGTAAAGATCTGATAATTCACGTTCAAAGGCGCGGGCGGTCGTATCGATCCGTATATACGGTACCCACGGAGTTATACACAGTACAGCAGGTATAACAGGTGCAACGGGGTACAAAGCTCCCCAGTCTGTATGTCTTCGTACTCGTACTCGTACGATCCGTTCTTGTACATACATAATAAGTCGTATATAGGCCGATGTCTATGAAATACTCTTCTATATTTGTGTATATATTTTATTCATCGATTATAATACCTTCGCTACATATATTTATACGATATATGCGCGTATATTAGCTAATGTAAAACCGTCCAGAACGGTAAATAGTTCGCATGCACGAAGCTTCTCGCTTGGGCCACGATCGCAAAACGTTGACGAGAACACGCTTCGACTTTATAAAGTAAATTTATCAACGTTAAATGAAAATTTATATATTCATTCGCACGATAGGCAACTACGCAATCTTGATAACGCTCGACCTCCTGAAAATTACTTCATCCTCGATCTAGCACGAAATTCGAGCAAACTGTTTCACAAGATTCGTAAAAGACAAGCCTTGCCCAAACGGACCTTTGACTTTTTTCTTGCTCCTTTCTACCAGTTGGACGACAATTTGCGACAAAAATCCTTCCTTAATCTTGGACACTGGTTTTTTGATCGTTTAAGTTGTTACAATTTTTTTTTGGAATAGTAGAGTTAATGACTCTAGTTATTATCGCAACAATTTTGCTTTCGTATCGTTGCGGACCAAGTGCGAATCGCGATTTTTCCCAATTCACAAGTTTCAAAATTGCCAAAAATGTCGAGTTTTTTTGGCACTTTTCAAAATTTCTGCTTCGACACGGCAATGTTGTATAAATGCCAAAACCCGTTCGGACTTCGCGTGAGCTATTTTTTTCGTGGTAACGTACAAGAATCTCGATGAGCGGGTCAATCTAAAAAAATGTTCTTTTTTCAACGGTCCTGATACGTATACAGTACGAGGCATTTAAAGTGTTACGATATCAAGAGCCCGATTGCACGCGAATGCGTGCCGACACTTCTGTACGGAGGCATTGAGATTGAATCACGATTGTCTCCATTGCTTTCAAGTGTAATAACGCACTTTTACTTGCCATTACAAATGTCAAAATCAACCGATAAAAAAAATTCATAAAATATATAAATCTTCGCAAAACAGTTAATATTTCTACCCTCGTGTGACCTTCCACGTTCTCCTATCACAGCCCACCAAACTCGCATGAATATTTATAATACGAAAAACCAAACACAAATTCCATCGTTTCATTAAAAGATAAAGATGACCTTATCCAAGTTACAACAACCTCGCAACCCCAAAGACAATGGTCCTGTATAATCGCCAGGAATAAACATGCCCCCGTAAACATCATAAAACTTACGTTCTAAACCATCTCCTTACATCGCCATCAGATGGGTCAACATTGGTCCGTATAACACTTAAAGTGGTCCAAACTGTACGTATACAATATACACACACCCTACTACACGGTGTATATAGTAAGCTCGGGCTACTCTTTCAACTCCAGCACAAATATCGTTACCAGCGTCTGTTGTAGTAGGTAACACACATATATGTATACACCTCTACGTATACATATGTACATATGTATGCGCGCATATACTTATATACTTATATACTTATATATACTATGTTTATATATATACACGAACATAGGAGTCGGCAGATATACGATCGAGGTCCAGAAGATCAGAGGTGGTGGCGGCTGCTGAGGCTAATCACAGGCAGCCGAGCTCCCCGCCAATTAATACCACCGCCGGCAACACCTCGGCACGGAGTTAACCCATCCTCTCGGGCACCGTCGGCATGCACATCGCGCCCAGAACTGCACCATGCTCTCCTTCTTATATATATACCTCTCTTCTTCTTACTTCGCGTCTCTCTTGCTCTCACCCTTTCTCTCTCGTTCGCAACTCCTTCTCGCAAAGCGTCTCACACACCGCGCGTTCGACGCCAGCGTGTTATAAACTCCCTTGGGGTGTCCCCACACCGCAAGCCTCTCCTCGTCCCCGGAGGGTTGTGCTCTCTCGCAAAAGACCGGCTCTCCATCCGATGAATATCGAAGATTTCGAGGCTTCTACGAGACAAGAGGTAGCTCGCGAGACGCTGCCTCTGGCTCAACTTGTCATATATATACATATACACATATATTTCTTATGTATTTAGGTGTCTATATGAGCGTATACATACGAGAATGTGCATAATGTTTTTTCTCGTTCGTACAGCAGCTTGATTACATTGATGAGAGACTGTATGTTGTCATCGATGAGGAACGATAAGGCGAAGTGAATGGTATACGTAAGGGTTTTGACGTTGCAAAAAGCGTTTAACGTGTATTTACGATATATCGAGGGTCAATGATCGATTGTGATGAGAGGAAGATGCAAAGTGAGGTTACTTTTTTCCTGCGGGTGTTTCACGTTGATCGAGGGTAAACGCTTTTTTTTTAAACGAAAACCCTACTATTTTTCTGCAAAGCACGACATAATGGCAATAGCTTTTTGAAGTAACAACTGCAGTTTGTCGATCGATAATAATGAAACGTAACAAGGGGAATAGCGAAAGGGTAAAGGGTAATGAATTTTCGGTTGCATTATAGGAGAATGTTTCCCTATATTTATCGACGATAAAATGACAGTATGTGGCTCGTTTTTGTAATGGCACCGATATAAAACACGAATTATTGTGAAAGAGAGGGTCGCAAAAGTTACAATGGGATAACGAGCATTACAGTTTGCAAGGGTAAAGCGCGGACAACCCTTATTACGTCAACGCAGAGGGGTCGTGCGAGCTATATCGTAAATTCTATATAACTATTTAACCCTCATCTACTAGCATATTTTATAGCATATCGAGTATAGTCCACTACTGCTCAGTTCGGACAATGCCCAGTTTTGCTTACGACGCCATGTTGCGTGCTCCACCTCGAAAACGGAATCCGAAAATTCTCCGGTACAAAGTGACCGATCGGGCTTAAATATGGTCAGCTGAAGAAAGATGTTGGCACAAAGCGGTTAAGTCATACTTGATCCCGATCGGTTGAGTAATGGCGGAGAATTTGCGAATCGTATTTGCAACTGTTTCTCTCGGGCTCGACCTAGGTAGTACCTAAACCGGCCACGGGCGACGTCACTTGTCCACTACTCCTTCGCTCGTACGACTATCTCCCCGGAGGTTACGCGCCATGAGTCATCTACATGCGCTTATCGAATAAATAAGTTATCAAATACGAACGATTGAACAGAACTATGTTCCATAGTAACTTTAATCATTTCAATTCATTTAGCAATATATTATAATTCTGCAATACCACTAATTCAGTGAAAACAATAAAGAATTATTTATTCCCATAATATTCCAAATTCCATGACCATCACCTCCAAACCACAAGGGGTCAATCTCACTAACCATACTAAGAGAGACAGAGAGAGAGAGAGAGAGAGAGAGCGCGATATCCAAACTGCCGAACGCATACGCGAGCGAAAACAAATGAAACAAAAATAACGTGCGCACACGTATTAAAGCGCATGTGCGAAAGATCGCGATCGAATCAGCCACAGTGAAAGAGAGCGGCAATGCTATTCGATAGGAGAGAAAATATTTCCGAGGGTTTGCCGATCGAAGCTTAGGATCAGATCACGTGGACGAGATTACGAAGAGAAAGAGGTGGACGAGGACGATCGTGGATGCACGAGAGTGAGATCGTGCGGGACGCTGGTTGAGGAAGGGTGGGAGGGGGAGTTAGTCGGTAAGAGAGAAGGAACCGCTTCGGCGAGGCGCACGGTGTGCCGGGGGAACTCGAGTGCGCTGTAGCAGTAGAAGAACGACAGGATAGGAGCGGGACGCGGGGGAGGGGGTCGGGGCAGGGGGAGGGGGGAGATCCGAAGGTGTTTTCGGGGCGTGGCGAGAGCGTATGATTACCGCGCGAGGATCGGTCAGAGCGGTGAGAGTTCAAAGCATCAAAGAGCCTCCCGACCAGCGAGAAATTGCTCAGAATTCATCTGCCTGGGATCTCTCTCGCTCCCCTCTCGTCTCATACTCTCTCTCTCTCTCTCGCTCTCTCGATCTCTCTCTTTCATCCAGGGCCTTCGCGGCCTTGTTAGAAAAGCCCATGCCAGTATATCGAGAAGCTAATATACCGTAAACGTCTCGTTCGATCTCTCCCGCGTGGTAGGTGGGTACGTCTGTATATATATAGTATGTATAGTATGTATATAGTTCATACATAGATTCAACCAATTTTATCGCTACATACACACGCATATATGTATATAGCTATAAAATTGGTCGAACTGGCGTGATATTATTTAGGTAGTGTACGTATACGCACCATGCCAATCTATATATGTATATTTAAGGCTGTTTTAGAATATGCATGTGTACATTATATATATATATATGTGCTATGCGTATGTATGTACGTATATACCGGGCGATTTTCCTAAGGTATAGCACCATTTATTCTGGGGTAGATGGGACCATTACAAACAAAAATTGCAAATAAACATTAGGGATATTTTTAATAGTTTACGAGATATCAATTTTTGAAGTTTGTCC
The DNA here is from genome assembly GCA_964017225.1 of Netelia inedita. Classification (NCBI taxonomy): domain Eukaryota; kingdom Metazoa; phylum Arthropoda; class Insecta; order Hymenoptera; family Ichneumonidae; genus Netelia; species Netelia inedita. The sequence continues at coordinate 18,344,322 of OZ024922.1, forward strand.
AATCAGCGCGGCGGGAAGCGTTGGAGCGACGCACTCCCCGCCCTATCCGTAGATATAGCACAGTGTAAGGCGTTACATTTGGGATCGCAAAATTCAGAGCAGTCAATTATTATTATTTTATTACGCAGTCATTTTTATTTGTCGGTCATTGACTGCTCTGAATTTTGCCGAGAAGCGTTGGAACCGCCCACTCTCCGCTCTAGCCGTAGCCTAGCCAGTCAATGCCCGACAAATAAAAATGACTGCGTAATAAAATAATAATAATTGACTGCTCTGAATTTTGCGATCCCAAATGTAACGCCCTACACTGTGCTATATCTACGGATAGGGCGGGGAGTGAGTCGCTCCAACGCTTCTCGCTGCGTTGATTGGACAAACTTCAAAAATTGATATCTCGTAAACTATTAAAAATATCCCGAATGTTTATTTGCAACTTTTGTTTGTAATGGTCCCATCTACCCCAGAATAAATGGTGCTATACCTTAGGAAAATCGCCCTGTAGATGCATATGTGCGGACTTGACGCTCTCAACGGGCTGCGAGCTCATCCTTAACTGGCTCTCGATCCACGAAAGCTCGTTTAAGCTGAAAGAACCTGACCGAGAGCAGGTGAGGATGGATCGGGAGCAACACGCTCTCATTTTACAGCACGTTATATACATACATATACAATATATATATGTATATATAGTATATCTACCTACGTCGATTGAATAAATTGCTCATATATATGCATTCGCTTCGCGAAAGCTATTCTGTTCCGCGTTGTCTATTACCGTGGATTGTTCGTGATCCTCGATGAGAGAGAGAGAGAGAGAGGAAAAAAGACAAAGGGGTGGCACATGGAGAGAGAATGTACGAGGGGCGGCATTGCGCACTCGGCACGCCCCGCGAAACACTCCGGGACTTATTTTTCCAGAATTTCTCATGATATCTCTGTTTTATCGGACAAAGGAGCAAGAAGAAAGAGGAAAGTGACGAGAACAAAAGTAAAACGAGAAGGGAACGATAATTTTCTAGAGTGCCTTACCGTGCCACCTTGGTATATTTTTAAGGGTATTCGATTCTTGGCAGCTGTGCGTGCTCTTGAAATTTAACATTTCGAAGAAAATATTGCATTCAATGGAGTTTTGAATATATTAAGGGGATCCTGTCGCGGCTTTGAAATTGAAATACAACGGCTTTCTGGAGCCTTTTGCTCGGGAATACCGTTGCCAATAAGCTTGTGGATCGACATAATTCGAAATATAAAGAACCATGGGAAACGGTTGTTATGATTGCGATCGATTATCGAGAGAAGAATGAGGTAAGAAGCTTTCTTTTTTCTCTTTATTTTTGTGTTCGTGATGCGATTAACATAAGATATTCTTTTTTAGAATCGCGCCGAAGAAAGCCGTGGGGAAGGAACGCTTCGTATACTCAGTTCCGCCATTTTGAATACTCCGCGGTTAAGGAAAATGGCCTACGGCTGACCAACCGGTCGATCAATCAAAACGAAAAGGGTCGACTTATTGTGGACTTTGTACATTCCACTATAATCTACTATTACCAGAAGCTGCCATACGGGTTTACCAAAAAATTGCCAAAATTCGTTGAACGTTTTTTCATAGAGTTTCGAATTGGTTCTAATTTGCTAAAATTACAACGGAGATTTTTCCTACAATGTTTGTAGAACAATTTTCGTTCCATCTGAATGACATTTTAATTTCTGGTTGGCCATATCGATCGGACGATTTTGAATTTCTTGCTCTTAATAGCGAAATCGATAATCTCTGTTTTCAAACTCGTGCTACCGTAACATTTCGCAGTTCGAACATACAAGAATGTGCTTTATAATATCCTCATTTTACGATATTTACAATATGGACATTCTAAAATTTTGGCATGTAATTCAAAATTTGTAAATGGATCGTTCGATCAACTCTTCAGCTCGATATTAAAAATCTCGAAGATTCTTCACGCTCAAATGTTCGTAAGAAAAAAATGAATAATATTCCATTCAAAATACCGAATCCCCATCAATAAAAAATCTGAAAAATGTTCGTGAAAATGTGTTCCCACATGCAACCTGATGGTCAACAAATAAAGAGACACTGGAAACATCCCCGAGTCGTTTCAAATCCCTTTGTTTGTTCACAATAGACGACCTATAACTTTGTTAGACGATTATTTCTAACGTTATTCTCTCATACTTTTATCCGAGCTGTATCATTCTTCACAGATTCAAGATTACCCCTTGAATACTGTCGACATCCAGACCCCGTGTACCCTTGGCTGAATCGGGTGAGGGAGGGGGTTGAAGGGTCCAAGAATAAAACATATACAAACGCGTGTACCATACAGGGGTTCGAGGATTATCCGCGACTTCTGTGATACGCGTCAAGGAGCTGTCATCACGCAGTAGGTACACAAAGACCGGTGCTTTAGTACGCTGCACCGGAGTCCGCTAATTGTATACCACGAGATAAGGAGACACGAGGTGGAAAAAGGAAGAGGGTCATTCGAGTTGCGAGTATTGCCGATGTTATCAGCGACCGTGGTAATGACACGCCTGCACGTTCGTTCCACCAGAAAAAAAAGCTTCAAACATATTTACGCGTATGGGTATAGGTTTGGTCAGAAAACGTAATTTTGGCATTTGTATTATACATGCACCATGAATATGCATATGTATGTATATGCTATCTCATCTATTTTCTTATGCAGACACACGCATATGTATGTAGGTATATGCATTTAGGTGAATATGCACGGGTGATGTGTATATTACTGAATAATTGTCACACATCGACAATCCTTCCCAGTCGTGTTTTTGTAACGTGAAAATGGTCATAACGGTAAACAGTGATACGACAATCGCAAAGTCGAATTAAACAATCGAAATTGTTTAATCAACATTTTCTGCCTACTGCTTCACGTTATGGAAGACGTATTTATTAGCATAATGTTTTTGTTTTTAATTTAATTTATAGTACGAGTGAACGAAGAATAATGTTTGTATAAATATTGTTTTTAGTAGAGATGTATATTAGTCGTTTTCCCCAAAATAGCATTGGTTTGGTCATTATATGGCCTCGGATTTGATTGTAACTTCAGAATTCATTTATGTATATCGAGGAGACCTAAGTACATGTTTTTTAGATTTTATTTCGCGCTCGTTCTGACATGGCAGCTAAAAGTGAAATTGAGCCATTTTCCCATAAATAACTGCTTATCTCATTTCTTATCGCAAATGAAAATAGTTGATAGTATCAGCTAAAAATTACTTTTTCTATAAAATATCGTCAGCTTTTGAGCAAAATATTGCCCTTGAGATGCAAATTTAGGATAACTGGAAAAAACGTAAAAAAACAACAAAAAATCTAGTTTTATCCAAGTCGATTTTAAATCGACATAAATATTATTGTTTTAGATTCTTCACACGCTTTTATATACGCATGGTCAGATTTCTAGACGGAAGGTAACCCTTTCTTGTTGAACAAAAATTCAATTATGTTTTTATATTTGTTAATAAATTTTATGAAAATCTATAATAAAGTAGTATTTAAGTAACAATATGGTAGTAGGTACTAGAATGTTTTCCCATCGTATATTTTATCCTGAAAATGGCCATAAATAAATGGTAAAAGGCGATACGGCAATCACCCATTCAAATTGAAATAATATTGGAAAAAGAATTTCTTCGAATCATAATTTATTGTCCTTTGATTCCCATTATACTCGATTTATTGATTGCCCTAATCCTTCTTTAATTTATCCACGCGTGCCAGTAAACGAAGAAAACCATTTCTAAAAATATTTTTGAAACCCTAGAGGTGCAAAATAACAGTTTCCAATAAAAGATTAAAATGCTGCTCATTTTGATATTACAGGAGGAATCAAATCGAGGTGTAACCGTCGTGTGTGTGGGCCGCAATTTCTTTTTTTTGCTTTACATCTGTCGAAAGAGTCTATGGGCAAAACATGAATGCTGGATCGTTTTTTGGTTCGTTTCATAATGAAAATAACATCTCCAAGATCAACAACTGGGTATCATCAAAGGCGTGGTATATAGTTTATACCTTTGTTGATGGGACATCCCCTCCGTTTGCGCGGTGGACCATGCAGTCACACGGAACGAACGTTAATGCTTTTATAAATTAGTTTGGTCGGCACCGGGGGGGACACGCGATTTTCGCAGCGCGACCATCGTTCATCTCTCGGTGAAGAGCTGCTGGCTGCCTGCCGGCCAATCTCGCCCCACACCGTGCCCTTGTGGTTCCAACGTCCAAATGCGAAATATTAGGTATGCATATATATTAGTGTCTAAATGCACGTAACCTATCGAAATTTTTTTTTTCTGTACCTTTTTTACAATTGTACAAAAGGTCTGTGTCGAAAGTAACGCATTTCGAAGTTGTTAGAGATCTTCCCCATCCAGAGAATATTTCCTTTCTCATATGAGGATTTTTTTAAACCACTTTCGGAAAAAAACAATCCACAGACAAGTTAGAAGAAAAAACTCTCGAGAAATAGTGTCATTTCATAGACGAGAATTAAGAAAACGCTAGCTAAATTTCGTAAAGGATATATTTGTATTATTAAGTAGGTATCTGACGAGTGATTTGTTTCATACGTGTCGCAAAGATTTTCAAAACCATCGGGGTAACCTATTGAAAAAGCATATTTTGTGATATTTATCGGTTGAAAAAAAATATGAGAAAATTGATGTATTTCCTATTGAGACATTTCCTAAAATGTCCAATGGAAATGGAACCAAGGGAGTAATTACCAGAAAGAATTAATGGAAGATCATTTTATTTTTTAGGGAAGAAATATTAAAAAATGCCTGACCAAAAAACCCAATAAGGAATGTTTATTTTCTCTTATGATGTCTCGCCACAAGTTTCATTGTTCCTATATACGAATATCCAAAGCCGTGCAAAAACTGTTTTACCATATAACGATCGAAAACTGGGAAAATAAAAATGTGTAGATAACAGTAGTTGAGGCGATAATTGATAACATTACATCACTGTCATGTCGAGTACGCGATAAAGAAAGAAACTTACGTGGGTTTGTCTCGATTAACGATTTGAATTCAAATTTCGCCTTGTGGTACGAAGAGAACGAAGCGTCTACTAAAAAATCACATAAATGTCGTAACCAATCACGAAGAGACAAAATACAATACAAGCAAGTAGTTGATTCGAACAATAAGATTGTTCAAAATTTACGTCGTTAAAAAAGCAGAGTTTGTTTTGGTTTTTCAGATTTCAAAAATAAATGGATTAATTTGAAAGATATAAATTATTACAATGTGTCAAAAAATACCACTAGTGGGCAGTCACTGGGGAGTCGAGAGGTTCTCCTCGGATCACGCAACGCTGCCCGAGCAGGTGAATTTTTGTGGATTTAAGCAAACGTGCATCCGGTCGTACGAGCAAGACCTTGGTAATTTCCTTCGAAGGCGAAGGGAATATTGAAATATGAATGATCGAATGAAATTCTACACGATGGGAAAATCGCTTCGTAGAAATAACTGCAACGACTTTCGTCGTACTGACCGTAAAGGCCAAACTGGACTCGACGATCGTTACCGACGGAGGTAAATTGGAAAGTTGCCAAATTACGTCGTTATTAGTCGACAAAATTGATTTTTATCATAGGAATTGCAATGCTTATATAAATTAAAAAACATCATACTCATAATTTCATCAAAATCTTTGTAGAAATCGACGAAACTACAATTTATCTTTTTCTAGGTTAAGTTCGAGAAATGTAAAAACGATCCAACCCCTAAAAACAATTTCATCTTTTTGGAATCTCTACCATATTTTAAATACAAAAAAAACGAACTAAAATCTATTAAACCCCGGGATAAAAATCACCAGTTCCGTCACCTAACAACCATCTAATTAAAACCCCCGCAATTTTTTTCCTCCGTCGGTAAAAAAGAATCTCTCGATTTATCTTCGACACACCATCCATTGTTTTCAAACCTCTCACAAGTTCGAAAGTAATAATCGAGGTGTCACGTAAAGTATGGAAAAAGCGTCGATATAGAATTCGTATTATAATCCAGGACTTTGTTCATAGCCAGCGTGTGAGACGAAGAAAAGAAGGAAGCAAACGTCGCGAGATGGGACGTGGGACCAGAGGAAAGGGGGGGGGGGGTTGACACGGTAGGAAGCTTGAATGAGAGTTTGGGGGTAATTAAAACTGACTCCACCAACGAATCCCCTCACCGAGGCCCAATTAATAACTCGCTCCACTCGTGCCCCCGTTGTATATAGCCACCTATACCTATATACATATATACAATACCGTAATACGTAGATTGCTCTTGTACCATGTATATAACAGTATAAGCGTAACAGCCGTGCGTCATTCTTCACAGTAGATTTATGATATCGGTGTTAGCGGCGGCATTTACCAAGAGTTTTGGCTACGGATATAATAAAAGAGTTCTGGAAGCGATGGTGAGCCTGTGGTTGATGGGCCCGTAGGGGTAAAAGAGGAGGGCGGCGAGGGAGAGGAGGAGAACAAGAGTGATGGACGGTGGCCGATCAGCGCCGTCAAAATAATGATCAACGTAAATAATGAGGCTTGTTATACGGGATCGTCTCTAGCATCACGCGCTTCTTGATTTGACTACGTTTTTGTATCTGCGTGTGTGTCTATATTGTCCACATATACATATGGGTACGATCTGCCCGCTGACCCTTTTTTCCCTTGGATAACAAAACGCTTTAACAACAATCACACTCTCGATCTCATTCGGGCAGCGATAATGTAATTGTTGCGTGAATCATTTTGGTGCTGTTCGTACATGGGAGTGGGAGTATAAATTGTTACGCGGGGGAAAGAAAAACTTTTTTTTTAAGGTCCATGCCCTCTGCGCGATCCCTCCCTTAATGCACTTTTCTATTGTGTTGTTCGGGGATATAAATGATACGAATCCTTCATAACTCACGGGGTTAATGATTTCATCGGGCTCGGGATAATAAGAGTTTTCGAGGATGTTTGTACATTTTTCAAAAAATTTCCTTTGTGTTATTTTTTCTTCGTTACGGTTCTTTGTTTTTTTTCGTTGCGTCGGTAACAAGATTTGTTCGTCGTTCATACGTTTAATGAGGTTTTCAAGGGGATGCGGGAATGAAGCTCGAAGAGGCTGGAGATAATGAGATATTTACGTTTTGTGATTTTGAGGTTTTAGGATTTTTTGGGGAAGTTATTTAGTTCGAGGTATTTACGAGGGTGAGCACGAAACGCGTGGTTATTCGAAAATTTACTCACGACAAATGACTCGGTTTCGGTTTTTCAAAAATTGTTGATTTTCGATAGGCGAAAACTTTTTTCCGATTCAAAATCACGCATTGATTATCACCATGCGCAAGACTAAGTATATCCGCTTTGTAAAGGAGCAGATCTGGATACGATTATTGCCAATTCACAAAAATTGAAGACAAGATTTCATAAAATCTAAAATATTACGGGTTTTTTTGGAAAACTCGAAATCAAACATAGTTCGGCACTAACTTTCATTAATTATTAATTTATAAAATTTAGATCGATCACAATTCATGTTTGGAAATTGAAAACTCGAACAATATTTAAATAATTTGCAAAAAGACATATTTTTTACGACGCAAAAGCTGCATAGTAGGTCGGTGAATAAAAACGCTAAAACATTAATGATCTCATTGCGCGTAAACAAAGTAATCGAACAAAAAATTTATTAAACCAAAAAAATGAATTTTTGTTCAACACTTGGATAAAATTTTATTAAAAATGATCTTTAAGCAGTGAAAATCATAAAATAATTAGCTCGTAAGAATCGAACGTCATGATATATATTACAAAGTCGTCCACGTGTAGTTATATAGAGCAAATATAGGGCCTGGTGTTTAATCGGCGCGTCATCAAACAATTTTTTTCCGCGTCCCCCCCCCCCCCCCCCACCTCGTTTTATTATCATCATATTACATCTACGATCATTATTAAGAGGACATATTTTACACCTATTTAATGATAAATTATATCAACGCAAACAATATTATGCCCACCTAACCGAGAAAAATATTATTTTTTCATGGCGAGATGTTATTAAACGAGAATGATATTTTAACGCTATTGACATCTACGATCATTCTGCTTCATTATCCCGTTTCTATGACGCATTGGGTGGCGTTATACTGTACAAAAATAACCAAACATGTTCGAAGATTCAATGACAAATGGGTAAGTGTTTTATCGCTATGTTTTATTTGCTTAAGTTTCACTCAATTTTCACGAGGGTAAAAAATATTTGTTCTGTACGTTCCGGACACATTGCGACAATTTTTTATTTCGATCAGTAAACTATTTATACGTTTGTACAAAGATGCCGATGAAGGCGATATTTATACATTGGCTTTTTTTCATAAAGCAAACTCGCGGTCGATGTGTGGTCGAGGCCACAATTAATCATTTCCAAAGCATCTGCATTGAATACAAAAATAAATGGAAATACGCGTATCAGCGGTATTTTCTCATGTTTTTTGGAAGGCAATTTTTTTTTAATCGTGTATCTTGGAATTCGAAATTATCGAGCCGTGAAACGTGAATAATAAAACACTTTTTCGATCATTTTTTACGCGATACTCGGTACAACGTGCGGTTTGATAAAGAGCGATAATAGTTCACCGGACGTGACGATTTTAAATAATTTGTAAATTACAACGGCACGATGGTACGAAAGGCTTATATCCGCCCATCCACTCCTTGTCGAATTATAATCAAATTAAAAAAGAACATTGTACAGTCTTCCCGGGAGCAAACCAAATTAATTATCCTTTGTTCGGTAAAATTTGCGATAATTCACAGGGTTGAAGATAAAAAATTACATTTACCTCGCCAACATCGAAGAAATAATATTGAAACAATCTGCAAATTGGCATTTACCCTTTGTACAATTTTTTAACTTTTTGGCACCTATCGAACAACTCCGACGTGTGGATCTTAAAAATCTTTGTTTTTCCAGGAAAATAAAGTTTCCCATATGGGCTTCCAGTAGAAACGAAATGAGTTTCATCAGATCCATTTACCCTCGATACACCATATCACTCATTTGCTATTTGCAATAACAGCATGGTTTTGAACTCATCCTTGATACACCACATTGGCCCCTCGCTACTGCACGATACGTTTATATAGAAAAAAATGAGTCGACCATTATCAATTTAATACGATTGTATCGGCCTCGTTCTTCGCCTCGAGTATATATACCTACTTTATAATAACGTCTGTCCAATCGAGGTAACGATATTAGAGAAGGAATGAGAAAGAGAGAGAGAGAGAGTGAGAGTAAGAGCAAGAGAGGGATAGTGCTCCCTCTATATCTGATTTTATATACGCTTCTTTATTACTCGACGGCAGTGGCGTATCATCCTGCATTATGGTACATATCCTCCCGTAAAGATCGTTATCGGATTTACATTATCTTCCCAGCAATTGGTCGGTGGAATCACTCGCGTTAAACGGACAACGTTCATCGCGAAAAAATAGTTGTTAGATATGAAAATAATTATCCTTCGAGGTGCGCGTAAATGGCTGATAACACCAGCACTAACGTCATTCCGGTGAAAAAAATTATTGTATATTTAAATACGATCGTAGTTTATATTCATGTTTATATTTTGAATTTTGATTACACGGCAGGGAAAATATATGCACGATATATATACACATCGTATTTTAATCATATAAGTATAAAATTATCCATGCGTGAAATCTAAATATCTTTTTTTCTAACGCGAGGATCCTGTCTTCGGAGTTAATTTCCACCTCTAAGTGGATTAATTAAGCATGGGATATCAATTTTGCATATTACAATTATTAGGCCACCTTCCTCCAGAAACAATATATTCCAATCATACATATTCTAGATCAAAGTCACAGAACGGTAAGGTACGAAAAAATACCAATTGCCAAAAAATGATCCTTCTATTGGAGTAAAAATAACTATATGACCGTTTATCCGATGTAAATATTTATTATCAGCAAGTCGTTATAATTCGTAGGATTGTGGGAACCCCCACCCTCTTCGAAACACCTACCAACAATTTTTCGAACCAAAAAACCATATTTTTGTTCGTTAAAATCAACGACCCTTTTTTTACAAAATATAAACAAGAGACGATAGATTACCGAATATTGTTCGATTAAGTTAAAAATACTTTCTGTAAATTTTTGATGATCTTGCGACATAACATGGGTAGTCCCGTTGTCTTCGGCGGTTCAGCGATGTGCCGCCTCAACCCTCTTGCCGAAGCGTGTAGTTTGGCGAAGCGATGTTTTGCCAGCTCGTGTCGAATTTGTCGTCACGGCTGTCAGGACTCGGTGGCGGGAAAGGGAGATTTGTGAATCGGATATAAACTCTCATCTCGTCCTCTCTCTCGTTCCCTCTCTCCCAGCATGTGACGTCCCGGGGTGTTCCCAGTTTCGTGTATTCAACTAACATCGACTGTATACATACACGACCAAGGGTTACGTGTTCGAGCTTTCGTCTCTCCGTTTCCCCTTTCCAGCGCCGAATAATACACACTCTACAAGGGGGCCAGCGCACTCCATTATACACGAATTACAAGCGCGTTTGGGGATTACATTGTACGTCGTGAAACGCTCGCGCGACCGGGTCCAAAAGCATTCGACTCGATATGTATAAACCGCTACTACACGTATAGAAGCCATGGCTCGCGCGCGCGCGTATCCCCCCTAAACCGTATCTGCCTCTGACTGAGATTACGCGGGCATATGCAGCAGCCCCCTTCCCCCTACCTCGCACACTATTGGGGATGACCGCGACGAATCGGTGTCGAATCGGTTGGTTATATTTAAAATAAATTGTCCGTACCGCAACTCCGATCGATCGCGACTGTGTCATTTGTAATAAAAATGAGTGTGAACGAGTGCCCCCTTCGCCCCTCCGTTGGCATTGTGAGAATATTTACGGCCATTGTTGCGGCAGTTGCGCCCCGATGGGAAAAAAAATTGCAATTTTCTGTGCCTTTGCGTATGCTTCGAAACACGGGTATTATTGGACAAATCTCGTTTTCTAAGTACACGGAGCATGTGTTACTGACTTTTAAGATGCCGTTCTGCACGTCCTTATCACTATGAAAAAGATTCTATAAAAAAGTATGTACGTGGGTAAAAAGTGGTTGGATCAGTACGATCTATATACAGTGAGTAACAAAAATATTCGGACACCACGGTATATCGGTACAAATCATTATGTACCGCAGTTATTTCTGAAAGAAAAAAATTCTTTTTTTAGTCAATACATTATTGATATTTGTTAATAATAATATATCATAAAATTATTTTTATCAATAATCTGTAGATCTTTTTTTGAACATTGTATAGAATAATGCACGATTTTCGCGCAACAAAAATATTCGGACACTTATCAGAAATGGGTGCATTTTAAATTATTAATAACCTTTAATACTTAGTGGCATATCCTTTTTGATCTTCCACGTTTTTCAGACGTTTTGGCATATTTGAAATAATTTTGTTCAAATAGTCTGCACTAATTTGTTGCCATTCTTCCTGCAATCTCGTCTTTAGTTCATCTTTCGTACGTGGATGTGATGAACGAACTCCCTGGTCCAATTGTTCCCATAGATTTTCTATGGGATTTAAGTCCGGAGATTGAGGTGGAGGATGCAACACTTTTGGACAATTATATAACAGATATTCCTGTACAATTCGCGCTTTGTGCTTCGGATCATTGTCTTGATAAAATTTGAACGTTCTTTCAATCCCCATTTGTGTAGCACTCTGTATCAAATTGTCTTTCAATAATTGAAGGTATTTGTTTTTATCCATAATACCGTCAATAAAAACTAATTTTCCAACACCCGCAGTAGAAATACACCCCTAAACGAGTACACTCCCGTTTCCGTGCTTGAACGTAGCACGTAAATTTGTTGGTCTCGGCTCTGTATTGGGTTTACGCCACACCATAGCTCGTCCATCGGACCCAGAAATGTTAAATTTGCTTTCGTCGCAAAAGATCACGTCATTCCACCATGATTCATCTTTGCTGCCGAATTCTTTTGCGAATTGCACACGTTTACGTCTATTGATCTCGTTTATGAAAGGTTTTTTCCTGGCTACTCGACCATGATATCCATTTTCTTTTAAGATATTTCTAATCATTTGTGGATGAATGTTTTTCCCAGTGTTTTGAGACACTTCAGCCGCTAATTTTGGAGCACTTAATCTCGGATCTTTTTTAATTTTTCGCTCTATCTGTCTGCGATCTGCTTCGGTCAATACTCTTGGTCGGCCTTTCTGCTTCACAGATTCAATGCGATCTTCACGTTTAAATCTTTTTATAATGTCTGCAACAGTACTCTTACTTAAATTTAACAATGCACCAATTTCCCGATAAGATTTTCCCTTCGCTTGGTGGAAAATTACGAGCTGTCTTATATCAAAAAAAGTATTTTTTGTTTTGCGAGGCATCTTTGCTCACGATCGACGTAAAACTGGTGAAAATTTTACTAAACAGCATTATGAAGTCTGGCTACACATACATTGTGTTTGTAAACATTCATTGGAGGTCGATTGCTGAGACATAGAACATATTCCTTACAATGTATGTTGAGTGTCCGAATATTTTCGTTGCGTGAAAATCGTACATTATTCTATACAATGTTCAAAAAAATACCTACAGATTATATATAAAAATAATTTTATGACATATTATTGTTAACAAATATCAACAATGTATTGACTAAAAAAAGAATTTTTTTCATTTTAGAAATAACTGCGATACATAATGGTTTATGCCGGTATACCGTGGTGTCCGAATATTTTTGTTACTCAGTGTATATACGCTCGGGAGCAGCATTTGGCTTGCGAGAAGCATCTCAGCGGGGTAGCCACCTGGCGGCGCAGTCGCTTAGCAGGCGGACGTAACTCCTCGAGCTCGTCGCACTCACCAAATACTCTAGCTGTATAAATAAAAATAAAATGAATATTCAACGTTCGTTTGTAACGTTCGTAGCTTTTACTCCCGCAAAATAGTCAATAAAACGTGATAAACGTTGGACATTCCGGAATGAGACAGACGCAGGTCCAAAGAATTCGAAGTAACTCGTCCCGGTATACGATCGTTCGGAGTCGCTTAAGACGATTTCCTAGCCTCGGTCGGTTTAATGGCAAAGTGTGTGCACCAACGCTGATTGAATATCCCGCGTAGCCACAGCTTCCAACCAGTCGACTCCTCTCGTCGCGTTGAAATGTATCCTCTCTCACCTCCCGTGCGAAACGTCTATTGCGTATATATAACAGCTTGCAAACCGCGACGGAAAAGCAAGCGTACACCGCGTACACAAAGGGCACATTAGCCAAGGCCATAAAAGTAAAATAGCTATATAGTCAACCCTAACCCTCCTTCCCCCTTTCCCCTCACACACCGCCCCATCACGCCCCACCCCTTCCACCTTCCCCCTCTTCTCTATCCCTCCTATTCTTCTTCTTCTTCTTCTTCTTCTTCTTCCTCCTCCTCCTCTTATTCTTCTCGTTCGTTCTTTCCTCTCACGAGAGTATAACGAATCCCCCGTGCGAGAATTTCTGCCCGAGCGAACGTTGGTTAGTGCCCTCAACCTTACCTATACATTGACTATATACATGTAGATGGACGTGTAGTAAATAGGTATATATCCTGTGCGCTGTCGGAATTGTGAGTCTACTTAGCGAGTGTGTCGAATGCCCGAGAGTCGGTCTGTATCGCCTTACCTGTATACTTACATACTTTGCCGATACTATAGATCTATACGTGTAGCCAGTGAATCACGTTTGTTATACGTACACACACGTGAGAAATTCTTCCGTACGTACCTTCGACACCTGCCATTACGAGGTGAGGAACGACCACCATTTTGGGCGAGTCATTTTAAAACGAACATTTTTAAAAACCATGGTTTTCCTACGAATACGTCGATCTTATGCCAACTTATTCATTGCTCTTGGTAATTTATAAAAACCTAGCCTCGAATAAGATTGAAACGTTCGCTGTACTGCAATATTTCCAAATTGTGGTAAATTTGTATCCATACGCCACGCAACGAGTGACGGGAAAGATGTCGTGATGTACGTATTGAACCTGAAACGACTTTGGCGTCATTCCCTTTTCTGACAGGCCCCACGAATCGAAAGTCCTTACGCACATCGGATAAAAAGGATCCATTGTGTTAATCCTTTTTAACAAATTCTCGATAGTTTCGTCCAACATCGAGGATAACGAAAATTCGAAAGTTGCACGACCTCCATAAAAACACAATAATTCGAGTATTTTACCATACGGACAGTCGGGTGAGTGAAAAAAGTAGTGATCGATAACTCGAATGCGAAGGAATCTTCGGTACGAATCCGAGGATGTAACACGGATCAGAGCCCACCAGTCCCATCGTGAAGTTGCGGCAGACGGTTTCAAAGAAGGTCGTTTCAGTACCCTCGACTATCGAGTTATGCCAGTTTCACGAACAATACCTCTCCTCGGTTTTTATTTAACGCGAACTTTCAACTTCTTGGTGAAAGACACAAAGAATTAATTTACATTTAATTTTAAATAAATTCTTTTTTTGCTCCTCCAATTTCCGGGATGATCGAGTATTCTACGACCAACCCTCTATACACCACCATATCTTTCTATTGTTTTCCCTCGAATGAAAGAGTGGAAATGCGAAATGGAGGAGTGGGAGAGAATAAGAGCTGATGTTAATAATTCGATACGTGGCGCGTTGCCACTAAGAGGATAAGCGTGTCTCGGGCGCGCCTGAGGACCCGTGACCCCATGAAACACACACACACCACGTAAGCCAGTCGTACGCACGCGCGAGCACACACACACGTGAACACACACGCGCAACAGGGTTCGCGGGTTTGGTGCAACCATCGGGGACAGGAGAAACTCGCGCAGCAACTCGACCCAACACTCGCCCGATCTCTTTCCCTCTCTCTCTCTCTCTCTCTCGTGTTCGCCACCGAGAAAGTGCGGTGTTTGCAGAATTCATTGAATCATTGCCATTCTCGGTGGCACGCGCACGAGCTCTGCTCTTTCTCGCGACCCCTCTCTCTCACTCTTCTTCTCGCGGCGCAGCCAATCTCACCCTCTCCCACACACCACCCCGACTCTTCATCGTAGCAAGGCAATTTTTCAATTGTTATTCCTCCCCGAAGAGGAACAAGTGAATAATGCCCCAGCGAATTTTGCGTCGAGGGTGAAAATCCCGTCCGCTTGTCCTACCACGATATACAGATATGTCGATATAACTTTGTTGAGTATAATTCTACATCCCTATATCTATACATACATGTGCTCGATCTATATAAACGAGAATAATATATTTGTCGCGTTTCGAAAGTTTGGCCGACCGCGTTCCAGTATTTCATCACTGTTTTGCAATCAAATTCCCAGTGACTACCGCATTTTCGATTATTTTATGACGAATTTCGCGATGGATAAAAAAACATCGATCAAGAGTTTTTTAAATATACACAAGAATTTAGCATTTTTTCGAAATTTTTCATTGGCCACAAGTCATAATTAAATGAAGATTGGATAATGGAGAGAAGGTAAGAAACTACGGACGGCAACGAAACGCTGTTAGGTATGTCGTCTTTTTTCAACGCCATTCTTCATCAATTTATAAACGCCACAATCAATTTGGTGTTTCGTCGATTAATACGCTCTGTTAACTCTTGATATCGTAAATATAACGGAATGCAACGGAAGATGGATTAATCGATTGGTGTATATTAATTACAGATCCTAAAAAATCTATAATACCTGTAGGTATATAATATCTATGTACCGTATATATATACATATATAATATTCGCTTGAATTAACATACACAGGTCTATACAGATAGACATAAACGATACACGTATCTCGTATTATTGAAGGCAATCGGTTGAGTATATTGAATTCGCATATTACCGCAAGATATCGTAATTAATTTTTTTTTTATTTCCTGCACAACACGCCTAGTAGTATGAAGCGGGTAATTTAAGAAGAAGCACTGCCCTGTCGTTTCTTATTTTCTAAAGCTAATCCCTCATGAACGCAGACTTGATATTCAATTGATAAAAAGGCCACAAACAAATGTAAAAATAAGATGACTAGAACTCGGAATCATTATATATACAGGGTGAATCATAATGGGTGGACACCACTTTTTGATGGTATTTACCATGCGTCGTAAATTACCGACTACCTACAACTGGATTGCTTGACAGCTCCAGAGATGGCAGCAGCTTAGTGACAGGCAACTATATTCATGCATCTTCGCTGATTTCGATGAAATTTGGTATGCTTGTAGAATGGATAAAAATACAAGATATCGAAAAAATAACAAACCCGTCAACTTTATTTTTTCATCCTCTACCTTCATGCTAATTTGCATCCCAATCGGTTAAAACTCTCAGAGATACGTATGAAAAATTACAAATTTGCAATAAATAATAAGAGATTTGTTGCTATCTGCACCATTCTGATATCCAGTGTATAGTATGCGAAAAAATAAACGTTGTTGCAATTTGAAGTTTTTTCATATCTTGTATTTTTATCCATTCTACAAGCATACCAAATGTCATCGAAATCGGCGAAGATGCATGAATGTAGTTGCCTGTCACTAAGCACCTGCCATCTCTGGAGCGGTCAAGCAATCCAGTTGTAGGTAGTCGGTAATTTGCGACGCATGGTAAATACCATCAAAAAGTGGTGTCCACCCATTATGATTCACCCTGTATATATATATATATATATATATATGTGTGTATGTGTGTATGTATGTATGTATGTATATATATAACTATATAGATACTATACATATCAGAATATAAATTATATATACGAGATCTTTCTATCCGAGCCTCGCGTATTCGCGTGAGCGTGAAGGAACATATAAACTTGTCGAAGTCTCTCAAGCCTACAGACGTCATGTATTATATGTCTAGATATAATATACGTATACGTATACGTATATCACTGTGTAGTATAATTTTCCTCGGTTCAACAGCCCGTGCCCGGAAACTGGCTATTTTTCATTTCCGTTATTGAAAAGTCCATTAAAAAGGAGGAGATATAATATAAAAACGGGAGACTCTGTAAGATGTATACTGAAGTCGCGTATATTTCATGACACACTGGAAATCTAGTTGCGGGTATTGCCAATACTACTACGCATTTCTATTTGCTATTTCAATTTATATATATATAAATATATCACATCATTCAGAATATATATATATATAAATGACGTAAATCAGAACATACAGCACGCATAGCATTCAAGAAACTGGTAACACTGATAGCGCTTAGAGTGCTATACACAACAAGTGTACAGTGTAAAGTTTGCATTTTACAATGTACGGTGTGTAGTATGTAGTGTGTAATACGCAATGTACAGTATACAAGCTGCGATATAGAGTTTGAAGTGAACACCATAGGTACAGTTTAAAGTATGTAGTCCACAGTATGTAATGTAGGGGAATTGTGCTTAAGATGACATACTCAGGTAAGATGACACAGGGCTTCTATCTGTTAAACTATACGCACCACAAGTTCCTAGACGACGTTTACATGTCGACTCACAGATGGTGTCACCACTCAAAACTTCAGTGACCGCTCGCTTGCGTTGTTTGGACATGGTGTGCAATGTTTTGATTTCGTCACTCAAAAATATTTTTGTGTTGAAAGTATTTCTGGCGATAAATTTGTATCAGGTACGTTTTTTGTTGTATTTATTACTTTGTTATGAACTGTGATTAATGTGGACTATGAATATCGGAGAATTATTTCAGTAACCTCAAAGTTTTAAGTCGCAAAAGGCGATAAATATTGTCTACCTCGTCGGGTAAGATGACATATCAACCGTCGACTTAAGATGACATAGTATGTCATCTTACCCTCAAGTTCTCGACGTGTGAGAATACTTAAAAATGATGTTTTATTTACGTTTAGACTCAGATGCTAGACCTGCGAAAGATTTTCCTCAAAACGCTATTGATAATGATGATTCCGATGCGGGATGCCTTTATTGCAACGAATTATATAGCAAATCGAAGCCAAGAGATATTGGGTATGTTGCTAGTTGTGTAAGCAATGGTGCCACACTCTATGTGGTGGCGTTGGAACAAGATCTAAAATGTTCAAGTGTGAATTGTGCACCGATAATTAGGTATGTCAACTTAGACTGATGTGTGTCAACTTACCCACTTGGAGATGATTGGTGTTTTTGTTATTTTATTTCTATTCTATCATTTTCTTTAGCGTCAAAATCATTTTATGTGTTCGTAAATAAACGTTTTTAATGTGTACCCTCAGATTTATTTTTTATCTCCTTTCAATAATCAAATATTTGCCTCCAAACAAAAAGTATGTCATCTTGAGCACAATTCCCCTATATTATCAAGAATACAATGATCATATTAAGAATTTTCATCGTGGAGGCATCGAGGTTATATGACGGTTATCGTCAATTTTTTGAATGCTGACCTATAGTTCTTCCTCCTTAATATTGTAATCGGGATGAAAATGAATACAACTAAAAAATAATCGCAGCAGCGGTGTCAAAGTCATTTTATTATATAGAGAAATATAGATATACCTATGTGCAACATTCAACCCCTGTGATTCTCCCCCAACCCCGTTCAAACGACCCGAAATCCTGCGGTCGTGACGCGTTTCGAATTGGAAGGTAATATTCTCGTGCCATTAACCGCGAACATGTGTACAGGGAGTAGATAATCGACTCTTTCACGAACCCCTAAAACTCCCTCCTCCCTTCATCCCCATTGCATTCTACCATTCCACATTGCTCAAACTCGAAATAGATTTTCACTGTCGTAAATATCCACATGGGGCGGATGACTACATAAAGTTCTATGCCTGAAAAAGAAGTGTACGCGAATAAAATGTTGACCATTATTTTCAACATTTTCATGTTTACGTTTACAATCTTTTTAAAAATCACAAAAAAGACGCAAGTAACAGCAAATTCCATACACAGAATTCCGTCATGCACACACGCTTTCCCACTAGTCACTTCAACTGGACAATAAACATTCATGTCGTTTTTTTCTCCATCGAATCAGAGTGTCGCTACATTTGATCGACACGATCGTTCAAACCAGAGAAATCCAGGAAAAGAAGAGTTCCGTTCAGTGCAAAACAATAAAGACACCGGTTGTCCTTCCATTTGATTATTTTCCAGGCTTTGGTATTTCCCAGTCGCTCCTTTCTACTTGTTTGCCTAAATAGACGGCGTTACAGATTAATAAAAAATATAAGGATTAAAAAAAAAAATAAAGTAATGCCAGTATGTCCGAAAATAATCAGCATACTTTGACCAACTTGGAAGCCATATCGTCTCTCATTATACGAGTGGAGGGAGACGCGAAAGAGGCATTTTCCCTTATCGATTGGAAAGGTTGGTCGATAATCTAAGCTATTAAAGCACGCGATCGTACTCGTAGTACGAAGCAATTTGGTCAGCCGATGGAAGGAGAGCGAAAGAGAGGGTCACCCATCGTGATCCTCTCGTACCGAGTGGAAGGGCGAAAGGTCGTAAGGTGTATATATATATACCTATTTCAGTATTGCCGGGGCCCTTTGGCGCAATGCTGGCCCAGAGTGATTTATAGAGACCGCCTTTGTGCTCTTTCCTCCCTCTCTCTCTCTCTCTCTCTTTCTCGATCCTGGTTTCGTGTACGTTGTCTTGGTCTGGCCGCGACCACATTCTCTCTTCTGGTCCGCCTCGAATCAACCAAGGATGAGAAAGCCCGAAGAGATGAAGATGAGGAGGAAGAAGAGGATGATGAAGAACCAGAAGAAGAAGAAGAGAGAACGAGGTGAAGGGAAATCATAAGAGCACGAAGTAGACAGTGGAAGAGGGGAGGAAAAAAAATATGAGACACAGCGGCGTGTATCTCCTCGAGAACGGGGCAGACATCGCGGCACAAGAGGAGCGACGATGTTACCTTCCCAGACAGCGTGGCTCTACGTGGCCACAGGTGCGTGCCTTTTCTCCCGCGAGATCCCGTATTCCTCTTCTCCTCTCTCGTCGGCGGACCTTAACTCTCAGACTCTCTTTTTCTCTCTCTCTCGCTCTCTCTCTCTCTCTCTCTCTCACACACTTACTCGCCCACTCAAGAGTCCCGAAAACCCATTACCTTTTTCGCCGGGCTCGAATCACTCCTTACACTCTTCTCACCCCCGCTGATTCACTATATACCTACTATTCCTCATGGTATATATCGTATACACCACATATCCCATTTAATATAACGTATTATGCGGGTTATCGCGGCACTTTTCAACAAACCTTAAATTGATTTAACGTCTCGACGAACTCTCAATCATAATGATTCTTCATTCTTGAAATATTATCTAGCTCCACTAGGTGACCAGATTTCAAGGCAACGTCCCACTTTCCGTAATTCGAGAGGATATTCGTACGGATTTTCATTCCTTGATGAAGATCTGTAATATTTTTATATCGCGTGTATCAACATTTCCATCACTCTTTCCTAATTCTCACGTCCCGACCGTTCGTCGATCTTTCGAATATAAAAATTAGTTCCGATCTACAAATCACCTTAAAATCATAAAATTTGGGTAAAAAAAAATGCGTATCGATTTTGAAAAATGAATCGGTGGGTATAGGAACTCGTCTATTTACGTATCCATGTCAGCAAAATATTTTCTTAATGCACGATATTAAAATAAGGAAAAAATTTAGAATAACCGGCGAGAAAGAGGATACGTTTACCTCTAGCGTTTAAAAACTATTTCGACAATATTTTCGTCGATACGACCAATAGAACGCTTTCCTTCACGGTTTGTCTCATCATCGGACGCCAAACACGATGTTCAATGTTTCTCTTTCTTTCTCCCTGCTAACATTCACATATATGTATATCTATATAAATATAGGCATAACAAAAGCACAGTTAAGCGATTCGGTCTGTGGCTAATTTTTTTTCCTGTCTCCGTTTCGCGGCGGCATCCCTCGGTCGAGGAATTCCATCCATCAGCCGACGCTGGCCACGCTGCATTAGTTATATAGTTATAGTTTGCGACTGTATGGAAACACGAATCTATATATTGTCTGTATGTGGTATATATATATAAATAATATTTGTGTGTGTGTGTGAACCATTACAAAAGAAAAAAGGAACGATCGTTTTAAAAAAAAAGAGAAATCCAAGCTCCATGTATAAGCCAAAATGAATATTACACAGCTATCATCGTTCCTAGATGGTATAACGGTATTTGATAACATAGATGGCGATCGAATTAACTGAAGATTAAAAATGTCGATTTTTTATTATATCGACGATCATTTTGCCCAATTGCGCTATTTTGATCCGAACAAAGGGCTACAGGATTCTACGGTAAACGTTAGGATTCTCCGAGTATCGATGATTTCGCCTATGAGCAAATTAGAAGAAAAGGTAAATAGCGTCAATGGTAATAACGACGAAATATTATTATATCGCATAACCAAAACTTTTTACAGTTTCGAAAATTAGTTTTTAAATTAAACACAAAATTCGTTAGATATACTTATCATTTGTATCCATTTCGAAAAAATTTAATTGATATGTTCGATTATTTTAAATATTGTTTTTTTACTACAGTTTAGTCCACACTTATCGTTATTCCGGTGAACCCGGTGTAAGCGACGATTCGTGTACGATTAAACTATCGAGTTTAACCAAGAACGTAAATAATAAAATAATTTTGTTTTCTTTATCAAAACTAATATTAAGTACGTCGTGCTCGTTCTAACGCCATGGACCCAGTATATAACTGGAGTCAAGATTCCAGTTACTCCTTAGTTTTTGAGCTTTATCAGAAAAAAAGGACGAACGGACAAATCAACAAAGATTTAAGAAATCAGCTTAAATCATGGTTCTTTGAATAAACGATCGAGACAATTATTATCAAAATTTCACTATGTGTACAAACTTTTGACCCTGAACAATTTTATTATTAGTATAAAAAGGATACTACGCTGTACCTGTAGCATAAATATCATGTCCATAACTACCCGTTTGTACTATGGTCGTCTTCACGGTTAGAAGATCGTGCCGAGTCCATAGCGATGGATACCTCTCTAATACACAACGCGCTCAACAGAGGGCTCTGCGCTCGCTCGTACCCTATATATATATATATGATCCGAGTGAAGTTAGCCGAGGCAGCGCGTTCGCGAGAATATCGGAGAGAGCCAAAGGCAAGGTATAAAAGGGCTCTCTCAGGAGACAGACTCAGGTGTTGATGACCAGACAGTGTGTGCAGTCTCTCGCGCAGCATCGGCCACCATCTCTCTTTCTCCCCCCCCCCCCTCTCTCTCTCTCTCTCGCAAGGGTTCTTTCCCTCTCGAGTCGCAGCTCGTTTCTCGTCAGTTCCAAGACGCGGGATGCCTTTTATGTTCTTTTTTTTATCTCTTTCTCGCGTTCGAGAGCTTCCTCACGCTTCTTTCGAATCTTTCTCACTCCTCTGTAGGACCACAGTCTTTTACACAAAGTGCCTGTATGCAGCAGTATCTCGGTATATGTATAAGTATATACGTATATAGGCGCGTGCGTGTAATCGTGTATCACCTCGAGCGTTCGTCCAAATTCTCCCCATGCCCTAACAAATTACTACACGTCTATACCATAGACTAATATATCTCTACCACCTCTATATTCGTTGCAACAGTGCGAGCTACACACACGAAGCATTCCAGACCAAATCCACATTTTTCTTTCTTTATTTTTCCTTTTAGTATGTTGTAGGACGATAAAAAGAACGCATATTCCCGAGCCAATTGTGAAATTTTTCGTCAGCATTTGGCTTTGTCACTATGGCGAAAGGTGTTCGATTATACTCACAAAAACCTCGTTCTCCATTTCGTTGAAATGTTTACAGTAAATTTTAGTTTGAAAAAGAAGAAAGTGGGATACAGAGTCAAAGACACTTGTTCCATCCATAGTATCTTGTCATTTAATTATTTCCTCTATAATTGTTGAGTCATTGAACATTGACACAAAAATTCGGCCGATTATCTAATTACTTCGATCACTCGATTAAATCGACCAAGGTCGATTTAATGATGCTTATACTCGAATCAATAAATATTTTTATTCCATTCGACGTAATTACATTCGGGCGACAAATAACTTTACCTACATCATCTCACGAAGAGAAAATAAAACGTTATTATTTTCACAAAACAACAAATACCACATCGATTTCGCGATGATCGAAATTTGTTCTCGAAGCCAGCGCGTTTTTTGCCTCTCTTCGAAAGAAATGAAGAAAAAGGCGAAAAAACTTTCTTCACATCGCTAATTGGTGAACGACACGAGTGCTTATTGCGCATTAAACTACGGATCGAATTGCGTACGTGTATATAAACGGTGTGCGCGAAATAAAACTCGCGAATATATACAGAAGATCCTGAAAGAAGGAACAGTACATAAAATTTCGATTTTCGAACACACACACACACACATATATATACGTACGTATATATATCGATACTTTGATGACCGTAGTTATATTACAACTACGGTATATGCAATGGTAGCTCACGGTATATAGGTGCGCGCGAGCAAATTGGTACCCGGCCGCGCGATTATTCATGCCATTACGGGATGTGTAGGCCCTTTGCTTTGCGCGCCAATGCCGAAGCGGGATGGATCTTAACGAGCCTCCGGAGAGCGCATCGCTGTCTGCATATTGCTTATATATATATATAGGATATATATAGGATATATCCCTGGTTACCACCAGAGCACCGAGAAACATTCGAGATGGATAATGGAGAAGAGTGGGATAGCGGCGTAAGAATATCTCGCGCGATCCTTCGACGAAGAAAGAGAGAAAAGAGGGGTGGTATGTACTTATATATAATATATACGTACGTATTTTGTACATATATATGTGTATATATATATATATAATTCATTTATGCATTGTGCTCCGTGTAGAAAATTCAATGGCGGAACGAGACTGTTAACAATAGAGGGCACTCGTAACAATGGCCCATTTTCATTTGAAACACGAAATCTCACGTGACTCGCGGCTTTTCACCCGCGCCATATTTCGTATTCCACCCCCGCCACCGACAACCCAGTCCTTTGAATTTGTATAAAATAAATTTTGTACGTAGAGAGCGATATACAAAGCGTTAGGGTTTTCTCGTAAAGCTCGCGTGAACGGCTCTCGTGTATATTTGTACCGGGGGAAACGAGGAAAAATATTCACGCATATGGGGATTAGAAGGCTACGGATCGGGTTTGAACGATGGCAATTCGACAATGAAATGTTTTTTTTAATTTTTCTCGGTGAGAAATTTAATATATGTGTTTCGAATGCTCTATAGTCTAATTTCATTATTCTCAGAGATGGTTAATATTCGGAAGAACAGTATTTCCATTAGATCAAAAACTAGGTTATTTTTTAAGAAATTCTTTATAAATTGCTTTATTATACATGTACCTCTATATACTTGTAAATCGGATCTTACAACAATTATTTCCGTGAGATATAAAAATATGCGTGTACGGCCACGTTTATTAACTACTGCCAAGCGCTCGCGCCATCTGGCGCCCGACGCAAACATCCACCATTTTGTTTACAACCGTTCGACATGCTTTTGTTCCTTACTCCTAGATAAAAAATCCATAATTGATCAAGAAAAACTGATGCATTAGTAAGCCCATCCTCCGTACAAGCGCGTTCTCCAACACCTACTCAAATTTGAACACAAAATCGGATAATTGAATTATCGAATTTCGGCAAAAAACAAAATGTGAGGTTATGTTCCCATTTCATTCAACCTTAATCATAGTCAAAACTATTTGACATTGGAGTCGATGAATTCGTGGCGCCCGACGCAAACATCCACCATTTTGTTTACAACCGTTCGACATGCTTTTGCTCCTTACTCCTAGATAAAAAATCCATAATTGATCAAGAAAAACTTATGCATTAGTAAGCCCAACCCCCGTACAAGCGCATTCTCCAACCCCTACTCAAATTTGAACACGATCGGATAATTAAATTATCGAATTTCGGCAAAAAGCAAAATGTGAGGTTATGTTCCGATTTCATTCAAACTTAATCATAGTCAAAACTATTTGATATTGGAGTCGATGAATTCGCGGCGCCCGACGCAAACATCCACCATTTTGTTTACAACCGTTCGACATGATTTTGCTCCTTACTCCTAGATAAAAAATCCATAATTGATCAAGAAAAACTTATGCATTAGTAAGCCCAACCCCCGTACAAGCGCATTCTCCAACCCCTACTCAAATTTGAACACGATCGGATAATTAAATTATCGAATTTCGGCAAAAAGCAAAATGTGAGGTTATGTTCCCATTTCATTCAAACTTAATCATAGTCAAAACTATTTGACATTCGAGTCGATGAATTCGTGGCGCCCGACGCAAACATCCACCATTTTGTTTACAACCGTTCGACATGATTTTGCTCCTTACTCCTAGATAAAAAATCCACAATTGATGAAGAAAAACTTATGCATTAGTAAGCCCAACCCCCGTACAAGCGCATTCTCCAACCCCTACTCAAATTTGAACACGATCGGATAATTAAATTATCGAATTTCGACAAAAAGCAAAATGTGAGGTTATGTTCCCATTTCATTCAAACTTAATCATAGTCAAAACTATTTGATATTGGAGTCGATGAATTCGTAGCGCCTTTTTCTTCATTCCATCCTACGAAAAAGAAAGGATCGAGCATTTTTTTAAAATTAGGTATATTTACGTTATAGAATTAGGTGTAGGTACGTTATACAAAACGACAGCCAGAACGAACTTCTAGGCTCCGAGCATATACGCCAGCAAAAAACCTTCGAGTTTTCTGCCACGTTCGTAATACAAAAGGAATGCCGAAAAATAAATTATAAATGCGTATGGCGAACGAGCGTGACGCTGATAAGTTTCTTTCCCCGGCGCGAGCGATCGTGACAAGAAGAATATATAAAAGTCTCGTCCGGTAAGTAAAAGACGCGGTATGTCTCCGATCGGATATACACGTGGTACATGTGTCTCCTCCTCTCGGACGTTTTGTCTACTTCGGCTTGTGTAGGTCTAACCAATAGAGAGAGAGAGAGAGAGAAAGAGGGACAGACGGACAGACAGACAGAGTGACAAAGCTTCCAACACAAAAGCTTATAAATGATTCGAAGAAAAGAAATGTTGTCGCTGTGTCCGAATGTGTTCTATAGACAGGCTTCCATAGACGCTTCTAAGGCGATAAATTATTTCATCGCCGCATATCGAGCCACTGGCTCGCAGCGAAAAGACTTCGATATATGTAAGCAAGTAGCGTGTAATTCCCGATGGACAACCGATACGATATGCGAGAGTGATCGCTCTCGTGTCCACCGTCATTATTTTTATCCCTCGACAATTTCTCGTTTAGGATCACCTTTGTCGTAAAATATCGCAAGTGGCACGAGTTCCCGAGCGTATGAAAAGTTTCAAGGTCAGTTACAATGTCATTTTAAGGTCGTTTCAAGGTCGTTTTATTGAAGCGAATAAAAAAATCGAGCAAAGTGGCATTATCCTCGTTCTGCAGAACCAATAGGAACGTACAATTGAAATCGAATTATCAACAAATCGACCGTGTCTTCGAGCATTTTCTCCATTTTTACCGATAGAGGTCTCGTCGAGAAAGATCGGTAAAGTAATAAAATTTGTCCTTTTCAGATCTTTTTTTTTAGTGAATCCTGAAACGTTTATGTCGTTGGACTTACCACCGAAGCAAAATGTTACTTCTATTATTGATATTGTTACGAATGCAACTCGGGAGAAAGTGCTGCGCCGACCGCCCGCCCCCGCCCCTTCACGGCTTCCAACCCACAGCGCAACATACGATTATTTATTCAACGGGATAAAGCGCGGGCTGAACCAGAAAGAAAAGAAAACACAAGGAAAACTCGATAAGAAAGAGAGAAGAAAATAACGGCGCAAGATTTTTTTCGATAAGTCGACACATCGGGGGTGGAAGGGACGGACATATATAGATATATACATCCGTATAAATTCGTCTTTATAAAGATGAAGTGGATATATCGCGGCGTCGATTGCGATGAAGTTCGAAGATTAATCGCACCCACGTAGCACTAAAGTAACAAAGAATCCGATATACATATATATATATATATATATCTATTCCCGTGTCGATCTACAAGTGTGTCTATATAGACATGATTGTACAAGGAGGGTTGCACAACCCGATAAAAGGGCCGAAGAATTCACGAACGTTCGAGAGGCTCACAAAACAAATTATGCGGATGGGAACTAATGATGATTTGTTTAACTTTCTGGCGGGCCTTCGAGCGATAAAAATACAAAATAAATAAAAATAAAATATACTATATATATATATATATATATATTTGCATGTGTTTGAATACATAGGTACGTGTAGAAATCCATCTATGTGTTATACACGTATACGAAGGTATAATAGAGCGGACAGGCCGGTGCGAAGGATCAAAGAAAGAGAGAAGAGGAGAAAAGCCTCGATAATGTCCATGTGTATTTATATAGTCTTTTGGCCCTCGCAGTCTCTCTCTTTCTCCCTCTTTATCTCCGTTAGCAGCCTGTTCGCTTGTCTGATTGAAGAGGGTCGTTCCTATTCCCGCTTACCCCCGAAACAATGAACTCACTGATGAATCACACACGAGTTTACAATGACGTTAAAGGATATCGGTATGCTTTTCGACAATATCGACGGTCGGTAAAAATACATTTTCCATATTTTTTCTCACCAAGTTCTTGTTTTTGAAAAAAAAGAACGTCCCCTATCGTCATCTTTCGATAAGATCAATATTTACTTTTTGTTTTGAACAAAAAACAGTCGTCTGGGAGAAAAGGACAAAATACCTACAACGTCCTCTAAATTAAATGTCACGTGGTACAACGATAATGGCCAGATGCGATGGTACGTACTCCAGTCACTTTGAAAATACAATTTACAAATTCTCCAGCATAATGCGATGGATTAAAAAAAAAATTTTCTCTCTCTCTCTTTCTCCCTATCTGGGTATTATCGCAAAACGACAAATCATGACTTACCTGATATTTTCGTGTCCATCAATTTGTCAAACTCTATAAACCGATACCAGAGCTCTCCTACGAAGAATTGCCAGGAAAAAAGGGATATGTGGGATTTCTCATGCACTTCTTCTCTCATCAGAAGAAGAAAAAAGCTATTCGTATTCTCTGTCACGTGTAATATTATGTACAATAATTTATTTATCGATGAATTCTTTCTACATTTACAAATACTTTCCTTTTTTTGCGCCTGTGTGTAAGATTATACGTATAGAAGACGCGTAATGAGCGTTAACCGAGTGTGCATTATGACGTTCGTTTTTTATTTTTTGTTTATGTTTGGTTTATTTCCTCGTCTTCGACATTTGTATACTATTAGTACCAATGAAATCGTAGCAACATTCGTTCACGACGGCACAACTTTCACGAAAACTAACGCATCGTACGTACAATCATATTTTGTTTGTTTGTTTGTTTGTTTGTTCTTTTAAATATTTATTTTTCTTTCTTCCATTATTAATTAACGTCGCGTTAAAACGAGTCTACAATATGTCCTAATGAATGATCGCCCTTTATCATCAGCTATACATACTTTAATAAATGTGTCTACGTACATACACATTCATTAAAGCAAAACTAAATATATATATATTGGAGCGCGTAGGAAACGTCCTCGTGTTTACTATTCCGATCACAGAATTATGCCTGCTTTTATAAAAGCTTTATTCAGCTCGTTTCTTTCACCTGGAAATATATTTGATTTTGATATACATATATATATATATGTAAACATATATAATTCATTTCGAAGTTTTGCGTCATATGGAAATCAAGGTAATCGCGAACAAATTTTTAGTCCATGGTATGTAACGATAAAAAAAACGATGATCGCTCTTCTTATATATTACTAGACCTCGTGACGTTGCTATTTCTCTTCATGATCGAGGGCGTTGGAACATTGAGGAAATTTTGCCATATAGTCCAGTCGATCGAATAAAAAGTAATTAAACATTGTTTGTATTTATTTCGAGAGATAAATCAATGAAAATAAATATAATAGTTTTTTATTTCGATAAAGTGTATATCGCTTCTTTCAAACCTAATTTTTTAATGCCGGTTTAATCTTAATGCGCGACGACTCGTTATTTTGGCCCGAAGGTTGTTCGACGATTTTGAAGCTACGGATTGATAATAGTTTTAATTTTTGGCATACAAACAGCCATTTTTCTTTATAAACTCATGAATATATATATATATATTAGTATTAAAAGAATTTAGTGATTTTTGTTTGGTAATTTGAAAAATTGGATCAATAATATTTACCTGCGACATTCACGCATCGTCGTTCAGTAAATCAAGTGAGACGAGACACTAATGAAAATCGGATCAATTTTGAATATATCCAGTGTAATGTCTACCATCATTGTAACGATTGGCTTCGTGATTAATCATTCGTCTTAAACGTTTGTCCCAAAATCTCATCAACCTTGTATTACGTCAAGATCGTTATAAGAGTTATAGACGAGCAAATTGTTACCTTCGTGAGGGTTAAAAACGGTGAAATTATAAAAACGAGGCTGTTTAACGTAATTTTTACTCGAACGATTAATTTCAATTCGAATTTCAGACAAAAATTTATCGAAATTTATTTTTGTGGACTGAGGACAAAAATAATCCATGACTCTTTCGCGACATCTGTTAATTGCCAGTATGGCCGTAGGAGCTTTAATTGTATCTCGTGATTTATAAAGCTGTATCGATTGGATTAAAGTTGCAACAGTGATTTTATGGCGGCTACTTGAATCGATTAACAGCGCCGCCACCGGTCACCGGTTAGTCACGTTGCCAGTCTAGTAACGGGATCGGCCGCGAGGATCGCTGCCGTCGCTAGGAAATATCGCAGTATTGCGCACGCAGGTGGCGGCACAAGTCAGGATGAAATTGCATAATGCAGAAATGTATTCCCGTTAGTCTCGGACTAACGCACGCGTCACTATAATCGTAATGTCCTGCATTTCCGAACCGAGAGAAACACAGGATACGATTCTTATATTAATAACATGCGCGTCATGTCGAGGATAACGGGTAGCCGACTCGGCGTGTTTCGAACCGCCGTAACTATGATTAGTGATGATTAATCGCCACCAGGAGTCGCACGCTAAATTCCGTTTCTCGATTATACCGACGGTCGGTTGTACAAACTCAAGAGCGCACTCAAGAGGATATACGTAGATCGGTAAATCGAGACGTTGCCGTCAACGTTAATATCACTTTTATCGTGAAAAGTTGTACAAACAATTTTTCAAATCTCTTACTCGATCGACCTTCCTCTACAGCGTCGTTACAAATTCCCTCGGTCCCGATGTTCAGCTCGGATCGATGACATCTTGGTTTTTATTTTCTCCACCCGAATCACGGAATCGTAGGTTATTTTCGTCGTTCCTTCATGTCGCAGCGCCGTAAGGTGGTCTGTGTATTGCCGAGCCAACGATCGGCAACGGATATCCGGCGTACATCGGTCTCGGCATTTGCAAAATGGCGGCGGTAGTTTTGCCACCGGTAGGGCCACGTGCGAGTTCGCACTGTTCCAAAGTTCTGGCGTTTCTGACCTCGTCGTCAGGCGCGATAATGTTCTCGATCGTGAAAGGTTTCTTTGTTCTTTTGCCGATTCGGCCGCCTATCGTTAATTGTAAGGCCGCCGAGCTCATCGCGCTGATACACGAATGCGACCCCGTGTCTTGAAGACACGGAGATGTACCAGGTGTACGATGCTCGATGCCGCCATTAACGTCACTCGTATCGCCGTAATTCGGGGACAAACGTGGTGACGTATTGGCCCGATACGAAAGCTCCGTTTGCCCATACGTTTTCGTAAGTATCGGCGAGATGGAGGTCGTTGGTGACGAACTATCGCGATACGTACCGTCGGCCCTGGCCGGATTACCGGACATGGATTCTTCCTCGCCGCTCAAACGTTCCGGATAACCGTGATTCTCGTATAATCCGGAATCCCGAAAATTTTCATTAACCTCGTTGTTGGGATTGGTACGTGGGGTCGATCGGTCGCTATTCGTCGCGTGTCTCGTCCGATTGCCTTCGCGATCTCGATCGCGCATACTTGGACTCGAGGTCGGATGGTGACCACGCCGATTGCACAAGTGCGCCGCTACGGCGCTCTCCGGAAGCTCACCCGCGAGCAACGCTGCCGATTGTCTCACGGAGGAGGTTTGAAGATACGTCGGTAGGTGAGCCATGTAGGCCGAACTGTTGAAACCGGAGAAAGCCCAGCTCGAAGTTTGCAAAAGTGCGGCGGCCTCGTAAGGGCTGGCCGTGATGTCACCAGCGTCGCTCAACGAGCCGGCCAATCTCTGTCTCCCTTCGTGCGACAAGAGATAATAGCCTGCCGATGCTTCGGTCCCGGGCACGGTGTCCAACGGGAAAGACGTCGAGGACGTCGAGGCTGCTGCGGCTACCATCATTCTTCGTTCTTGCATCTCCCATCGCAGTAAATCCTCGCGAAGACGGTGGAGGTTCGCGGCGCTCAGACCACCGGTCGTTCCCGCCGCCGTCGACGAACAACCGCTTCCGGTTGGCTCGCTATGGGGCGGTGGCATCGAGGACGCGAATGCCTGAAGTTCCGACTTTAACAGTTCCTTGTCCGGCTTGTGAAGCTTGAAACGCTTCCGACGTCTCAGCAACGAACCGTTCTCGAACATGGACAGTGCCGCTGGATGAAGCGCCCAATAGGCACCTTTACCGGGTCTGTGCGGTCCACGTGGCACCTGGAATCATCGATTAACCAACCTTTATTTATTTTTCATCCACATTTCTAGAACCTTCTTTACAAATAGTTCACCCCTTTCGGTTTAAGACCGAGGCGTCTCTTCGATTTTTCCATTTTTGCATTAATTCCGGACCGACGCACGGATCTTCATTCTCGCTTCACCATCGCACGCAATTTCTTTCGTCTCATTTCTTTATTTCAACTTTATGGACTGATATTTTCCGTGGCTGAGCACGGCTTTCGTCTTACGTCGTCATTATAGATAACGACTACTTTTTTGTATCTAAAGTATTCTCATTAATTCTGTCGAAAAAAACTTGAACAAAAAAAAACCTCAAAGAAAATGTCCCACAGACGTCGTTTGTCAACAAATTGTTAACTATCCACATATCACTACGCATTCATTACTGTAAATAATTCCAAACGATTAAATGCTTGTTGTTGACGTTTCTTCTTAAGGTTACAGGTCGTTTCTGTCAATTACGAAGCGAGATTGAAGTAAATAAATTAGACGACTATTGATAAAGGATGAAGTTGAGATTCGACCTCGAAAGATAAATTCAATTTAACGCAGACTCTAGCCAATATTAGCGACATTTTAACATTATAATTCACGACCTTTATAATATAAATTTGTCGCGTTAGGAAAGTTTCCCTCCATGAGAAAACGAGATGATAAATCTCGGTTCTAATAGTGTAACCGATATTAAAGTATGCCCCGAAATAAGAAATATCGTAAGAATATGACAGTGTGTTTTTCTTTTATGCGTTTAAAATTAATCACGGATATAACGGACGTTTCTAACAATCGTTAATACATGACGGAAGGAGATATCGCTGAATGATTAATATTTATTCAAACGTCGTGGCATAGGTTTTGTAAAATATATCGGTTGGTGTAAACTTGGATTTTTATGGGACGCATAGGTACGATCAATTATAATTTATTGCAACGGTAACACTTTGATAGCCGTCGTTGCGGCTAGGAAACTCGAATAACCGTGAACAATGGAACGCGATGTAGCAAAACTTTAATGGCTGTCCAATTTAACAAAGTCTCGGCTGCAAACAGACTATAATTCCGTCGTGATATTACATTTACTGCCACCTACTTTCTCGATTTATTCCATTACGTGCCGCGTGTATACTAAAGTCTTCAAATACCAAAAAGAAAAAATCTTTCTCACTCTCTCTCTCTCTCTCTCCCTCTATATATATAACGAAACATCAGTACACTGAGACGCATGCGTGTACGACGAGTGACACTTGTAAAATATAATTGATTGTCATTCTCGTAACAGCCAGTACATCGTCGATTTGACTGTCGAACCAACGAGTGTAAAGGTGGGTATATATCGTAAAAGAATTATCCGCGCGATATAATACGAGCCAATTTATGCGTATCTTATTCCTTTTTTTTCATTTACACGCCTCGAACACCTGCATTTTTTCCACGTTTAAATTTATTATATTCGCTAGTTGGTGATCGCAGGTGAAACTGTGCTTGTGCGATTGATAGATTAAAAGACAGAATTATACGTAGGTTTAATCACAATCGAATGAAAAATCCTTGGAGGTACGATAAGAGTTATCGAAGCGATTCGGATCGATCGCTTAGTACGATTTTAATTATTTCTGTCCGGTTATTTACAATTATGTTTAATCAAGCCTGTGGAATTATGTACGATCTTATTTCATTATGTTCGCAGACTTGTTTCGTACATGCCAGGAAATTTAATGGATCTCGGCATTGCTAATAAACAAAATAAAATAAACCATAACACGTAAAATATCGAGTTAATTTAAATAGGGAAAATTAGTTCGTATACATTTTGATTGCAGCTGTTCGCTTCTAAACGTTCCGTTCTTTTTTTAAGTTTTTTGAAGATCGGCAGTGTTTGCGAATTGGACATTTTAGTCATCTTAATTATCTTATTATCTAATGTTCAATTTGCTATAATTATCGATCGATATACTTTCTTCTATACATACGATAAAAAATAAAATTTTAATTGAAAGCACCGGTGGAGGCGCTGTCATCGCTGATGCGCCATGGCCGTTCGAACATTCATATTTGTAGGTTATGTTTCTTACTTCTTAGTTCAATTCCCATGTGGTAACCTTTCACACTCCGCAATTGCCAGTTCCAACGTAATATTGAGATGATTGCGATTATTTTTTAGCTAACCCGACCCCAGTCGAAATTTGTACTGCTCTTTTCAACCTCCCAGACTTTATTTCCTTTATAACGCTTGAGCCGCCACGCTACCCTCAATGCCAACGCACCTTCCAGCTCGAATTTGCTGTCATCGTGGACCCTAGACAACCTGTACTCGATTCCACGTTCGAAAAATCAGAACCTCCAGACCCTGCTTTTGATCCATTCCTGTGCGTGGCGAGTCGCGGACCCTCTACACCCTTCTGCTCATCTCGGTAGAAATGTTGCCTCGAGTAATTGTCGCAGTGACAGTACCACCAAAGTCCGACAGATGGCTACGATTCTCGCGGACGGTGGCGCGATATATTTGTATATATAACCGAGGGAATTAGCATAAAAGAGAGTCGCGAGTGGGTAAGAATGCTGACGATGCTTTTTGAATATCCTTAAAGGATCTCTAGTTGTAGTGAGAAATTGTGTACGCTATTCTTCACACGCAAGTATGTATGTATTGTGCAGCTATATAAATATTGACATACTGAACAGAATATATCTGTATGTATGTATTGTGCACCTATATGTATAAGGGGACGTACTGATCAGAGTACAGCACAAGAAATAGAGATATAATCTGTAAATAAGTTTCTCAATGGTGTATGGGGCGCGCCTGCAGTAGCCTCCAAGAAGCGGTCTTGAAGGGTTTGGACGGGCGCGTGGAGAAGGGTCCCCGGGTAGTTCTGGAGGTTCCACGAGACCCTCCGGACTCTTCGCTTCACTCTAAATGTAAACATTCTCTGTCATTTTGGAGGGTCAGCGCAGGGGCCGCATATATCCGTCTAGCATACGTTGCAAAACCCTGCTTGGACCCTCGCCACTCTGCTCGATTGGACATATGGTCGAAGCGTCCGAAAATTTCGACTCGGGCATCATTACAAGTGCCCGATTAAAAAAACCTAATTTGCATTTTTTTCAAAATTTTTCAAAACAACGTGATAATCGGTTTAACATCGATATCCATGACAATAAAATATACAAACGGATAGTATTATGCAATAACCTAAGCAACGTTTCGGTAGGCCTATTTCTTATTCTAACGCCGCTGTCGAAACTTTCAAAATGACAAGAAACGATCTAGAAAATCACAAAAAATTACTCTCACATCGCGATTTGTTTTCTCCGTTTCTTTCTCCGGCCGATTGTGCAAGCCCTTTCTAACTGGGGCAACTTCCTCGGCAGGTGGAGACCGACCCACGATCATATCGGACAATTCGACTCGTTACGTGCCGTTTTCTAAATACACATCGCCTCGAGTCACCAGCATTAGCCAGTTTCAAATTCGTTCTTTTAAATTTCTACGTTCCAACTTTTAAGGTAAAGTCTTAACTTTAAGGTAAACGCTTAAATACATTGGCAAATCCTAAGGAAACGAGCGTGCTCACGACAATCGCATGATTTTACCGAGGCGCAAAATTATACCTCGCGATATTTCGAAGGGGTGCAACGGTATTTCAAATATTGCAATTGTCAAGAGGTTCTCTTATATTCGTATCTGGATGACTCGCATACGTTTTCTTAACTAAAAATTATCATGACGACGATGAGCGAGGAAAGAGTAGAAACGCCTTGTTTCGAACAAAAGCTTCAATTCTTTTCAACTCGAGCAGATTCAGAAAATAAACTCCAAAGTACCTTTCTTCCATAACATTTTCTAGGTAGACAGAAAAAGGTCCTAGGCGTATGCGCTTTCGTAGTAGGACAGGAATCGAGTCTGAGATCGCATAATCTCGAGCCGATTAATCGATCGAACATTCACCACGAATTATCTCGAAAACCGTCACGCCTACGAATAACTCGTATAGAACAATTTTTATGCAGAACTGTTTTTTCTATAAAAACGATCTCTTTGTAAAATATCGTTGGACAAGCCGTTATCGAGATTGACCCTCGTAAACGACAAAATATATCGTAAAATGTAATTTAACGCGATTTATCATATTTTTAAACATTTAGTAACTGAAACATTGGTAATCGGGAATCAAACTTCATTCTCCAAGAATCAAACTTCGAGATCAATATAGGAATTACTTCGTAACGAGACAAAATTCAAAATTACATTATCGCGACTGGATTTATTCCATATCAAAATTATTTCAACTTTTCATTAATCTTATGATTACTTTTCTTGTTATCATCTTCACTTATCAATCGATCGACGACGAAGTAACGAATGTCGATTACAATTTATAAAGAAAAATAGATTTTTTTAAACAACCCCCTCACCCACCCCCTGCTTGTCCTAACGATGAGATTCTCCAGGGATTTTTTTTTTCAACTCGAACGGCTCACGTGCCAAACGTAATGATCTCGGAGCTCGACTCCCGATAGACAGTTGATACACAGAGAGCCGAGGTGTGAAGGCAATAATCGCACTGGCAGGTGCGAAACAGATGGTTCGAAAATAATATACCCACATATACACACATATGGGCGTTTGAATAGTACGAGCACCTTGCACTAACGTCTCGTTTACTTCTCACATCCATATACATATATACACGTATAAGTATTATATATACATATATAAATCTATAATATGGATCGCGCGAAGCAAGTCCCGAATGTTACACAACCTCCTTGGTGAACTCGACCAAAAGTGAAATCCTTCAATTTATTTACACACCATAACGTCCCTGCATCTCCTATACGAAAGTATGGGTGTCGTACCTACTGTATGCGAGGTATACGTCCAGCGGGCGAGATTGTTAACCGCAAAATGACGGAAATATCAAGCGCGCGATCTCCTTCAGGCATTTTCAGAAATATCGATGCACGTGTGGAGAACCATACGTGTACAGGAATATATGTATACTCCTGGGTATTATTATAGAATTTAAGTACGTGCGGTTTAAGGGGGTTCGAACGCCGCCGAGTCAAAGATATCAAGGGAGTCGTGATTTTTGTAATTTTGTAAACTTATTTTTTGGTGACCACGGTGAGAGATAAAAATGTTCATTTTTTGGATATTTTGCAAGTCCTTTTGAGCCTTTAAATTGACCCGAGGGATTTAAAGACTTTCGAATTGGGACGTTTCGAACGAAAGTTTAATTTTTTCTATTTTGTTTCCGTGCTTTTTCCGATAACTGTTGAATGATTTGCAAACTACTTTTATAAACTTGTTTCGAAACAAGGTCGAGAATATATTTATGTGCATCGTTGTACTGGTCGAGCTCATTGGCTAATCTCGAGGGTGACGTAAGACCAGATGGTTGGGTGTCCGTATTTTCTCTCCTCGATCGTCAACCAGTGAAAGACGAAGTATCGATCTTCGTATGACTGGCACTTTTTG
The DNA here is from genome assembly GCA_964017225.1 of Netelia inedita. Taxonomy (NCBI): domain Eukaryota; kingdom Metazoa; phylum Arthropoda; class Insecta; order Hymenoptera; family Ichneumonidae; genus Netelia; species Netelia inedita. The sequence continues at coordinate 18,381,743 of OZ024922.1, forward strand.
ATACTCGTGTCAAACAAAAATGTGGATGTTTGTTTATTTTGCTCGTCGATCGAGCAAAAAGAGTTATTGATAATTATGAGAATAATTATGTCGGTGATCGATGAGTTTCGATCGAGATTGAGAATTTTTAGACTTTTTACGAAAACTTCTTTCAAATTTTAATGATGAATAATGTAAAGTGACCCCACGACGTTGATAAAAGATTGTTGTCGCTAAGTACGTAAGAAAATTTAATTAATTGCAAAAATTAATTGATCGTTGCGCGTTTACAATAAAATAGATCCATGGATTTTAGCGATATTAGCGATTATATCGTGATCAATTAACTGGAGAATACTTTTGAAACGTATCAACGAATATACGAAATTCGATGAAATTATCGACGACCAGATACGAACGCTCGTTGAATTTTGATCATCTCTGGTGGCTAAATTGCGAACTAAGCAAAATTGCCGGATAAAAATTGGAAATAATTCGAAGCATTCTAGTCTATGTAACAATTTCGTTGATTGTAAAACTCAACTAGAGCAATGGAGACACGCTGCGTCTCTAAAAGTTATTAGTCGAACTTCTTATAAACCACAAAACTAAAGTTACGCTAAAATAAATATTTTAGCGCACGTTAATGTATAATTAATATTCATTCTTTGGCCGAGTTTATTTGAATTAACCGGCGCGCGTATTTCGAACCGATTCGGTAGGAAAAAAGATAAATCCTAATAATAAAGGGTTTATTGAATTATTTGATTTTCAATATAATAAAAGTAATTGTCGCGCTTATTAAAATTAACATTGTTCATACGCCAGCGGCTTTCTTCCAGGAGGAGGTCCAGAGATTTGGAAAGATTTACGAGCGCGAACGAGCTATTCGGTGCCGTCGCTAGCCGGTAAAAACGATATTCCTAGGCCCTAAAGGCTCGCCTTTGACTGAAAAGAGCAACATCTACCTCTACGAGCCCCATCGCCCCTCTAATATCCAAATTGATCGAAAAATATCAATTTCCTCCAATTAATATCCTCGAAAAAATCATCTTATCGAAAAATCGACGCTCTTTTATTCAGATCAAAACATCATATTGGCGACAAAAAACAAGATTATCGCGGATTCAATTTATTCGCCGTATATTGACGTTCTCGTTAATCCTATGCAATTAATACCTATTTAGCTTCCGTATAAACGTGTGTGACCAAGAGAAGAAAAAATGAATCTTCAATTTTCTCACGAATTAATATTATCTATTATTATCCCCGTTATTATACGTTTTATCGTCGATTATATTATCCGCTATTTTATGACGTACCTTGATAAAGCAATCGTTGAACGACAAATTGTGTCTCAATGAGTTTTGCCATCGGCGGGTGTCCTTGCGATAATAAGGAAATCGATCGGCGATAAATTTATAAATTTCGGCGAGTGGTAGCATCTTGTCACGCGACGACCATATCGCCATTGCGGTTAACGAGATGTACGAATAAGGTGGTTTCTGATCGCCGTATGTGTCTCGCGACGGTCGCGGCATCATAAGATTATATATACAATCGTTTCGCGTTGAGCTCGAACCAATAGAAAAACGTAACGAAACACACAAACGAAAGATCTATATCACTTTTCCGTCTATTCCAGCCGATGAATAAATGAGAAGCAGGACGATTTCATCGAATCGCCGCTACCGCCACCTGCCGGATTAGTTCACAATCCAGCCACTTGTTCTCCCATCCCCGTCGCATTTGCCGCGTTATAATGGAGAATCCGATATTCGTCCGTATTCATCGTGCATCGATGTCGCGATTGAATATCGAAAAATAAACAACTAAGGATATTATCTCGATCCTTTATTTTCTTTCTACGTAGAAAATCTCAGAAGATCCGCCTCTTTCGTCGGATATCGTGTAATTTCATTTCGATATGATCCTCGAGAGAATGAGAAAGTAACGAATAAAAATCAACTATCACGATCACTCTCAGAGCACTTTTTGCTTCCTCGCCGATGAAAACAAACGGAAAACAAAACAACACTATTATCTTTATCGATGTGTCACACGCGCTTGTTTCCGTATGCAACGATTTCCGACCAAATTATTATGCGACTTTGGGGATTTGGTGCTTCGAATCGGCACGCCGATATATTTAGTTTTACGTACGAGCCTAGTATGTGTATGTGGTAATGGCAGTCGTCGCAATGTCCGCCAACGAGGGCTGTATCTTTTTAAAGAATCACCGTGCTAATACGATAACCGCCAAGAGATTATTTTCGAGACGAGAGAGCTCCCAACGCGCTCGGGACTTCTCGAGTAACTAGCTTCGAAAAATCCTCACACCCCCACGTCTCCTCTCTCTCTCTACCGTTTCCCCCACCTACGCACGCCCTCGTCGTTGAAAGTTCTCGCGCACGGGAGGACGGACGTACGTTTTCATTGGTCGACAGTGAAAAGCTCGATGAACCTTCGTTTACCTAAGAACTCGCTCGGTCTTTGGAGTGGGGGAGAGGGTTCTCCAATCGGAGCGTCGCGTCATACGATCATCGCCCCGCCCACAGGCAAGCGTCCGGTGGGGGGAGAAAGGGGCCGCATCGTCGAACGCGCGAGCAAAGCAGCGTATCCTTGCCCCGTAAAATCCAGGCTCTCCCACTTAGCGAACTCACCCGATTGGTTGATTCAACCTCGCGATGGGCGGAGTAGTTTTGAACTTGCTCCGCCTTTTAGGCTCTCCCCCTCTTGCCCGTGTGTGCGTATTTGAGTTCTCTTCAGGATTCTGGCGCATCTTCCTCGTTATCGGAAGATGATCGGTTTCTCGAAATATCATCCGTTGCGTATCTTTGTCGAGACTGGACGATAACAAAATATATCGAGTATCTGTTCGGCATCTGACGAGTTTAACGATTGGAATACTTTTTTTTTATAATATACGGAGTATCTTTGCACTACTTATGGAGTATTCGTGCGATGCTCCAAGTACTTATCTAATTGTACACATCTCTCCGGACCATTCGATCTTATTCACTCATAGCCTTTGTCCAACGCTTGTTACACGATTGTTTTCTACGCGCTATGTGCATGTATCTGTCCCTCGGACCTTCGCGAAGCGAATAAGTAAACCCTGTTTAATATATTTTGCATGGCTACTTCACGACGAGGAAGATCTATCATGAAGTTTGATCAATATTTTCGACAACCTATAACCTCAATAAATATTGTCGCGTCATTGTTAACAACCGATCGTAAAAACAGCTATTTGTTTTCCCTGAAACGTGGCATTTCTGTACAGACGAAGCAATAGAATCGAAGGCAACGCAGCGTGAAGTGAAATTTTATTATACCTCCTTGATGGCGTTCGTATACGCGGAGTACCTACCACGGTTGTGTATCGTACTGTACAAATTGATGTATGGACGAGGTTTGCGCATATACATGTGCAATTGCACCGCGTGTAAGCACACGCGGCGAACAAGCTTCCAATATGGCGGTGGGAGTAACCGCGTAAGGGCACGACCGGCGCAACTCTCGCGCACCGGCTCCCAATAACCCGCTATGGAAATAGGAGGGGGACCGAGGAGGGGGATAGCGAGAGAGTGGCAGTAGATAGCCAACGCATCTTGGTGGGAGAATGAAAAAGAACCAGAGAGGGCGAAGAAGGGATAGAGGGGGAGAGAGGGAGAGAGACGGAATATGAGAAAGAGATGGAGAGAGATGTAGCAAACGGAGGTAATTGATTTCATGCTCGAGCGATCTTGCCTCTGCTGAAGGGGTGGGTCTTAAAGCATATCATACTCGCTTCGTGTACGTTATGGCAGCCCGTATATATCGCCGATATTGTTATATTTATTATATCACCGACTAGCGCTTGGATCTGTCCTGTTATGCCGCAGTACAAAAGACTATGCGCATCTTTGTATAACGGGGAGTGACGAGTATTTGTTAGCGATTCTTCGCTGCAACGTATCCTCGATTCCGTTATTTCTCGTTTTTTTTACTATTTTTACGCGGTTCGTTAGTACAATCGATTGCAGCTGGGGGCGCTGTCGATGTTTTCGGGTAGATTTATCGTGGTAGAAAATTTTTAACTCGTGTCTTCAATGTTTTCGTAGATTATGTCGGCTCATTTCAATTTCAGAAGTTAATCGCTAGATACCAGGTATGCGACATTGAAAATTCAACGTTAAATGCCATGAGTGAAGGATGGAAGGAGTCCTCCCTTCCATCCTTTATTCTTCACGATTATCGCATCATTATCATCAGTTATTCCGAAATCAGCTGTTATTCCGAAACCATTAATTTAATACTCGATTAATATTTTAGTCCCCACTATCTCCGTTAATAGTCGACTTTATTTTTAATGCCTCGCGATTTAAAAAGTGTTTTGATGAGAGTTGCCTATATTTTTGAGCGTCGCTTTGATTTACTTTGAATAAGGTGAAACACTCGCTTAGATAATAAATGAAATTAAGATGTTACGATTACTTAATGAGCATTTATCTCGTTAGCTATTATAGATGAAAATTAATGGTCTTCGTCTCGTTATCTCGCATGATTGCATGGACGCAATAACATCTGCACAAACATTTACAAACTCTTATATACTTTTTCTACAAGCATAGTTGATATATCGCGAAACATGATCGTATTGCTGTAATGCCCATTTAATTAAAAGGTATGGCAGCCATGTTGTTACTGAACTGTTCGAGAAACTGAAATATTACATAATTATATTTTATTATTCGTTTAATCGAAAATTTTCAGAGTACCACCAATGGTCTCCTGTAGACCCTTATAGACCCTAGAGTAAGGCGATATAAAAATCCAATGAGTTTGGAAAACGCAGACCGCCATTTTATGGACCTGCACTTTTCTAGGGTGCTGGACATTTCCGGGCCGATGCCATTTCTCATGAGATACAAATTTCACTACTGTATCTTATTGTAATCGAGGTTCGTTGTCGAGTAGCTGTTGTTACCGACTGACTCTGTTATATGGACACCGTTCGTCGTCATACCCTACTATATAAACTAATTGTAAGTATGTGTACAACTGACTATAGAACTTTGTTTTAATTACGATCCATATATCGTGTAGGGGAGATGAGCCCAAAACGGGTAAGCTAAGGGAGGTGTTGAAAAAAACAGACTTCGAAACGAAATGCAATTTCTATTTTTATTCGTGGGAATGTTCAACTAATAAACTTTCGAAAATCATAAAGAAACTAATTCACTTTCTTCGATAACAATGAAAAAAAAAATAAATAAAAATTCTTGGAAATACCCGCTTTGCTCGTAGGGGGGGCCTAAAACGGGTAATGCACTGGAACTCGTCATTTTTGTTACATTTTGAACCACGTTTGGATCTTGCATGTCTCTTAATAGTGTTACACGTAGAAGCTTTTACTTCGTTTGAATTTTTCTTCATTTTTTCAACTTTTTTCTTGAAAGCTCTTACTTCCGTTAAATTCTTCATCACTGCGTCAATTTTTACCTTAGAATATTTTTTCTCTTTTTTTTCTTTTTCTCTTTGCTTGTCTTTTACGTTTTCGGATAGATTTATTTGGTGTCATTTCAGGTATAGGCCTGATTTCCCCCTACCCGTTTTGCCCGTACGCACATTTTTATTGTCGACGATTATACCTTCAAAATAGAAATGCCTGGAGCCCGCAACTTTGCGGGGATAAGAAGCCCATTACTAACGAGATCATGCCATGCAACTTAGAAAATCTCATTCTACACCACCCTCGAGTAATCGCAGCTAGCATATTTCGAATTTTTTTAACGAAAGCAGCATAAAACTTGATTGTTGTCTTACCGTTCAACTGTTTACGTCACCGAAGCGAGCCGACTGACCGTGATTGGTTGACGGCCGGGACGTCGGTTGCCACTCATACATTCTCAAAAATACTTAAAATGCGCATTTCGGAAGGCCTACCCGTTTTAGGCGGGCTACCCGTTTTGGGCGCATCTCCCCTACGATATGCATCAATAAACTTAACAGGAACATTCTTGTTGAAAATCGAACTGTCCGTTGGAGGGTAAATAGATACCGACTGTTGTTAAGAAAATGAATTTTTTAAGGCTAGGCCGGATTGGCATGTTCTAAGACGGGTGATGTTACGTATCGATAAAAATGACAAGAATAATAATATTTTTAAACCGAAGGTGTAAGGGATACGCATAATATAATACAGGAATTAAATAATGAATTCACCCTATTACCACCGGAGTTCGCTCCGTCGGTATATAGCGTCGCGCTTTGAGCACGTATCTGCCATAATAAGACGTGCACGAGCGGCTACTTTTGACATTGGCCGGGTAAATTTTCATTGCGAAACGATGTTCGGACAGGGTTGGCTGTCCTCGGCTGTAAGGACAGCCAAGGACTGATGCGCCGAGCTCTGTGCCACACCGATACATCGCCGCGCGCTCTGCAGCCCATAAGTGAAACTACATTTTCCGTGGCAAAAGTTAACACTGGCCCTGTTGCTCCATGTACATCTATCCCGAAAGTTAAAAAAGTATCGATATATATCGTATCGATATTTTTAAAAAGTATCAATATCGAAATCGATATATCGGAGAAAAAAATATCGATATATCGGTGAAATTTTGGAGAATACGAAAATAATTTTTAAATGAGTAAAAAATATATAAAATAGGTAAAAAAATGATTTGTTATTAAGTTAAGTACATTATATTGTTACGCGAGCCAATATTTATCAGACAAAGATAACAAAAAAACTCTTTGTTTTACGTGATCAGCTGAAAGGCGACTACGATTATTCGGCACAGTTAAATTAACGGTTGACGCCACTCGTTCCGACGAAACGGAGGACGCCGGAGAAATTAAATATTTTAGTGCTATCTCGGATAGCACCGGAGTGAAATGCCGGCGGTCAGTCCAAAATTTTAAAGAGTCGTCCTTTCTTTGTATTATTGGTTGATCCAAGTATTGTTTTTGGTCCGCTGGCATACCGTTGGTCGTCGAGCATGCATTAGAACTTTGAGCTGCAATATCCATCAGAATCTTCTCGTGTCTGGACCACAGAGAAGGCACATCTTCCGACGGTGTATCCGCAGATAAACATCTCTGTTCTGGTGACGTTTGTCCTCGCCTCTTGTTCTCAATGCGTATTTCGGATGAAAGCTCTGCTAGAGCTGAAGAAACGGCCAGCGCAGATGTAAAATGTATCCGCTTAAAACGCGGATCTATAATAGCGGCCTTTGCGAGTAACGGACGTCGTTCCAGAGGCTCCAGCCTTGTTTTCACGCCCTCTAACAAACTCTTTTGCACGAGAACCCCGACAGTTGTTAGCGGTTTATCCGATTCCAACCCTTTCCGCAGCAAATTTGAAATCGGAATTGCTAGGCTGGCACTCACATAAAACTCGCCACTTATGTCCTCCGTGGCTTATTATATTTAGTTGCGATGATCCTAGCATGTCCGGTGCACTGCGTTTTTCAGCCAAAATTTTCGTTACCGTTGCTGATAGCACACTAAATCTCTCCAGCATGTCTAGACAAGAATTCCATCTTGTACTGACGGATTGTACGAGGGTCAAAACTAGGCCCTCTTTCTTCCCTGAGCTTTCTTGCTCCGCTCTTAATTCATCCATTGTGTTGACGGACTGTTTAAAAAACTGCACAATGGTTTTCACTCGGTTGGCAAGGTCTAAGAATGTTGCATTATTCTTTAATGCACCATCGACTATTAAGTTAATTAGATGGGCCATACAAGGAATTCTTTTTCGGTCATCTCCGGTGAATTGTTTTGCTGCCAATACTATATTGGCACCACCATCGGTAGTTATCGAGACGATTGACTTCTTATTTATATCGAAGTCTTGGATAACGTTGTGAAAACATTGTGTTATGTATAGTCACCGGTATGTGCCTGCTAAAATGAAAAATATTAGTCCAATGTATTTTTCGTTATACCTATTTTGTTTTTATGCATACATTTGTGTATTGCATTACACCTTCGCCGCGAATATCTTTCAAATGCCAATCTTACTTACTTGGTACATTTTCTGGGCAGTTAAAGTAACTCTCTCCAACTCTGGTATTGAATTGCCAGTAACGGCAAGAAAATGTGCTGTCATTACTAAAAAAACTTCTGATTGAGTTGGTCAGCGTTAATATATCGCTTGTCAACGCTATGTTTTTTGCATTGCGCGCAATTTGTTTCGTAATAACATCTTTGTTGAGGCATACCGCTGTTCGATTAAATGGGTTATCTGTAAATAATAGATTAAAATTATGTATTAAAAAAAGGTAAAAGAAAATATTTAATATAACGTAATGGGTACGTTACCTTCTCTCGAGACGGAAGTTTGTATCGTGGGCATATTACACGGGTAAATCTTTTTAGTCCGCATTTGTCCACGCATGATAACGGCATATTGTCTTTGCATATCATGTAAATCAATGCTTGGTTTATTTCGACGTCTTTTTGACCCCCTACTGAAATAAGAACAATATTATAAAGTTCATGAAATAAAATTGTATTTATAAATGCATAGAATAAATTAATGTAAAATCAAAAAAATACCATCGTAGCTCGCGGTTCTTTCAAAAATATCCGTAAGAGTAGTTGGCTCTCTTGATTGGATCTGAAAGCATTAAAGACTGATGTAAAATTCAACTATTGCATTATAGTCACAAATAAATGCACGATAAAATACTTTCCAGTAGCTTGACATCACGAGTTACATAGAAACGTTGCGAAAAATAAACAGATATAAAAAAAGCTAAATTATACAATTACGGTTACGTACGTACATCAGTATCATCGCTTATTCCAGATATATCTTCATCAAAAGCCGTAGCAGTGGAACTTATCGATGATGTGGGCGAATTTGCTCTTGTTGCAGGTACGGCTCGTTTTCTTGGTGGTGAAGTCGGCGATGCACATTTTTTCGGAACTTTTAAGGGGTTACCCCCACTTGTAGCACCAAAAAAAAGGCCTTTTTCATGAATTTTTTTAAAGAAAACTACAAAACTTTTTTAATCGATCAATATATCATCTGAAAGAATACATCTTGAAGAACTTTCAGTAATTTTTTTATTGAAAAATATTACATTGTTTAGTGGCAAATGGCTGGCAATGAAAACATTTTTTCATGTGTATGGTTTGCGGTGACCAACATCGTGGTGAAGTGGATCATCTGAAATAAAAAATGTGGATTGATTTAGTCAAATATAAGTATAAACTAGTCTTTAATCGAAGGATTTAAAAAAATATTCATTTTTCACAAAATGGCAGACAGTCAAAGTTAATGGTTTAATTTTAACGAAAAAAGTGCCCGTTTTTTGGCTATAAAACGGCCATTTCTTTTCGAAAAAAAAATCGAACGATTAAAGACTACATTTTTATGTATTAAATAAGCTTGCAAAATTTCAAGAAGATCGATTCATAAGTGTTCGAGTAATCTTGGTCACCGACTTCTGAAATGCCATTTCGAGAAAAACGCGTTTAAAGTTTCAATTTCAGTTTACCCGAAGAAAATATTTTTTTTTTTGTAAACTTACATAGAGTCATCTATTCCGGGTCCATACAGAAGTTCTTCCACCGACGATGCCGCTTGCAAAACGGAAATTTGGTGTTGCCTTCGTAACATTCTTCCTTCACGAGTGTTCTCGGCCGCCCGTCTCTCTGCCAGTGCAATCCGTGCTGCGTCTATTTTATCGGCGTATTCGTGCGCGTTGTGTCCACAGCTCACTCCGATTGAGTTCAAATAAAATAATAATGATTTTGAACCTTCATTGAACAGTCCAACGGAAATATAAGCTGCTAAATTTACAACGATTGATCCACTCGAGACGATTTTTGGGCTGATTTTCCAAATAAGTTGGTTGAAGCTTTCGTTGTTATTTTGATTGAAGCCACCGACGCATCTTTCGAGTAAAGTTTCCTTACTCAGATCGCTGTATATAGGTCTAATGGCATCCAATACATTTGATGGAAGTGGTTTGTAATCATGTTGAAAAGCCTCGTTTCTCGCCTGAGCTCGTTGATACGAACACCACGATTCTTCACCGGTTGGACATCTCTCATGGTGTGGATTTGCATCGGTTGAACTGTAATGATCGAAGGTCGCCCATATTGCTTCATGCATATCGTGAACAGAAGTAGAATGGCGTCGAATAGCAAGTCCATAGTACACAGTTAGCTTGTCAATCAATTTTCCTGTCAATTGTCCTTTACCACCAAGCTTTTTGTTTTTTTTTACTAAACTACGAAGGCGGGATCCCATGCGCTTTTGGACGTGTCCTATGCATTCTTTTTTTATGACTTCTACGTCGTCATAAGGATGAGAATTTACTATCCCAGTGTACGTTTTCGAATCTCCATCTCCAATATAGTAATGGTACAGGATATTATATTTTTCTATTGAACGCTTGAAGACTTCGATAATAGAGTCTACCTCCATTTTTCCCGAGGAGCCTTCGTGATTTGCACTGCAGTTATCTTCATGAGTTGCGTACCATTCTTCGTATTCCACATCATTTAATTTGTGTTTCCATGATTCACACATTTTACAATACGCACTTTTTACCACAAGATCAAGTACTTTTCCACTGTAGTAGCCTATGACTGATGTAACTCCGAACAACGACGAATATCCTCGCTTCCTCCACGATCCATCTCCGGAAATTGTTAAATGAGGAGTTGCATCGTCGGCTGCATTAGGTGTATTTTCAATTTCTTCTCGTACGGCTTTTTTAAATATTACATCTGTACATGTTTTCACAGACTCATTAATACTATTCAAAATTATTGAATATGTAGTCTCGGTAAGAAACCTTGGCATGTCCATAAGTCCGCAAAATTGTTGTGCTCCAGCCAATCCTATGCCGAGAACTCGCATAGTAAATATAAATCGACGATTTATTTCATATGAATGGGCCAGAAAAGGAGAAGATGGTATCAAATTATCTGCACATGAGTCACATTTCACAACGACTTTGAAGCCTAATCCTCTTGCATTTGCCGTTTCAAATTTAATATCTCCATCACACGCCTTGCACTTCACTAAATTTGAAATAGCAGCGAATACAACCCAAAAGTTCAAAATGCGATATTCAATATTAGGACTTTCATTCACAGTCATATCAATATTATCTTTTAGTTTCTTGGCAGACGTGCTGAAACTTCCAGTTTCCGATTCGGCCAGCTTCGGGTTAAAAACACCCTTCCTTTTTTTTGGTCGAGATTTCCGTAAATTATCACTTTTTCTTGTTTCTCGCGAACCTTTTTGTCGATCCATTTTTAAATATAAAATGAATAAAAACTGCGCTTATAATATTGTGAACGACAGAATATACGTCTTATCTAGTCAAACTTTTGAGCTACTCTGACGAGTTTAGACCCTAACAGACAACAAAAATACGTTTCTACAAATTCCAGTCTATTATATGAACGTTGTGAATGTCAGGTATACGACCCTTTTTGTCGAACAATGGATTAAAACCGAATAGAAGGTCGAGCGCTCCAAGGGACTAGTCTAGCCGGTTATTAACACAACGGATTATTTTCTTTCAACGCTCATATCTCAGTTAATTTTGTTCGGATCGACTTGAAATTGTCAGGACATATTTTCAGATACTTATACTTCAAAACAATGCAATAAAAAAAATCGATTTTTTCAAAATCACAAGTGGGGATAACCCCTTAAATCTTGATAGGCGTGATGGTGTTTATTCTTTAGATGGGTGGTCAGATTCGTGGTATTGCCACTCGTCTTATAAGTTTTTCCATATAGATTACAGGAAACGTTCTCTTTGTTGACTTTTTTAAAACATTTCCACACAGCACTAGACATGTCACACGCAACTTGCGTGTGACTGCCGATTGGTCCTTCTCGAGGCTCGCTGCGTGCTCTGTTGCGCGCGACTTTTGAACCTATTCTCCAGTCGCTAGTAGTACGCCGATGTGTGATTAAGGGAGTTCATCTGATGATCGAATTAACAAACAGATATTGATAACAAAAATCGAGTACACTTATGAGTATCTAAAAAGTCACCTGTGCAAATTTCAAATCTTCCGGATTTTTTGTTTGTGAGCAATTAATAAATAAAAATTTTCTTAATTAACATGGTCTCTTATGGATTGTCGTGTTTTTCCCATTTATAAACCTGAAATTTGCAACCATTGACAAATGATTTCGAATGAAACTTTTATAATGGATACAAAAATATATAGAGAACCCTTGGATAGCTTTCTTAAGGCATCTTCTCACTTTAAGCGCCTCAAAAATAGGCTGTTTTTGCGATTTTTTTTCGAGGATTTTTGCTTAAAATTATGGGATAAAACGGATCCTATGTAATAAACACATCTTTCAAGTACATGAAAAAATTTTTATTTAATTTTTTTAAACAATTATTATAATACATCAGTAGCATCGAAAAACCCGTGTAAAAATGTTATGGTCGTGGCTTGTTGATGGTATCTCCGAGACGGGTCGTCTGAAACAAAAAAATAAAACTGTTTTAGATTCAGTATGTCAGTGGCTATAGCGCATATCATCAGATTTTTGATATTCGCGAAAATAACAAAATGGCGCACGTTTTTCGAAAAAGTAAAAAAAAACCACGATTTTTTTGCAGTTTTTTGTAAAAAAAAAATTCTTAAAATCAAAATTTCAAAAATCTGATGATATGCGCTATAGCCATAACTATGAAGCATATGTCATTCAAATTTCATGACAATCGGCCGGATAGTTTCCGAAATTTCATCAACAAAGCACCGAAAAACCTTGTTTTGAGATAACTGCGTTTAAAGTTTTGGTTGCAGAAAAATCATGAAAAAACCTTACCTCGGGTTAATCAGCGATGCCTGCTCCATACAATGGACCTTCCGATTCTTCGTAGAAGGTGTGTTCGTCCAAAATAGCTTCCCTTCGTCTCGACCTAGTCTCTTTTGAAGCGTTAGAGCTGCGGCGGTTCCCTACGCGTACGCGATCACTGTCGCGTTTCTCGGCGTATTGAACGGCGATAGGGCCTAGTTTGACACCCATCACCTCCAAAATTTTTAAAACAGGTTGTAGCCCTTCGTTATAAATGCATGCCGCTGTTTGGCAAGCAATTTCCACGGTTTTTCTTCCCGTAAAAACGTGTTTCGGCGCCATTGCCCAGACACAGCTGTTGAAACACTCGTTGTTATTTTGGGTATTTCCTCCGAGGCATCGTTCCAGTAACTCGTCCTTCGTCAGTTCTTCATAGATCGGTTTCAAAACCTCTTGAACATCATCAGCTAGAGCAGGAGGATGTTTAAAAGTTTCTATCTGATTGTTTTTCACTGCTTTCTTGTACTTGCACCATGAGTCTGAACAATACGTATGCTGTGGGTTGCTGTCGGTTGAAATTTTATGATAGTATCCTGCCCAGATCTCCCTGCGCATATCTTCGACAGAATTCAGGTTTCTTCGAATTGCCAATGAGTAATTTGTTGATAATTCTGTCATCAATTTTATTGTTAAATCTTGGGTTTTTACGACAGGAACTTTTTTTATAACAACTTTTTTTTTTTTTACTACAACTTTCTTGGCTGCTTTTTTCTTTGGTGAAGGTTTTCCAGCGTCTTTCTTTGCAGCTTTTCTCTTTTGTGTAAGAATTTTCTTAGCGTCCTTAGCACGCTTGAAAATTCTTTTCGCAACGTGTAATACGCACTCCAACTTCTTAACCACAAAGTCTTCACCATACGGTGCTGTATCGAACAATATTTTAAAAGTTTTAGTGTCGCCATCACCGATGTAAAAACCGTAGCGCACAGCAAATTTTTCGAATGATCGCAAAAACATCTCACATATACCGTCAACCTCCATTTTTCCAGAACTACCTGAATGATTAGCACTACAAACTAGTTTGTGCTTTTCATACCACTGTGCATATTCGATCGTGTCTTTCATACCTTTTTTCGATTCACAGCTTTTGCAGTGACTCGACTTCACAACGACGTCTGCAATTTTTTTACTGTGTTTATATATTAATGACACGATTCCAATAAGAGAAGAAAATCCTCTTTTCTGCCAGGAACCGTCACCTGAAACGGTTAAAACGTCTTCGGGTTCTCCGTGTTGAGCGTTCAACAGTTTTTCTTCTTTGACAGACTTGCTCGTCACTATATCGAACACACTTTGTACTGCGATGGCGATCGAATTGAGTATTTGATAATAAACGGTGGAATTGATTCCATGTCCCAGTTCCATGAGCCCACAAAACGTATTGATACCACTCAATCCAACACCAATCAAACGCATAACGTACACTAAACGACGATTGATTTCGTACCCAGTTGAGATTAATGGGCATGAGTTAATATATTTTTCTCCGCAATCACAAGTCACACAAATTTTGAAACCGAGTCCTCGCTGACCGTACTTTGTAAAAGAAACATCTTTGTTACAAACTTTACACTTCACATATTGTTGTAATGTAGAAAAAACAAGAAAAAACTGAATAATACTATATCCAGCCGTTGGATCGATGTGTACATCGAAACTTGTATCGTCCGATTTTTTTAATTTTGCTGCACTCGCACTAGCATGACTCGTATCTGCTTCAGACTGGTGTGGAAGCACTCCACGAAATTTTCTTTTTTTAGATTTCGAACTTGGACGTCGCCACGTGGCACTTTGTTGCGAAGTCTTTTTATCCATTATAACAATCCTGAGCGCAGAGATGTTGCCGTTACGAAGTTTCAAATTAGACTGATGAAATAACAGTTTAGCATCGTTGCCGAGTGATTTTCTTTTGAAAAATGCACGTGTTAAGGTCTTAATACATGAGTATAGACCCGAAAACAGAATATACCTAAGCAAGGGGTACTACATTAACAAAAGAACACGGCTATTCAATTGTATAGAGTCAGATATACAGGGACCGCCCGAGCGGCGTGAAAGGGATCGCCGGGTACTCTCAGGTAGTCACCTAACGGTCGCCAAAAAATGTAGTTAGACTCGTCCGATCTTTATGAAATTTCGAGATGACATTTTTGAAGATATGTACTTTCAAAATTAAAAAAAAAAAAAAATCGATTTTTTTAAATTTCCAAAGTGAGAAGACGCCTTAAATCAATTAGATTTTTGTGAGCTTTAGAATTAATTAATTTATCTCGAAAAATACTGATTTTTTAGATGTTAGCCTCCATATTACTCCAGCCGCATGTCATAGCGGCAACGTCGCAACCGCGCGCTTTTTGAAATCAACACTGGCACGTTGCGAACGACGCAATGTGCACTACACTTTAATGAAATCAATTAATTG
Source organism: Netelia inedita (assembly GCA_964017225.1). Classification (NCBI taxonomy): domain Eukaryota; kingdom Metazoa; phylum Arthropoda; class Insecta; order Hymenoptera; family Ichneumonidae; genus Netelia; species Netelia inedita. Next base: position 18,396,988 of record OZ024922.1, read on the forward strand.
AAAATAAAATCATTGTAGTTATAAAAAAAGGATATGAAATAATAACACATATTAAAAATGGAATGAAAACACATATATTTTTGTAATTAAATTCAATGACAATATAATTTTTCAATTGAATAACAAAGCATATCGAATCTTAAACTAAAGATTATCTGTTAACTTATCTTATTATTATCTTAAAACTTATATTAAAAATTATCTGTTTGGTTTTCATCTTTGGAAAAAGTCCATCTTTACGAAATTTTGTTTTCCAAAAAATCGCAGATTTTCTTTGACACGCTTCTCGCTGTACTAACTCTTACATTTCCATTTTCATCCTCACCCAAAAGATTCATCAAACCCATCAATTTGTTTTTTTCGTACACTTCTAATATTAGATCGTAACTTATGTCGGCAGCAACGATTTTTTTGCGAGTAACAAGTGACGTACACTTTTTTAAAGCATCTAGCTTTTTTAAAGCTTTTGGCAACTCCTCGTCGAATTTTTGTTTTTTTATTGCGTCATCCCAAGTTAGTGTCTTCTCAAAAACTGTGTTCTCAGAAATACCAAGTTTCGTGATCACTTGCTCAAGCATCACAACGTCATAGGCAGCGTTATGAGCGTTGGAAGCTGGTATTTCGAGAGTCTCAGCTAGTTTTTTTCAATTTATTGTCCCCTTTCCCGGTTAGCTTTGTGACTTTTTTGATAATAGGCAATGAATCCGAGAAGCCAAATATCACTGCTCCAAAGTGTTGAGTCAGTAAAGTTTTTTGAATGGCCTCTACGAGCCTTGGACGATCAAATGTGCAGTTGTGTGCAACTAACACGCATTTCTTTTTCAATTCTCCCAGGAAATTGTAAAATTGCAACAATGCATCTTGGAGAGTAACTGTTACGACTTCTTTGCCATGACATTGCAGCTGCCCTGCGACTATCCGTAATCCAGTTTCATTGCTTGCTTTTTCATCAATTTTCTGGGTTGGAGTTACGTAGATTGAAAAAGTTGAACTCTCGTGTTTAGCAGCTATTTGCAAATGCTATTTGAAAATGCTTGTAATTTAAATATTTCGTTGTATATACCTAATGAATACTTATTGCATTGATATAAACAATTTTAAATGTACAATTCTGTTCTTTTTTCTATAAATTCTGTTTTTTCTCTATTGATTCAAGAATTTTAACGACGTAATTAATCATACGAAGATAATGCATAAATAAAACCTCACTGCTCATTTTGTAATTGAACCAGACACTAAATTTAAACCTATACAGTGCTTTATAAAAATTCCGCATAATGCTCAATTTCATAAAAATTTTCAGACTGCATGAAATCTCTTATCCTGACATTTTCTTAAATATGTTCGATAGCTTGGGAAATTTTGAGCACGTTGACATGAGAAACTTACAAAAGACTTCTTAATTTGTCGACATTCTGCATAGACAGTTCCCGCTCCATAAGAGTCGCTGCGATGCAGCTTTCTCGAGCCATCTCGTCTGCCGCAGCGCCTACTTCTGTTTCATGTGTCTTATAGCAATTCACATGAAGTGGAGGAATATTCAATGAAGCCAGTATCTTGTTGATATGAGTGTTGCCCATGCCACCATTTAAAGCTCCTAGAATAAATAATTGCATTTGATTATTGTTAACAATTAATATCGTTATATTGATTACTTTCTTAGTTAAGAATATTATCTTACCCATTGCTGCTCTGGTATTGACATCGTAATGTTTACTCGTTTTGGTGTGTGTACCCTGTTTTTTAACTTGATGTGTTTTATCAGTTGCAAATCTGATTTTTCCTTGGCAATTTTCGCACTGCACCGTAAATATAGAAGCTAATCCGATTCGAGTTTCATCGACGATGTTGCTCAGAGGAACAACTGTATCACATTTCTGACATTTACAGAAAAGATGTTTTGACACAGTTTCCAAATGTACAATACGTCGGCCTTCGGAATTGCTCGGTTCAGCTGCGCTCTCTTTGAGCTTATCTTTTATATTTCTGCATCCGTACACACTCCTCAAATTTTTTCCCACTTCCACCTGTCGCACTCGTGAATTGTACACGTTTTCAGTGACACGTTTGCCTTTCCAGAAAAACGTTTCCTTTTTCGAATTTTCTTCCATGGTCAAACGAAGTCGACGCAGGTCGACGTGAATCATGGAATGAAAAATTCTAACCTAACAAATGCCAGCTGTACAGCCTGTACAGGGTACGCTGTCGCGCCTGGTTGCAGCGTTGCCAAACTTATTGAACGGACTACGCTACTTATAACAATTTTTCTTTTGACTAACTCGGTACCAGATGAACTTCCTTAAGGCACATATTATATAGATGATGTCCAAGTTTGAGGATACTTTTTATTTTTTCACGGTCACAGATCAATATTTTAACATAGACTAAAGTTAAATAAAAAAATGTGTGGCCATTGGAAAAAAATATCGTTTTTTGATACCTCTTCGATACTTGAAATTTTATATCGATATATCGATATATCGGAATAAAAAATATCGCGTGAAAATATCGATATATCGATATTTTTTCGACATCCCTATACATCTATGTTCTCTGCTTGAATCTTTCCGGTTGTTTTGTTTTACCGCTCGATCTGTCAAATGTTTTGAGCGGAGTATGAATCTTTCTTGATAACCTTATGTTACAAGGTGCGGAATGGAGATATGGCTTTTCTGGAGGATACATTCGTTATTCTTATTACGCAGGTAGATATTTGTCAATGTTATTTAACCATCTGGTGTGTAAAAATTGTATACTTTATACGATGGAAGATAGGTTGTGTACATCACGACACTTCCGACTTCCTTGTTGTTTTTCTTTCAAACAATGAAATATCCGACATACGACTATTTTAATTATAATTAATTTACATATCTCTGATAATAGAAACAAAACTATTGCATGAGAATGTAAAAAAAAATTTCGCAGCTTTCATAACCTAAAATTTGAATTCGATCCATCCATATGTCTCCCGAGCGTTGTTGTAAATACGTTTCATTTTTTAATTACACATGTTTTAGTAAATTTTTATTATTTTTGAAATTTCATGTAAAAACTTATGCGTACGTGAAAAAACGTCGATTAACAAGAATTATAAAATGATTTTGTTGTTTAGGTTCTTTTCTTTTTAGGAGGATGGGTTTTTTTTGTAAAGAAACTCTTCAGAGATTACGAAGTACATCACAGATTGGTGCAACTTATATTCTCGACGACATTCTCATTGTCTTGTACCATGTTTGAATTAATAATATTTGAGATTGTGGGAATTCTCGACTCGAGGTAACGTATCATTTTTAATTAATGAAATTAAAAAAAATAAGTTTTACAGTCGTGTTCGAAATGAAATTATAAAGCTTAGTATTTTTAATAACGATATTTGGTCTACCGGGACTCGGATGGAATATAGTATCCTTGTTTTATCCCCTAATACTGCGAGAACAAAATAATATGATGTTGATTACATTTTTTTACAAAATTGTTCTTCTCGACATTATTAATATCAATTTTTCATCATTTTCACCAACTTCAAAATAATTCTATCGAATTTAATGAATAGTTCTATTATTTCTCATAAAGATCGTAAAAATTACTTGAAGTTTATACATAATTTTGTATCTAATGTATTTTATCCACATTAGCCAATTTTTCAGATGGATAATGAGAAAAATTGTTTTTACCTCATATTAATTTTGGGTTTTCAGCAATTTGACTAATTTAAAGATTTTCAGTGGTCAGGAAATTAAAAGATTTACTTACGAAATTGAACCTTTTAAAAAAAGTCAACTAGCAATATTTAAAGAATGCACTCATTTATTTAACTTCAATATCCACAATTTTTATTACAAATGGTCTTGGCAATATCAATCATATATATATATATATATTTTTTTTTTACCAGTTCCAGATACTTTCATTGGAATGTCGGTCTTTATATGCTTCTCTTCATGGTTATTGTTTTGATACCATTTTATATAGCATATTTTATCATAAGCAACGTCAGATTTGGTGAGTAAAATCATAACTTCTTTGAGATTATTGATTTTGTAAGACTTGATGAAATACAGAAAGCTTTTTTCTCGTTTACAGTCAGACTGAATCTGATACGACCACTGACGTTATTAGTGTACCTCTTTTATCTTTATTTATTTTGGAAAGTGGGTGATCCCTTTCCAATATTGAGCCCAAAGAAGGGTGTACTATCGATAGAGCAGGGTATCAGTCGTATCGGTGTTATCGGCGTAACCGTAATGGCACTTTTGTCGGGTTTCGGTGCGGTAAATTATCCGTATTCGTCAATGGCCTATTTCATGCGTCCCGTTTCATACTCGGATGTTCAGTCCATCGAGAGACGGCTATTACAAACGATGGATATGATAGTAGCGAAAAAGAAGAGAATCGCACTTGCTAAGAAAGGCGAAGTCGTTTCTCAAACCGAGACGAAATCGCGTCTGTGGGGCATGTGGTCGCCACTTGGCGGCAATCAAAGAAATCAAGAAAGTAATTATCAAGAATACCTTAAATTACTATGACAAATATATAAGTAATATTAATTATGGAATTATCCGAATATTTTTTATTTTATATAAAATATTTTAATATTTTTTAAATTTCAAGTTTCACAAGTTTCTAATGAAAAGTAGAAAGATCGATAGACGAATCATTTCTTTTAACCACAAGAAATTTTGACGTTTGATTTATAACCGATAGAGTTAGTAATATTAAAAGTAGTCAATGGGAAGTTGTGTAAAACCTTTTGAACTTGAATTCTGTTCCGAGCTTAAAACCAAAGCGAGTTTTATTACTTAAAATACTATTAAAAAATGGTAATGATGTTTTTCATTGAAAAAATACAATATAAATGCGAATAATGTAATTGAACAATGAATTTAAACGAGATACTGTTTGAATTACAATCAGGCGATAATAATCATATTCGAAGTATCGTAAAATACAATTATAAAATTAATTAAAGTATCATTGATTACTCACGGGTATTACTTAAACAACGATAATTAATCAATTATCCAGACGTGAAGCAACTGAGGCAGGAGATCTCCGGTCTTGAGGAATTGTCACGGCAACTCTTTCTCGAGGCTCACGATATCCAGAACGCGAGAGAACGATTGGAATGGGCTGCGACCTGGCAAGGAAAATATTTCAACTTTCTTGGCTATTTTTTCTCGATCTACTGCATGTGGAAAATATTCATCGTAAGTTAAAAATCATCAGAGTGGACATAATCTATCAAGCGTATTGAAATTTTTGAAAGAATTATATCTACCTCTTTTGCAGTCGACGATTAATATTGTGTTCGATCGCGTCGGAAAAAAAGATCCTGTAACGCGTGGTATAGAAATAGCGGTTCACTGGATCGGTTTCAATATCGATGTAACCTTCTGGTCTCAACACATTTCGTTCTTTCTGGTGGGTTGTATAGTCGTTACCTCGATTCGTGGACTGTTACTGACTCTGACCAAGGTAAGATTCCTGTATAAGCGTACGGGGTACGTTGACGTTATTAAATGACGCCAAGCGTCGTCCGATATCAGTTTATTTTTATAAAAACTTTTGACGCAACAACTCCAAAATTGATGCACGTGTCACTTCTTCACACATTTCTTGAAAAAATGAACATTTTCGAAAATATACAAAGAAAATTTCCAAAATTTGCACATTACTTCGGCATTATTCTCTCTCGTCTATGAAATTTTTCTACGAGAAAACACGACAGAAACGAGGAGGTAACAATGTGTAAATTTCTCATTTTTATAAATTTTGTACATGATAACAGCACCATGATTAACTATAATCGAGCTAAATATTCAACTATATTATATTTAGCGTCCCGAGAACGTTTTTCGTAACCAAAAAATCTCTATGAAAAATTCGAAAATTCGAAATCGAATGATATAATGGCAATTACGTTTGTTAACGTATAATTCTTAATCAGAAATGCTAAGGTACTAAGCATTTTCTTGAGCTATTATAATAACATAAATAAATCACGTATCAGATTAGAAAATATCTGATCGTCTAGAATAATTTCTTTTTTTCTACAAGAAAGTTTTGCTCAATGATACTTACTCACTGTTAATACACCTCTATTTCTTTCCAGTTTTTCTACGCGATATCCAGCAGCAAATCATCGAATATTATCGTTCTCATACTGGCACAGATAATGGTATGTAGTAAAGCAATATTTTTCTCCTTGTTTTTTATATCGGTTAAGGTAGTCCTATCGTTACAGCGTTTCCGTTAGATTTCACTGAAAATTTGCAGAAGCGTTCTTTGATGTCATCAGTACATCTGTGTAAAATTTCAGGGGTCTTTATCGACTCAAAAATCAAGATATTTATTCTTGAAAATCGTCATTTTTCGTAACCTCCGATAAGAGCTCGTGTTAAATATCGCAATATTATACAACGAGTATTTGGATTTTTTGGTCGGTGAAGCCTGTTGAAATTTTACACACATTTTTATATGACATCAAAGAAGCTTCGAGTACTTTTTTATAACAATCTTATGGAAAAAATTTTCATGATTCCGTTTATTATATAACAAGTAAACTTTACGTAGGATCAATTTGAACTTTGAGTATATTGTACTTTAGTCGATTTGCAACAACTTTTCTAAATGGATTTAAAGGCTCGGTCCACTTGGAATTTGAGAAAAAACGGTAATAAAATTGTACTTCTCCCACCCACGATAGGACTACCTTAAATCGTCATGATAATATTTAATCCGAGGATTGATCGTTTCTTTCAGGGAATGTACTTTGTATCGTCGGTACTGTTAATGAGAATGAACATGCCTGCCGAATATCGTATTATAATAACTCAAGTCTTGGGTGATTTACAATTTAATTTTTATCATCGATGGTTCGACGTTATATTTTTAGTATCGGCACTTTCGTCGATCGTTTTTTTATACTTGGCGCACAAACAAGCACCAACCGAGCGTGCCTGAACGTTATCCATACATCATATATGTATATAGTTCAACGAAAAATAATTTTACATTCACAAAAAGTGAAAATCGCAAGAATAACCTCAACTGTTGCCCTGATTGTAAAAAGTTTATTAAGTCTCGTTCTATCAATGGCTGTGTAAGATAAAATGAAAAACAATGAAAAATAGGAATGCATCTGAGTTATTAATCGCCAATTTCTTCTCTTATCCGCTCTCCTCGCACTTATTAGATAACACATCGATAAACGACCGTTTTTTTTTCAATCTCATTACATGATTAATATGCAATTGTATACAGACTTACAAATTAGCAAACGATGCTTACGAGTAACGTGTCACTTATTTCTTTTGCCATACAAACTCGACAACTCCATATAACATCGCATCAACATGAGAACATTGTTGTATCGTGCTGTTTTCTTCGAGTCTTTCGTCGCAGACTTCTAAGAAGATAATAGTATTTAAGGAGTTACAGTAGTAGGAATAATAGTAGTCGACGAAGATGGCTTTTTTGAGATAACCCGCCCGTCTCGACTACTATCATTAATGTTTTGTGTTCCATTTATTGAAAAAAAAACAAGACATATTATCTAATGAACCAATTCGATAGTCCACTCTTCGCCCATGTTAACACCCGGTTTTCGGAGCGTAAGAACGTTGTTATTAGGATTGTACTTGGCTTCGAGAGCGACTCTTCCCAGACCTGTGGAAGAAACAAAAATAAAAATAAGAAAATGGAAACGATCGATAGTAAACAAGGATTTTCAAGCAGAGATCGATGAGATAATAATTAAGACGATAAACTTTCGTTTTGTCGTCGTTAAGCATTATTCTAACATGCGTTTGATCAAGGAATGAAGAAAAACGTACTTCGAGAAATGAGATTGGCCGATTTGACGCCTTGCGGTGGATTAGCGATGTCGACCCTCTCGAGCCAGCTCTTCGTCTCGTACGCGGCAAGTTTGTCGATGAATTTCGATCTTAATTTTTGCCCATCGAAAGACAATTGCAGATAAAGATATTTGCCATGACGATACTCGAAGCTGACCTCGTCGTCGATGTAGAGAGTTCCGTTCGCTTTACCGTCTTTATCAGCAATGACAACGAGGGTGTACGGATCGCTCTTCATTGCGACAGTACTGCGACGTATACGCATTTTTCTCGCAACTATCGAACCGCCCCGTTGATAGACGGGAATCTTGTGAAGTGTGACGGGAATGGAGACAAGACCGGGCTGTTTATGCGGTTGCATCGTGTCGACGTCGTACCACGTGATTTTTCCCTCGCCAGGGAAGTAAACTTTGACCTCTGAAACGGATGGCTCGAGAACCGGACGAACGAGAATCGAATCACCAAGAAGAAGCTGATCGTCTATCGCAAATGCCGCCGATTCGGTCGGATAATGAGCCCAGAGAGGTCTGATAACTGGATTACCGGTAAACTCGTGTTCCCTGAAGAGAGTGTACCAGAGTGGCAAGTACGAATAACGCATGCGCAATGCGTCCCGAACAATCGCCGTCGTCTCGTCGTTGAAGGTCCAGGGTTCGCGTCTCTTGGTCTCTATGTGCGAATGCTGACGGAAGAACGATAGCCAAGCACCAGCTTGATTCCATCTTATGAAGAGTTCGGCATCAGGATTTTTGAAAAAACCACCGACATCCGCCCCGCAAAACGACATACCCGATATCGCGAGGGAGAGACACATCGGATAACTTATTCGTAGGTGTTCCCACTCTCCCATATTGTCGCCCGTCCACATTGCGGCGTATCGCTGGGATCCGGCGAAGAACGAGCGAGTAAGTATGAACGGTCTCAACGAACCACCCGATCGTTTGTACAGAGCGTCGTAAGTTGCCATTGTATGATAGAGACCGTTTATATTGTGAACGTCGCGATGTTCCCAACCACCGTAATGCACAACATCTTTTGGCATCGTAATCTCGGGACCGTTGAATACGCTCGGCTCGTTCATGTCGTTCCAGATGTAAACGTCGTTGGTCGTACCATGAAATTTATCTAGAGCGTACAACGACGCGTAATAATCACGCACTACCGGATTGAAGAAATCGAGATACGAGGATGAACCGGGCCAGCACCAACCCTCGTAATCTTTGCCATCGTTCGTTTTTACGTAATAACCAAGACTCGTCGCATCGTTGTGCAAGAAATAGTTCGAGTCTCGTTTTATGTGAGGATCTATTATTACGACCAATTTTCGACCTTTAGCAGTTAAATTTTGAACCATTTCCAGGGGATTTGGGAATTTACGGGTATCCCATGTGAAATATTTCTTGCTGTCTGTGTATTCGATATCCAGCCACATGACGTCCATAGGTATGTCGTAAACATCGAAGCTATCCGCTATCGTTGCAACGTCTTCCTGATCGTTGTAGTTCCAACGTGACTGATGGTATCCTAGTGAAAACATCTATGCAACGCAAGATACATTGCTTTAAAAACGTTAAAAAATGCACGAAAAAAGAATTTACAGTTTCTACAAAGTGACACCTAACGTGTTTCGACGAAAATATAAACGATTGAACAGTCGTACCTGCGGTAAATTTCCAGTACCGGTAAGATCGGTATACTGTCTAAAGGTGTCCAATGGCGTCGGCCCGAGAAGGAAAAATACATCAAGAACACCGCATTCGGACATAAAGTGAGCATCGACCTGAGGCGTTTTCGTCGAACCGGATACAAGATTGACCAAACTCTCTACGACATTATTGTCGGTACTCGACAATATGTCGATCCAAGTTTCAGCTGCATTGTGCCAGAATATACCGGACGTCCTTTCCTTCCTATCAATACGCACACCATAATCTGTATTATTTTATTCTTTCTCTCCCGTTTTAATTTTCAATTGAATTTCTTCCCACGGAATCAATTTTGTCTTATTCAGATTATTTTTAAGTATTGTGAAGATTTTTGAAAAAAAAAAATAAAACCATAAATTTCTTTTTACGAACGAGAATGTCGATAAAGTGTACATTCCATATATTAAGGTACTTCAAATCAAAAGTTTTTTTCTAAGATTATCTCCGTACCATATGATTTTTAAGCTTGAGTTTATTAATAAAAGTTGTTGAAAATTCATTCAAGAACAACATACTATAAATTCAAGGTCATCCAAGGTGACCTATACTCGCTACGTACGTTTGTAAATAATGAAAAATATTGTCTTAGGATTTTTTTAAAAAACTACGGAAGGCTTCTTTGAAGTATTATAATGTGACATGCAAAATTTCAACGAGTTTCACCATCTATAAGTCGAGATATTTAAGATTGAAAATTGCAATATTTAACACGTACTCTTATGGGAGAGTGCCGAGAATTGTGATTTTTAATAATAAATATCTCGCCAACTACACGGTGAAACCCCTTCAAATTTGGCACACGTATGTAGATCGTATCAAAGAAGGCTTGTGCAATTTTTCAACGAAATCCTAAGAAAACGATTAAAGAAAAAATCTTACCCATGAGCGTATAGAACTGGTATCGCTCCATAAATGGCCATTCGCTCATTAATCTCGTACTCAAACACGTCCAAATTGTACAATCTGTAAGGATCGATCTGCTTGGTCGATCGTAGAGCAAGAGAATCCGCGTGTTGGGGTATGCCGTAAGCATGTTCGGCACCCGGAAAACTGAAATCGAGAGCGATAGCTTCGGGTCCGCGCAACTTAGAGTCGTGATGAGATTTGAAATTCTCCTCCCACGCTCCCGGATCGTTTTCGGCTCGATCGCCCGGATATGGAGATGCTACCGGATCAGCCACCTGTTCCTCCGGTGTATCGTTGACTTTCCTACAATCGTCGATAAATCAATTTTCCATAAGTCTATAAACTCGATAAAAACACCCATTTTTCTACGCTAGTGACAATTTGTATTCAAATTCATTATTTCGACTTTCTACGATCGGACGTTTCGTTACATCACCGAATGGACAAATTCAAATGTGACGAAGAAAAAAAATGTATGAAAAATATGAAAAAAAATTGTTTTTAGCGCGCGCAAGCTCTAGGATAGCAGATTAGATCATGAAAAAAAAAGAATAGTTTATGCTAAACCTTGCATATTAGTAGATTTCAATTTATATCTCTTTTTCTTGCGAACGATAATGCTTAACCCATTTGCATCCAAGCGCGGATTAATCCGCGAACCGCGACTGTCCGCTATCACCAAGCGTGGAATAATCCGAGAAAAGCGACTATCTACTAGTGTGATACGAGTCGATCGTCGGTTGAACATCACGGATGTTTTAACGCAGCGGTTTAAATAGAGCGACGATGGAAATGGATTAACTTTGAATTTTCGTAAATTGTAGAGAATTACCGTTCGCTCTTCTGTCTCCGATGTTCGAATCGCATGAGACCTCGGGCATTAGTCGATATAACAAGCTGATCATCGAAATAAAAGTTGATCTTAAAGGGAGAGACGTATAATATGGCCTTTCCATTTCCATTGGTCACCGTAACGTGATCGGCTGTTTTTTCGACAAAATCCAACTTGGACGTTTGCGGCGGACCCTTCAGAGCGTTTTCCACTTCGTATCTGGGAGGTTGAGGATTTTTCTCATTTACACGAAGCCGAAATGTATTTCCTTTAATAGCGGTCAACTGAAGAACGTAGGAAACTCCGGTATCTTCGTTGATAAGATCGGCGTATAAAGTTGATCCATTTACTACTACGCTATCGGTTAATAATTCGTAAGGCGTTCTTCCTGGTTCGACTTCGCGACAACGACTGCAAACAATATTTCACTCGAATCGAAATTTTTTTTACCGTATTTTTTTAATTGTAACATAACGTTTGTATTTACCGGCAAAAACTACTCTGTTGGCATGTTTTGAAATTCTCTCTACTCACTGCATTTGCATAGAGTATGAAACACAACAGCAAGACCCCTGATCTGAAAATAAAAATGGAGCATACGAATTTGATGCATCATGACGGTTTTTAACCGGAAATATCTTCAAGCGATGAGATATATATGTAATGAAAATAGATAAAAGTTGGAGAGGGCAATTCAATTGGAAGCCGGGAGGGACACGTCACACATCGTTCAGACCCTGACGCAAAGCGACTGAGCAATCAAACGATAATAGCCACACGCGTAATCTAAACCGCCAAATTCTGGTATTATTCGGTATGAATCGGTCGTTTTTCGCGTCAAACTCACTTCGTGTCATTCAAATTATTCACATTAAATTTTTTTAAATCCCATCGCGATATTTCGTCGAGGCATTCATATTTTTATAAACTTTACACTTACCGGAGGTACGAAGCCATTTTCCGAAATGTGCGTTTATGTGCGCGCACAGTTGCGTACTGCTTACTCAGCTACGGAACATGAAAAAAAACTTATCGCACAGGATAACCCGTTAGCTCAGCAATGCCCTCTATCATGCCACCCCGCACTTGACACTAATACTATTCGAAGCAGATATGAGTAGGGAGATCCGCGACGCTCGGGTAAAAGCTGATCCTCAAGCCTTGACCCTTCGGAGCGACATCTTGATCGCCAGATGGTGAACTGTACACATTTTTGCAAAACCGACACGAAGTTGGCTCCGCTAACGTAGCTGGATGTCGAAAAGAACATAAGTATATTTTATACGGGGTGTTTCGTTTTAGATGACCCACATTGCATGGGCATCGGGGAATCCGAGCGAATGAATTATATACGACGTTCCACACGCAGAACGAATGAAACGCAACCGTTCTATTTTTCGAAATTTTTGTGTCCGTCGAAACTTACTTTATTGGGTAGTTGCGAAATAAAAAATTTTCCTGTACAACACAAATGTTAAATGGTAAAATTCTGTCCTTTAACGGTAAAAAAATTGAAATTATGATGTATCCATCGTTCATAGGCAAAGATTAAAAGTCCAGTTGTGAGCCCGTGATATTCGTTTCCTTCGTCACGGAAGTATACAAGTAACATTTACGGACCACAAATATATTTGTATATTATCTTCTCCATTTATATTGGTTGCTAACTTCGTTTCGATCGCACAAAAATGACAGTAGTTCGTCGTTTTACCGTTCAGACATCGTGCCGACGCTCCAACTTTCGTGGTCTCAATTTATACCCGAACGTCACTGATCTGTTTGCTCATCTCTGATTCGAGTTTTGTGTTGAGACCACGGTTTGAGGCCTTTGAGACTCATGGTAAGACCTGAGACAGGTTTTACCATCTTATCAAGCGCGCTCGGCAAAATTCAGAGCAGTCAATGCCCGACAAATAAAAATGACTGCTTAATAAAATAATAATAATTGACTGCTCTGAATTTTGCAATCCCATATGTAACGCCCTAAACTGTGCTACAGCGGAGAGTGGGCGACTCCAACGCTTCTCGGCGCGCTCTGATTGGATCAACTTTAAATATTTATATCTCGTAAACTATTAAAAATATCCCTAATGTATATTTGCAACTTTTGTTTGTAATGATCCCATCTGCACCAAAATCCCGTTTGAGAAACCTTACGGAACTCACCCTGTATATGACAAATTTCTGGGTAATAGAGATGTCCTACAAATAGTGAAAGAAAGAGATAAAATCAAGTATCAAAAAACAGCAAACTCAACATGAACTTGAATTGAAAATTTTTGAGTAGCATAAGATATACATGAAAACACCTTTAAACTATATTTTTTAAACACATTTCGTGTCATAAAATCATAGCGAATCTTTTCGTAACGGCCCGACAGAGATGCCTTCTGCAACATTCTAGCATGCAGGGTGTAATAATTATGTTATTATATAGTGTTCGATTAAATAGATTCGATGATTTCATGAAAAACGTAGATTTAGCTGTTCCAAAGTCTCTTAATTTCGTTTTGAGTGAAGTAGTAAAAAAGAAAACCGTTCACCAGAGAAGTTGAACAGAAAATGTACCAGAATACCACATGTTATTATCATTGCGTTTAGACAGAGCTCTTTGATACAAGTAATATTTTGCAACAGGAAAAATAATTGCGAGGCTGCCTATGCATGGCGAAAGAATTGTTTGAACTGTTCGATTATTTGTTCAAATTGCAGCAGCCAAATGTGTAATAACGCACTTGCATAAGAGGTCTTACCTATTAGATTTCTTTTTCTCGTTAAATGACACAAAGACAGAAGAAAGGAGCTTTTAAAGCTTTGAAAAACGGCCTTCCGATTAAAAATAAGTGAAAACTGTACAACTTTAATCATGATTTTTTAAATTGAATTATTCATTATCCTTTCTCTATTCTGTTTTCATTTAAATTTATAAATTACCGCTGAAATCGCGCGAAGAAGAATGTATCTTCAATGTATGAATGTTCATTTCATTTTTAAATAATTTCTCATGTTGTTTTAATTATCCGGACATTTCTACTATCTCCCATATTCCTTTTTGTCATAATAATACCTAACATATTCGAATTAAAAAATGAATTGTTAGGAATTTTTGTTTCATGAGTCTATTTTTGGGGCTATCTTTCCTGAACTAGGAATCGGAAGTCCAGAGACCATGTTGAGGTATTTCGATAACACAATATACGTGGTTACGATGCTAAACTCGAAGATCTATAAAAACTGGAAAAAAATGATCACCATCACACGAACAAGCGCTATTTTTAATCTTGAATGATAATTAATTAAGGAGCACATCGAATGCTCCGTGTAGCTTCGGACCTTTCCTCCTATGGCATGACCAGAATAGTATATCCTGGAGGCATTGAAAAATTGTACATACCAGGACATGTTCTTGCAGAATCGGCAAGAAGTAGATTGCAATTCCGGATTCTCCAATTGCGGGCGACAGGCTATTCGTGCAGGGACGAATCGGAATCCGTTGCTTTAATTTTTTCGATAATAACTTCCGTTATTATTCCTATTTTCAGAATATCAATCTTTTCAGAAAAAGTAAGATAACGCCAGGTGCTTTTAAAGTTACATGCATCGTAACGTCCCTGTGCGCACTCCCCGAGATGAATTCAATGGGAACGAACTATTCCTCGTTTCCTTCTCGGGATGGGATAAAATTCAACCCATCCAATCGACTCGATCAGAAAGTCAAATGCATCTCTTCTCATTATCTGAAAGTCAATTGTCTGGCGTTACTTGTAGTTCATCGTCCTGATGTTTCGAACAGTAGATATACATCTAATGTGATTTTTGAAAATTATCAAGGCACACGTTATCTTAGAAACTTGAATAAAAATGAGTGTGTAGTTTACACAATGACAAAGTCGAGATTAACATACGTACGCTGATCATGACAATATTGTCCGTCCCTGATCAGTGTAACAGTGTAAAAGAATCAAGGCAGTAAGATAACTTTTGGAGTTTACCATATAAGCCTCCATATAAATATCCGGCACTTTTATCGCGTTGAATATTCCAGTAAAGACAATCGAATATTAAAACTATCGATATCACAATTAACAGATGCTTCATTATCGTTGTAAATAACAATAAACTAAAATCACATATCATACAAGACAATTTTATTTTTATGAATAGGTTTGTACATTTTTTTATCAACAAATGAATTTATAGAATATATATTGAATGCACTCATTTCTCGAGGTTGTATGAAGATCGGCCGCACGAAATGCGGTCTTTGACTTTCTGCAACTGATAAACTCCCCATATACGTTAGACTCGTCTAAACGTCTTATTCCTACGCTATATTAGTGTATGCGTAGGTGTGTGTGTGTATGTGTGTGTCTGTATTCGCGTACGCTACGTTTAAATTGAATACATATTACGATTCTCTTTCTTAAAAAATATGTCGTATTTATCGCAGCTTAACGCATCTATTTTCTTCGCTTCTACAGCGGTTAAATTACCATTTTTTCCTTCCTTTCAATTTTTTTTTCTTTTCCTTCGAATCCTATGTATTCGAACTTATTTACGATCTTGAAATCTCGCATCTCTGTACAGTGTATGTATGTGTTTTTCTTTACGTCAGAGAGATGAGATAGAATTAATAGTACTACAACGAGAATATCGATCCGTTCGAGAGTTCATCAAATTATGATCGGCAATGAAAATTTCTCGTTTGCCTCGCTTTTGTTTTCTATCTCTTCCATCGTATTCTACAGATACCATTGAATCCTTTCTCTCATATGCGATTTCACACCACTAACATACAACTTTAGGCTACGGGACACGCCATAGATTTGTTTTCGTACTTGGTAAATATACAAACGATCGGGGTTAAAGTTACGTTACGAAATTATACGTTTTTTTTTTTCGCTTACGCAAAATTCACATCATTTTTTATCTGCCAAAGTAGACGATTCATTCTGTTGCGCGTATATATAATATGTCAAACAGCCCCGTTTGCGCCTTATTTCTATTAAAATAATGACATTAAGAACTAACGCAAAATCGTATCGCCTTGGCGAAACGATCAAGATTCTCGCTTAGCGGCGTCCTCTTGAAAATTTGCTCGACGTGACACATAAAATAGAGTGCGCAGGTAATAATGCCTGAATATTAGACGAGGGATGAACCAAAATTACAAATACGCTGTGTAAAAGAGAATGAAAAAGTAGCAAAGAGAACCCTCGACAAATCTTCGATATATTTATCGTATAATATATTCGAAATAGTCTTTTTGCAAAATCTATGGACATTCGCGATAAATACGAACTTTGAAAATGACGGAATTCATACTTTTCGTCCCTCATTTTGACTCGCTATATTCGTTCGTCTCTATACACGCGCGTATTTGTCCAGCCGGTCCTCAGCGTAAAAGAGGAATGTGACAAAACAAAAAAGATCATTCGATTATGCCGAAAGTTATTAGCTACGAAAACATTTGATGCAAGTGATTGGGAAAAATATATCGCAATTGCAGCTGTTTCCCTTTTTTTTCTTCTTTTTTAATAATATTATTTTCTTACTTTTCATTCGATCTACATATACGTAGATTTAGGTATGATAAGTCAATAAAACTTGATAATCGCAAATGAAATGTTCAATCGCGCGTCGGTACTTTTACAGGACTTGACTTTCTGTAATTATCTTTCGTAAGAGGATTCTCTCGTTGTCAATTCGATCATTTCCTATTGACATACGTGTCAATATCCTCAACTTGTAAATTACTGAAATTCCGTGACGAAATTTCATTGCTCTCTCGTACCATTGTTAAAAACAACTCGTCCCGATGAAAGTCTTATATAATGAGGATTAATAGAAATGACATCGTCGAACTGTCGCGTATCTCGATAAGAAAAGGATACGATTATTTTTTTGTAAGCTTCGGTACAGATCAACATTAATGATATTTTCTTTTTCCACAATCATTTCATCCTGGGAAATCTGTACATATTTACACAACTTGTCATGAAATTTTTCGGATGTTAGGAATAGCGTTGACCCCAACACAAAGGCAATGACATTTCAAAATTTCAATCTACATTATATTTTATTTAAGATTTTGTTTTATTTTTATGTTTTCAAATTTTTTTATTATTTTTTATTCTTTTTTTTGTTGTTTATTTTTTGTATTTTTCTATTCGATGCCCGTAGGATTAATAGACCCATTATTCATTAATATTCGATCATTATAGAAGTTTGCTTATAAAATGTGACTTAACTACAGCCCATGTTTCTCCGTCTTCTCTTTACTTTCTCCTCTCCGCTTTTTGGACGTGTCGAATCCAATCGTAGCATCATAGACGAAAGACTCGATTTTCGTTAATAATTCCGAGACTCGATGCGTGATATATTAAGTTTTTTTTGCTTCATCGCTCTCCCGGATATTCGTCCGGTTATTTAGGTTCTGTAGATAATTCAAAAATAAACCTTTCGCGGAACAAAAGACAACGAGAAATCACGAATAGCAGTATCCGCAACATTATACGTGTTTGGATGGTGAACTAGTGATGATTGTTATAATGTATCGGATTTCTGTGATTATTTATCTTTTTATTCTCACTCTTTTTCTCCTTTTCTCTCTCGTTCTGGCATTCTCTCTCATTCTTCCCCTTTTCGATTTTGTCACGCGAAAATAATCATTACTTCTACTTTTGTTGCTGGCCATTTGTGTTGGAACTTTCAGCGGGATAGCCATACGATTGTGTGTAACTTTGCCAACCTGGCGAGTAACTGCTGTACGTCGAGCCTGTGCTAGTTGCTGAATTTCCCGTTGCGGCGCTACTTGTATTTCCCTGAAAAAGAAAGAAAAACGATAAAAAATTAGTAAATCCTAGAGGACATATTTTGTTTTTGGAATAATGTGTGCTTGTTTTGTCAATTGCCAATGAGAATTTTGGCCCACGGCTTACAGTCAACGGATATCGTATTCTATCTTACTCTATATTAACTTTAGAATGCCGAGGAAGGTGAAGATCGTTTTTATCCCCAACGATAAACCGAAAAGAGCGTCAGAAAGTGAGGTATGGCAAAACCAATACGCTGTGATGCGACGAGACGTTGTCGTTAATGATGAAACGCGCAAAGGATGAATTTCTAATTGCAATTATAGAGAACTTACAGCAACAAAAAACTTGCATAAGTTAGTCCGCTTTGCTCGTTTATTAGCTCATCTGAACTATCGCGAAAAGTGCATTATGTACAGGTGAAATATTTCAGTCGATTATGATTATAAACCAATTTGCGAAAATCAAATGTTCTTGGATGTCATTTTTGCTTCAAAATTATCGATGCAACGAATGCAGAATGGATGATACGCGGATGAAGCAAATCATCTATATTTTTAAATTTCATTTTTATGGGATTGCATTTTATTCAATTACGGACTAAAATATATTTGCAAAACAATCCATTATTACTCTATTGAACTCTACTCAACGGTATATAGAGTTAATACAACGAGTTTACAAATAAAAAAAAAACATCAAAAGGAAGAAATTATGGCGATAGGGAAAGATTAAATTGGCATTTTATACCTTACTTTCTGTTCCACTCTCGCGACATTAACTGGGGGGTGGATTATTGTTTGCTTACAGCTTGGCTACCACCTGCTGATGTCTGACCGGTTGACTGTTGCTGGCCCCAATACTGATTGTAATACTGTTGATTCCAACTACCCCAATTGCCATTTCCATATCCCGATTGGCTATAATTTCCCTGGCTGTAGTTTCCCTGCCCGTAACCTTTCCAGTTGCCCCATTGTTGTTGTTGCTGCTGCTGTTGCTGTTGTTGCTGTCCCCAACCACCTTGTTGACTTCCCCAGGTACCTTGCTGTTGCGACTGACTACTCGGCCAGTTGCCACTTTGACTTCCTCCACCCCAGCTACCGCTCGGCTGCTGTGAGTTCTGGTAACTGCTGAAAGTTTCAAAACATTCGATAATGTGTTAGATATTCGATGGATTCGCAAAAAACCGTAAACACATATTTCGAAAAATAAACTTGAACTCTATATCATAAGAAAAAAAAACAGTTTTATATATCGGACCGAAATCTCCTCGTACATATTTCATTAACGCGACAAATATTTTTCTCTCAAACACGAATATTTATAGTTTTCTACTTTAACCCTTAAACTGCACACTTGGGCTGCCGATCTATAACTGGCGTTTTTCAAATCGTTGTATCTCGGTAAATATGCATTTTTTCAATTTCTTTGTAGAGACATTTCTTGCAGTACACGATCTATATTTTACGGGGCAAAAGTTATTTTTGGCCGAAACTCAAAATTAAATGCCAAAACATTCGTCCGAAGTGGGGCAGATAGAATCGACGAAAGAAAACACGCCCGAAATACAGTTTAAGGATTAATTTGGATTAAATCGTTAGTGCAAATATAAATTTCATACCTCATCGGGCCCCAGCCACCTTGTCGCGAAGAAGTAGAACGATTTCGATCACTGCCGGACGAGGATCTCCTGTCGTGGCCGCTGATGGCTCGTCTATCGTTATTAGGTCTGTACGATGACTGCGGACCGCTAGCGGCACCGCGTCCACGCCAACCACCACCCGATGCGCCACCGTAACCGCCTCCACTGCTGCTGCTGCTGCCACCGTGTCTTACGTGACCTCCTGCAGGCCTTTGTTGTCTATCCCTCCAGCCACCACTGTTGTTTCCACCACGCCACGTGGAAGTACGATTTCTATCGGGATCTGAGGATTCGCACGATAACATTGGATCATAAAAATTAGCCTTTTTTTAAACTAGGAAATATCTTCAATATTTGATCTGTTTCTAAGCTCGTTCAAGTGGTAGCTATTTAAAAATTTCTAGCCTACGGGGGTGTGATTTACGAAACTGGTAAGTAAATATTTGCATTTTTACAGTAATAATGAAGTCCGCTGGAAATTTAAATCGGAAAGTGCTCTCAGTTATAAGGATATGAGTAGTTGGAATAAAAACATCCTAATACTTACAATTATTTCTTCGATCTCGATGATCTCTGCTGTCTCTGCTGTCGCGACTGTTCTGTCGACTATCGCGACTGTCTCTGTGATTGTCAGTTCTGTCGAAACGCGGTCGTTTGTTTACCTGGACACTGCCATAACCGGCATCTTTGCCCTCTTTATTGTACTTTTCAATGAGCTTTTTACCCTCTTCAGCCGGTAATTCGACCCATTCGACAACGTCGAAAATGCTGCCAGTCGTGGGTGGACTGAATTTTGCTTTCATGTCTAAGAACTCGTTCTCGGGAACGATTTCGTCCTCGTTAACTGTTCGATTCGCCATCCGTGATTTGTACTCTTCCTCGCTCGGTACTATGACAATAGCGCGACGCTGATAACCATGGAAATTTCGCATTTTATGTCGGCGATCTGACGGGGATACATTGGTCTGATCGATTATGTAATTTCGTCTTCTCGACGACGCTAATTCCAACAATTTTTTCACACATTTTCCACATTTTTCTATCAACGTATCCCAACGACCGCGATAATTTCGCTTGCGTGGCAAACCTATCACCTTCATTTTTTCAATTAGAACATTGATTCCAAGAACGTTGTACATTTTTTCAGGATGATTCTCCGAGTATTTTATAGCCCAGACGGTTTTACCAGCAGCTGGTAAACCGCATAACACGATCACCTCGCAATCTTCCTTTTTTTCCGGTCGACGAGGACCGTGAACCCGGGATTTCAAATCTATCGTGCCAACGGGCACGAAACCATCGAGAATTTCTTCGCTCCAAGGTTCTTCCTGACCAAAATTACAGACGACCGTGCAATTTTTCGTCAATATGTGAGGATACAGTGGTTTTCCCTCGAGGTCGCTTTTCGCTACTGTGAACGCAGTGCCCATGTCCTTGCCGTTTATCGTGTACGATATCGCGACGTTCGTATCATCGGTGAGATCGAGATAACATCCTACAACATCGTCCTTGCTGAATGTGGTTCCATAGTCGGAGAATTCATTACCCGTCGATATTTTGCCAGTCGCATCGAAACCGTAGGTAAACGATTCTTCGCCCAATTGCATCGACGTGCCTTGTACGGACCAACCGACGCGAAGAACATGAGGCGACTCTTCATCTGGCAAATTTACATCGCAGTATTCCATTATCTTCGCCTCGAAATAGACTTTTCCCTCTGCAAAACCGTAAGAAGCTCGTGCACCGGCCCATACATAGCCAAAACCTTCGTTATGCATCGCCGTCGCTGATACAAAACTTTCCTTGTTGATCACGAGATTTAAGTCGGAATCGTCTGCAAAGAAAAAAAAAACAGTTTATTTTCGTTTCTTTCACAGTTATATCGAGATTTTTGTATAAAACAATTCATCAATCCTGCGAACGAAGCAATTTTGTTTTTGTTAGAAATGCGACAGTGAAAAATAAATAAAAAGAGAGAAGTTTCACGTACACCAGGATAATACAACTTCGTCCTCTTTTAGATCGGGCTCGTCGTCACTCGGTGGTGGTGTTTTTCGTTTCTCATCCTGTGGACTCAACGATCTCTTTCGTTTACGATCCTTTCTGTCGCGATCCTTTGAATCACGCTCAGAGTCCTCTTCGACATCCTCTTTGATGTCCTTCATCTCAACGTCCTGCTGATGAAAACGAGAAGAAAAATTATCTTACAAAATTAAATATCAAACGTTATAAATGTACTTGTTGCTTGCGCTTGTTTTTTAATTAAATTAATAAGCATGGATATAAATGTAATGGAAATAAATGTAATGGAAATAAATGTAAGGGAAATAAATGTAATGGAAATAAATGTAATGGAAATAAATGTAATGGAAATAAATGTAAATTACCCGTTCAACCGGTTGTAAAGCATCGTCGATATTTGGCTCTTCATCGATCGCTTCCGCGATGGAAACATCGCCTTCTCCTTTCGCCGCCTCGTCACCTGGAGAAACCTCCTGGGCAGTGTCGTCTCGATCCGTTTTCACGTCCTTCTCGCTAGTTTCGAGCTTCGCCGTTGTCTCTGCCGTTTCCGAAAAACGTTCGTTGTCTTCGTTAGTTTCCATCGTATCCATGGTTTCATCGGACGCTCGAACTTCGGAATTTGCTTCCGAGGCAACTTGTTGTTCGACCTTCTCTCGGTCGTCTTTGCACTCGACGACTAACGCCTCGCTCGTATTTTCGATCGCTTCGGGAACGACATCGGAACTTTCTTCGACAATGGTTTTCGAATTCTCTTCGTCAACGGTTTCGGAACTTTCCTCGGAAGCCGTACGAGGAATTTGTTCGAGGTCCGTGCATAAATCTTCTGCTTTTTCGCTGGTAGCGATTTTTTCCTCGATTTCTTCAACCCGTTCCGTACTTTCGGGTTGAACTTTTTCCGTGACGTCTTCCGTCGCTTCCGAGACAATTGTGTCATCGTCCGCAATTTCTTTGGCAGTTTCCGACTCGACGATCGAGAGACCGGAAGCCTCGGTTCCTTCCTCCTCCTCGACTGCCTTAATCTCCTCGTCCGACGTATCCAGCCGTTCGTCGATTTTTTCTTTTTTCTCTGCCGTCGGAGATTTAGCCGGCGTCATTTGTTTCTCCGAAAGCGGCGTCAGCATTATCTTTGGACTGCTTCTCATCGAGGATACTTTTGTGGGTGTCGTCGCCGACGAACTTCTCGATGTTCTTCCCGATGTTTTATTTGTCGGCTCTGGTGTTTTTTCTCTCGCGTCTTTGTACGCCGCTTCGCCTACATTTTCATCGCGAGTATCGGTTTGAGTAGGTTCGTCTTCGGGGCTCGTCTTGGGTGTTCCTTGAACGATAACCAAATAACAATATTTACTTCTTCTATTACACATTATTATTGATTATTTTTTAATAATCTTCTTGTATTTAAAAAAAAAAACGATAAATTTATTAAACAATTTACTTTTTAGGGTAAATGAGATTTGCTCGAAATTTAATAAATAATTGACGAGTGTATTGCTATTATTAAGAATTTCGCTATATATTATTCGGATATTGTGAATTTTAGAGGCTATGTTGCATACTTAAGCGTGTACGGTGCTAACTATATGGAACGTGGTATGTACATCTCAGAATACGCTCATAGCATTATGCTCGTAGATGCGTACTTGTTGAATTCTTAAATATTACTAATTTTACCTTAGTTTTCTTTCTATCGATATTTTTATACGCGACTACGTGCGACATTCACGGTTTTTATAATGACTCTGCAACGATATCTATTACATATGTATATGTATATATGTGCGTGTGCATGAATGTATATGTATGTATATTATACATCTAAACAAACGAGTGTTAGTGTTTTGCAGCAAGTTTTACGTGCATTTCGAGGAATAGCCGAGTGATATCCAGAGGTAATTAGTGTAAAAATGCGACACAATGTCGACGTACTAAAGTACGAATTGAAGAATCCAAAACAAATCGTCGATTCGACTAGAAACGTTGCACGATACGGGTTGCGTTATTGTGATTTTTTTCACAATTTTCCGATTTATTACGGTGATCTAATCGAAATCGTACGTATGAAGAATCGAAGTAAGTCACTCTGAACTTACGGCTTTTCGCAACATTTCACACGAGAATCGAAAAAAAAAGTGTTTTGTTGATGAAACAAGCCAAACTCACCGTCATCAATATCTTTCTCCAACGCCTTTCTCAGACGTTCGACGAGAACGGGTTTGTTGCCCTTGGCATCCAAGCCTCGCTTAGACAATTCGGCCCTAAGCTCAACCACCTTCAACTTGCCAGGATCCATCATTTGCAAATTAATATAAATAAACTTTCACACACGCGCTGTTTTCACTGTAATATTGCTTCACGAAAAGCCCATACACGCGCTGATGACCCGCGCTACCTTAGTACAATATGGCGGACGCGACAGCAAACAACCGCTTTGACGATCTTATTGAGAATTTGTATTGGACGAATTGTCGTGATTTTCAAAATGACGCCAGAAACCGCTCTAATCGGGCGTCTCGTCTCATAACCATCGGCGGAAATTTTGTTGCAACGATTGGTCGCGATGTTCCCCTAGCTCGAGTTGCATACTAGAGAAATTAACTCATCGTTTCCGTATTCGTCTCTAGTATTACTTCCATAAAAGAAGTTTTAAAATTTGAGATTACCGATTTTATTCCATTTATGTCATAATTAATCTTTTACTAATGTTTCTGATAAACATAGGCGAAAGATTTTAGATACGAAAAACCATATCCACCAGAAAGTAACTAGGACAAAAATCCCGATGTTAGTACAGCTAATTAACCGATAGATGACACTTTGTAGAATTTCTGGAACACCAACGTTGCGCTAAATGGGGTTCGAAATCGTTTAACTATCCGCAAAAATGAACTAGGTCGATAATATCTTGTTAATTTTTTTAGAGCTGCCTGGAGATTCCAGAAAAAACCCTAACTTACCCACAATATGATTTCGATTGTTACATAAAATAAAGATTTTCCTTATAACAGTTTCGAAAATATGATTGCAAACCAGAGCTTCGTTATAGGTGGAAAGCGTTATAAATCCTTGACGCTGCAGCCAAAGATTCATTCATTATTCATTGTGTACAATCGGCGGGAAGGATTTACAATTTTGAATCATTTATTTTCGTTGGTAGATTGTACGATAAAAATTAATACTGTTTTGGTCATCTTTATTATGGCATATATATATATATATATATATATGCTGCATTCTATTAATTCTTGTTAAGATTAATAAACCTGACGATAAATTTGTATACCGGGTCGTATTTTGTATTGAAAAATATTTTCAGATGAATTTTGTTTTTCCTTATAAGAGCTAAAAGTTCAACTTTTCTTTTTCCATACGACTCGCTAACGTTGAAAACTGCATCTAGGAGCATGGTATGTCGTCCATACGAGATGCCCATCATTGAAAAGATATCAATTTATATATATATATATAATCGTTCGTTTGTAGTATGTATATAAAGGACATACGAACGATTTTCCCTGTCGATACTTTGAAATATATTTTAAACACGACGTTAGAAAGCTTCAACGATTCGAAATGTCCATCTTATAACATTTTTCACCGCGACTTTCATCTTCAGGCTGACGATCTAATTTCTTACTATACTACAAGTCAAAATGCATTTATTAATTTCGCGTATAATAGAAATTGGGTATTTTCATACTCGCTTTGCAAAGTAGCAAAAAGACTTTCGATACATAAATTTCAATCACATACATATAATTAACCGTCGCAACTAATTTGCCACTTTTACGAGCGTTACAGACAAAAAACCGTTATTTATATTGTTTTATCCGTATTTCTTTTTTCTATCTTCGGCAAATAAATTATGGCGCGCGTAATATTCTAATGTCGAAATCTTTTTCTCCTTCAATATACACTCTATAATCCTAATATATTCGAAATATTAATACATGGAATATCATTTTTTTCACCTTCCACCGATGACTCGAGATACAGAATATATTTACACTCGTAATACTATTTCGTATTGAAAAATAAAAATCATCCCCGCAATTTTACAATTGACGTATATATATATATGTCAACGATGTTCGAGAGGTTCGAGTTTATAGGGGGGGGGGGGCGAAGCTTCCATGACTCGTAAAATCGACGTGGAAGAGTCCACGTTGTCCCTCGTACAGTTTGGCACGGGATTTAAGTTTTTTTTTTTCTTTCGTTTTTTTACATCTTTGGTTATTCGTAAATAATTTAGAATTTTGCATGACGAAACTTACGATATATACGTACATATACATGTATATATTTCTTTCTGAATTTCGGAAGCGTTTACTTAACAATTTGTATGGGACTTGACCGTAGCTCCTAATACTAGCGTGAATCTATATATTCACTAAGAAAAATTAAACTGTCGCGAAAAAGTTTCAAAAATTATATACAAGAATAAAACAATACTGAACACATAATCGTTAGTTTAGCGAAAACTCGGGACGACGCTTCGTTCTCACTATAATTGGAGTACCGATAATTTTGTTTTTTAAACTTTTATGTGCAATTTGTCTTTATGGCACGAGTAAAATTAACGGGACGCAATTTAGATTTTTGATAGAGTTATGGATAATCAGAAAACTGCCGATAAATACTACTGGAAAAATATAGTACTGAATTTAAATCGTATTTGTCATACGGTAGAACAAAATTTTCGTTTTCGATCAAAGTTACATTCTTTTTTTAATAAAAAGAAAAAGAAAAACACCTTTATGTCCTTCTCTCTAATCGAGACTTAATATTAGAACATAGTTTTCGTAGAATTTAATGACTAGACTGATTTTCAGTGACTTAGAATCTCGCGAAACGGTTCGCGCAAGTCGTTCGACGCTGCTTACGAAAAGTAGCACGATTCAAATTTCTTACGAAAACTAACACGTTTCTAATTTCACCGCGAAAACCAACGGGTTTCGATATTCGACGCGAAAACTAGCATGTTTCGGCTCTCACCGCGAAAACTAGCATGATTCGGCTTCTGCCGCGATAACTGGCATGCCCGAAATATGCTAGTTTTCGTGGCAAAAGCCGAAACATGCTAGTTTTCGCGGCAAATATCGAAACGTGCTAGTTTTCGTGTAAAAAGTCGAAACATGCTAGTTTTTGCGCTGATATCAAACGTGCTTCTCTTCGTAAGAAATCGGAAATATGCTAGTTTTCGTAAGCAGCGTCGCGTTGAATTCGTTATTAAATTAATAACGACGCTGCATAACGCTCTATGCTTATTCGGTTCTACATTTCCTCAAAATAATATTCTATCCACGACGAACAATTATGAGTTTTCGTTATCTCATACAAGAATACATATATAAATATATATTTATATATATATACCCTGAATTGCAAATAACAATTTTGTTCTCCAACGTTATTATCACCAAAAATTCTTATCAACTACAAACAAGATGCTCGCAGGCTTTACCACGGACATAAAGTACAGAGCATAATAACAGAATCGTTTGCCTATTGGTAAGGAAAAGATATGGTCGACTGTTGTGTTTTATGCATATGCGTTGTGTGTCGTTTGTTAATGAGAGTTGAAAATTAATATCCTTCGATTTTGCGCAGCAGGCTCGACCAGACTATTCCTGAGACCGTAGCTACTTTGAGTCACCGAACGATTTCTAGAATACAAAATTTTCAACAGATTACGACCTGGTGTGTCGGTTAGGATAAACGACGCGGCTGAATTTTGCATTAATTATATTTCGTCGCTAAATTCTCGACTGGACCAAAATTCTAATGCTTCTAGCGTTTGTACTGAATTTCCACGAATTTAGGACAATCGAGGAACAAGATTATGAAGAAAAAGTCAGCACTGGTTAAAGTGAACTAACGTTACAATAAATTAAGCACGCCAATCCTTTAATAGGAATCAATTATCGAACAGTCTATGAATTTACATCGATCGAGAATACTGATTTACGTCCGGGGCTTCTCGTATTGTTTTTCAAAAGGTAGTAAAGAAATGTTATTACTTCGTTGAACAGGAAACTTTGTGTCATTATGAAGAAACAGAAGCCAAATTCTTAATCCGCATTTTGTTTATGATCCAAATGGACGAAAATTTGATACTTTAATGACACGATAGCTTGAAAGCTTTTTAAAGACGAAAAATGCAAGTTTTCGAAATAGTTTGGACATTATTGAGACGTGCTTAATTTTTCGCTCGATGAGTGTGATTTGAATAGAAATTGAATAGAAAACGTGAATATACAAAAATGAGATTCGATTAGAATTTTATAGTTTAATGGTATAAATAAAAAAAACTAACGACGATGTTAGCAATACTAAAAGCATCGAGTCTAAAAATGAATAATCTCAATAAGATATCGATTCAGAATTAAAAATATGTTTTTGTGTGAAATATTAGATATCGCTTCATTAACCCGTTTCAATGTGCACGTTTCCTTAAAAACATTATTTTCTATTTTCCCAAAAACTTAATTTTCTCCATATTTCGAATTCTTCTCAAAAATTGAAGTAATTACTTCAATTTTTTCATCATTTTTACAAACACCCCGAAGAACATATAAATTATTCCATGACTAAAACTTTCCAAGTGTATTGTGGTCTATTTCTACAGAGCCATATGGCAAATTCGAGGAATCAGTGTTACAGGCGATTAGCGATTCGAAAACGCGATTTGTACTTTCTTCGGAACTCAGAAACCAATCGCGTTCCAATTTTGAGGGAATTTAGAGAATTAAATATTTTTTTCCCATAATTCTCCAGATACTCTGAAAATTTTAACGCAATCGGTTGCTCAATGCCAGAGAAAATACGGATCGTGTTTTTTAAATGCTCATCGCCTGTAAACCGACTCTTAACGTCGATCGAATCGTAATCGTATGAACGGGACAGCTTGAAATCCTCTAAATATCGATTTTTCCTTTATGAACGCAAACGCTCTGGATCGTTCGTCGTGATTGTTTAAGGTTACTATAGTGTTGCATATAAACTTTTTTTGACCCAACGAAAAAGTCGGTAATATATTCAGTGTTTAATCTTTTATAAAGATCGCGTTGTTGATTTTAGTAATTCGTTAGGCCAAAAATCCTGTCCACGTAAAACGTAACTAGCACGAAAGTTATTTCACTGGGACTAACCAATCTCTGTATGTTATTAAGGAAACTATACCGACACTTTTCCAATCAAAAGTTCATCTTGACAATTTTGGTACATGAGAAAAACGAAATTTCTAAGAACTTTGATTTTAAACAACAATAAAGTTAACAAGTTATTAATCAAAATCTTTGCCAAATGTTCAACGTTCGGTTTGGAAATCTCTAACAAATTGTAATTATGAAAGTCATTGATGAGTTTACAACCAGAAAACGTAATTTTCATTCGATCTTCGTTACATTTTACTTTTGAATAAAGATTCGTAACGCATCATTCAGAAAATGACAAATCCTATACGACCATTCTCTTAATCCTCTGGCAGACTATTTTGTAAAAAATGATGCATCGAAATTACAGGAGGAAAGCAGAATGTTAAAACCCCACAGTATTGATAGATATTCTTTATAACATTTCGCGTTTGTAAAAGTTCTGCTAGTGTAATTGATTTTTACCGAAGATTAAGAGATTGAGCCCAAAATTCCCGATTCTCGACCATTTGACACATTTCAAATTAATATCTCAAGAGCAGCAAAATCGAAGGGAGCAATCAATATGAGATTGCATGTTTTTTAAATTTGAACGAATCTACGAAAAAAAAACATTGATACTTTGTTATCTCGACCGAGACCATTGATGATAAAACAGTCTAATAAGAAAAGACAAATTTGTGCGATGTTTGCAAATGAATATGTTACCAGACCTCTCATAAATTTGTCCTCGCAAGTGGAATTCCTCAATTTCCACATCGATGCGACTAGTCCTAGTCCCCGTTTCGCCCTCGAAACGTATGGAAACGATCTCTCCATTTTCCATTACAGCCTTTAATAATATCCCGAATAATGATGATAACCAGGTCGTGGTGGATGATAAGCAGCCGGGCTGACCGGATAAGTCGCGTTGTATCCCGTTATCGAAGGTGGCGGAGACGATAAAATTCTTCCCTCAACGGTATCGGGCACAACGTGCGTCGCTGACGAACCAGGTGGTTGAGGACTGCAAGTAATGACTCTCGTGCTACTCGAGTGCAAATGATGAGATCTCGAGAGACTGAGATCGACACTGTGTCCCGGTGTGAGATCTAAACTAACGATCCTCAATACCTCGCTGTGAGGATACGGGGGTGGTGGCGGCGGAGGTGGCACGGACGAAGGTGGCGGTGACATAGAATATCCCGTCGTTCTGCTCAAATCGACGCTCTGTCTCTCCGTAATCTCGTACAAATGATGATGATGATGATGATATCGCGCGTTGGAGCCGACCGTATGATGAAAACCCCTTGCCGACATGTCCAAACCCTGCAATTCACCGCCGTTCAGTACGATAGGCTCGAAATTCGTTCTCTCACGTCCGAATTCAGTGTCCAACTGTTCGTACTTGTACGACGTCGAAAGATCTAATTGCAGCGATTTTTCCTTCACGGATATGCTCAAATTCTGAGCTACCGAGTCGCCCTCGTCGCTCGAGAGATTGTCCGTTGGTACTTGATGATGATGATGATGATGATGATGATGATGCTGTTGTTGTTGTTCCTGCTGCTGTTGTTGTTCGTGCTGTTGCTGCTGATGATGATGATGCTGTTGATGATGATGATGAATTTCCTGATAACGATTTTGATTCGGCGTCGACGAAGGCGACGGAATATCGTCCTGCTGCATGTGAATACTGTAACCGGGCGAGCCAACGCGCGACAAATCGTCCTGAGGGAGATACTGCTCGATGCTGTGAGTTCTCGGTGAATTAATGTAATCGACTGGACGATGAAGATGATAATCGATCTGCATGTGTGACGTTGGAGTTTTACGATTATCCTGCGTTACCGGAGACGGTGACATAAGTTCGTCCTGTTGTTGAATGTACGATTCGAGATGAGCCTCGGTTTGTCTCGTTTGCAAGCGATTCGATATCGTGTATAAATTAGTATCGCGATCATTATCATCGATCATCGAACTCGTTACCGTCCCGATATCACGCTCGGCAGCATCGAGCGCCGCTTCGACCAAAAGACTCGCGTTCGTACTTTCGGGTCTGCGATAAATGTTCAACGCTAATTTGGTGCTTAACAAAGGATGACTCGACGTTACCGTATCATTTCCGACGTCGTCCTTTTTTACACAAGTTTCCTCGAATTGATAAACGTCCGATCTCGAAGATTCATGCTGTTGCTGCTGGTGTTGGTGCTGTGCTTGCGGAATGATTTCCGGCTCGGTGAGATTACTCAATTGTCCCATCCATTTTTTGCTTCCTTTGCTCTGCAATCGGGTTCCGTAAAAATCAATTTCCGGCGAGGGTCTCTCGATCTCCAAGGCCGAGTCGGTCGGTGATATTTCATTATTCTCGTGGGAATGAGGTGGTATTGGAGACTGCGGGCTATCTTCTATCGCGTTATCTTGCAAATCGCGATCCGGTATTTCATGATCTTGCACCTCGGCTTCTCGGACTTCGTGTTCTTGTATCTCCCGTTTATATATCTCGTTTTCTTGGGCTTCGCGTTTGTATATTACGTGTTCTTGTATTTCACGTTTGTACATTTCTTGTTCTTGTATTTCGCGTTTATATAATGCAGCGTCGTGTAATCTACGATCTTGTATTTCATTCTCCGACGGCATTTCGCGATCTTGCATGTCACGTTCCTGCAACTCGGGATCTTGTACTTCGCGTTCTTGAATATTGGTCTCTTGCTCGCTATTATCGAGTATGCAACGATCCAGATTATATCTCGAGGTGCTTAAGGCAGATCCACTGTCGAATTCGGTTATCGTTTGTTGGAACGAACCGATCGAAAGGTCGGCCCGTGAACTGTGCTCGGAACTGCAATCGTCCAACGACATTGCGCTGTTACTGTTTTCCTGCTGAAATAAATGTTTTACGATTATACGTTAAAGGATCGAAAATACGACGTTTATCTAAAAAATATCACGTTTTTTTTTTCATTTTTTAATCTTCAAACCTGCGAGCCTCGTCTACTGGATGATCCACCAGATGTTTTTTCATTTCCGACATCCTCGACCAGACCACCGCTATAAGCGTCGAATGTATACGCAACCGAGCGCTCGATCTTCGGCATCATATCTTCGCTAAGCCCGTGAACTTTTTTGTAATGAAATTGTAGGCATTGCTTTGTCGTGAATGCCGCTTTGCAATCGTTCTCTTTACATCTGTAAATGGGAAACGGTTTGAAAAAATTTATAACCCTATGATTTCGGTCGAGAACATTTTTTGTACGATTATTCTTCAGAATTAAGGAGATTCACGCGCCATAATCATAATAGTAGATACAAAGTAACGGCAAAATCATCGGATACAATTTTTTCCAAGATAATTTTTTGAAATTTTGCGTCAATCTTCTTGAGCATCGTATTATAATGGGTAACAAATTTAAGAATGTTTCACCGTCTAGTAGTCGAGATATTCGGTGTTTAAAATGGCAACTTTAACACGAGGTCTTATGGGAAGTTACGAAAAAATACGATTTTTCACAATAAATAACTCGATCTCTAGACGGTAAAACTTTCTCAAATTTTACCCACAGTATTATTGTTAAGAAGGTTCCTACGAATTTTAAACAATTAAACTTGGAATTCGTCTAACGCATGGATAACGCGTGAACCTCCTTAATGCCCGCAATGTATGCAAATTCTCATGGATGGACGGAATTCGGACACTCGATGTGTAAGCTGCGAAGACTATAATTTTCGAATTATTTTTCCGATTGGATAGGACGTTCTACGATTACTTACTTGAAAGGTTTAACCCCACTGTGCGTCAACATGTGAATTTTCAGATTGCTCTTGTTCTGAAACATTTTACCGCAACGATCGCACGTAGCAGCGCCGACAACATCCTTGTGATGAACTTCCTTCATGTGACGTTGAAGCGCCGCTCTCGAACCGAGAAGTTTCATACACATTTTGCACTGAAATTCTCGAAGAACCTCCGACATATCTAGAACGAGTTGCATTAATTATTTTTCGTTCGTACAACGAACGACGTACGAATAAAGAGTGTTCTTGTCGCTGACATCGTTTTTGTAATTTCTGCAATTCGTACTCACCGCTATGCATACGCTTTATGTG
This sequence comes from Netelia inedita, assembly GCA_964017225.1. Classification (NCBI taxonomy): domain Eukaryota; kingdom Metazoa; phylum Arthropoda; class Insecta; order Hymenoptera; family Ichneumonidae; genus Netelia; species Netelia inedita. The sequence continues at coordinate 18,430,004 of OZ024922.1, forward strand.
TACTTTTAATTTTTGTGGCTGACAAAATTTGCGCCCGCAAAAGTCGCACAAGGGCCTGGTACGTTGAGGATTCTGGGAGCATCCGTAAGTTCTGTGCATCTCGAGATAATTTAAGCGTAGAAAGAATTTACGACAGTACTGACACTGATAAGCTCCACGACCACCGTGCAGATCAGCCGCGTGTTTCATTATGTTGTCTTTGCCGAGGACCGCGGCACCACAAACCTTCGTAAATTAACTTACGATTATTCGTATATTCGGATTACAAAATTGTAAAAGAAAAATCTCATCTATCGCGCTAAATAGCGTCGGATTCAGCGTTAAAGTTACCTTGCAATGATATTTCCTAATCGTTAGACTGTATCTTGTGTCGTGAAAGATGCAACAATGAAGACGATAATAAATAGGATGGGTAAAGTTTAAATTACATCCACCGCAATCTACAAACAAGAAAAAGAGTTAAAAATACGATTGAACCCGTGAATACGAAGCGATGCGAGAAAATAAGAGCGCTTACTCGTTTTGTCGACTTTGTTTTTTCTCGTCCAAGCCGAAGATTGAGAATCCGCCCAGTAAGTCAGTTCCATTCCCTTGGTTATGATCTGAGTAGTCACGAGAAACAATTCACCGTTTTGCGCCACAGCCGTTACGTTTCTATCATCTTTGGTATCCGCGGGTCTCATGTAACGTATCCAGTTGCTCTTCAGTGGATTCGTCGTACTTATGTACGACGTTGTACCGTCGTTCTCTATCTGTAAATACATCGTACAATATTTATCAACCGGCTAATACAGAGACAAAGAAATTGTTTAAAAAAAAAAATTTTTACCTCCCATATGTGTCGCATCGAGAAGTCATCGGGTATATCCATTTCTTTGATAGGAGTGCCAACGAGAGGACCAAGTTTCGAGTAAACGGGTAATATATTTCTCGCATAAATCCCAATACCGTGATCCTGATTGGAAATCTTGAGTTGAAAGCATTCGGGCAACGATTCTCTCGCGTATAGAGGACGATCCTCGCTAACGTGTAACTGCTTGTGCTCGCTCTCAACTTTTGTCCTGTTAGTCTTGGATGGTTCCGCAGTCTCGTCGTCGGAATCGAAATTATCCTCCGTCGTAATGGTATAACCTTCGGACATCGGATCATCCACAGCGATTGCTTTCGTCAAATCGGCGTTATGCTTGTGTCTCGTCAGAAAATTTTCGTAACTCAGACGATCGAGCACGCGTTGATCCGTCAGCATCAAAGGACACGAATCTTTTATATGGCGATTGTTGCAATCTTGACACAACTGTATTTTGATAGCGAGTCTTTGAGGTTCGGCGATATCTCCCGTTGACGAACCTTCTGGTTTTACCGAAGATTGCCCAGTCCCATTTGTATCGCTGACGAAGGAATCTGCGATCGTCTCGTCCGGTATTTCTATTTGGCTCGCGGGTTCTTCGACGATCGGCGCATTTTCGACAATTCCGTTCTGCGGTGCTTTACGAACGTCGTGAAATTTTTTTGCCTTTCGCGTCGTCGACGATGCTCGTCTGTGTTTCTTCTTGCGACGTTTATGAAGAATCGTTTCCTTGATCATACTCGTAGCCGTGGTAGTTTCGTCGTCTTCAACGGTAGTTTGTGCTTTCTCCAACGACGAATCCTGTTTACCATGTTTACGTCTCTTCTTGCCTTTTCTCTCGTCGATCGTTTTCTTTCTCGTCGGTAATACCGGTTGTATTTCCTCCTTAACTATATCATGTTCGTCCGAATTTTCGGATCGCTTTGGGACAACGAGACTCGGAAATTTATCGTTCGACTTGTCCGAATCATCGCAAGAATTAACGAATTGTTCGTTGGAATTGTCGTAATCGTAATTTTCGGTCGAATTAAGTCCTTTTTCAACGTCATTCTTCGCACTTTCGACACTACGTGTCGTTACGAGCCTGCCGTTAACATCCGCTGTCTCGCTTCTCTTGTTTTTCTTCAAAATTTCCGCGAGTAGAGAATTTTCTTGCGAGTCGTTCGTCGAATCGATTTCTGGCTCTTTCTCGTTGAATGAAAGACGCTCGACTATCAATTTCGGCACAACCGGCAGTAGACAAGGTTCTTCATTCTTGGATGGAATGTCCGATTCACGTTTGTCGACGTCGATACCCGACAAAACGCTCGTTCCGTCGTCGCTGCGACTCGAACCATTTTTTTCCTCCTCGACGAGGTTTTTGGAATGTTTTCGTTTAGCACGCTTGTCCCTGTGATGTTTTTCACGTGTTTTGTGATGATGCTTGATTCTCGAGTGTCTTTTTTCCACGCGAGAATCGCGATCCTTCGACTCGACGTTTTCCGAACGTGTCGTCTGCGGAGATTTTCCGAAATCTGCCGAGCCAACGACCACAGCGAGTTCCGGTGTAACAGCGGGTACGATACATTGTTTTCGCGGACTACGACGAAGAGGTTCCTCGATATTGAGCAAATCTCTGTCGTCGATTTTAACAACTTCGAGATCATTCTCTTTGTCCTGATCCGTCTTCCAATCTCCGGGACTCGAACACTTTCCATCGCGTCTGTAGAGAAAATATTGGTCAACGATTACTTGGGCAAATTTGAAGATCATAAAACTATTGTTATTCTTTTTATTGTACACGGGCCTAAATAAATTTAGAAGAGAAAGAAACATGTTTCAAAGTCATTTGTACAGGTGGGTGTGTGCGAGTTTTGGAACAACTCGATTTCTGCAACTAATCATTCCGGCAAATTCTCATACAGATTTTTCAGAATACGAGGTCGCCGTACTAGACCACTTGTATCGATAACAATTGTTTTTCATCGCTATAAGATAGTTAACATGGCATGTTACCCAGGAGAATGAAGTAAGTCTTTACTTTACCTATTAAAATCTGGTCAATTTTACGGATGATAGTTTTTAAGAAACGGCATGATAAATCGTGCGATTGATAATTTTGCGAATTGGTTTATACATGGCTATGGTTAATTTTGTTCTCAATATGAGATTCGCATTATGCATCATTAAACACGAGTAATATGAATTTTTCAATTGATGTACAACAGTTTTCAAAAGATTTGTCCTCTTTCGCTCCGATAGAAAATTAAAGCTGTTGTACACAAAAATATTGAAATGTTTACAGACACAATCGATGTTAATACGTGTTTGATCTATCGCAAGAGAACAATGCAATTTTGTCTCCACACGCAGAGCAATTGTCGAACGACGCTGAGAGTACGAAAACGCGTTTACCAACAGAATCCTATATCAAGAATTGTCTGAGACAGGTGTACGCAAAATGAGCGGTACTGATATTTTTCACGTCCTATTCTTCTATCGATACAATATTCATTTTCAATCCCATTCTAGTTGCAATGTATGGTCAATAATAAATTTTTTTGAGAACTCCAACAACGGTGTGCGTTTCATTTGACGCTTTCATCGACATTGTCATTTTTACCGATGTTTGATCGAGAACATTTTTGAACGTACGAAATAATCCAGCGAAATGTAAAGAATTTCTACTCATACTATTATTTGGAACATAGTTTGAATCGTTTTTGGAGGAGCGCAGCCAACAAGCGGATAGTGCTCTAAACTCATTATTTGTTATTTTTTAGATTGAAAGACGATCGTTACATTAAAAAAGATTCGATCACCGTGATATTTACAATCCGGGGTTGAAATATACTTTTAACACTCGATGTGAATAAGTTTGGCTGAATTAATTACGAAATTAATCAACGAAAAAAATGCATAATATATTTTTCGATTACTATTCATCGGATAAGTTCGTTTTATTTAAAAACGTCATGTGTTGTTTGAATTTAATCCATCTATTGTATACATGGACATGGATAATAAAAAACATGGCAACATATATTGTCATGACCTTGACATAAAGTTCGTATTTTTATCAAAAATTTGATCTCTTCAAATGTTAAAATAGATAATGAAAACAAATGGAGATTAATTTCGCGGGCTATCGATTATTATCGATACCTCCCCCACCACCTTCGCAGCTCTCATAGTTCTCGGGAACAGAGAATGACAGCTTCTCCATGCGGTCGTAATAACAATATTATTTCTCGGATAAACAAAATTATCGATGATACACTCGTGTTTTTAGACTGTTAAGCATAAACTAGAGAAAGAGAAGAACAATGAGGAAGAAAGCTTACCTGATAATAGGCTCGGCGAGATCGAGCAGATATGCGGCAACTTGGTCATCCGTGATGAGAGCTAGACGTTTTTTGAGCAAAAACCATCTTTTGGCATTTTTGACACTCACATGGATGCTACGAAATGGCTTGACTATGACATCGGTGCTTGATATTTTGCAACCCTCGATGAGTTTCTTCCCTATTCGCGATTCTCTCACATTTCTCGTACTTTTTTTCGGCATCACTACATAATCCCTCCGTAGCGTTGAGCCCGAGTTGTTGTTCTTTTTAATGAAAATTTATTTCTCACTTTAATGAAAAAGCACGCGCGAATGTCGAGACGTTTGTTGGCGTTTTTAACCGCGACTCATGAACGCGTCACCGATAGATGTATTATCCTATCCTCTTTACGATGATTTCTATCGCACACATTGTTCGACATGACTACCATCGGAGGCACCCACTCCGCGCCCTTGTCTCGAGTAAAAATCCCCTTCCAGGTCATACTGCACGGTATAGTTGTGTAGGTTGTGTGTTTATCGATCGATTCGCACGTTGTTCGCCAACGACTGAACGGACTGAGCACTACTGTGAGCTGTGAGCCGCCCCTGCTTATCCCTTCCCCTAGCCCGCGCACTCTCACCCCTCCTTTTTTTCGTCTATCCTCGTAATCACATCTCTCGCATTATTGTGCCCATATCCGCACATGTTTTATATACTTGAGCCATCACTCCGATATTATATACCGACTACCCGCAGTACCGAATTCTTCACTTCTTCTTTCGTATATGACGCTCTCCCCCCACACCACTTATATTCACCACTTCGCATAACCTTACAATGTGTTGTGACAGACGGGCTACGACTGTTATCGTCAACTTACTTTTTCTAGGTTATTTTTGACTTTTTTGGGGAGACAACAAAATGTAGCCCGGTACATTTATAAAGTCGCTCGCACAAATTCATATTTTCAATTTATTGGAATCTTCGGACTTGTTTCAGAATATTAGTATTGGAGTACAAGGACAGTGATTAAAACGATATATTAATTGTCGCGAGAAAACATTTGCCGGCGGGACACTATTATTTTTATTTATATCTCGATTATGCAAAATTGCTGAGACAATTGACCGCCAAAATGATTTCAACGGTCTCTAATCATGTTACTTAGAGGTTTCTTGTCGACTTCACAATGTAAATGGGGATGTTTTAAATCTTTTCACGTAATATTACATACCGACCGTAAACCGAATTTATTAACCGGAAACGAGTAAAAGCTCAATTTGTTGAACGTTAGAGTACTTACTGCGCGTGCGCCCGAATCGGCACCATAAAGTTGATCGATCGACTTGAACTTTTTCAAATATTTTGTTTTACAATCGTTTGATACTTTTTTATACAAAATTACGTTTGTTCCTACAAAATTAAATAGTTCCTTAGAAAATCGAATTTCATATCGGGCCGACATGTTAGAAGACACTTATTGGTTTTTGAACTTTTTGAACATTTCCTTTTTACCATCGTTTGATAATCATAAGATACTGTTTAATACAAAAGTACATCGTTCGATCCTTTCGATCGTTCATAGAAAATCGATTTTACAGTGCGACCTGAAGCTGGCTGACAACTTTTTCGAGGCTGGTACGAGTCGGCTGTATCGATAACGCCGGTTGTCGTTTTCTGCGCAGAATTCCTACCTCAATAATAATAATAATAAAACGTTGAAAATAATTTTTTTAAATCAGATCATTGACATCTTACAACGATGAATTTACCGAGCCGATAATCGATTCATTTTTTGAATTATATCCAATTTTTTGTATCGTTATTAAACCTCGATTGCTTTCACATTTATTTTGAACTTGTGGAGAACCACTATCTACATTCCTGCAACAGCCGACTTGCATAAGCCTCGAAAAAGTTATCAGCCAGCTTCAAGTCACACTGCACATTCCATTTTCTCAGGAAATATGAACGATGGAACGTTGCAATTTCGTAATTTTGCAAAAGATTCGATTTTTCGAAAGTTCTAGCGTAGTTTACCCCCTTAATATAAATTTGGTCGATAAACAACGACTTATGTATATAAAGGGAATGGAAATGAAAATAACACTCAGAAACAGAAAATCTCTATTGGACAATTCGCATGACATTTCCCATATTCCAATATTTATACAAAAGGTCGACTATGAATCAGTAAGTTCGAGCAGGCTCGTTTCACCGAGTGATTCTTGATATTAAATTCTATTTGCGTAAAGTTAAGTTGTTCTAAAGTGTCCTAAAAGTAATGGAAATCGAATGCTGTCCTTTGAAAACGAACCAAGTGATTTCTTATTTTATACCTTCATTCTTCTTTTAAATAATCCTTATTGATTAAAAACTATCCAACTTGAAGGCGACAATAAATTGAAACGAGGATCCCGTTGGAGTGTCTGGGATGGACTTTGGTTCCTAACGGACACACCACCTGTACTTTCCGTTCGTTTAAAGTTGGCGCTCGCTACCCAGCGCCACTGCGGATTCACTCCGTAACACATCGACTGCTAGGGAATTGTTGTTTCGTTTGTTGTCGTACACGTCGTACAGGCTGTATGCGCTGAAGTGTACGAAGAATTGTTCTTCGGTGGACCAAAGTTTTCGATCGGCACAATTTTCTATTCCAACACATAAAAAAGATGGCTCGCCGCGCCTTGAAAGGAACAAATTGGTCGTCTATCGCCGAAAGAATATCCGAAAGCGACAAAAATGTGTTCGCCACTTTCAAAACGAGATCCGAACAATATCTTCGACGGTTCGTAACATTACTTCATCGTCTCCCTCTCATAATTATTATATAATTTCGACGAACTTCTAGCGGATCATTTCCAACGTGCAAATTCATATCGTTAGCTAATCAATTTCACCTCAAACTGAGCCGTTTTTATAACAATTAATCTAAATTTTGCCTGTCGACGTTAGAGTCTCCTTTTTTTATGCCCTAGTATTTCCGTCACTGTTACTTTGAAAAATAAACTATTAGCATGGATCAGGCCAAGGACACGGTAAAACAGCCCTACTTGACGCACGATTTAATTCGTTTCAAATCCTGTCGTACTAAATAAACAGTACCTTCCTAATGAAAAAAAACATCATAAATTTTAGACCCTATCATACTTGGTGCATAAATTTTCCAAGAAACGGTTTCTCGAAGTGAAAGCACGGCGGAAATATCGCAAAATATTTTTCATATGAAATCAATCACATTTTCGTAAAAATATTGAATATCTAATCTAACTCGATATTATTGCAAAAAGCACCAATTCTTCCCAAGAATTTCTTACATATGGATTCCTACTAACGCCGTAATGAAAATACTATATCGTTGGAATTATGGCCAATACTTTCCGATATAAATTATTTTAATTTTTAAAAAAGTACGAAAATTCCAAGTTAAAACTCTAGTGGTTCTATCGACCTGCTACAAATGAGAATCTTCTTTCTATAAAATTAAGAATCGTTATCGCAATATGTAATAGCACAAACTACAATCGCAACCGGAATGCCTAAAATTAGCCAAATTTTGTACATATTGCAATTTGTTTTTAATCTTTGGTACACCATCGTGTGAGTTTATTGCCGTTTTTTGTCCCTTCCTGAAATATTAAAAATAATTCCTTATTTATCTTCCATCTTTGATACAAACCATTGAAAATTAATTCTTTCTCGCCTACTAAGGCCGGTTTGTTCCAACCTCTAGGTAAAGCGTAACTTCCAGGTAAATTCCGAACTAGTGGATTTCCACCAATGAGAAAGCTGGAAATCCGTCAGTTAAGAGTTTACCTGGAGGTTACGCTTTACCCAGAGGTTGGAACAAACTGGCCTAAGTAGTACGTTATTTTTTACATCGGTATTAATTTATTTCTACCCTTACGCTCAATAGGGTTACGGAGCTTCCCGAGGCACCACCAAAAATCGACTGGGCCATGTACAAAAAGAACGTACCAATTGCGGGAATGGTCGATAAATTCCAGAAAGAATACGAATCATTGAAAGTTCCTTATCCAGCCGATACTTACACCCCGATTATCGATGAACAAGCAAAAGCAGCGGTAAGCAAAAGTTTGGTGATATTTTTATTTGTTATTACGTTCAAATTGTTACTTTGGTGATGTTTCTTTCGGTAATTTCAGGCGGAGCATGTCAAGAACTTCATAGAAGAGTCGAACAAGCGCATAGTCGAGAACAAGGCGGAGGTCGAGAGAATCAAAGACCTCTTGCCGTTTGATCAAATGACGCTGGAAGATTACGCCGAGGCGTATCCCGATCACGCTTTGAATATAGACAAGCCGACCATTTGGCCGCACAACCCAGAGGAACAACCCGGCGAAGAGCCGACTCCGATGCCCAAAGCGGAGCATTAGATGAGCGGTACGAAGCTATAGTCTCAAGTTATATCTCAAATCGACAGGAAGAAGAAAAAAATAACAACATTTATGCAGTCTTGGAACGTCAAATTATTACTCACGATGCATCTTTGATATTTGTGAAATTTTTTTAAACAAAATATAAACATTGTCGAGATGCGCTACTGTATGTTTAGCTTAAACACCACGCTCTTCTTTAGTTTGATTTTCCAGCCTGAAATAAAGTAATATACTGCTCGTTACAGCAAAATCTTATATTCTGTTTTTTTTCGAGCCAAAAAGTCGAATAAAATAGATAAAAAAAATTTCGATGATTTCGTCTTTGTCGGATCAACACAGGAAATAAACCATTTGGAATGGGTCAACGTCGTTTAGATTGGGAAAGGTCGAGGATTAAAAAGTTTTTTTTTTTCGATCAAAAAGTCGAAGAGATCGAAAAAAATAGATAAAAAAAATTTCGATGAAGATTTCATTTTCGTCGGATCAACACAGGAAATAAACCGTTTGGAATGGGTTAACGTCGTTTGGATTGGGAAAGATCGAGGATTAAAAAATTGATCGACGATATAACAATTCAATAATTATATTTCATCAGGCAACATTGAATGTTCGTAAGCGTTTTCGTTCGTTACGCTTTCACGATCCCGAGTACATACATTTTTTCATGACAATTAATAATTGGCTGATTTTACACTTGAAATAGTATAAACTCGTTACAGCAAAATCTTATGTTTTTTTTTCGATCCAAAAAGTCGAAGGGATCGAATAAAATGGATAAAAATTTTTTTGACGAAGATTATGTCTTTGTCGGATCAACACAGGAAATAAACCGTTTGGAATGGTTCAACGTCGTTTGGATTGGGAAAGATCAAGGATTAAAAAATTGATCGACGATATAACAATTCAATAATTATATTTCATCAGGCAACATTGAATGTTCGTAAGCGTTTTCGTTCGTTACGCTTTCACGATCCCGAGTACATACATGTTTTCATGACAATTAATGATTGGCTGATTTTACACTTGAAATAGTATAAACTCGTTACAGCAAAATCTTATGTTTTTTTTTCGATCCAAAAAGTCGAAGGGATCGAATAAAATGGATAAAAATTTTTTTGACGAAGATTATGTCTTTGTCGGATCAACACAGGAAATAAACCGTTTGGAATGGTTCAACGTCGTTTGGATTGGGAAAGATCAAGGATTAAAAAATTGATCGACGATATAACAATTCAATAATTATATTTCATCAGGCAACATTGAATGTTCGTAAGCGTTTTCGTTCGTTACGCTTTCACGATCCCGAGTACATACATGTTTTCATGACAATTAATAATTGGCTGATTTTACACTTGAAATAGTATAAACTCGTTACAGCAAAATCTTATGTTTTTTTTTTCGATCCAAAAAGTCGAAGGGATCGAATAAAATGGATAAAAATTTTTTTGACGAAGATTATGTCTTTGTCGGATCAACACAGGAAATAAACCGTTTGGAATGGTTCAACGTCGTTTGGATTGGGAAAGATCGAGGATTAAAAAATTGATCGACGATATAACAATTCAATAATTATATTTCATCAGGCAACATTGAATGTTCGTAAGCGTTTTCGTTCGTTACGCTTTCACGATCCCGAGTACATACATTTTTTCATGACAATTAATAATTGGCTGATTTTACACTTGAAATAGTATAAACTCGTTACAGCAAAATCTTATGTTTTTTTTTCGATCCAAAAAGTCGAAGGGATCGAATAAAATGGATAAACATTTTTTTGACGAAGATTATGTCTTTGTCGGATCAACACAGGAAATAAACCGTTTGGAATGGGTCAACGTCGTTTGGATTGGGAAAGATCGAGGATTAAAAAATTGATCGACGATATAACAATTCAATAATTATATTTCATCAGGCAACATTGAATGTTCGTAAGCGTTTTGGTTCGTTACGCTTTCACGATCCCGAGTACATACATTTTTTCATGACAATTAATAATTGGCTGATTTTACACTTGAAATAGTATAAACTTTTTTAAGTACACGTTTCAGCATCTGTACAACATCGATTAGTGATAACATCGAGATTATTATTTTGACATTCGTTTTGACATCGTACCATGATTTTTTTAAACATATAATATTATTTATCGATTTGGGATATTTTTAGCGTCATTATGCATCGAAGTAGGGGCAATTAAAGAAACGTATTCTAGGCCTACGGAGTAAATAACGGATAATAATTAATAATTAGCTTTGATATATATTCGGCGTAGTGGAAGTTGACCGAATTTTAGTATCTGTACATCCATTAATATTTCTAGCTGCTCGTCAACATTTTACGCAGTGGCTCGTTCCTTTTCCATAGTATTAATTAATAAATAAATACAAATTTGAATCTCTGGACTTTGATATATCGCTATCTAATATTTTGACAAATTCGCCCTGAAAATTTTGCATTAATATCGGAGGGGGAAGGATAATATGAATAATAATCGTGGGTGACAATAATCCATTTTTCTTAGGCATAAATATGCTGAAAATTAATTTTTATAATGGATTGGAATATTTGTTGTGTATCAATTGTCAAAAGGAAATATTCGTGCCAATGCGTACCACCAGAAACTGATAAGGGATACCCTTCGTTCTTTTAATTCGACCGAGCGAAAAAATGCTAAATTAACGCGTAAGTTTTTCTATCTCGTTTCACGGGACGATTTTCGCCAGTGAGATCTAATGGGACGATTTTTGAGATTGAAATCACGTTATATAATAAATTTGAATAATTGACTTTGTTTATATCTCGGGCTATAACAACAGCTCATTGACACTCGGCCGATTTTTTATAAATTTTTGTTTCACGCTCGTTTTATCAAGTTGCACCCGATAAAGTAGATAAATTATACTCGCTTATTGTACAACGATAGAACGTAGTCACGGCAGTTTATCGCAAATTTATCAAAGCTTCCAATCATAAATGTCATTGTGTAAAAAATTTGAATTTTCGATCCACCGATTAATATCGAGATTCTGTTCTAAATTATGCTCGTAATGAAATCACCAGGAATCGAACGAAAAACCCAAAAATATTGATCAAAGTTGTCTTAGTTAACGACTATCTGTACAACTTTTTTAAAGTCATGAAAAATGTTCGCACGCAATGCGAAAACATAAAATGTGTAATTGTGTACACGTTAACAAATAAATGTTATCGAATATTGATCAATCGATAAGGTAACGCAACAACTTATCGTCCCTCTCAAATCTATCATCGTAAACTTAAAAATTATCAAATAAATAACTGCTGTTTCAACGGATTTACGTTAAATCTGCTTTTGTGGAATGTAAAAAAGTCTTTTTTTTCAATAGTTTTATAAATCCGAGTGAAAAAAATCGATCGAATTCAAGTAATGTATCTTAATGACTAAAGTGATAACGAGTCTTATGTTTGCACGATAGGAGCTATCAATCCTTTGAGAATATCGAAACTATTTCCGTCGGGATGTACAGTAAAGACATTGTTATGTTTTCCCTGCACTTCTAAGAATCCGTCGAGGTCGATGCCTAATATTTTAACTCGTTCCAACTTTCCATCGGACATCTGTACGGTTATTTCGGCATCGCTAAAAGTAAGGAAAGAACATCAAAATCACGGAGTATTTCTAAGGAAAATTCCTCGAATTGGGAAAATCGTTTACGCTTAGTCGTTGAAAAATAAAGATCGTAAAAGGTTTAACATTGACGAAATCATGACCGGTACTCACGTGTGCATCCAGTTGTTGTAATAAAGCTCGAAAAAACGTGACATACCGCTATTTTCAACGGTATCAATCAAATTCTCGAGTTCGGTAAAAACAAGAGCGAGAAATTTCTCGTACGAAATTTTGTCCAATTTTAGACCCGTTTGTTCATTGTACTTGGCGATTACGTCGTTAATACAACACGTTGGTTCACTGTTGGAAAGATTTATACCCAAGCCTGCGAAACGATAATAATTATTCGATGATTGCGATGATATTTACGATAGCACGTAATATTTCTTAATGACATAGGAGAAATTAGAAAAAGAATGTGATATATGCATAAATATTACTACCAATGTTGCAGATAGCTATGGACGATTCGATTAGCGATGTAACTATAAGCCCGCCAATTTTTGTCGAATTCCCGGCGTAAATGTCGTTAGGCCATTTTAGTCTTAGATCGATGTTCTGCAATGAAAAAAAAAAAAAAGGAAAAAGAAATGGAGACCCTGTGAGTTCGAAATCCATCGCAAGATATTTTTCGACATAGAGAGAAACAAATAAGCAGAAAGAATCCCGTGTATTCTAACCTCATAGCCAGGTATAGATTTGACCGCCAAGACGGTGGCAACTGCGACGATATGTTGGATAATTGAGATGTGTGCACCAAGCTCGGAATTCAACGGTATGTGCAATTGTAATGTGAACATAGCACATCCCAATGGACTAAGCCAGACATTTTTATACCGACCTATAAATAAAAAGCTTTTCGTTGAAAAGCGTAATAAAAACGAGAAGAATTTATAGATTCGTCGTCTTAGGATTTTTCACCTACGTAGTCACGTATGAAATTTTAATTCGATGGTAAATCTTTGCGAGTGTGTCACGAATTTTTTACTATCAAGGAATAAACTCGCGTGTTTCTCATTGAATGTTATTTTTGTTGTACTCGCAGGTTCAAAAACATCTTGAAAGACGTAAGCTCACCTTGTCCCTGCGATTGCCTTCTCGGTATAACAGTTAAACCGTGATGCAATCGTACACCCGCGACGACATTCATCGACGACATCATTAGATCCGCGTATATAACTAGGCGACCTAACTCCTTCGATTTTAAGTTCTACGAGAGCGAAAATTTGTCGATGCGAATTTAATATTTCTCTTATATTTTCTTATTGTGCTTTTTTTTCTTTTTTTTTTAAAGAGTGTTCTTACCTCAAAATATTCTACAGTGGAAAAATTATCCGGGCACTGATGTATCATTATCGGCAAAAACGAGGCGGACGGGCTATGCGATTTCGTTGTTCTTGTACAAAATTGCAAATCCATTTTCGACGTTTTGTAAATATCGTCCTGACTCATCTTATCCCTGAGGCGATCCAGCATTTCTAGCTTGAGCTAAATAATACACAACGCAATATTGTACGCTAACCGGCGTTCAATGAAAGATAAAGAAATTGTGATAAAAAAAATATATGCGGCCTTTTACGATGAATTTGATGATTTACTTTTCACAAAAAAATAGTGATTATCGTAATGAGCGATAGATGTAAATCTTGTTTTACCTCGTGTCTCCCGAGAAAAAAGCCGGGACTGTATTTGAACTCTTCGTGCCGAACGGTTTGTACATCAAGACCAAAGTGCGTCGTCAAAAGATCGCTAAATATCTCCAATCGTGCAGTGTCGCTCTTTTTCAAAGCGTTGAACTTTGTTTCCTCAAACTCGTACTGCGACGGATCGGCTTCGAGGTGTATTTGAGAAAAAACTGCTTTTCCGCCACTCTCGGGAAGATTTGCGAGAAGAATACTCGGTGTGTGCCATGTCTCCTCGGTACCGAGTACTTTCACGTGAAAAGTGTGCAATTTTCCGGCACTGTCGCTCACATTTGCCGAAACCGGCGTGTGCGGTGTCATTGTTCTGTGGAAACGCGTTACGACCGTGTCTCGATTAACAAAGTACGATTAATATTCATGCGCTATATTATTTCAACAAAATATATTACTATAAATCCTATTGGAGCGTGACACGCGCAAGCAAATTACTTTTTTTTAATTTTATACATTATTTCGCAAATTGGCCATTGAAAATTGTTTCGCGAGCGAATTATGTCGCGATTATTTAAATTTTTCACGTCATTAAAAGTCTCGAGGAACGTCAGTCACATACCTTACGTCCTCTTGATCTTGAGAAAATCTCGATTTAACGGGAGACGCTTGATAGCAAAATATGTGATGCATCATCTGTACGTGCTTCCATTTTCCGTAGGAGAAACGCACGAGCTCGTGTTCCCGGACTTCGGCAGTTTTGAAAGATGGCAAAAGAGTATGAAGAGTGTCGGAACACAGCGCCAAGAGTTGTCCACCTCGCACCATGTATTCGACAAGCTGAGAAGATATCTCGGCGCCGACATTACCGCAAACAACGACGAGAGCCGTTTGATCCATCCAAACGTCTCGTCGAGCGTCGTCCGGAGATAAAGTATAAATTATATATCTGCAAACGAGGCGAACTTGAAAAAACTATGCGCAAAAAATACGAGTATAATTATGAATACAGTCGAACGTGGATAATTCGAATCTCAAGGGACCGACGAAAAACATCGAGTTGTCCACGAATTCGAGTTATCCAAGTTCCACTGTGGAACTTGGATATAATGAATGAAGAGTGTGTACGAATGAATAAACAATGAATAAAGAAAATATTGTCAGCCCTCGGGCCTTGTCAACTTACTTTTTTAAAGAAGCTAGAAATTTTAGATTGTTTTTTTGATTTAATACTTCTTAGCCGAGTGTAATTTTCTAGAACGTTTAAAGACTTTATCATGGAGTCATTCATATTTTCGTCTGCTTCGGCGATTATTAACGTCCAACCTATCCTTTATTTTGTTTTTTCATATTTTCTACGGTATCATTTGTATTCTGTGTACTTTCAATAAAAATATTATACTACACATTTGCAGAAAAACTTCGAGTTATCCACGAAAAACTTCGAGGTATCGATGAAAATTTTGCATTACCAAGATAGGAAATTCAAGGGAACGACGAAAAACTTCGAGTTATCCAAGTTCGATTGTATATCGTTATAAAAATTCAAAGCAGTTCAATCTGCTCTTATTATATGACTGTTGGCGGTTGATTTCATTGTCAAATATAAAGTAGACGTAGAAATAATTCATAAATATTAGAAACAGTAAACTCCCGTTTATCCGAAGTCCGCTTTATCCGAACAAATTTTTACGATTTTTTTTCATTGTTCACATCTTTAAAAAGATGTATGTATGTAAAAGTTTTTTGTTTTTTTTTACTTTAAAGTTCCTCTGGACAAACTTTTCGTTCCTTTGAGTAATCTCTACTTTTGTTTTATAATTTTGTAGTCAATTTTTTCATTCAAAAGAGTAGATAATAAAATTAAAACTCCTGTTTTTTCCGCTGCCAAATAAGGCGGATTTTCTTCTGTAAAAACGCACAATAAACGAGCTTCGTTATTCAGCATTTTAAAACTTTGAGTTTTCAATCATACTTTAGCGCCTTTTTAACACATCAACACAATTTTTTCAGTGAAAAACATGCAGGCTTATTCACAACCATATCAATAGCATTCTACGTACGCACGTTTTACGATCATATTTCGCGGTATTGACGCAATTCGGGGTGTTTCACGTGGGAAAACAGGGGACTTCGGCTTATCCGAAATTTTCATTATCCGAACCGACCGCCGCCCGATCATTTCGGATAAACGGGAGTTTACTGTATATGATAAAAAAAAAATTTTTCCCAAACTTACTTGTTTTTATTGAGCGTCAGTCCAAGCACATTCTTAATGTTATCGGTGGCTATAGTGCTGTCGGCATAGATCAATATATTAGGAGGCTTCATAGAACAACTGAAATCAGCCGATGGTTTTTTCATCGGTGAAAAGCTGTAAAATAATAAATCACGTTAATTTAAAAAACTCGCTAATACTTCGTTATGTTTTCTGTATTGTTTGATCACATCTTACTGCGAGGTACTCGTGGACAACATGCGTCGGGGAGTTTGTACGTTGCTGGCGATAGAAGACGTTTTGGCTATGATGCTAGGAGATTCGACAAAATCTTGACAATCTTTCGAAATTTCCGGTGTCGAGACATTTGGACTATCCGTAGTAAAGTCGTCCGTTCCCGAAGTTTTTGGGCTATTCAATGCTGGAATTGTGGAAAATGGCGAGTCTACCGGGCTCCGCTCGACCAATTCGGTCAATGTGTGAGCGATGCTGGAGGGGACAGCGTTTTCATCCGGAATCGTAAAAACCGGTGTTGGCGGTGGCGTCGACGGAACTTCGGTGTCGTCCAAAGATTTGTCGATGACTTAAGAAAAAAAAGGAAACTATATATTAATTTTCATGAAACTAGTCGCTAAAAAATATTAATTACTGAAAAACCTTCCTGTGCGAACGAGAAAAAGTAAGAAATAATTACGCGATGTTTCTTGTGGTATTTTTATTTCGAGTATGGTCGGTACGTTCAAATTGATCGGTTGATTGCCCGGGGAGATTATTATTCCTGGTACTTGTTCTACTTCCAACGAAACTCCTTGTTGCGTAACTCGTCTGGCTGCGCTACTGAAAGCTTTTAATATTTTTATATGCGCATCCCATTGAGCTCTACCGATGAGTTCTGTAAAGCATGAAAAAGAAAGATTTTATTGTATTTGTAAGAAACAAAATTGATACGCTTTTGAGCTTACAAGATGAATGAAATATTTGATTAACGAACTTTTATCTTGATGAAGAGAATTCAATTCTTCGTAATTGTAAACGCACGGCTTTCCCGTTACCGCGATAGCTGAAATACGAAACAAGTTTTCAAATCTCTTTTCTACTTTACTTACATTTTTTTAACATTTTTTCATAAAACAACTTTTGCAAAAACGTTCCGAGTGTAAAGATACTCAATTATTCAGGAAACTAACATTCCAGACGAGTAAGTACAAATCCATTGTTGATGAAACATCTTCCGTGCATCAGAGCGATCGATAGTTTGGTCATATAATCCAAATCGGTTTCCATGATCGCTGCAAAGTTCTCGTCTATCGTCCACGTAACGATTTTTCCGTAATCTTCGAGCTGCCAATGACAAAATTGAGAATATTTTCATTCATTCTTATTTAACCAACCATCAAGAGTATTTTCCCATCGCAAAAAGGTCGTGCATACTTATCGACGGAACTATAGTATTCCTCGATCTATATAGATTTTCCGTGAAAACAATTTTCAAATAACAAATTACAGCTTACATTTTATTATGCAAATGAAAGAAAGCAATTTTGGCAATTTTTCGACATCATTTTTAAAATGTTTTCGAGTGCAGCCAAAACGTAAGACAAGCAATGAAACACACGAGCGTATTAGTATTGCTTAAGGTAGTCCTATCGTTACAGCGTTTCCGTTAGATTTTATTGAAAATTTGCAGAAGCGTTCTTTGATGTCGTATGTGTGTAAAATGTTCAGGGGCCTTTATCGACTCAAAAATCAAGATATTTATTCTTGAAAATTCTCATTTTTCGTAACCTCCCATAAGAGCCCGTGTTAAATATCGCAATATTATACAACGAGTATCTCGATTTTTTGGTCGATGAAGCCTGTTGAAATTTTACACACATTTTTATACGACATCAAAGAAGCTTCGAGTACTTTTTTATAACAATCTTATGGAAAAAAATGTCATGATTTCGTTTATTATATAACGAATAAACTTTACGTAGGATCAATTTGAATTTTGAGTATGTTGTTCTTTAGTCGATTTGCAACAACTTTTCTAAATGGATTTAAACGTTCGGTCCGCTTGAAATTTGAGAAAAAACGGGAATAAAATTTTAATTCCCCCACCCACGATAGGACTACCTTAATACAATCTACTCTACTTCTACAAATGATGAAAGATTTGCTCCAGTGGCAAAATACTTTTAATCGGTACGAATAGTCAATTGAAATTCTTGTTTATAAAACAAGTCTAAAACATCGAAATCATTACTCTCGTCGCTTTTGCAAAAGCCTGTGGATGATAAGTCTCGATGTCGGCTTCTATCAATACGTGCATCTTCGCACTATCGTTAAGTATCGCTTGACCGTCATTTCGTACATAAAGAGGAAACTGCGTTTTCCCTCTGGGAAAAATGAGCCAATCGTTGACTTCGATCTTTTGCTGAAAAATAAAACAAATTTTATTAACCGAGTATAAAAAGTTATTATCGTGAGATAATCCTCTGTTTATTCTAGTCGCGAAGATGGAAAATTTGCGCGAATGTATTATTCTTTTTGTTTTGTTTCGTTTACCTGCGGATAAATTGTACAGAGTTTCTTGTCGGCATGAAACCAAAGCAGATCTCCCAGATTGGCAACGTTTCGATTTGCGCACAAGCGAGAACTGAGAACATTGCAGCTATCGCTTTTGCTCGAGACTTTACTCGAGCACTGAACTGCAACGATTATAACCACGTTTATAAAAATTCCTTGCGAATTCATGTATATTTAAAATTCTCAAAAAAACCTAACTAACCATTCTTGGGATCGTTCTCCGACTTTACGCAAAACATAATTGTTGGTCGAGTCGCGCTTGGTCCTGCTAGGGCCGCGGTGAGACGAGCTTTTAAAGAAGCCAATCTCCATGCTTGAATCCACGTCGCCATCATATAGAAAATTGTCAGTAGCATTTTGTCGTTTATCTCTGTCGCGTTCTCTTACAAGTAGAACCGAGCGACGCTCATTGTGGAAACTTTAAAAATCACCATAATTTTTAAATATGCATTTATACGTATATATTGTAAACAAAAAGATAAACAAAATCTTTTTTTGTTCATAGCGATTATTTATCAACACTTTTTTGTTTATTAAACAAAAAACTACAAATAAATGAGAATCGCGAAATAGGTGGCATTTGGTTAGGTGTAAAGGTGCAATTTTTCCTCGAACAACGTTACTCCCAAAACGAGTTATGTCATCTGTACGTTATATGTATATATATAGACAAAATAATATATATGTATATACATGCGGATACAAGTTTCATGTGCTACTGCATGCATGGTACTCGTGCCAATTAAAGCCGCGAATATACGTTCCCAGTTCGATTCGACTTTATTTTTGTATATATATATATATATATTACAAAAAGTGGCGTGGTACATAGGGGCATTTATCGTGCATACATGAATGAATTGTCAATGGTAATGAAGCACGAATATCGATGCTTATAATTCATAGTATTGCTTTTAGACAAAAAGTTAAGCATTAAAATCAGCTATTTTATCGGCTCTTCGCTCAGTGTTGCATAAAGAGTATAGTAATAACGTAAAAACATAGGCAAGTATTGTAAACTGGGACATGAATCGTCGAGAGATCGAAACATGCGATTACCCGGATTCGATCGATTGATAAGATTTCAAGAGCTCACCGTTTATATAAAAGAAGATCACAAGTGGGAGGTTTCAGACTCACGAGAAAGTGCGTCTTTATCACGAGGGGTATATCGCGGTCGTACTGATAAATAGCGACAAGATGCGATAATTCTAACCGTCAAGATTCTACTGGAAGAGAACATTGTAGCCATGCAAATTATGCCGCGCAATTTCCGTGCGCCGGTACGGTATATATGAGATACCCACACAGCGATCATTCGTGCACACGCGTATATACGTACGTTCCCACAAATGCCCACAAAACAACAAAAAGTAATATGTACATACACATACATGTTAATTCAATAGCTCAGGTGGCGCCGCCCTTGTCGAAAAATTGAGTCTCACCGACCTATCAGCTGTTCTCGCTTTCCTTATAAGTTATAACTGCAGTGATCATATAAAGTTACTAAAATGAATCTCATGATCTTCATTTTTAAAGACCTTGCTATGAAAATTCTTCTGCTTTTACGTTAAAAGACACCATAAGCCTCCAAATTCAACGACGAAAAATACGTTTAAAACTCCTGTTAAACTTCGTGTCGCCATTAGCGACCGAGAAAAAGCGCGCGAAACTGCATAGAAATTTGAATCATTTATTCAGTCTATCCCGGCGGACGATCTTACCGAAACAACTTTTGCTCGAATTTTTGGGTAAACGGATGTCGAAATTGATACAGTTAAGGCCGGTTTCACGTTTGTTTTATTCAGTCTAGCATATTGCGTACAAATAATAGGATACTAATAAGTTAAATAACCAATCAGACATAGGTACATTATATCGTTAACTCGATTTGTTTGTTTTTATCATTATAATTATAATTATTTTATTTTAATCGATATATATATATATATATATATATATATATATATATATATATATATATATATATATATATATATATATATATATATATATATATATATATATATCGTATAATAATAAGTATTATACGTTAAACCGACATTAGAATGCATAATCGTAATAACCATTATATATGTATATATATATAATAGTCATTATACTTATATATACATGTACGTACACACTTGTTTCTCCATCGCACACAACACGGTCCCACAGTCTTCAGGATTTTCACATTTAATCTTGTTTCGTTTTTTTCTCAGCGTAGATAATGCATCTTCAGAGAATATCTGTTGTTCGTCGATTACCCTAAATTATCAGAGTCTTTTTCTCGGCCGTCCAGCCATAATGATCCTCTCCTTAATTCGAACGATAAAATTACATGCATCACACATTCCGTCGCACGATAATTATACAAGCAACGAGACACTAACATTTTATTCATAAAACGAAGATCCCAAATCATTGTTCATACTTCTCTCGGTCAAATATCGCACGCAAAAAAACAAATTATATACCTAACACACGTTTTTTTTATATATATAAATATATTTATATATATATATCTCGCTCATTCGTGCCTATGCAACGGGAATTTTCCGTCTAGGTTCGTAGTTACGTGTGCAACCCAAGGAAACATCTAGCAATTAATTCGTATAGCAAATTTTCGAAAATTTAATTTAACAAAATAAAACAGAAAATATCACAAAGTTAGTATTAAGATCTTTTCGGAGCTGCTGTGAGTTCACTCTATTTTTATTTTTAATTTAACGAAAAAAAAAGAAAAATGTAGAGTGATTAATGAAAACTCGAATTGAATTGCCGATAAACAGGGTGGTCTTCCATTTTGAGCTTCCTAGTCGAATATCTTTGGACAAAGATATTTTTTTTTAAATGTTTCGTATAAACGATCCAAGAAGGACGTGCTTGTTTGATTTTAGGTGGAGGGTTTTAAAGTCATTTTAAGCACAACTTTTCTTTTTATGGGCACCAGTTTCTTTTTTTTTGCACGAAAAAATAAGAAACTTTGGATCGAAACGTGTTTTCAGAAAATCTCATTTTTTCAACCTAATTCGCAAATTTGTAACGACCTCGGGATTTTTATCAATTTTTTACTCGCTAATTAAAGCCTTTCGAGAGAAGTCGCCGTACGAAAAGAAACTTTAATTCAGGTTGAAACTTTTAGAGAATACTTGAAAAATGTTTAAATTAATTAAAAGATTTTAATTTAAAAATAACATAAAATAATTTTTTCAAAAGCAATAAAAACTTTGTCAAATATTCTGTAAGTATCTTCGGATAGAATTTACGTATTTTTTATACGGCGACTCTTTTTTCAAAAACTTTTTTTGCGGAGTAAAAAATTGTATAAAAATACAAAGTTGTCTACCGTCTTGAAATTGAGATATTTAATTTCAAAATAATAATTTTTTTATACGTAGATCATACGTAGACACATTATTTCGTGTATAAAAAAACTATTATTTTGAAATTAAATATCTCAATTTCTAGGCGATAAATCGTTGAAAAATTTCGCCACAAGTTGAACATTGCTTTAAACTTCGTGTTCACAAAATTGTATGTAGCTAAGTTGGAAAATAATTTTTACGTGAGAAACGATAGAACCTCCTTAAGATCAAACAAGTAATGCCATTTTACCCCTTTGAACCCTTGAAACTTTGATATGGAACATTTAAAAAAAATGCTGTTGTTGATAGACTGGAGGGTTAAATGTTACACCCTCCCGGTTTGGCTTATCCTCTACTTTGATTTTTACAAATTCCACCGATAAATGCGCGCGTGCGCGCTTCTTTTTCCCATTTCTTTCGATGCTGAAATTGATCGAGATTATATCCTAAAACAGAACGAGACTGTGGTAGAGTTTCTTGTTGTTGTATGTTCCAAGGAACTAGTTTTAAATTAATATCGCTTTTTTTTAAATCTTATAACGTACCAACTCTTCATAGACGATATTTTGACTAAATGCGACGAATTCGTCGCGTTTTAATTTTCGGTTGTTCATTCTCTTTCTTCCTATATACCATATTTATTCGTCCAATTTACACGTCTTAACGAAACACAATAAAATTATAAAAAGTCTTTTAATCGCACGACTCGATCCAATTGCTATTGAAAATTATTCTTTTTTTTTTCATTTCTTTCACTATACTTAACGTTCTGTTTTTTCCACAATGCCGAGGAAAAAATCGCGATATCATCAGATTAGAGTGGCAGTTGTAAAAGGAAGCTCTTAAACATTGTTCGCGAACGACTCGGTCGATTGTTACAATTATACAAAAAGAAATCGTAACGCTCGATTTTTCGTATCGACTGTGTAGATGAAACGATCGAGGAATTCAAGCCGAAAACGTAAATTAATATAAACATTCTCGGGGTAGTATCGGAAAAAAACGTATAGTCTAAGCGGAGATTAAATTCTCCGATGAATTTATATATATAATACGAAAAAGATCGGCTTTCAGCCACTTTTTCATTGACGCATTAACTCTTTATATACATTCGAATATTGGCAACAGATCCTCGCTTATCGTAGGTCTAAACTATTTACAAGATTTTCGTTTTTTTTTAATATTTTCGTCCGATCCACCTAATAAATTGTTCGTGGCCCGTTTTTATCGATAAATGTCGCCGATTTTTCTTTTCTACAGTAATGGCAGTGTAAATAGTATATAATAAAACAAATAAAATAAACAAAGAGAAAACGTTTCCACTGGAACTTGCGTAGTACCGTAAACAATATGTTAAACATTGGAAGTAATTGTTTTTTTTTGAATGGATTCAGCTTTAACAAAAATATAATGAGAGACGAGAGACGATTGAGACTCGTAAGAGAAAATTGAAAAGTATTCAACAAATTTTGACCTGCAGGATACGCGCGAAGATAACGTCCGTTTCTTTTCAATGTATTTTATGCAGTCGGCCGAAAATTTTCTGATCAATTAACGGAGATTTAAATTTAGTCGCTTAAACAACGAACGATACACATTCTAGGACTGAAGATTCTCTTTTTTTTCGGAAACAGAAAGTACTTACACTTGTATGCCTTTACAACGCGATGCTAATCATGTATTGATTTCTTTCATTATCTTCCGACTACTGCATAGTTAAATTCTGTTGTTTTTTCACAATATCTTGGCATTGCCAGTTCTCTCTCATTCGCATTATTCATCTTTAAACGTTTTGTTAACTAGGACATAAAACTCGTTGAACGCGCTTACGATTATGCAAGCAAGCCGGGGTTTGTCAGAGAAAGAAGAGGGAAAGAGAAAAAGTGAAAGATCTAACGTTTTTTTTTTCTTTTTTTTTTCTTTTTTCAAGACAATAAGGAAAACTCGTATCGTCGGATTATTTTGGATATCTGAGCAACGGTGCCATTTGTCACATGCAAGCAATTCATTCTTCCACCCTCTCGCACTATAGTCTTTAAGACAAACAAACAAAAAGTGTCATCACGCTTGGTGCTTATCACCGTATGCGTATTAGTTACGCAAACAAGTCTTATCGCAAACAAACAAAGAGTCAAATAAAAACATCAGGATCGTTCATACAGAAAATCTCTGAGTTTAGGATATTGCCGCAAACAGGTACATATTTTCGTCTACATTTTATCTTCTTCTTTTCCTTTTGGACATATAGAGAGAGGCAGAGAGAGAGAGAGAGAGAGAGAGAGAGCTACACCTTTGGTAGTT
Organism: Netelia inedita; assembly: GCA_964017225.1. Lineage (NCBI taxonomy): Eukaryota > Metazoa > Arthropoda > Insecta > Hymenoptera > Ichneumonidae > Netelia > Netelia inedita. Next base: position 18,454,306 of record OZ024922.1, read on the forward strand.
GGACAAGCGATTTGATACACTTTGTTCTGAAAGTCGAGTAATCGAGTGAAGCGCAAATAGATTATCGTAAATGGGAAGATTTTTCACAAGGGATGTATTAGAATTTAACGTTGAAATATGACTCAGAAACGGCTGAGATTCATCAACAAGAACAAAATAATGAGACTCGACGGTTGTTGCGTAATTTGTATTACAAAACATGCTCTCGGTCTAGAGACACGATCTTGGTAATTTTGTAATACGATTCTTCGATTTATGCAAATATCTCGAAAGGTAAATTTTCGTTCGGCTTTTTTTTTCTAAAGAAGAATTCACGCCTATGATTTAATTTAAACTCTCGACAGACTTTACTCATCGAGGAATTTGTGACTAATTCGTGATGGTATATTTTATCTCCGTCTCGTCGTCAAGAAGATTTAGAAATTTTACTTTATAGTTCAAACACTTTATTTGTAAATGAAAGTTTTATTTTTTGTTCGCGAGACTGTTGTCGAAAATTTGTATAGGTAGGAAAATATTCACAAAGGCGTGGATTTTCCAATCGTCAAATCGAGCGAAAATATAAGATTTTGGCAAAAATCGATGATTGTATTCGTCGATAATTGAATATTCATGTTATTTGGAGATCTCATTACTGCGTCGGTTGATCAGTAAATGATGAACAATTTAAAAACACTGGTTAGCCGTTTGTTTTTTGCCTAGCTAACTCACACAGGATCTTCTATTATTGCGAAAGGAAGCCAGCTGCTGGAAATTTTGGCGATTCGTTTATAAACCGCGTTTGTATTCACCTGATTTGTTTTACGTTTGTCAAGAATACAGTTTTAGTACGTTAAACGACAATTCTGAAAAGAATGAACGATCAATTGACGAAAAAATGTCAATTTTTTGAAACCATCGTTAGAATTCTTTACCGACGACTCGAATGACACGAAACTGTTGGAAGTAGCTACTCTGTCGCATCCCTTCTAAAACAAATGGAAGTATACTCCGAACTCTCTCAGTCGGTATTCGTGGGTTTCTCGAAATCTCGAGGAATTATTGATAAAAAGAATGTCCGTCAACCACATTGCGGGGATAACGAGCAAATTTGAGTTTTTACATCGCTTCAAGCGTAAATCATACGTAACTTAATCGAGGATAAAAACGTGGCTAATTCGATGAAACGAAATATATATACAAACAAAAATTATTCACACGTTTTTTCGGGTAGGGTGGGAATATGCAACGCAATTCGTGCTCACTACTTCCAGAACTCTAAGATATTCCTTTTTTCCTCTAAATCGATCCTACGATACCTTAAATGTGCGTGCATGTAACATTAATACGATCCTACAATTCGCTACTTTTAAACTGACAATAGTTACATTGGTCCAATATGAATTATACGCCTCGTGCTTTTCTAACGAATAAGCTCCTCACTGCCGATATCCTGCATTACAGGGTTAAGGAATACAACAACAAAAAATGCTCTTTTCTTTCTTCCCAAAGAAAATGCAAATAAATAATCGAGATTTAACCTTTAAATTTGCTTTTAAATTAATTTTGATTCACAAATCAACAAGAAAATTAATTACATCCAAATCTGGATATTTCTCGTTTCGTCAAATTCCGACTGTCCTTGAAACGGCGATGAAATTTCGGGGGAAAAAAAATAGGAGAGACGGGGGGATCGAGAATAGCGACTTTGGTCCACGATCAGGAACAAAAAAAACGAAGAAAAAGAAGAAATATAACAGATTCAATCGCACCAAAGTTGGACATAAATTCGTATACTACAAAGTTGGCTCAGGGGCGACGATCAGTGTCGTAGCGGCCTTTCACCCTCGTACGCTCGTCCTTGTGGCAATTCATCTCAAATGAATCTCGGCAAACCGGAGGACGAACGATGATACATATAGGGCGGCGGTGGAGGGCCTGGAAAATGTCTCTGACGTTGGTGTGGCAATAGAGGATGATGCGGTCCAATTGTACCGATCGATACGGGACCATGTTGCAATAGATGGGACGTTCCATCGCCGAGATCGAGTTCGAGCTCCTGTTGCTCGACCAATTGAAGAGCACCGAAAGAAGCCGTTGCCATAGCCACGTCCGGCATTATACCAGACAAATGACCGTCCCCGCGTACATTATTCTCTGGCTGCTGCTGAACAAAATGAAACAGATGAAAATCGGTCGTATCGCCAATTAAGCGAATTCGACGATTTTTAACAAATTACATTCCCCCTGTTATTCGAGACTGGAGCTAACAACGCGGTTGACAATAAAGCGCGACAAATCCCGACTGAAATCTCATTCTTTCGAAATGACCAACGATAATTTGAATCAATTGAAAGAAAATATTTGACGAAGTTGGAGAACGTTCCTCTTAAATATGACAATTTAGAATTCTAATTTTCGTCTATCTTCTAACAATGACCTTGGTCTTGGATAATTCATATAATTTAGGCACTTTTTAGATTTGCGTCGTTCTTCAATTGATACGATTAATCAAATTTCAATTCCTCGAAAGAAGTGATTGTTTGAATTTATTAAAACGAATGGAACGTCTCTTATCGAGACAAAAGCGGAATTTGCAGTTGGAATTTGTTTGTTTCGCAATACCGATGACTAGTTCCCCCGATCGTTACGAGTTTTGAAAGACTTCCAGACCACCGAACATGAAAATTACAAGATTTGCATAGTCCGCAGGAGAGTTTGTAGTTTACCCGACAAATAAGATTGTGCTTTATCTTACAAGCAGTCGTTAAATACGCCTTGGAATAATATTTGAATAATATTGCTTTCATTCTCAAACTGTTGTCTCGTATGCTAACCGCCAAGTCTGTAATCTCCGTTTACTCTGTCAATAACGAGCGTTTTTAAACATTCTCCCATAGTTCTTCCATCACCGCGATAATTTCCGAAAATTCATACGTGCAAAATAACGTTATCCAGGCTGTACCGAATCTATAGTCCTCAATCCTATAATATCCGCGATTAAATATATCTCGCGCATTTCATCGAAATGTTCCTAAAACTCGAAAAATCATAATTCCAAACAATGAACTAAAGCTCAAATGTTAAACGTTTTTGCTTTACTTCGTTGTAGTTTAAAATAAAAAAATAAATGACAAGAATGAAATGGATTAATTAATAATCGTAGGAATGGAAAAAAAGTCAAGTAACGCCTTATAATGATATCTTACCTCTCCGGGAAGTCTATAATTCTCTCCTTCAGTAACAACTGCTGGTAGCTCGTGTCGGAGCGCATAGGATGCGCTCTGTCGTGGAAATGTCATGTTTCGACCGTAACACATCGGAGGAGCTGGTGCTCCGGTGTTGATGTTTATGCTTCCGTTACTTATGGCTTCCATACCCGTGACGTTTTCGTCTTGTTCTCCCACATTGTAACATGCTGCGTTCTGAAAAACAAAAATATAATATTATATTTAGTAGTCAAGAATTTCATCAGCTAGTGAGATTGTCTTAATTGTATTTCTTGTTACGAAGAAAACGCGGTTCGATCAAAAATCGCTCTAATCGAAAAAGTATCTGTCCCGTCAAATTCAAATTTCGCCAATTTCGCAAATTTCCCAACTATTCATAATAAATTGTTGCATTGAAATAAAATCATCGAGCAATCTTATCCGAGATGATCGATCGATGGTTATTCCGAGACGACTGCTTACTAAATTCAATCCACCTTTTGTTTTGTTTTACAGATTTTTTTTTGTTTGAATACGTGATTTTATTTACCGAGAGCTCGGTCGTCGTCGAGACGATGAGATTCGAGATTATGACGAATGAAAATAAACGAACAACGGCTGGTTTAACGAAATTGATAAAACATAATTGGGAATTCTTATTTGGGAAATAGAGCGTACTCATCGAATTACGATAACGTTCTATAACCCTCGGTCTTAAAAAGCCCCGATGCCAAGTCCTCAATCATGCAATTCAGATTTAGTATAGAACGGAGCCGATAAGAAGAGTGCAAGCGGGCAATGGAAAGGCGCAGGCCTGTAGAACGTCATTTTATTGAGATACCGTAGCGCTTAATCGGCACGGTTATTCCTCAGACCTGCATCAACAGTTATTCGTTTGATTCCACATGAGACACGCTCTATGAGCTTAACCATTGAGATTCTTCCATACTCTAGAGCGAAACGTCAGGTAAGATATCTTTTCTCTTTAATCGATCGATTAATAATTCGTGAAAAATTAATAATTCATCAAATCGTTCGAAACGAAGAATATTTTTTGACGTACGTATTTAAACGTTCGATAATTAAATCTCGCTCGATTCTCGTATATAATAACAATTGTTATTATTATCATTATCGATCGGGCAATTCCGGTTCGAAAATTCAAATGCAGATCGATAAATTATTTCGATCAACCGTTCGAAGAATAATCATCACAACGAAACGTGTTAAACTGTACGAAAATCGTTCGAAACGAAGAATATTTTTTGACGTACGTATTTAAACGTTCGATAATTAAATCTCGCTCGATTCTCGTATATAACAACAATTATTATTATTATCATCATCGATCAGGCAATTCCGGTTCGAAAATTCAAATGCAGATCGATAAATTATTTCGATCAACCGTTCGAAGAATAATCATCACAACGAAACGTGTTAAACTGTACGGAATTGCGTCTGTATAATGTTAATTCGTTCGATCGACATTGATCGAGAGCTTCGATTGATTATGCGCGAAATAACGCTCCGATAGATCGATCCCGGTACGTTTAAAACAAAGTAGAAGCATCGGGGATAATAACTCGGTAAATGTTAAATTTTTTTTTTACCCGGGTCAAAAGTGTCAATTGACAATTGGAGCAAACGAGCATCCGGCTATCCTCGTAGTGTTTAACCGTCTCTCTCTCTCTATCTCTGCGCAAAATTCAATCGAGACAACGAGTCAAAAGACGGAAAGACGGAGAAAGATAAAAAGAAAAAAATATAGAAGAAGGAACGGAGTAGGGGGCATGTGTTGGACTAAACGCGCGAAAGAGGGAGAATAAAGGTTCATAGTCAAACCAAGTTTCAGTTGTCACTGTCCCGTCGGCAAGACTCGATAAGAGCATCGCGAAGCTCCGCCCGTACACGTTCCATTATTGCTGACGAACCGGGCAACGTGTACGTTCGTTTGAAAACGCGGCGAAATAATTATTTTTGCCGAACACATGGAAATATTGTCCTGGTGAAAATAAAAAAGAGAACGAAATACGCCCGGGTAAGTCGAGAGAGGCTCGCAAATAATTTAATAAACAGAACAAACTTTCGTTCATCTCGATTCAATTTCAAACTTTTCAATAATAAAGACAAGAAATTCTTAACAATCAATTGATTTCGTCGTTTTTTACCGGATCGTAGTATTTTAATCGAATTGATAAATATTAATTCTTGGAAATGTATTTGTCTTTGTTCGACGTCGTAAATTTGTACTAGTCTAGTATTTAAACGACGGAACGTAATCATTATTGTTTGAAAATTCTTTTTTCTCGCGCTTAACGATACTCGTTCGTTCGATGAACGAATCTCGCGATTGTAGCGCCAACACAATTATTATATTATTTTTTTCCTTAACAAACAAAAAACTCTATTAGACTATGTTTCTAGCAAGAAAAAAGTGCCGAATAGACGATGTACTCGTGGGTATATCGCTCGTACAAAAATAAGTATTTGGCTATCACGAACGGTTTGTAATAATCGGCGGAGCGATTACGACTTATCATCGAGGACAAACTCTTATTCGATTCATTTTGTTTTTCTCCGCGATTGAGTTTATCACCCCGAGGTGTCGACGATTGTCCTAGATACGAGAATTATGGCGACTGGCTTTAACGAGGCTTAAAACAACGCGTTAGCGATATCGTTCGAGTACCGGACAGAGCAATTGAATTCAATTGATGGGAAATTGGTAAATTTCGTTTTCGCACGTTTCGAGGAGGAGGGAGCGTTCTAGTGAGAGATCCTCGTTCGATTTATCGCGCGCTACGAAGCGAGAGCAACGGCGCCGCGATAATTGGATTTCGATCTAACATTTAAGAATTTTTTTTTTTTTCGCTACGTCGCAATTGATTTACGATGCTCGTACTTGTTGATGAATGCACGCGCATGATGTCAATTGACCGATGCAAATGATAATCCATCGGGTACACAGATGAATCTTTGGTTACGTAACGAGTGGACGGTAAAACGATAATCCGAGGCGACTGAACGCGGAAGCGTACTGAATATTCTCATCCAAGGCCAGATGTTATGACAAACGCACCAAGACCCGCGGCTCATTGTCTCGCGGAACGTCGATTGTGCAATCGTTCGACACGCGAATTTGAATATTTTGTAATAGCCTCGGTAATTTCTCGTCACGGAGAAGATCGACGTCGTACACGTGCGTGTGGTACGTGTGTGTGTGTGTGTGTGTGTGTTTGTACGCGCGAAGACGCCTTCGTGCACAACAAGCGACGAGATCCCACAATTTTCCTCGAGCGGGCCATTGGACGTTCCGATCTATAATTAAGCGAAATTATTTATAGAACGAAAGAACGATTAGCTTACGGGATGCAGTCGCATATTTTTCGCGATATTTATACCGGATTTATTCTTCTGTTATCAACGTAGCTGCGATAATAACGCGAATGAGTCATCGACGACTGAAAATAAAACAAGATTTTCACACGTTTTAGAAAATTCCGTCGTGGTATTAGGAACGATGTGTTTTTTTGTTCGATGGGCGAGAAAAATTAGGAGCTTATAGTTTATGGAACTCTCATCACCTTGGTCGTAAAAATTGCCATGAGCCTTTTTTTTCTTTGTGTTGAGAGAAAAAGGTTAAAGTTTGTTCGATCAAATTTTCAAGTTGATTTTTTAGATCAAACTCTTGGGTAGAAAAATAATTCGTTGTATAAAAATTAATATTAAAATCATCGATTTTATTATTAATCAGGATTATAATCAGTACTTATTTAAAGTTCGGACAGAATTTTTACTAAAAATAACGTCGAATTAAATTTTTTTTAAGAAATCGAAATCTGGCCTCGAATTTGACGATAAAGATCTGAGGATTTTTTTTAAAACGTCCACGAGTCTCTTCTAGCGTTCACAACCAGTTTGAACTATTGTATCTGGATAAACGTTATATTATGTTCAAACAATTAATTAAACGAACTCGAGAACAAGTACAATGAATCGTAAATATGTTTACGTACACTGGATGAATTTTTTGAAAAATAGAATTGCGTTGGGTCGATATTGTAACTGGGACCGGTCCGTTTAGATCGATATCGAACCTAATCTAAAATTGATTATCGAAACTCGCTTATTGCTTAAACGAAATCGATTATCCATCTTTGACAAATAAGAGGAATATTAATCAATAAATTCTATCGACAATAGCGTCGATAGCAAGTAAATAAGAAGTCCAAGAAAAGTCCAAGAACTCTTGCGAAAATTTCGCAAGAGTTGAAAAATAGTGGTTTCGAGAAAAATTGATTGTATTCCAATTATTGTTTTGTTTTCAGTCAAAATTAACATGAATATACTTTAATGTATGTGAAATAACATATATTAAATTGAGCCCAAAAAACTACCAAGTAAATTAAAAAAATTCATGAAAATGAATTTTTCACGAATCTTATTTAAATCTTATTTGTTTTCGCGTTGACGAATATTCGGCCAGGTATTTACGAATAGTCTCACCTTTTTCATTACGAAGAAGAAAAGAAATTCATTAAAATTTCCGAGAAACTGTTTGAATTATTTTCAAAAGGAAATAATTATCAATAACTATTCCGAGTCAATGAGAATAATTTCTTTTCGTTTGAATAGTACTTTTACAATGATATTTCCTCGTCAGAATATTCGCAGAGTATAATCTTTATTTCGCAGAGAGATATTATCACCCGCGTCATACGGATTATCAAATGTAAACAACTGATTTTAAAAGAACAAAAGAATACTTTTCATTTTTCGAAATGATTGTGTTTTTTTTGGCATATCTATACATAATTTTTCAATCAGATAAGTCATTGAAACAGTTTCGTTACAAATTCGAATGACCAATTCTTAAATAAATAAAATTAGCTTTAAGAAATTGAGCTTTTTCTCCAAACCATCGAGCTTTGACCGATTATTATTGATTCTTTCTTTTGCAGAAATGCCCAGTACGTCGAGTTCACTGCCCGTGAAAAATCTTTTGTCCTTACTGCGTCAAAAGTTGGGCAACGATATAACCATCGAGGATGTAAACTGGAAGAATTTGACAGACCCCGGTGAGAATTACGGTAGTCACATAATCGCGGTGAACGTGGCCGTCGCGACAAACTCGAAAACGGAAACGCACAATCTGGTGGTTAAATTACCACCGCCCTCGGAATGGTTGCAACAATTGTTTAACAGCCCGTTTACATTCGTCAAGGAGTTGCAATTTTATCGCGACTTAACGCCGGAACTTGTCGCAATTCAACGCGAAAATGGATTATCAGAGCCGGAGAAGACGTGGCTCGGTGCCGATTACTACGGTGGACGCGTCGGCCTCTCAGAAACGGAGGAATTCGACGATCAAGCCGCGATAGTATTGCAGAATCTAAATTTTACGGGTTACAAGACAGTGGATCGTCTCTTGGGTCTTACCAAGAGTCAGGCCGAATTGGGTGTTCGACAATTGGCTAAATTGCACGCGACAGCGATCGCTCTGAGAGTGAAAAAACCGGAAGTTTTTGAGAGAAAAATTGTACCGGCACTGGGTCAACCTGCGAACGAGATAGCCAAGAGTTGCGTCATGGACATGGTGAAAAAAGCCATCGAAGATCTGGAAAATATACCACAAGCAAGAGCGTATCGAACGAGCGTTACCGCGACGATGGATTACATAGCCAGCGTGGAACATTCCGTCGGGGATGAGAGCAAGGACCAATGGGCGACCCTGGTACACAATGATTTTTGGATCAACAACATGATGTTTAAGAGCGACGATAGTGGCAATGTCGTTGACATGAAAATCGTCGATTTTCAATTGTGCATTTATGACTACGGGGTCAAGGATCTCATATTCTTTCTGATATCCAGTCCGATGAACCAAGTCATCGATAACGATTTCGACTATCTCGTCGACCTTTATCATTCCTCTTTCGTAAAAACCCTCCAGTCGATGAAAATCGACGTCGAAGATTTTCCCAAGCAGCAGCTCGTCGATCGTTTGAACGAGTGCGCTCCGTTGAAATTCGGACAGTGTCTGATGATGAATCAGGTGATTAAATCCAAACCAGGCGCTGCGCCCAAGATGGAGGATATCGACAGTAAAGAAAGCTTTCTCACGATCGGTGGTGGCGAAGTTTATCAACAAAAAATGTTGCACACGGTACAATTTTTCGACAAACGTGGATGGTTGAAAAAATAGTTGACGATATCCATAACACGTGGAACGATTGGAGAAAAGAAATAACGAGAATGACATGAAATTGTTCGCTCGAGTGTTGAAATAACAACGGGTGAGAGGTTTCGATGGCAAAGGGCGTTGGTGTCGATATTGAAAATACGGAAATTAATTTATTGGATAAAAGAAAACTGCGGGGAACATTGTAACTCTACCTATAGTCTTTCCTAATTGTATGATTCGATATTTGTAAGTTATTATTAATATTAATATATCGTACAAATTAATAATAATTCAATGAGAAAAACGTGGATTTTTGCAATAAATTTATCTAGAGATCGGGTTTTATGGAGAAGTGAAATTTCTTCGAAGCTTTTGTGAACACCGCTACCAATTTTCGTGCATGCAAAATACAAAACAAGAATTTCAATTTTCAACGAGCGTCGGAACGAAAGTACTTTTGTCCAAGGAACAAAATAATCTTTCAGAACTTTAGTAAATCTAACGTTTGACTAGGGTCACGTGGACTACAGAAACCTCAAGACTTGGTCCTATCAGTAGAAATATTTTACTATTCATACGACGATGTGTCGTTTATTTCAAGGCAACGAAAGTTTTGTATCACGACGACGCTAGCTCCTCAACGTTCACTGAATGTAAAATACCGATAAACGCTTGGAAAAACCGCAATACTTTATTTTAATCTCTTGTCTCAAATATCGAGAAAAAAAGAAAAAAAAACAAGAAAAACAACCCTGACTTGGTGTAATAATCCCGCAAATTCCAAGATTCTACCTTTTGCCTGAAACGGTAGCACTTTGTAACGAAATATTTGCAATACTGAGATAAATATAAAGCGAAGAACGTCAAAGTCGCGGTGTGAAAAGAATCTCCACGCTCGCTCTATCACGTTATCAATACTAAATTTTACATCAGACTCGATTGGAGTCCGTGACGAACGCATGTAGCGAAATTCGTGAAAAATATGAAAGTAAACAAAATTGAGGGAAAGACTCACCTCGAGAAGATCGGCAACGGCGTCCGGTAGATTGAATTCCCGGACGACGCGTAATCTCACTTGTCGATTGATCTCGTGCCTTGAAGAGAGCGGTAAGCTAACGGCTCTTTGGCAACTCGGGGATTGTCGTAATTTTTGTTCGCGCTTGAGCATCGCCGACATCGTAGCGGAGTCTGGTACTGAAAATCAACGAAGAAAAAAATTAGGGAAATTATAAAAATCGAATGAAAACAAAATTCTTTTAATTTTACAACTGTCGATAACATTATTGAAAATTAACTGGAATTGTCGTGCATTAAAAAGCAGTTTATCAAAGAAATATTAAATTCTCTACCAGGCAAAGCTGCTGACAATACGTCAACGCCGACCGCTCCCATAGACCTTGGTTTCTCGTCGACCATGTATAGAGTGTCGGGAATGTCGGGAATGTAACGAGCTCTCCGCAATCTAACTAATTCGGTTTCCTGAACCATTTGTTCTTCGACTAGAGCCTGTAAAAAGGGAGTACAAAAATTATTAAGAGAACAAGGATGTAAATGTTGTTGTTTTTTTTTGGACAAAGGATAAAAAAAAGTACCTTAATCTCCTCGTAGTAAGGCATGAATAATCGAGGTCGTACGAATAGGCCATTTCTCTTGCCTCCTCTTATCCAAGCGTTTATTCGCAAGTTTTCTCTCTCGTCGCCGATCATGTGACTCGGTGGTGTCGACACCAAACCTCTTCTGATAGCCTGAATAAAACAAAAGCGTCTCTTAATATTTGTTCCTTCTAATAATTGCTAAATCTTCTTTTTTAGAAACTGACGAACAGAGCAAAACTCTTCCGCAACGGAAAATTCTCCGGATATTTCATTCATGCTGGGTTAACTTTTGTTTACGGCTAAAATTCTGCGATAAAGTAGATACGTTGGAAGAGTTTGACTCGAAAACAGAATTAAGGTGGTTCGCGCGTTATCCATGCATTAGACGAATTGCAAGTTTAATTGTTTAAAATTCGTACGAACCTTCTTAACAATAATACTCAACTGTGGGTAAAATTGGAGAAAGTGTTACCGTCCAGGAATCGATTTATTTATTGTGAAAAATCGTATTTTTTCTCAACTTCCCATAAGACCTCGTGTTAAAGTTGCGATTTTAAACACTGAATATCTCGATTACTAGACGGTGGAAACTTCTCAAATTTGTTACCCGTTATAATACGATGCTCGAGAAGATTCACGCAAAATTTCAAAAAATTATCTTGGAAAAAATTGTATCCGATGATTTTGCCGTTACTTTGTATCTACTATTATGATTATGGCGCGTGAACCTCGTTAATTGTTTAACATTCGTACGAACCTTCTTAACAATAATACTCAACTGTGGGTAAAATTGGAGAAAGTGTTACCGTCTAGGAATCGATTTATTTATTGTGAAAAATCGTATTTTTTCTCAACTTCCCATAAGACCTCGTGTTAAAGTTGCGATATTAAACACTGAATATCTCGATTACTAGACGGTGGAAACTTCTCAAATTTGTTACCCGTTATAATACGATGCTCAAGAAGATTGACGCAAAATTTCAAAAAATTATCTTGTAAAAAATTGTATCCGATGATTTTGCCGTTACTTTGTATCTACTATTATGATTATGGCGCGTGAACCTCGTTAAGCGTGTAACGAATAAAATAAAATCTTGTTTAAAACAGTGATAACGTACTTGAGCTAAGATCTCGCTACTGCTCGGTAGAACATGGTCCATCCGTACGAGTGGTAAAAGTTCACTGAGTATTTCCCGCAATTCTATATCGCTCAGATCTCTCTTCTTGACGCCTTTTCGCGTCACCGAGTGTACCGTGTGACTCAACAAATTTGGCTCGCGATCCTCCATACGACGGACGAGTTCTTGCTCGCCCCATTTCAGCACAGCTTGCAATACTTCGAGTTCGCTCGCTTGAAGAAAATGACTCTGGAGAACATTCGTCATGTGCGTGTGATCCAATTGATGAAGTATCGGGGACGTTATGACGGATTGAAATTCTTCACGTAGAAAATGCAACGCTTGTCTATGCACCCAGGCTGAACCGTGAGGTTGGCTGGCCCATCTTTAACGAAAGTTGAAAAGAATTTAATTCGATCGGAAGATAAAATCTAATTTTAATATAAATAAACGATTTTTTTTTTTAATTTCTACCTCAAAACCGTCGCCAGTGAGTCTTGAGTGAGCCATTCTAGTATGAGATCTTCGCATCCTTGGGAGAGTATGTCGAGCTCCAGAAATCTACCGATTTGATAAAGTTCCATTGCTTCCTCGAGAGGACTCGGTCGCATTCTCCCTGTGTGCGTTAACGCTTGAACCTGGGACAATAAAGTGTTTGGTATTATTCGAGTATTCTCCTGTATATTGTACACTTTGAGGGTATTTTGTTATTTTTAGGAAATTGTTTATATTTTAAGCTCATTGATATAATTATCTCGAGACTGGAAGAATACACGAATAAACCTTTCTCCATGAGCCTCGGAAAAAAATATATATTTCGTATAATTTCGAAAATTTTGTCGAATTTATATAAAATTGTAAAATATCCCGTATATTTTTCGACAAAATCTCCCTCACGGTTTTCCAATCAGCGAAAATTACCATTATTTCGGAAAGTTTATCAGTTTCGAAATATTTACGAAACTGTCGAATAATCATTACAGAAAAAATGAATTTAGTGGTTATTTACCTCGCCAAGACTGCCGGCACTGTTACCACAGCCACTGCCACGGAGTATGAGCGAGAGATCGACGGTATCGAGATAAACAGCGTGTAGCAATACCCTCGCGTATCTCTTTGGAATAACGCACTCGTCCAGGACTATTCTAGTTGGTATGTGAAGCGCTCTTTCCGTGTGATCCTCGCCCGATCTTGTTCGGCGTTGTATCAAATTGCGAAAAAAGGGCGAACGTGCCGAGAGTATCGCCTTGTGACAGCGTAATTCGATCTTGGGACGAAAACCATACTCGGAACTTCCACTATCCGGTCTCTGATAATCACTGTCCGACGTAAATACCAGGGCGGCATCCGCGTAATCCCCGGTGTCGAGAAGATAACGTAGATCGTGTTCGAGGAGATTCGGCGTGCCCAATTCCTCGCCGAGTCTTCGTAAGAGAGTCGTGTCGAGGGAGGTGTCGTGAGGACAAATATCGCCGGTATAGAGGTAACGCAAAAGTGCGGAAAACATTTGTACCTCGAGACTCGGTATCCTCAGATCGAGGCATATTCGAGCTCCGTAGCCTAAAAAACGATTGGAATAGGTGAACTTTATTTTCCATCGTCCAGAATTTATCATTCTCAATTTCATAATTGCGAAGAAAAGAAGCTATTTGAGGTTTTAATCCATCTTCATTCCATACCTGGACATCCAGCCAATAATTCTCGAAAATAAGGACATCGGGATGAGAGCAAAGCTCTGTGAACGGGGAAACAAGCTCCTCTGTAAACGAGATCGACGTCGGTGCAGTATTTGTAGTCGTAGAGGGTTGAGAGATCTTGTTTAAAGGTTGTAGCCGGATGTCTCGCGAGTTCGGCCTGTACGTGTAAATCCTTGAGCGCGGCCAGAGCCTCGTATTCCTCGAGAAGCGCTCCGGCCTCGAGAGGACTCCACGTCGAAACGAGTTCTCTGATGACGCGTCCATGATCGCAGGCTTTCGACGAACGACGTCTTCTTATGAATTTCTTTCGCAGTGTCGCGAAACCCGTTACTCTTTTTTTTCGTTCTCTGCAACGAAACAAAGAAACACGATGAAACAATTATAAATTATCTCTCGAGCGAGCAAGCTATGAGAACGTAGTTTTATTTAACCGACGACTTTTCTGTCGTGGTAAGAAATATTCATAATCATCGATAGATGATTAAAAATAGGTTTGCATCATGACGAACTTGATGCAAACGAAAAAGATCGCAGCATCGAAATTATCCTCATTACAGAAATGTGTCGATAAGAATCGTTCAACTATGCTGGAAGTGTTGAAAGAAGCTGTTACCATCCCATCGTTTTCTCAGGAAGAAAAGTATTTTTCCGACATTACGAGAATGGTATCATCAATCGCACCTTTCGCATTCTTAAAAAATTGTATTTTATTAAAAAAAGCGACGAACCACGATTTCGTTCACAAGCGGTTTTTTTCCCAATAATTTTAGCTAAAACTTTGTCAGTCGAAAATGAACGATTTGGGTGCTACGACGGAATTGCTCGAGAGTAAAAGTGTGAAAAGTAACGATATTACGATTTATCCGCCTGTACTATTTGGCAATTTGTTTATCGACGAAGAATTAAAAACCGTGTGTATCTACGGTCACGTGGGTTAGTCAAGATTTATAAAAAAATGTATATAGCGATAGGAAACTCTGGAATTGTTTGATCAAAGAGAAAGAAATTTGCGAATATAGATTCAGTGTCGGAGAATAACGGTTGCGATCAGGTAATTAAAAACTTGGATATGATCGTTAAAAATGAAAAAATATACGGCGTGGGTGTTTCAAGAGGCAAAGGACCATTATTATGTTGGTTGAACGCTCTGAAAATATACGCCGCCGCTAAAACAAAAATTCCGGTCAATGTTAAATTTATCGTCGAAGGAATCGCGGAATCGAACAGTCCGACTCTCGCCGATGTTCTGTCGAGAAGAAAAGATTTTCTCATAGACGTCGATTACGCGTGTCTGATGATAGACAACAAAATCAACGATATTCCCTGTCTACGATACGGTTATCGTGGAGTTTGTCACTTCTCGTTGGACATTGATTGCGGTCGCAGTGACATCGATAGCGGAAAATACAGCGGTGCTTTCGATCAACCACTCGTCGACGCGGTTCGCGTCGTTTCCAGCCTCATGGACAAACGCGACAAACTCGCTGTGCCAAATGTAAATCGTATTATTATGTGCCTAACATCGTTGATGAGATCATTAATGAGATGAAAAAAATTAATTTCAGATACTGAAAAACGTCGTAGGTCCATCCTTGGAGGAAAAAGAGACGATTGAGAAATTTGAGCTGAACGTTGACGATTTGAAGAAAAAAATCGGTGTGAAACGATTGAGACACAAGGATAACGCTTCTCGTATCGTCATTCACAAAACGCGTCTTCCGAGCCTCAGTATCCACGGATTTGAGAGAATCGTGGAATATTCGGATCGCGACAATCGTGCGTCAATTCCTGGCAGGTAAATCCTACATACATGTACGAGGATAAGATTGGAGCAAAATTGCATACGAAAAGATAATTGAAAATTTTTATTCGAAAATCTTCACCAACGAATTGTTGGAATAAAAAACAGTAATTTTCAGATTCATTCACTCTATACGGAACTTCCCTTAAATAGCTTTTATTAATTATTCCGTTTGTACTGCCGATTGAAAATGTATTTGCCGCGTTCGTCTAGATTTTTAAACACAGTCGTGTTTAAATAAACCTGTTGTATTTTCGAATCGATATATCTCGAACAATATGAGTGGCAGTAGACAAATTTTGTCAAAAATATCGGAGACTTTGATAAGCTTGAAATTTTGTATTTAAAAGATTTCTGAACTATCGATCCTCGTAGAATCGTGGCAAAGTTCTCCATAAGACTGGTAAACAATCAAACTTCTCATGATACTCGAGTCAGTGTTGAGAATCACGTGAGAAAGGTATGGGATCGTTACAAGAGTGCAAACGATTACAAATTGAGAATGGATGCAGGAATCGAGCCTTGGGAAGAAAATCCTAAGAATCCGCATTACACGGCAGCTGCAAACGCTGTTAAATTGGTCCGTCGTTCGACATTTATTTCGAGAATTATTAGCGAGAAAATTCTTACCGAAAACTTCTATATTTTCTCGTGCTATGATAGATTTATGGGAAAGAGGCTTTGCGCGTGTGCGATGGTTATACAGTGCCCGCAGCGACGATCCTGAAATCAGCTTGTCCTGGAATTAGCTCTTTGGTTCTTTCCTTCGGGTGAGTATTGTTCGTTTCAAATTTAAAGTGTGTTTAATAATGTTTCTGGCCTGCAGTCATCACCGAAAGTTGAATTCGATTAATCGAGAAGGCGTTGTATTTTTAAGCTTTTACAAATTTTCTTTGGAGCGATTTTTTAATTGTCAATTCTTTATAGTTTCTGATTAACGAGGTTCACGCGCCATAATCGTAATAGCAGATACAAAGTAACGGCAAAATCATCGAATACAATTTTTTCCAAGATAATTTTTTGAAATTTTGCGTCAATCTTCTCGAGCATCGTATTATAATGGGTAAGAAATTTGAGAAGGTTTCACCGTCTAGTAATCGAGATATTCGGTGTTTAAAATCGCAACTTTAACACGAGGTCTTATGGGAAGTTACGAAAAAATACGATTTTTCACAATAAATAACTCGATCTCTAGACGGTAAAACTTTCTCAAATTTTACCCACAATTGATTATTATTGTTAAGAAGGTTCGTACGAAATTCAAACAATTAAACTTGGAATTCGTCCAACGCGTGCCCAATGCGTGAACCTCCTTAAAACTGATGATAAAGCGTTACGAAAATTATAATTTGCAGGCCTGAATTTTCGTTGAATAGTAATTTCATCCATTCTCCAGAATTCTGTTTCTAAATTTTAGTACTCGGTGTATATAAAACACAATTAATTATTTGCAATTACATAGAAGAACGCTCGTTCTCTTAGAGTTAAAAATCCTTCGTTGTGATTCCAGCGATCCGGACGCGTCTGCCAAAAACGAGGAATCGATATCTATCGAAAATTATGTAAACGGCGTTAAAGTAATAATGGCGTACATGGCGTACATTCACGATCTGTGAATGGAGAGAAAAGGGAAAAAAATCGAAAGACGTTTAAAGAAAAATCGTCGCCGATCGGATGCGAAAGACGAATGATTTCTTCGAACGGATAAATATTCACGAGACGTTAACGAGTCGAGGAAAGATCCATTTTTGATCCAACGTTTCGGAAAATCTGTAGAGGTAAATTTGATATTGGAAAAAATTATCTTACCGAACGATGATACCGAATTGATCGGTATTTCCGGACGCGGAAAGTCTCGCTGCTTGTACGGGATCGCCGCCGCTGGCAGGAAAGTTAGTAGAAGCGGAAGCTCCCATTCTATGGGTCATATGAGAATCATCGTCTTGTCCCCTTGCCAGTGACCAGCAACCACCTCCGCTTCGCCAATTACCGACGCTATCGTCGCTATCTTCGCTAGGCTGCAACGCACACGGGATCAAAATCCGGAATACGTTCATCGCTCGCCCAGACACCAGCCTGCGAATATTCTTCGATCAATCGTCGAATATTTTGCAATCGGAAGATAATGTGAAATAAAGTTAATCGATATATAACGAGTATTTTTCGAGTTTACGACGATAAATCGTGTTAATTAGGTCATTTTTTGGATGGAGATTCGATTCGAAGCTTCATTCTGGCATAAGCAGGAAATTAGACGCGTCTCTCGAAATTTCATAATTTTAACATTGCCTCGATGTCTCGAAAGCGGATGAGAATGTTTGGCAAACATTCCATAGGGGTTAGACACGAATCAGCAAGCTCGTCGTATCGTGAGAATTTCGACAATGTTAATTCTTGGACGATGGTAAAAAGTTATCAAGATCAAATGGATTACGTGAAACGGCATGTTATTTTAAAAAACAAAGCAAAACAGAAATAGTGACGACCGCAATTAAATTCGATCGAGTTTAGGGATCAATGTCATTCTCGGCCTGCTGAGTATAATCCAGCTGTTTCTTGTATTCTTTTTAAAAGGAATTTTTATCTACATTAACTAATAATATTTTCTATTCAATTGCATTCTTTTTGTTGATAGAGAAAAATATTTTTTTTTTTGTGTTATGATTATCGTTGGACGCGACCTAAATAGAGGGGCATTCGAAAAAAATGTCATGAGATTTGCATTCTCTTGGAAATACACAAGTGCAAATGCATACACGTATATGTGCTTGTGCACGTCTGTGTATGTGTGTACATCACTGACAATCAAGTATTTTACGAAAGGACTTTCCAGCAGGTGCGTTACACGGGATATGTGAAATATAATGGAGTTTTTGTTACCTGGGTCCTTCGTGAGCATATTTTTCTTCGATTATTATGACTTGAAATTAAAGTAATCCGTTATAGGCATACACAAACACTCGTTGAACAACACGCTGTCGGCCATGTTTACATTCGAATGCATCGCTAGAGACCCACTAGAGACGATGAGCCAGAGAACACACACCACAGAGTGCACAAATCCCAAATTTTGGGCTTTAGCCACTTTTCGTATGACAGCGACGGATCAAAAAACGTACCGTACCGAAAACTGAATATTAATTTAACATCACATCGATAATTCGTGAGGGATACTCCGAAATTTTGTCATTGTATCTCGTCGTGTATAAATCGAGTCACAGCGGAGTTGTGCATATATACACCTATACACATTTATGTATATATATGTTCTGTATCTATAGACAGTTTGTATGTGTTTCGAGAGGTTCGTGGCGTTTGCGCGTAAGCAGTTGGTGATATGGGCACATATATTCGAAAATTGCGAGATAACACACACGATGTTATCGTTTCAACGTCCTATAATTTATTGTTCTTATTACTGAAGCGGTAAGTATTGTATAGCCATTTTGAATATTTGTTTTTGCGGTTCACCGAGAGCATATAATTTTTATCAAAGCTCTACCCTACTAAAACATACTGTTGTGTGTACTAGTATCTATTGTATATCACGTATAAAATAACATTCAAGTGTACGTGGGCTCTGCTATACTGTATCTAAATATATGTAATTCTGGGATCGTGGCGGCGCAACGATCGTTCAGATTACCAACGTCAACTCTGCATCTAGAGAAAAATCCCTAGAATCGTGAGGCGGGAGATTTCAAATTGGCAGAGTATATATCGCTGTGTCAGAATTTCTGCTCGGAATATCTTTCAACCCATTTCGCATATGATGGTATCATTATTATCAATATTATTTATAGTTTCCTTTTTGAAATAATAAATATTACACGATAGATTTTCACATAATTTGAGACTCATTACTGTAGGCATTTATTAGGTCTTTCGGTTACAAGAAATTAATTGTAAAACACATGTACATACAACGTAGTAAATTTTCTTTAGTTTTCAATCCCTATTAGATGACTTTATCCATAATTACAATACAAGTTGAACGGATGCAAATCCGGATACACGTTGCTGAAAATATATGCCTATCATTAAAATATTTCGCTCTCAAAATCGGAGTTCATCTCATCTACTCGATCTACTCTATATATACATAAGAACATGTACGACCGAGATGACCTAGTCAAGATAGTATTTATGTGCAATAATTATGCAATGATGGAATTGCACATTCATCGATGTATCGTCATAAAAACAAATTGACACAATAATAAGATTTAATGCAAGTCTATATTGGAAATATTTGCAAAAACATTGAATGTGCTCATAGTCGTCTAGACGTGAGACTGACTCACGTGTCTGTGACACAACGTTCCGAGATCTTTTGCACGGTGTTTCGTCGTCAACCTTTTTACAACGTTCATCCGCTGTCGGCACGTTTGGTTTTAGTTTCTTACGAAAAGAGATTCGAGAAAATCTTTGTCCTTCGAAAATGTTGGTTGCTCAAAAAGCTATTACGATCGGTCAGGCGACGGGACGTTTTCTCACCCCGAGCAGAACGATCGTAGCTGGACGACCCAGAGTCAGGGTTCCTTTCGCTGTAAGAAAATTAACGAATATTATTCCTTTTACCGTATTTCGCAATTATTACGCAACATGTGAACCTAAAATGCAATTGAAGTTATCGTTTAAACAATCATCACGCTGGAAAACATGTTTTCTTAAATTGTCGATAATACTGTGAAACAAATGCTAGAACGTACATTTTTAAAACAAAAACGAGAGATAACCTAAAGTAACGGGTATTTAATTTTTTCGTTCGTGATGAAAAATTTGATTCGTTCGTTTGAAAATTTAACAACATCCGTTCGATATCCGCGATCTCTATAAAAAATTATTAATTTTTCAATCAACTCATTTGTCGAATTTTCGTTAAAACATCTCATGTGTCGTCATCTCATGTGTCGTTTTCGGTAAAACAGCCTGTAGTCGGCCAGGAACCAGTAGTCAGCCTTTGCCTATACTTTGTACGAGTGGAAAGAGAGCAAAGCATATTTTTTGTACTCTTCCCACTCGTACAAAGTATAGACAGAGGCTGACTACTGGTTCCTGGCCTAAGACTGGCTGTTTTACCCTATGTATTGTTGATTTTATGAAGTACAAAAAATTATAAATATTAATAGGGTAAAACAGCCAGTAGTCGGCCAGGAACCAGTAATCAGCCTCTGCTTATCTTTTGTACGAGTGGGAAGAGAGCAAAGCATATCTTTTGTACTCTTCCCACTCGTACAAAGTATAGGCAGAGGCTGACTACTGGTTCCTGGCCGACTATTGGCTGTTTTACCCTATGTATTGTTGATTTTATGAAGTACAAAAAATTATAAGTATTATTTAGGGTAAAACAGCCAGTAGTCGGCCAGGAACCAGTAGTCAGCCTCTGCTTATCCTTTGTACGAGTGGGAAGAGAGCAAAGCATATCTTTTGTACTCTTCCCACTCGTACAAAGTATAGGCAGAGGCTGACTACTGGTTCCTGGCCGACTATTGGCTGTTTTACCCTTTATGGCGTGTAAGCCCGTAATTTTTAGTTGTAAATTTACCAACTTTTCAATTCCAGGAAAAAGTCGTTCATGGAGTTCTTATATTCTGCGGACTTCTGGCAACGCCTGTTTGGGTTGCCACGCATATAAAGGATTATCGTAAATAAGTCTTAGATATTCGACGAAAATGATCTTCGACGCGACGTTAAGGTAGTGAATTAATATAGAAATTTAATTTCGACAACAATGCGATTGGCAACGATCGTACTCGAGAATATGTCTACGCAATCATTGAAACAATGAGAAAAAATAAATAAGGGATGGCGATTTATGTTTCATTTGTTGGGTAAATTAATGAGTTTTTCCCTATATGTTTTATCGTTCATGCATTATCAATATATTAAGCCGAGATGAAAGATAGACGTAAGCTAAAAGATCCTCGATCGACGCTTTTTTTAAATCTCTGCTTTTTTTAAAATAAAACAAAGAGTAAGGTAAAAACCTTGATACAATGAAAATAGCAACGGTCTCTTTCGCCCTCATCGTTTTTATTCCCAGGTTACAGATCGGCGATCGCCGATACAAGGCGTAATCGATTTTAGAATTTACCTTCGAGCCGTTTTTGATAAGTCTCCATGTGTATTATTATTTCGCACGATATTTCCTGGCCTTTCTCTTTTTTTCGAAACCGTAATGAAGGCGAGAACAGCAATTTTTGGATATTGGGGTTACGTTATCCCAACGCATAAGTTTTCATGTTGACTCGTTCATGGAGAAATAATTTTGGTCCTGAATTTCTCAATTCCCAAAGACATTAATTTTAAAAACGGTAATTCGTGCAATTTTGAAGATTCGCTGATTCTTCCCGACTTTTAATAAATCCAAACTTTTTCTTAATTATTCCTTTTCTAATTTATGGTCGTAGCAAATTTAATTTACAATTTCCAGCGCTAGAGGAACTTCTCAAGCGCAATATCGAATTATTCTATCAATATTACTTTCGGTGCATGCAAAGCCATATATGGCTGCTAAAATTTCTTTAATTTTTTCAGTAGGCAAAAGATTTTTTTTTTTCATTCGTTTGACTTTGTGACAACACGAAATACGTTCCGTTACACGAAAAAATGTATAATTAGTATTCAATGTTAGTTATGGAAAAAAAAAATCGTTTAACGTACTGAACAAATATTAGAATCTTTAGCAACCATATATGGTTGCTAAAAAATTTAAAAAAAAATTAATCCCATCTTTTTCATAATTCGTGCAATAAGGGGTTAAAACCAACTGTTGGTTAGAATTGCGAGATTAATGGATCCTCAGTGAGCAGTCAGACTCACGGATATAGTTTCATTTTAATAATTCTTTAATACAAGCTTAACAGCCTTGAGAATAATTCCCCATAAGCCGGTAAGCCAGAATTATGGGGATTTATTAAAAAATAAAATTTATATATATATGCATGTATAGTATAGGGAGAGAGAGAGGCAGAGAGAGGTCCATGAACTTCATTGTTATGCATATATATATATATATATAAATCGACGTTAAACATTCCCACAAGTTTGCACGGAAAATCGACAAAAAAAAGTGTAAAAAGTTTTAATTCACCTTAATCGGGATGCTCCAAACTCCTTCCACAATGAAATGATTCTCGTTTCATGGTTCGCTCCTGCGAACAACGAAAAAGAAAGATGAAACTTCGAGCCACTCTTTCCCCGTGAATAAAATCCTTTCGTTCTACTTGTCTGGCAACGTCGAGCCGATTGCTACCACCTACCTTCTTGCAACACCGCGAATCTCTGACTATACACATGAATTTCTTCTTCTCTCCTCGGTCCGTGGTTCGCAAATATTCGCACCGATATTCTCAGTCAAGAAGTATCAATCGGCATGCTTCGTGCCTGAGCCGTCTCGATATCTCTCCCGCCCCTTATCTGTAGAGGCGATAAGAACACAATCGGAACCAATAAAGCTACGCGCCAAATTACAAGTGGCTCTGGAGAAATACCACAGTCTAGAACGCGCGCGACATGGCACCAGGTTGGTTCCATAAAGTTAGCCGATCGACTTAAACTTTTTTTGGTTTTGTAAAAAACCTATCAACGATCAAACAATTATTTTTAACGATCAAACGATTATTTTTAACGATCAAACGATATCAAACGACGATCAAACAAATTGGTAAAAGAACTATCTTGCAAAAAAGTCGGTAGTAAGGTATGGGCTCGTGAAGAATGCTCTGGAGTGGAAACTGACATTTTTTCTGTGATTTTATTTCGCAAAATAACGTGTGATTTATTGTTTTTATTCTTTGCTCTTGCGGATAATATGGCTCACGGGATTTATGGCCAATATGACATTAGGCCATAATGCCCAATCATGTTTAGATTTAAACGATTGGTCAATTTTACTAAAATTTCTATTTTCAGTTATTCTTTGAAGTTATATTACCTTAAGCTTCTAATTATTGATACTAATTATTAATAAATTCAACGACTGATATAACCAATAAAAACTGCTTGATTTCGTATATTTCGAGATTTATTGCCAAAAAGGTTTATTGTGTGCCATAATGCCCGGACTTACTCCAAATATATACAACAGTCGTTGAACGGGAGTAGTAGTACAATTTTCGTGCACATTTTGTCTTGAGGCAGGATAACAAAAGACTAAGCTTTGTTTCATGAGTTTTTAAATTCACTTAATTGTTTTTTTTGGTTTAATTAAAGATATGTTATTCTACGTATATTAAAGTAGATTCAAGTACATTTTTATTGAACACAAATTTTTTTTTGCGTTTGTAATAGCAATCGTTGACCAAAGCGTTATTTTTTAAATTATTTTAGGTGAAAATAATACTTTTAATTTCGAAACGTGGCATTATTTTGAAAAATAAACAAAATCAAGAATGACTACGTTTTCTTAAAATAAAAATTGACTTTAATCTATCTCAACGTATATGAAATAACATATCTTTAATTGCGCCCAAAAAGACTTATTAAATGAATTAAAAAGTTCATGAAGAAAAGCTTATTTTTCTGACCGCCGCAGTGTTGTTCTGCCTCAAGACAACATGTTTATGAAAATTGTAGTGGTATTCCTATTCAACCACTGTTGTATATTTATATTTACTAAGAGTATACCAACGGTGTCCGGATATTTTGGTGACATACAAATTCCCGATTTTTTTCGAATCTCTCGCTGTATTTAAACAATATCGTACGTACGAAATAATTATTTTTTGCGTTCACCTTACACCAAAAGTATATGTTCTGATTCATCATACAATAATTTGCTGGTGTTTTGAGAATTTGGTTGAAATGGAGAACAGAAAGAGCAACTCTATGTCGGTCACGAAAATCGAACCTTTTAGTGACCGACAATTACAGACAATAATTACAGATACAGTTGGTCACGAAAATCAAATATTCTCGTGACCGATTGTATCTGTAATTTTCTCAACTTTATCTTTGTCCATAGCTGGATACTTTTTCAAAATTAAAAACTACGTAAAGCACTTTGGTATTCACGATTGAATTCACAACTGACTTAAAATGTTTGTGATATCATAAACTTATAATTGTTTAAACGAATATATGCATACAATGTGTTGTAATCCAAGTGAAAATTCGACAAAAAGTAAGATATGCACCAAAATATTAAATAAATTTCCCGTTTTCTTATTTGTTTGTTTGATTATGCCATCAGTATATTATTAATTATTTGATAATAATCCAGGGGCGATTCGAGGTAAAGTACTATTTAATTGTATAAAATAAAATATAAATGAAAAAATATTTCAACGGGTAGTCGCTGTTTTGTGCAGGTAAGAAGGCAAATTATTGCTGATTATGTCACTAGCATGCATATTTTTTACATATTTATTGAATTTTCATCATTACACTATGCATACTTTGTTTTTACCAACCTTGCACCCGGTAGTTGCGTTGAACGCGACCATTTAACGCAGTATAACATCAAAAATATTAATTTTAGAAAAAAAAGTTCAAAGTAAAAGTTGTAGAAAATTCGTCGCTCTAAAAGTTTGATTACCAGCAGTTTGTTGTTTAAACAATTATTAGACGAGATGTCAGTCAATAAAAAAGAAAAAGTCAGAAAACAAACAGTGATAGTCATATAAGTCGTAAACGGTAAGTGATACAAACAAAATTATTTAACCAAAGAAATAGGAAATTTCATTATATACAATAAAGGTTATTACCATTTTTGGTTACGGAGATATAGGCCGAAACGGTTTTTCGCAAAATGGCGGCACAAGCGGATCACCATTTTGGGGGTATTTTGTGTATTTACATTCAGTACGTCATACTAAACCTATCTACCCAAAAAAATTGCGGTTGGGAAACAATTCATTATGGACGAGAGTAACGGGCTCCCTATTTGCCTGTACTATTGTGTCGATCTGAGGACTAGCTGTTTCTCGTACGGTCAATTGTACGTCGCTCGCTCTCGCGCGGACAACCCTGATAGTCTATAAATTTTAGTTCCAGAAGGAAAAACACAAAACATTTTGATAAAGAAATTATGTAAACGGTATTTTTTACTTTCTGTAAATAAAGTGTATTGTTAATATAGTAAACTACATAGACGAAGTCGCGGGAATCACCTAGTATCTATATATGTCTTTTCGCCATATAAATGATCACGGTAGCTCGCTAACTAACCCACCAAGTACGAAAGTAGCCACAGTTCACCCTTTGGTCGCTCAGATGTCGCCCAGCCGGCCAACTATGGGGTTTAGCCCTAAAATATAGTAAGGAGAACGCAGGGATGAATGAAGATTCAACAATATTTATTACCGCTCGCAATTATCAAATATGATATACGAGGATGAATATATGTTGCGTATAACATGACTAGAATGGCGCGTAAAGTAGAACATCGAATAGCTTACTCATTGTCAGAGTAGGAACTAGTGTGGCGTGCGAGGCGTGCGAGGCACAAGCGTTTGCTTTCTCGCCCGTCTCGGTGCCGATGTCGCTCGTGTCGCATGCCTGCTATCTGTGGTACCGACCGTACCGACCGCACACGCGAGTGGCAGATCAGTCGCCACACAACTCTCGAGGTTTCAACTTTTGTCGAGCGTTGCTAATATCCCCCCCTAATCTCTGTTGAACATGCCTTAGTTTCGAATGACAGCTGGGTGTACTTTCTTGTATCTTTATTTTATTTTACACCTCTATAAAAAAGGCACGTCTCGCGAGGACGTTGTTTCTTGACTATTTACGTGTGTTTATTTAGTGTTATTGTGAATTCTCATTTATTCCTAAAATGGTCGACTTTCGCCGACTTACTTGTGGAAGATTCCAATGGGCAATATCTCTGACGTAAAAGGGCAAGTTTGTTCGATCACCGAGAAAAAGTACCGTAGGATATATCACCTATAATCATGCCCTACCATCACAGCTGCCAAACAACCAGATGTCAAATTTTCGTACACAAACGCGAATATTAATTATTTAATTGCATCTGATTGTGACATCTCTGAAAAACTGACAATGTCCCAATGCAGTCCTTTAAGTGGCGAGGGGAGGATAAGCATCGTGCCTATTATAAGTACCACAACAACTTTTGTCCCGGAACAAACGATAAATATGGTTAATGTCACACGTACGAAGTTCTTACCTTTTCAACGACGCGACGATTACAATTCTTTTTTATACCATTTTTCCAGGAAGAAAACAAACCCACCGAGCTTTCGAGCGCAACCTCAGCACTGTACAAAACCTGTGAAAATGATGAATTGTATAATTCCGACGAGAGCGAACGACCGTCGGGAGAACGCTGGGCTCCCGTTGGCGCTAACGATGGTGACAACGACTTTGGCGACGAACACAAGTTCTCGCATAGTATGGAAAAGTAAGAATTTCATTGAATTTACTTTTTAATTCCGCTATTTCGATATTTTCTAATTCTCGTGGTTTCGCCATTGCGATTAACGCAAGATTTGTACAACTTTGTTCATCTTGTAAGAAAATTCTATTCGATTTTACAAATCTAAAGGCATTGACTATCGCGTTTTCAATTCATATTTGTGTCCTTTTGATATGTTACGCATCCTAATGTATTTTTGATTTATCCCGAATCGTCACTTATGCTTTGTCCATCATGAAAGTTGGCACATTGTCATGCCGAACGTTAATCCGTTGTCAATAAAATGTATACAAGTCACATTAAACATTCGGATAAAATAATATTAATATCATGATAAATTTCTAAAGCAGTTGAAAAAAACGTTCGTTACATAGGGTGAAACAGTCAGTAGTCGGCCAGGAATCAGTAGTCAGCCTCTGCCTATACTTTGCACGAGTGGGAAGAGTACAAAAGATATGCTGTGCTCTCTTCCCACCCGTACAAAGGATAAACAGAGGCTGACTACTGGTTCCTGGCCGACTACTGGCTGTTTTACCCTATTAAAACTTATAATTTTCTGTACTTCATAAAATCAACAATACATAGGGTAAAACAGTCAGTAGTCGGCCAGGAATCAGTAGTCAGCCTCTGCCTATACTTTGTACGAGTGGGAAGAGTACAAAAGATATGCTTTGCTCTCTTCCCACTCGTACAAAGGATAAACAGAGGCTGATTACTGGTTCCTGGCCGACTACTGGCTGTTTTACCCTATTAATACTTATAATTTTCTGTACTTCATAAAATCAACAATACATAGGGTAAAACAGCCAGTAGTCGGCCAGGAACCAGTAGTCAGCCTCTGCCTATACTTTGTACGAGTGGGAAGAGTACAAAAGATATGCTTTGCTCTCTTCCCACTCGTACAAAGGATAAACAGAGGCTGATTACTGGTTCCTGGCCGACTACTGGCTGTTTTACCCTATAGCTTCGGTAAAGAATAATTTTTTTCAATTAATCACTTGTATTTTCATGCATACATTCCTTGAAATAATAGCCTTAGACTACTGTTCAGTGGCTGCCCGGGGCCGGGGGGGGGGGGGGTGTTTGTAAATTAGAATTGAGATGTTTAATGAGTTTTTATGATTATTTAACCAAACGAAATTAGTGGAAAACCACTAGTGGAAAAAACATTCTTCAGGTTCTTTTCGAAGATTTGTTTAATTATATCATCAATGATTGATTTTTAAACAGAGCGAAAACAGTGTAAAAGAATATTTTAGAGCTGTTAAAAAATTTGTCTTATTGGTTTTTATTTCATAGTTTTACTAAATCTTAAGCCTTTGACTGCGGCACGCTCTGGGATGAATCCATCTCTACCGATGGCCAATTATTTGCATGTCAGGTCGCAGTGACTATCGGCGATGGTCACTGACCAGTGACCGATACAATACCAGGAGAATTAATATCATTCTTAAGGGTTTTAAAGATAATCACGGCAAAGAAATTAGCAATATTCATTTTTATATTTATTTTGAGTAAAAACTTGGCCTATTTAGATTTACTTAATTTTATTCGTACATTCCTTCAATAATAATCGGTAATTAAATATAAAGGAGAAAAACTAAAATTGATAGTGAGGAATAAATGTATTTTCAAAGTTTTAACGTAATAATAAGAAAGATAATAAAATGATGATGAAAGAATAAAGATAATGAAACGATAATGGACGAATAAAGGTAATAAAGTGATAATAGAAACAATTTAAGGATTTACGACCCTTGTTGGCAAATTCTATATCGTCGTTGATGTCGAGTGCACAGAACAAAAATGAAACAATTGCCGAACGATTTTGAAACAGTTGTCGATATCTAGTTGAGATTGCTGCAACGAACGAACGATAAATTCCATGTCGACTTCATTGGGAAGCGCCTTTAGCAGTCAAAGGGTTAAAGTGAAACTTACGGAACTTACGGTTTACGGACAAATTAATTATAGATAAATTAGAACGATTGATTTTGATTGAAAAACGAGTCTATGGAACATTGTATTTTAGCCTTTTTTCTCTCTTGTAGAACATCCTATAAGAGGTCAAGCTATTTTTCAAGTTAGTTAACGGTTTCAAACTTCATCGTCAACGTCCTTATCGATTCTATATTTCGAGAAAGGATCTGTAATTTACACAGCCTCGTAGCTCAAGAACTTAAACCAGTAGCACCGAGTTTTGAGTTCGATATTCGCAGAACTAAACAGTGCAGTACAAAACGTTCGCGATTGCTTTAAAGAAAAATACTGAAAAGGAGATAGAAAAACAG